>CM076582.1:559285752-559885752 GCA_034641835.2 Pinus albicaulis
AAATGTGTGTGTTCGTTACGGCGGTCAACAGGATGCTTCAACCAGCAAAGTCTCCTTGGTCAGCCAGCCCAGCATGTGTCACAACAGACCTCCAATCAGCAAATGAGTCAACCCAAGTCAACTCCACAAAAGTCAACTCTGTCCTGAAAAAGTCAACGCAGGGCAGCAAGCTAAAAGTCAACGCAGCAGCAAAACGGTCAACCCTTTGACCTCGATTTCTGTGCCAAGTAGTACGGCCTTCATAAATCGAACTTCCCACAAGTTTTCAGCTTGATTGGACCATGCGCTGACCAAAGTCAACGCTGGTCAAACTTTCTGCGAAACCCTAGCAGCAGAAAAATCGTCCTTCAACTCAGTCGTACGGTCTGTCCTCTTTCTCCTTCCCACGTGTGGCTGAAACTCGTCCTCCAGGTAGCTCGTACTATTTCAGATGAGAGAGGAAGATGTGAGTTGTGTTGTGATGAAATGCTCTCCAACTTTTCCTGTATTTATATCCATCATTGGGGCGTGTGACACATCTGCTGGGGGCGTGCAATCTTAAGGCCGACCTGCACATCTAATTTATTAAGAATAATAAATTCAAAATAAATGTTCTGCTCATCGGATTAAGACATATTATATATGGATTTTACACCTCTCCGAAAGAGGATTCCAACAAAAATATTAGCCTCTTAATCTGAGCATCATAACATGGAGTTTTGACCTAGTTGTCCAAATTTAACACTCCCTCTCAACTAGGGAGAACTCCATCCATCAGTGCAATCAAACATCGTGCGTCATCCCGCCGTAACTTGCTTTGCTGGCCTCTTTATTTCAGAACAGAAGTGGGTCAGTCACAAAGACATCATCCCCCGACTGACATAATCAGTCTAGAGGTTCCAAACCTCTATCAAACTCATGAAGAGTATCCAACCAACCCAAAGTTGGTTCATGTGACCCGAAGTCAGGCAGAGGTCACAGACCTCACAAAACTTGATCCCAGATCAAGTGGTTGGATCGTGCCATCCTAGATAGAGAGTACGGCAATCTCTGATGCGTCCATCAGTCTTTGCTAATAGTCTCTAGCTTTTCCCACCTCATTGGCCAAATGAGAGGTACTTCCCATGAGCCCCGAACTCAATGGGTAGGATGCATACGGGGCACAGATAAATGAGAGGCGAACCAGCTCAATAATCACAAGGGTGGGGCAGAAGCATTATGAGTGCTTATAGCTCCGAGAAGCTATCCCCAAAGCCCCCCAGAGCTCCCAGAGCTCATCGTCCAACAGGACCCACATCATAGGGTCGTTCCACGACACCAAGATTCTCACGGAAGGTTAGGAACTTGACCTTCCCAGGGGCTTAGTGAGAATATCCGCGACCTGCTCATCAGTTCCTATATGATCGAGCCTTACGGCGCCTCGCTGTACCATATCCCGGATAAAGTGGTACCTGATATCAATATGCTTGGATCTGTCGTGGAACACAGGATTCTCAGTCATACGAATCCCACTCTGATTATCACAGAGTATCACAGTGGTATCTAGCACATGTCCAAACAGCTCACTAAAGAGCTTCCGCAACCAAACTGCTTCACAACAGGCCATACTAGCAGCAATGTATTCGGCCTCCGCGGTGCTCAAAGCCACCGACTTCTGCTTCCCGCTCATCCATGAGATCGAAGCAGAACCAAGATTGAAGCAGCATCCCGATGTGCTCTTACGATCCACCACACTGCCAGCCCAATCGGCATCAGTATATCCACGGAGTGTCACACTCCCGGCAGTGTATCTCAACCCATGGTTTATCGTGCCCCGAAGATATCTCAGAAGATTCTTGGCACCAACCTAGTGAAAATGATGAGGCTCAACCATCTGTTGACTCAAAGTGTTCACTGCAAAACATATATCCGGTCGGGTGTTCACTAAGAACATCAAAGCTCCTATGAGTTGACGATACTCAATAGGATTGGCCAAGATAGGCCCAGCAGCGCTGCCACTCAACTTCTTGAAGTTGAGTTCCATTGGTGTTGACACGGACTTGCAGTCCACCATACCAAATCTCTCTAGAAGTTTCACAATGTATTTTTCTTGAGAAAGGAAAATCTCTCCAGGTCTCTGCCAGACCTCCAGGCCTAGGAAGTAGTGCATCAGTCCTAGGTCCTTCATCTCGAACTCAGCAGCGAGCTCCCTCTTACATTGATGAATGAGAGGGTCATCACCTGTCAGGAAGAGGTCGTCCACATACAGCACTAGAATGAGAGGCTTCCCTTGCACAACCTTGAAGTAAAGGTTTGGATCAGCATTACTTCGAGTGAAGCCCAGCTTCATCAAGTAACTATCCATCCTCTTGTACCAAGCTCTGGGTGCTTGCTTTAACCCATAGAGGGCTTTCTTCAACCTACAGACATGAGTGTCTCGATCCTGAACTTCAAATCCCAGAGGTTGTTCCACATACACCTCTTCCTTTATTGCACCATGCAGAAAAGCGGTCTTGACATCCATCCGATGAAGACTCCATCCTTGCGTAGCAGCAAGGGCTATGATTGATCGAATGGTGGTATATCGTGCCACAGGTGCAAATATGTCATCATAGTCAATTCCTTCCTTTGGAGAGAAGCCACGGGCAACAAACCTTGCCTTGAACTTTTCAGCACTCCCATCAGATCCATGTTTGATCTTGTAGAGCCATTTCGCGGTGACAACAGATTTGTCCTTCGGTCTCGGGACCACATCCCAGACATCATTCTTCATAATGGACTCATATTCTTCATGCATAGCATCCTTCCAGACTTGATGCTTTATGGCTTCCTCAAAAGATCCAGGTTCAGATTGTACAATAGTACTCATGGCAGCTAGATACCCTTGGTATCTACACGGCTTCTTGCTTTCACGGAATGTCCCCCTTGGGGCAGAATGTCCCTCAGCATCTTCGAGGGTGTCCCGGAGCCATGAAGGTCTCTTTCCAAGCGAAGGAGATGGATCAATAGGGTCCATTGGCCCTTCAATATCAGGCATAGTCTCATCCTGGGGTTCTTCCAGATTTCCAGGCCTTTCTTCATGATTTTCTTCAGATCTAGGAAGATCTACTACTTTCTTCAGGGAAGCATCTTCGTCAAAAGTGACATCATGGCTTATCTCTACTTCCCTTTGACCAAGTACATAGACTCTAAATGCCTTAGAAGTCTCACTGTAGCCCAAAAACATTCCTTTCTTCCCAGTAGCATCCAGCTTACTTCTCTTTTCTTTCGGCACATGAAAATAGACAGGACATCCAAAAATTCTAAAATGTGAGACATCAAGTTTCTTACCAGAGAAAACCTCTTCGGGAGTTTTGGAGTCCAAAGCGGAATGAGGGCATCGGTTTTGAATGTACACAGCAGTATTTGCAGCTTCTCCCCACAGAAACTTTGGTAGACCTTGGTCACATAGCATGGCACGGGCAGCTTCCACAATAGTCCTATTCTTGTGTTCAGCAACACCATTCTGCTCAGGAGTATATGCAGTGGTAGTCTCCCTCTTAATGCCAGCTTCTCTGCAAAAGTCTTTGAACTCATTTGACTCATATTCAGTGCCATTGTCAATCCTCAAAATCTTGATCTTCTTTCCGGTCATATTTTCCACCAAGGCTTTGAAGGTACGGAACCACATGAAAGCCTCATCCTTCTTCTTCAAGAAGTATATCCAGGTTTTGCGAGAGAAGTCATGAGTAAATGTCATGTAGTAAGAACATCCCCCCAGGGATGTTACGGGCAACATACCAGATAGATCAGAATGGACCAGTTGCAATATATCAGATGTCTTTGTGACACTTGAGGGGAAAGGTCCCCTTGTATGTTTTCCTTCAGCACAGCCCTTACATACACCTTCATGATTATTTCCAAAGTCAGGCATCCCTGTCACCACCTTCCTTGCTTCGAGAAGGGCCTTGTAATGAAGGTGTCCAAATCTTCGGTGCCATAGTTCGATTTGACGGATAGTATCACAAGTCATAGCTCCCAACGAGCTCCCTCCAACCTGGTAGAGTGTACCAACTCTAAAACCAATTGAGATAGCTTCCTTGAAGCTCTCCTTCCACATGAGCACCTTTCCATCAGAGAAAGTTACATTGAATCCTTTGTCTTCCATGGCAGATACAGACACAAGGTTCTTCTTCAATTTAGGTACATAGAGTACATCTTGCAAACGAAGGACTTGTCCTTGAGATAAGTGGAGGGTCACAGTCCCTGTCCCTTTCACAGGATAAGTGGAATTATCCCCAAGGATAATTTCTAGATTAGTATCCCTTTCAACAATGTCAGAGAGTGCTTCCTTGAATCCGGTGATGTGTCTTGAGGCACCACTATCGATTAGCCAGACATCCATAGTGTCGGGCGGAGATGCAGCTGAGAGAGCAGCTACAAGAATATACTCATTTCTTTTATCAACAACATTAGACTCCTCATACCTGGTATTTCTGGACCTTTTAGAAGGTTGATTGTTTCCTCCAAAGTGAGCTTTCCTCTTCCCTTTGGATTTGTCATTTCTTCGATTCCCATTCCTTCGGTTGTGGTTGTTGTCATCACTATCGGGAGAATCCTTCTTGAAGGGGCATTCTCTAGCATAGTGACCAGGCCTATGGCAGGTGAAACATTTTCCCTTCTTCTCTTGAGTCTTTGTCCTTCCTTTGTCCTTAGAACCACCAGAGTTCTTCTTTCGGGAATGAGCACCATAGGCAACATTTCTTTCATTATCGAATTCCTTCATCCTTGTTTCTTCTTGCATACATCTAGACAGAAGCTCATCAAAGTTAGGAATGGTATTATTGTTGAGAATGGTAGTTGTGAATACTTTCCATTCATATGGAAGTCCTCCAAGTGCGGTGAGAACCATCTCACGATCAGCTATTGTCTCCCCAATAGCTAGCAGATTGTTCCTGGTTTCGGTCAACTTCATAAAGAAAGTTTGAATAGACTCATCTCAGCCCTTCTTCATATTCTTCAACTTGTTCTTGAGGAAAAGCACTTGGTTCACATTGTTTACTTGGAACATAAGTATCAATTTGTCATACATCTCCTTGGATGTGCCTAGTTCAGATATGTAGGCAACCAGACTCTTATTTATGGATTCCCTAATCAGCAGCTTTGCTCTGATTTCTCCCTTCTTATACTTGTTTCTAACAGCAGCAGAGGCATTGGATGGAGGTTCTTGAATCTTCCCCGTCACATGATCCAGGAGATCATGATCTTCCAATTTGAGATCCAATATCATCTTCCAGGCATGGAAGTCATCACTTCCAGTCAGCTTGTCATTCTCCTTGAATTCAAGACTAGTGGAACCCATTTCTTCCGGTGATGATTGCTATAGATAGAGTTTGTCTTCACCTCAGCTCCGATACCATGTAAAGTTTTGTAGATGTTCTATGCTAGGAGCAATTTTACTTTTCTCACAGCAATCATACAAATAGTTAAGCAAAATGCAGATAGAACATATAAGTAGATCTTACAGAAGACAAATCAGAAACAGGAAAAATGTGTGTTCGTTACGGCGGTCAACAGGATGCTTCAACCAGCAAAGTCTCCTTGGTCAGCCAGCCCAGCATGTGTCACAACAGACCTCCAATCAGCAAATGAGTCAACCCAAGTCAACTCCACAAAAGTCAACGCTGTCCTGAAAAAGTCAATGCAGGGCAGCAAGCTAAAAGTCAACGCAGCAGCAAAACGGTCAACCCTTTGACCTCGATTTCTGTGCCAAGTAGTACGGCCTTCATAAATCGAACTTCCCACAAGTTTTCATCTTGATTGGACCATGCGTTGACCAAAGTCAACGCTGGTCAAACTTTCTGCGAAACCCTAGCAGCAGAAAAATCGTCCTTCAACTCAGCCGTACGGTCTGTCCTCTTTCTCCTTCCCACGTGTGGCTGAAACTCGTCCTCCAGGTAGCTCGTACTATTTCAGATGAGAGAGGAAGATGTGAGTTGTGTTGTGATGAAATGCTCTCCAACTTTTCCTGTATTTATATCCATCATTGGGGCGTGTGACACATCTGCTGGGGGCGTGCAACCTTAGGGCTGACCTGCACATATAATTTGAGGCTACACGCAGGGGAATGATTTATAGCATACCATGGGGAGGCTGTTTCTCTTGAATTTTGATGGCTCCTCTAAGAGCTTGACCAAGGCATGGGTTGAGAAGCTGGATGCTTACTTCTAGTTGAACCAAATGACCGAGGGAGAGGCAATCAAGATTGCCACGCTGCATTTGGACGAGGAGGTTCATGATTGGTGGTTCCATGTGCTGACCACTCTGGGACACGCAGGGGTCACAACATATGATGAGTTCACCAGGAGGGTGCTAGAGCGGTTCGAGAGGAAGGACCCGAAGGAGTATTTTGGGGAGCTGACCAAGCTCAAGTAGTCTGGGAATGCAGAGGTGTACATCTCGGAGATTTTGAGACTATCTGTGATGGTACCAGGCCTGTCTGAGTCTAGGAGGATTTACATGTTCATAGAGGGATTGGCAAAGACATGCGGGGGCTAAAGAGGTCCAACAGAGCTACTACGCTGCAGGATGCAGTGGGGAGAGCTAGAGACTTACAGGATGCCCTACCCAGAGCTAGGGAACCTCTGCCAAACAAAATTGGTTTCCAGCAGAGAGGAAGAGACATGAGAGTCCCACCACATAGAGCCAACTAGGGACATGGACAATTGGATGATGACATTCGAAGAGACCTTCGGAGGAAGAAGGTATGCTTCACTTGCTAGGAACCATGGGCACCAGGCCATAGGTGTGTAGCAGGAAAGGCCCACTACATAGAGGTCTTCTTAGACAATGATGGAGAGGAGGAGACATATTTTGAGATGGGAGCAGATGACAACGCAACACCTCAGAAGAGAGGGCCACTACCACCACCCCCACCAGCAGCAGGGGGAGCTTCATTTGCACCTTCGCGAGGGGTCCTTGCATAACTACATGGGGTGTCCAAGTTTCAGACTATGAGGATTAGGGGGACAGTTTAGGGGCAACATGTATCAACGTTAGTGGACAGTGGGGCCACTCACAACTTTATTGATGCCCAGATGGTCCAAAAGAAAGGCATTACTACAGAGGATTTTGAGGGGTTTTCAGTTCTTGTGCCGGGTGGCAGGGCTATGTAGTGCACACGCTATGTCCCCGCTTCGAGTGTGACCATGGGGAACCACTCCATGAGAAACCATTTCTTTATGGTTGATATTCCAGACACCAACGTAGTGTTGGGAGTCCAGTGGCTCTACGCACTTGGAAAAGTCACCTTTGACTAGTGGAAGTTGGAAATTGAAAATTGAGTTCTTGGATCCAGATGGCAAACCAGTGTTGCTGAGGGGTATGCACTCCTACCCCCCACAGATAGTCTCGGTCCACAGGATGGAGGCTGATTTGAGGCATGGAGACGTTGAGTGGGTTGTGGAGTTAAGGATTTTTTAGGCTGGGGGCGTGGCCAAGCCACCAAATCCGTAGATTCAAGCCATCCTTGACATGCACCCTATAGAATTTGGAAATATACTACCCGACCAACCACCTAACCAAGGATTTGAGCATATCATAGAGTTGAAGGCCGGAGTACAGGCGGTGATCAATACTCCCTATAGGCATCCTAAGCCCTACCGGGATGAGATAGAGAGAGCCATCCATGAGCTCTTGGCATTGGGGCACATCAGGTCCAACTCTAGCCCATTTGCTTCATCAGTTGTTCAGGTGAAGAAGAAGGATTGGACCCTGCTTACGTGCATTGATTACAGGGCCCTCAACAATAAGACCATGAAGAACCGCTAACCCATTCCATGCATTGATGAGCTAATAGATGAGTTGAGGGGAGGCAAGCTCTTCTCAAAGATTGATTTGTTGAGATTTTGGGTAGCATCGGTTGTGCTGTAGCGTGCTCTAGCTTTGAAACTTTGTGGAGGGGCTAGAACACATGAGATCTCCAAGACCCAGAAATCATTTGGAGAAATTCCACCCGGTGTCAAAGTTATTCAATAAATTAATTATTTTAATGGAGACCCTAAGTCTAACTTAGGGAAATAAAATAATTGAAGGGAATTAATTTAAACATGTGGGTGAGAATGTTCTAAGTAACATGGATCAAGTCTTTTCTAATCTTAATCGTTGATTAGAGATTAGATCACGACCGTTGATTTCTCAATGAGAAAAATATTAAAGGAAGGCTTGGGGTTAGTTGGAGAATACACACATAAAGTAGCAACACTTGAACTATGTCGAAATTCTGAGGTGCTGTTTGCTGAGAATTTTCCAGTGAGCTTGGAGGGCTAGTGAGTGGCAGATCAGCAAGGGATGTTTTGATCCGAGGCTGAGAATACATACATCAGAGAGGTAGTACCGTACCAGGCAGCGCAAAAGCCAGCAGGAGGGACGCAACCCAGCCAAGCTGACGCAGAAACCACGCAGAGGGTGACGCAAAGGCAATGCAGAGGCCTTCAGAGTGACGCAGGGGCAGCCTGTGCTACGCAGAGGCTACGTTGGGCTAGAGGTGCTGACGCAGTTGCAGGAAGAGCTGTGCTGAGGGTTTTAGTGGGCCAGAAAGGGCTCGTATTTAGTAATTCCTGAAGGGTTTGAATCAGCCATATTTTCTGTCTCTGAGTGATAAGGTACTACTACCGTGAATTTCTATGTGGGGCAAACCACTATTGTTGCCCTAGATGTATTCAAATATTCTGCTTAATGGATAAAACCCTCAAAGAGATGTTGCACCGGTTTTCCCGCATTGGGTTTTTCAGGGGAGTGTCCTTTGTCAAATGTGTGCTATGCTTCAGTAAATGATCTGTAAATGTGTAGGCTGCTAGTTGTGTTTACTTCGCTATTTTTTGAATATTTTTGAAAATAACTTGTATAATTAAATCTCAAGTAGAAGTAAATCAAGATACTGCAGTAGGGTTTCTGTAGTTTTGTATTCAGAAATTTTCACATGGTATCAGAGCGATTGCAGATCAAGCTGAAGCCATCAACAAGAGGCTGAAGATTTTTGCTGCAAGAAGGGCAGTTGAAGCAACATAAATCTGGGAGAAGGCAACACAACACCTGGAGGGACGCAAACCCAGCAGAAGGGACGCAGAGTTGACATAGAGGCTGACGCAGGCGCTAGTGGGTGATGCAGAGCTTGTCAGGCTCACGCCGGGTTGACGCAGTGGCTGATGCAGGCCCTAAAGTGTGACGCAGTCCGAGTTGGACAGACACTGTGCCATTTGCCGGTTTGGAAGTGCAGCTTCTGATCTTTGAAGTTGCTGGTGGAGCATCGGTTCTCTAAGTGCAGAACAGTGCCTAGCAGAGTTGTCAAAGTAAGGGTAAACAGTGCCTCAACAGATTTTCTTACCAAGAAATCTGAGATTCGATCAGGGAGTGATCATAGAGCGCTGATTCGACAAAATTGGCAGAGGATTTCCGAGAGGGAAATCAGTTGTCAGAGGGAGCAATTTCTCTAGAGGGTTTCTATCGCCAAGAAACCCAGATTCGATCTTCTGTTGAGTGCAGCAACAGTAGAAGGGAGAAGAGGACCTATTTCGACTGTTTTAGCATAAATGGCCCCGTACGGACTGAGAGATCAGGGTACGTTAGACGGTGTTTCTAACTTTGCAATCTAGAAAGCCAAAATCCTGATAATCCTGGAGGAGTACGGTATGAGAGACCACACAGAGAATGTCCTAACTGTGCCGACCGATGCAAATGCTCTGAAGAAGTTCAACGAAAATTAGGCGCGGGCTAAGTGCTTTATCATGGATGGAATAAAGGATCACGTGGTCCTGCACATTGCGGAAAAGAAGACGACGAATGAAGTGTGGACAACTCTGACCATGCTGTATCAAGGTAGCTCTGTTCAACGGAAGATGCTTCTGGAGAACCAGATGCGGATGTTATAGATGCACAAGGGAGAGGAGACCGATCCCTTTCTCTTCAGATTGCAGAGTATTTGAGACCGGCTGATTGCCATGGGGGCAACTCCGGATGATGGGCTCATGGTGAGGAACGCCCTGAATGCAGTCACCGATAAGTGGGAGACCTTTGTCCAAAGTATCTTGGGCAGAGCACAACTCCCAAATTGGGGAGACATGTGGGCAATTCTTCGATAGGAGGTGATCCAGATGGTGACCAAGAGGGAATTCAGCAGCAAAGGAGTCAAGATAAAGAAGGAGGAGGAGGAAGATGCAGCCCTAGCATCTAAGGGACAGTGGCAGCAAGGGAAGAAGAAGAAGGACCTATCTAAGGTCCGGTGCTTCAGATGTGGCGAACTTGGACACTTCGCCAGTACTTGTCCTAAGAGGAAGGACAAGGAAGCTTCAGATTCCAAGGCAGCAGCAGCTAGAGGGGACAGTGGCAGCGAAGATGATGTGGCCATGAGTGCTCATGTACCTCTAGAGAAGAGGTGGGGTGACATAGATCTGTAGATTGAGCTACAGATGGTAGCGGCAGGATCCTTGAGTTGCCCAAACTCTTGGATCATATACGAGCTACGGGAGTCTTAAGACAATATTAGGATGACTGGACTCAGTGGATGCAGATGATCATGGAAAGGCACAAGGCAGTGCTAGGACGCTGAAGATTGGAGCAGCGCAGTGCAGTGGCAACAACAACGTGGAAGCAACAGTGCAGAGGTTGATGGGACTTCAGCAGCGCAGAGGGGCAGTGCTTACGCAGTGTAGAGCAATAGACAACCCAGAACTTCAGAGGGTTAGCGTAAAGCAACAACAGAGGGTGCTTCAGTGATGAAATACAACCAGATTGACTTCTCTGTCAGTTGTTGGGCGTTGTCCTTCAGTTGCTTACTTCTCAGCAACTAAGTTGTAGTGCAGCAGTTAGCAGTGGCAGTGCTATAGGCAGCATGATGCAACAATTTGAGAGGGAGCTGCAGTAAAGATGTGGTAGTGACTGTGGCAGAGTCATGGGTAGTAGTACAGAAAGAAACAACGCAGTGGATGGAGGGCAACAGGCCAAGCATTAGCAGTGCAGGGGACCGATGCTAGAGATCAAAGTAACACTTATGGAGTGAAGTGTTGCTAGAGCACATTCCTCGCTAAGAGGGAGTGTTGAGATTTTGGGTAGCATCGGTTGTGCTCTAGCTTCAAAAATTTGTGGAGGGGCTAGAACACATGAGATCTCCAAGATCCTGAAATCGTTTGGAGAAATTCCACCCCATGTCAAAGCTATTCGATAAATTAATTATTTTAATGGAGAACTTAAGTCTAACTTGGGGAAATAAAATAATTGAAGGGAATCAATTTAAACATGTGGGTGAGGATGTTCTAAGTAACATGGATCAAGTCTTTTCTAATCTTAGCCGTTGATTAGAGATTAGATCACGACTGTTGATTTGTCAACAAGAAAAGTATTAAAGGAAGGCTTGGGGTTAGTTGGAGAATACACACAGAGTAGAAGCACTTGAGCTAAGTCTGGAGCATGGTTTACTAAGAATTTTCGAGTGAGCTTCCAGTGGTAGTGAGGGGCAGATAGGCAAGGGATGTTCTGATCTGAGGCCGAGAATACATACATCAGAGAGGCAGTACCGTACTAGGCAGCCTAGTGGCCAGTAGGAGGGACGCAACCCAGCCAAGCTGACGCTGAGACCATGCAGAGGGTGACGCAAACCATTCTGGGTGATGCAGAGGCAAAGGAGAGGCCTTCAAAGTGACACAGGGGCAGCCTGTGCTGTGTAGAGGCTGCACTAGGCTAGAGGGGCTGACGCAGTTGTAGGAAGAGCTGCGCTGAGGGTTGCAGTGGGCCAAATAGGGGTCATATTCAGTAATTCCTGAAGGGTTTGAATCAACCATATTTTCTGTCTTCGAGTGATAAGGTACTACTTGTAGAAATTTCTGAATCTTATGTCTTATGTAGAAATTATTACTGTTAATCCGGTTAAGCTCCTCCTACTTATATAAGTTATCAACTGAATAAATTCAAGTTAACATCGAAGCAAAACACATAACAGATCTCTACCAATTCAGATCTAGAATAAGCACATGCACACATTGACAAAGTGACACAATTATTTTTGGACAAACTATCCCTGGAAAAACCCAATGTGGGAAAACCAGTCTCTGGATGCTGGAGGGCTCTATTATTAAGGATATTTCTGAATACAGAACTTTGGGTTCTAGATCTGGAAAACCCTATAGAGAAAACTCTAGATCTGCTGCTCCTGGCTGATCTAGGACCAAAAATACTGACTTATCCACACCCTCAAACGGGATTTACAGAACTCAGTCAGATCCAGGCCTAGAAACCCCAACGCTGCCCCTGAAATGCACTGCGTCAGCCTCTGAAGCCCCTGAAAGCCTCTGTGTCAGCCTTGGATGGCCTCCAAACCCTCAGCGCTACCTCTGGAAGGGACTGCGTTACCCCCGACTAGGTGACGCAGTCACTGCGTTGCCCCTAAGGGTCTTTGTGCAACCCCTGAAGGGTTTCCTGAAAATGATGATGTCCCTGCTGCTGCTGCTGCTGCCTCCCTCTGTGCTGCCCTTGAACTGATCTCTTCTCTGCCTCGTGTATTCTAGACCCTAGGATCAGATCATCCCTTTGGTCTAAATTCCCCTATTTGCAATTGAAACACTTCTGAGTAATCTTAGCAACCCCGCCCTAGAATCTCAGCTTAGCTTCAGTGCTTTTCCTTTGTGTGTCTTTACAAATGACCCCAAGCCTTTTATTTATACTTTTCTTGTTGACAAATCAATGGCCATGATCAGATCTTGAATCAATGGCTAAGATTAAAAGAAAGCTTGATTCGTGTGACTTAAAAAAATTTCATCACATGTTTAATTAAATTCACTTTAATTATTTTATTTTCCTAAGTTTTAACTTAGGAAATATATTAAAATAATTAATAAATATAATATCTCCTAAACTGGATGAAATTCCCAAATCCATTTCTGGGTCTTGTAGATCAGGTGAACTCTAGTCATTCCTCAAAATTTGGGACCTAGAGCACAACTAATGCTACCCCAAATACACAAAATCTCAACACTCCCTCTTAGCATCAAGGGTGTGCACCAGCAATACATCACACTTATGCATTACATGATTTTGGGCACTGGTTCTGTGCTGCTGAAGCTTGGCTTCCTGCCACTCAACTCTGCACTGCTGCTGCCATTCTGTACTGTTGTCCATGACTCTGCCACTACCACTGCAACTTCTGTACTGCAGCTCCCTCTCAATATGCTGCATCTGTGCTGCTCATAGCACTGCCACTGCTAATTTGCTGCACTGCAACTTCAGTTGTTGAGAGAAACAACTGAATCTCTTGCCCAATCTTTGACAAACAAGTATGATGGGCTGCATCCTCATCACTGAAGCTCCATAGGCTATAGATCTGTGCTGGCATCTAAAGAATGATGCATAGCTACAACTTTGCTTGCGTAATCAGACTCCCTCTGCACTACTGAAGTCATATCAGCTCCTTGTGTTGAAATCTATCATGCTGCTGTTGCACTGCGCTGTCCTTCTGAATCTTTCTGCGTTGTTATAGCTCTGCATTGTGTAAGAAGCACTGCTATGCGCTGTTGAAGTCACATCAGCTTCTGCGCTGCTACTGCTTCTACACTGTTGCTGCTTTGCTCTGCGTTGCTTCTTCCAGCCTTCAGATCTGCCTCTGCTTCTGCCTCATCTGTGATCTATGCACCCACTGCTCCACTTGTCCTGCTACTGTCTTAAGGCTACCGTAGCTCGCTTGTTGATCCAAGAGATGAGCTGCTCAAGGATCCCGCCTTACTTCCATGTAGCTCCTCTACATGTCCATGTCACCCCACCTCCGTTGGTTGAGCACTCATGGCTACATCATCTCTTGACCCATCATTTGCCACCGCTGCTTTGGAAGAAGATGCTTCCTTGTCCTTTTTCTTTTCTGCACAATGGCTGGCAAAATGTCCCATTTCGGCACACTTGAAGCACTTGATATTTGAAAGATCCTTCTTTTCTTTGGCTGCTTCTTCGATGCCAAGGCTGCATCTTCCTCTTCTTCCTTCTTTACTTTGCTCAACCCAGGGTTGTGCTGCTTCTTGGTGAATCTGCGTAGTTCTTCTTGCCGCAGGATTGGCCACAAGCTGTCCCAATCTGGGAGGTCTGCTCTGCCCAAGATACTTTGGACAAATATTTCCCACTCATCCGTAACTGCATTGAGGGCAGTCCTGACTATCACTGCATCATCTACGGTTGCACCCGTTGCAGTCAGCTGTTCCTTGATTGACTGCAATCTGAAGAGGAAATGTTCGATGTCTTCTCCCTTGGTCATCATGAATGACCTCATTTGGGCCTCCAACAACATCTTCCTTTGGACTGGTTTTCCCTCATACAGGGAAGTCAAGGCCTTCCACATTTCATTAGCTTTCCTCTTCTCAGCTATGTGTGGTACAATATAGTCCTTGAACTGTCCATTATCAGCCGCTAAGCATGCCCAACAGCTTCCCTATGCTTCCGTAGGAGATCTGCATCTGTCGGTGTGGCCAGAGTCTGCTCTGCATGGTCTCTTAGACCGTATTCCTCAAGGACAATGAGGATCCTTGCTTTCCACACCGAAAAGTTTGAGAGGCCCTTTAGCCTATCCTGATCACGCAGTCCATGAGGAGCCATCTGCTCAGAATGTGTCGGAGCTCCTCCTCTCTATCCTAGAGATCTGGATCTAGGGTCCTTTACGAACTGGGCACCCTCTGCTCCCTCTAACACTTGATTTCCCTCGGAAATCTACCAAATCAACTATGATTCAACTTCTTCTTTGATCCTTTGATCAAATTGCAAATTTCCTTTGGCAAGAAACTGTCTGAGAAGCTGATCTCTTCCCAATTTTTATCACTTGTGCTAAGGCTAAAAATCTGAAAGCTTCAGAAATTTAACCCCACTAGATCTTCTGAATTTCTGCAGCTCTTCTGCAAGCTTTTCTGAATCCAACAGATTCAGATCTGAATCACACTGGCTGGCTTCAGACCCAACCAGCGTTGTTTTTGAGCCGCCTCTGCGCAGTAATTGCGTGGGCTTGCTAGGACACAATGCTGGACAACATCACCCTTCCCTCTGCGTGAATCTGCTCCTGAAAACTGCGCCGCCCCTTTAGATCTGCTTCTCTGCTACCTTTCCAGCTGCTTTCTGCAGCTAGATCCTTCAGATTCTTCAGCTGGTGACCCTTATAGATCTGCAATTGCTCTGATACCATGTAGAAATTTCTGAATCTTATGTCTTATGCATAAATTATTACTGTTAATCCGGTTAAGCTCCTCCTACTTATATAAGTTATCAACTGAATAAATTCAAGTTAACATTGAAACAAAACACATAACAGATCTCTCCCAATTCAGATCTAGAATAAGCACATACACACATTGACAAAGTGACACAGTTATTTCTGGACAAACTGTCTCGGGAAGAACTCAATGTGGGAAAAATGGTCTCTGGCTGCTAAAGGGCTCTATTATTAAGAATATTTCTGAATACACAACTCTGGCTTCTAGACCTAGAAAACCCTACAGAGAAAACTCTAGATCTACTGCACCTGGTTGATCTAGGACCAAAAATACTGACTGATCCACACCCTCAAACGGGATTTACAGAACTTAGTCCGATCCAGGCCTAGAAACCCCAGCGCTGCCCCTGAAATGCATTGCGTTAGCCTCTTAAAGCCTCCGCGTCAGCCTTGGATGGCCTCCAAACCCTCAACGCTGCCTCTGGAAAGGACTGCGTTACCCCAGACTGGGTGACGCAGTCACTGTGCTGCCCGTAAGGGTCTCTGCGCATCCCTTGAAGGGTTTCCTGAAAATGACACTGTCCCTGTTGCTGCTACCTTCCTCTGCGCTGTCCTTGAGCTGATATCTTCTCTGCCTCTTGTGTATTCTAGACCCTGGGATCACATCATCGCCTTGGTCTAAATTCCCCTCTCTGCAACTGAAACACTTCTGAGTATTCTTAGCAACCCCACTCTAGAATCTCAACTTAGCTTCAGTGCTCTGCCTCTGTGTGTCTTTACAAATGACCCCAAGCTTTTCCTTTATACTTGTCTCATTGACAAATCAACGACCATGATCATATCTTGAATCAATGGCTAAGATTAAAAGAAAGCTTGATTCGTGTGACTTAAGACAATTTCATCACATGCTTAATTAAATTCACTTTAATTATTTTATTTTCCTGAGTTTTAACTTAGGAAATACATTAAAATAATTAATTAATTTAGTGTCTCCTAAATCAGATGAAATTTCCCAAATCCATCTCTGGGTCTTGTAGATCAGGTGAACTCTAGTCCTTCCTCAAAATTTGGGACCTAGAGCACAACTGATGCTACCCCAAATACAAAAAATATGAACACTACTGCCGTTAATTTCTCTGTGGGGAAAACCACTATGGTGCCCTAGATGTATTCAGATATTCTGCTTAATAAATAAAACCCTCAAAGAGCTGCTACACTGGTTTCCCGCATTAGGTTTTTCCGAGGACATTTGTCCGAAAAATCATGTGTGTCCTTTGTCAAATGTGCGATATGCTTTAGTAAATGATCCTTAAATTTGTAGGCTACTAGTTGTGTTTACTTCGCATTTTTTCTGAATATTTCTGAAAATAACTTGTACAATTAAATCACAAGTAGTAGAAGTAAATCAAGATACTGCAGTAGGGTTTCTGTAATTTTGTATTTAGAAATTTTCACATGATCTACAGTCAAGGTACCACGAGATTCCAGTGAGAGACAAGGATGTCCCTAAGACAGCTTTCCGGTGCCACTATGGACATTTTGAGTTCCTGGTTATGCCCTTTGGGCTAACCAATGTGTTGATTTTATAGCATCAGGAAGTGTTCCGGGTCTCAAATTTTGAGGAGAGGCTTGGAAAACAGTATTCTAGAGAAACCAAAAATCGTTTGTGGAAATTCCTCTTGGATCTTTCTTTATTAAAATAATTAATTGTTTTAAAGTGATCCCTAAGTCTAAACTAAGGGAAATTAAATAATTAAAGGGTATTAATAAAGCAGAGTGTGAATCTTCTAGAAAACAAAGATCAAATCATCTTTTAATCTGAGCCATTGATTAAGGATATAATCTGGGCTGTTGATTCATCAGCGAGAAGACTATAAGAGAAGGCTTGAGGGTCATTTGGAAAGCAAGTCGGGCACATTCTCAGTACCCGAAGGAAATCAATTCTGAAGTAAGAGTATTCGATTTCAGAGGGTGAGGTTGTAGAGGCTGGGTTGCGGAGACAGAAGGAGGGAGAAGTCAGCAAAAGACGAAGAGAAGGTAGGTAGAAGACGAAGGGGAGGCAATGCTGAACAACAACACTTGCCCTCCACGCAGACATACGCAGTCCAACAAGTGAATGCATAGAGGGGCCACACAGAGTGATGCAGAGGGAAGAGAAGGACCTCCTGTGTGTCGGGAATTCTTCCGGAGTGTCCCAAAAATTCATCTTAGGTGTATGCTAAAAGATGTGCTCGTCTTGTATTCTGTAAACAATCTTTTCACTGCTGAAGATTAATAAAAACCCTCATCTGCTGCACTGGTTTTCCCACATTGGGTTTTTCCGTGGACAATTGTCCAAAATAACCTTATTCATGTGGTTGCTTCTATTGTGTTATATGTGTTCTATTTGTTCTTTTACTTTTGATTAAAGTGAATACTACAGTTGTATTTATTTCAAAATTTACTGAAGCGTCTGTAAATAACTTATCATAATAAGTAGGCGGAATAAATCAATAACTGCAGTAGCAATTTTCAGATTGAAAATTTCACATGGTAATAGAGCTAAAGGTAAAAGACAGAAGGGGAGGTTCTGCAATGGAACGAAGATCCGACATAGATGCAGTTCGGAAAGGTTCACACAGTCCTCCAAAGCACATGGAGAAGCAGAGGGAGCATGACATATTAGTTCTGGCATCCAGACTAGAAGAGGGTTTCGCTTGTGTGTCAAGCACGACCTCTCCAGGAGTTTGGTATATTGATAGTGGAGCATCTGCTCATATGACAGGAGTTCGAGAATGTTTTTCGAGCTACCAAGAAGAGTAGATGAATTTTCAGATCACAATGGGAAACAAGGCCAAGTGTACCCCCGTTGGAAGAGGTACCATAATATTTCAGACAGAAGATGGCAACAAGCGTCGGGCCACAAACATACTGCATGTACCAGGATTGGGGATGAACTTACTCTCGGTGTCCCAGCTCCAGAACAAGGGTTATGATTTATACTTTATTGGAAATAAAGTTTATGTCAAACATCTTAGCTAGTAAAGGAAGGCACAAATTGGAGTAAGGAGCCATAAACTATATAAGCTCCAACTTGGAGAGATCTGAATGAATTATGGCATAGAAGAATGGGGCATTTACATCATGGAGCCTTGAAGATCCTCAAGAAGACTGTCATGGGAGCTCTAGAACTCGGCACAAGAAAAGACATTGTCTGCAGGGGGTTCGTACTAGGAAAGTATGACAAAGCGTCATTTCCAAGAAGCAGCAGTAGGGCCAAGAGTGTATTGGAGTTGATACACTCAGACATCTGCGGACCAATGTCGACGACTGCTCTTAGTGGAGAAAAGTACTTTGCTACCTTTATTGACGATCATTCCCAGAAAACTTAGATCTACTTTTTCAAAACCAAAGAGGAAGTCTGAGCGATTCAAAGAATTCAAGGCCTTGGTAGAAAATTTAACCAGAAAGAGGATCAAGAAGTTGTGGTCAGATAATGGTGGAGAATATATTGATAAAGACTTCACAAGTTTCTGCGCAAAGGAAGGGATCAAGAGAGAGTGGACAACTCCATACAATCCAGAGCAAAATGGAGTTGCAGAAAGGAAAAACAGGACCGTCGTAGAAGCTGCTAGAGCGATACTATATGATCAAGACATGCCCAAGTTTCCGTGGGCTGAAGCTTGCAATACAACAATTTATGTGCAGAACAAGGTGCCTCATAGAGCATTGGAAAAAGTGACTCCTGAGAGTGTGTTCACTGGCAGGAAGCCTGAGGTAAGCCACTTAAGGATATTTGGTAGTATTGCATAATGCCACATACCTGATGAGAAAAGGAAGAAATTAGACCGGACTGCAGAAAAGGGTTATCTCGTGGGGTATAGTGAAAAGGCGAAGGCATATCGCATCTATATTCTAGATAATAGGAAGATCGTAGTAAAGTGAGACGTGAAATTCATGGAGGAGAGAGCCTTTAGGAGATCCCGGGAGATGGCTACAGATACGCAGTTTGAGGAGGATCCGCTAGTATAGCCACAACGGCCTACAGAGAATGACACGAGTGCCTCTCCACGACACAAGGATTATGAGGAAAGTTCTTCCGAAGAAAAGCAAGCAGGAAAGCAGGCAGATCCACCCACCACCAGTGGATGAACGAGCAGAGAGCTCCAACAGACTCTGAGGGACGCAGAGGAATTTATTGGAGCCCCTAGAAATGAGAAGAGGGTACACAGGCAACCTGATAGGTACCAAACATTGGTAGCACAGGTAGAAGAACCCTCTAGTTTTCAAGAGGCCGCTTAGCATCAGGTGTGAGTAGATGCTATGGTGGAGGAGTACAGCTCCATCATGACAAACGATGTGTGGGAAGCAGTCCCTAGACTGCAAAACAGATCAGTTGTAAGATCAAGGTGGATCTACAAGATCAAGTATGTAGCAGATGGCATCATAGAAAAGTTCAAAGGCAGGTTTGTGGCTAAGGGGTATGCACAAAAGGAAGGAATTGATTATGAAGAAACCTTCGCCCCTGTAGCCCGGTACACTTCAATCAAATCTGCCATCTCACTTGCAGCATAGATGGGATGGGAAATTCATCAGATGGATGTCAAGGTAGCATTCGTGAATGGGGTGATAGAGGAGGAAGTGTACATAGAGCAACCATAGGTCTTTGAGACGCATGAGCAGAAGACTCATGTATGCAAGCTTAAGAAAGCATTGTACAGACTGAAGCAAGCCCTTAGAGCTTGGTATGGGCGAATCGATATTTATCTGCAGACGATGGGATTTGTCAAGAGTGACGCAGATCCCAACCTCTACTACCTAAGAGTAGGGGATGAGCCGCTAATATTGGTATTATATGTAGATGATCTGTTTCTGATTGGATCATCTAAGCTCATCGATGACTGCAAGAAGAACTTGGCTATGGAATTTGACATGAAGGATCTGGGGCAGATGCATTATTTTCTTGGTTTGGAGGTCTGACAGCAGAAGGGAGAAATCTTCCTTGGGCAAGGAAGATATACTATAGAGATCCTGAAGAGATTTCAGATGGAGGACTGTAGACCCATGGCTACGCCGATGATCACGAACTGGAAGAAGATAGACACGTCTGAGGATGATGAGGCTGACCCTACCTTGTATCGACAACTCATAGGATCATTTATGTACTTGGTCAACACAAGACTAGACATCTGTTATGCAGTGAATACCCTCATTTAGTCCATGGTAGAAGCCACTGAGGGCTCATTGGGTTGCAACCAAACATGTTCTTCGATATTTGAAGGGGACAATCGAGTATGGGATAAAGTACACTAGGGACAATGACATCCAGTTGAGTGGCTTCACGGATGCAGATTGGATTGGAGGCATAGTACATCGGAAAAGTACCAGTGGGTACTGTTTCAGTCTTGGATCAGGAATGACTTCCTGGTGCATTAGGAAACAAAAATCCATGGCACTGAGCTTAGCCGAGGCTGAATATATGGCAGCTAACACAGTTTCATGTGAGGCCATATGGCTTCGGAAACTGCTCATGAACTTGCTCAAGAAGAAGATGGAACCGACCAAGATTCTGTGCGATAATCAGAGTTGCATCAAGCTCTCTGAGAATCCTGTATTTCATGACTAGTCGAAGCACATTGACATAAGGTGCCACTTTATCAGAGACTATGTCTAACGAGGGGCTGTACAGTTCAAGTACATTCCCAGAGGAGAACAGGTGGCCAATATCCTCACAAAAGCTCTGGGTAAGATCAAGTTCACTTACTTCAGGGAAAAGATGGGGATGGTCAAAAACCCATTCCAGTAGAGGAATGGGTGGACTTCAGAGTCAGAGGGAGCTGCAGTACAGATGAGGCAGTGGCAGAGATAGTGTCACAGGTAGCAGTACAGAGGGCAACAACGCAGAGATGAGGGGTAGCAGCCAGGACATCAGCAGCGCAACAGATGCTTTAGATGGTACCTTGCTTGAACACTTTCCTCGCTAAGAGGGAGTGTTGATTTTATAGCATCGAGAAGTGTTCTAGGTCTCAAATTTTGAGGAGAGGGTTGGACAACAATATTCCAGAGAACCCATAAATCGTTTGTGGAAATTCCACTCGGATCTTGCTTTATTAAAATAATTAATTATTTTAAAGTGATCCCTAAAGTGTAAAGATTCAGAAATTTTCACATGGTATCAGAGCAGTTGCAGATCTAGGAGGGTCACGAGCAAGAATCTGAAGGTTCTAGCTGCAGGAAGCGGCTGGAAAAGCAGCAGAAACGCAGATATGAAGGGATAGTGCAATTTCAGAGGCAGATTCACGTAGAGGGAAGGGTGACACAGTCTAACACTGTCTCCTAGTAAGCCCATGCAATCACTGCACAGAGGCAGCTTAGAAACATTGCTAGATTAGTCTATAGCCTGCGAGTGTGATGCAGATCTGAATCTGTCAGATCCAGAAAAGACTGAAGAAAAGCTGAAGAAATTCAGAAGGTATTGGTGGGGTTAAATTTCTGAAGTATTTAGATTTTTAGCCTTACCACAAGTGACAAAGAGCGGGAGGAGATTAGCTTCTCAAAGAGTTTCTAGCCAAAGAAACTTGCAGTTTGATCAGAGGATCAAAGAGAGCTGAATCATAGTTGTTTTGGCAGATTTTCAAGGAGGGAAATCAGTTGTCAGAGGGAGCAGAAGGTGCTTGTTTCACCAAGGGCCTTAGATCCATTTCTTTAGCAAAGAGAAAAGGAAGTTCCAACACATTCTGAGCAGATGGCTCCTCATGGACTGCGTGATCAGGACAGGCTAGAGGGCCTCCTAAACTTTTTAGTTTGGAAGGCAAGGATCCTGATAGTCCTTGAGGCATACAATCTTAGAGACCATGAAGATGAGGAAGATGCAGCCTTGGCATCAAAGAGGCAGCCAAAGAAGAAGAAGGATCTCTCAAAGATCAAGTTCTTCCAGTGTGGTGAAATGGGACATTTTGCCAGCAATTGTCCTCAGAAGAAAAAGGACAAGGAAGCTTCTTCTTCCAAGGCTGCTGTGGTAGATGATGGGTCAGAAGATGATGGAACCATGAGTGCTCATGAACCACCGATGTGGGGTGACATGGATATGTAGAGAAGCTACATAGAAGTAGGGCGAGATCTTTGAGCAACTCATCTCTTGGATCACATGCGAGCTACGACAGCCTTAAGACTGTAGCATGACAAGTGGAGCAGTGGGTGCATAAATCACAGATGAAGCAGAGGTAGATTTGAAGACTGGGAGGAGTATCGCAGAGCAGAGCAGCAACAGCGCAAAGGCTGATGTGACTTCAGCAACGCAGAGCAGAGTTGCTTACGCAGTGGAGAGCTGCAGCAGCATAGAAGGCTTCAGAGGGACAGTGCAGTGCAGTGCAACAACAACATGAGAGATTTCAACTCAAGGGGCTGATGTGACTTTAGTAGTGCAGAGGGATTCTGCTTACGCAGTGTAGAGCTGTAGCTGTGCATCATCCTTCAGGTGCCAGCACAGATCTATAGCCTATGGAGCTTCAGTGATAAGGATGCAGCCCATCTGACTTGTCTGTCAAAGATTGGGCAGAAGATTCAATTGTTTCTATCAACAACTGAAGTTTTTGTGCAGCAGATCAGCAGTGGCGGTGCTATAAGCAGCACAGATGCAACATATTGAGAGGGAGCTGTAGTATAGATGTTGTAGTGGCAGAGTCGCGGGAAACAGTACAGAATGGCAGCAACAATGCAATGTTGAGTGGCATCAGGCCAAGCATCAACAGCACAGAATCAATACCCAAAGTCTTGTAATGCATAGTGTGATGTATTGCTAGAGCACACTCTTGATGCTAAGAGGGAGTGTTGAGATTTTGTGTATTTGGGGTAGCATCAGTTGTGCTCTAGCTCCCAAATTTTGTGGAGGGACTAGAGTACACTTGATCTACAAGACCCAAAAATGGATTTGGGAAATTTCATCTAGTTTAGGAGATATTAAATTAATTAATTATTTTAATGTATTTCCTAAGTTCAAACTTAGGGAACTTAAATAATTAAAGTGAATTTAATTAAACATGGGATGAAATTGTCTTAAGTCACACATATCAAGCTTTCTTTTAATATTAGCCATTGATTCAAGATCTTATCATGGCCGTTGGTTTCCCATGAGAAAAGTATAAAGGAAAGGCTTGGGGTCATTTGTAAAGACACACAGAGGCAGAGCACTGAAGCTAAGCTGAGATTCTAGGGTGGGTTTGCTAAGAATTCTCAGAAGTGTTCCAACTGTAGAGAGGGGAATTTAGGCCAAGGGGATGATCTGATCCCAGGGTTTAGAATCAGCAAGAGGTAGAGATCAGCTCAGAGAGGCAGCGGAAAGAAGTAGGAGAGCAATAACAGGAAGGGCAACAACTGTGTTACGCAGGTGTTGCGCAGTTTCTCAAGGACAACGTGATTTGTTGCAGGAAACCCTCAAGGGTTACGCAAAGACCCTAAGGGGCAACGTAGGGATTGCCTCACCCAGTCTGGATAACGCAGCCCTTTCTGGAGCAGCGCTGAGGGTCAGAGGGGCTTCAGAGGCTAACGCAGAGGCTTCAAGGGCAACGCTCGGGTTTCTAGGCCCTAATTTTGGCTAAGTTTTGTAAATCCCGTTTGAGGGTGTGGATCAGTCATTATTTTGGCCCTAGATCAGCCAGTGAGCTATAGATCTATTATTTCTCTGTCGGGTTTTCCAGATTTGGAACCTAGGCTGCTTGTATTTAGAAAATTCTTAATAATAAAACCCTCCAGCAGCCAGAAGACCAGTTTTCCTGCATTGGGTTTTTTTGGGGACTATTTGTCCAGAACTAACTGTGTCACTTTGTCTATGTGTGCATGAAATTGTTCTAGATCTGGATTGGTGGAGATCTGTTATGTGTTTTGCTTCGATTTTTAACTTGAATTTATTCAGATAATAACTTGTCTAAGTAGGAGGAGCATAACCGGATTAACATTAATAATTTCTACATAAAGTGTAAAGATTCAGAAATTTCCACAGTCAGGACGTCTTGAGGGCTCTCAAGGAAAACATGAGGATGGCCTTGTTGATTTTTGTAGCGTCAGAAAGTGTTCCAAGTCTCAAACTTTGCAAGGAGACTTGGACATCAGTATTCCAAAGAACTTAGAAACCATTTGTGGAAATTCCACTCGGTTCATGACTTATTAAAATAAGTCCTGTGTACCACTGCCCATTGTCGTACCACCCTGTAACATACAGTATCCTGCATGGGCTAAAATATCCACCACTCCGCTAGTAAACCCTCCATGATGTGGGCTACATCTCCCCATTTTCTCTAGAAGACCTGAGCGACCTGACTCCTCACACGCCAACGAAAATGACACTACTGCACCTATCCTCCATAGCTCCAGTGTCCAATATACCAATGGAAGAGCACCGTCTCCATGTAATGCCCTGCCTTGTGGCCTACCGATGCCACCTCCTCCTACCGATCCCTGCCAAAGTAGGCTAATCACCCTGTGACTCCACGCGCAGTCAATATGCCGAGACAACTCAGGAAATGTGTCTTTCTCCTTATCGAACCATTCTGGGACTAGTGTTGTCTAGGGCTGTGATGGAGATCAAAACATGTGTGTGCGCCTAAACATTAGATCCATCGCGCAACTACTACCATCACCTACTGACTCTATGATGTGATGGGAAATCCCACCTGGATCCCAACAATAGTCTAGGCTACTTGTATTCCTGGTGCCTGGAAACTCCTGTTGAAATATACCCAGGTCCACCACCATCACCATAGCCCACTCCACCGGGTACCAGCTCAAAATCTCTTGCCACCCAACCCCAACATGCGGGTACTGCACCCTGTGCAACTCTGATCGTCTCATTCTGCTATCCAGGTCAGCATATGAGATCTGACTAGGTGGCTCCTTCTCTTTCTCTCCAATGGGAAAAGGTGACCCAACAATGTTGCTAGCCCCGTCTGTGTATGCTTGAAGGGGGCTTCTCTGACGCTCCAATGTTCTCTCTAGTTGTACTATAATGGAATTCAACCATTCCCTAATGTGGGTCAACTTGGTCACTGACTCGGCACAAACCACTCTCATGCCCTCCAGCTCCTCGTTCTACAGCAGAATAGTCTCTCATACTGATGTGGCCTTCCCCTTCAAAGCTAGAAGGTCGGCCTGAAGCTGATGACACTGTTGTGTGTGACCATCCTCCAATGCCTCTGTATCTCCTAGCGCCTCATCAAGGGTGGATACATCTCCTGGCACCTCACCCATCTGCTGCGTGCTGCTATCACCCAAAAACTCAGACACTTCCCCGATCATCACCTCAATGGATGGCACTACTGGGTTAGGCTCTACTCTCTCCACTAAGATGTCAACCGACACGATCAAGGAAGTTTCCAACATGGGTGACCCCTGCGTCATACTGGGTGTATCCACTTGCTCCCCATGATCCTGTGTAGATGGCTGCACCCCCACGACCTGTGCAACTCTAGTGTCTCTCCTGCAAGGAAGTGGATAGGTCTGGTCTGACACCTTCATCAACTCGGTCAAGAGTTTGTGGTAATTAAATCCTCGTTGTGCCATGGTTTGTCTATGGTTTAACGCATCACTATTTATACATGCACAAATCTTCCCTGATCTAATTGGTTACCCCACAACTGGCCAAGATCATGGCTCTGGTACCACTATAATATCCCAAATGGGGAAATAACAGTAATAATAGGCTAAACAATATTAAGGAGACAACAAAACAAAAACTCATATCAATACACCATTGGAGCCATAAAATACCGCTGAGCCATTTTATTAATATCGGTAAAATGTGTACGATGGAGGTGCTGGAATGAAGGCACCTGGGCTTGCTCAAGGCAAGCTGAAGATAACTTCAGAACTAGCCTGCAATTTCCCCCACAAATGTACACTGCGTGGCTGTAGCTCTGCCTAGTTACTCGCCAGAAATACTGCTGCTGCTTCGGCTCTGCGCTGCTACTCCTGCTCTGCACTGTTACTCTTGCTTTGCGCTACTACTCCTGCTCTGCACTGCTATTCCTGCTTTGCGCTGTCAATGGCCAGAGATGTTGCTGCTGCTTCGAATGAAATGCTGCTAGGGCTTGCTACGCTGCTCAGAAAATTCTTGGATTTTAACCACAGACTGCTCAAGAAACCCACAATAACCCGTGAAGGAATTGGCCAAATATTGACCTCGTAATTTTAGCCCAATTTTCCTCTAGCTCCTCTAGGTGTTGGCTGAGTTGGGATCCTTGTTTGGCCTCTTAATTCTAGCCAGAAAATTTTGCCAAATTAATCTTGGCCTCTCCTCAATAAACCCAGAAAAACCCAGAAAGGGTTTGTCCTAATTTTGACCTTGGAAATTGGCCCTCTTGGGTTGGCTCACCCAACTGCTGGGCAATTCGTTCCTCTTGAAATTTTTCTGCTGGAGGCCACCAAAATGCTTGAAATACCCATGTTAGGAAGCTTTAAGCGTCCCCACCAAGTGTCTTCCCAAAATCTCCAACCACTCTCTAAGACCCCAGAGTGATCCCTTCATTGACTGCGCAGCCTCTGCGATGCTATAGATGCCACTACATTGTTGAAGAGCTAACTGTGCTATGGATGAAGTCCCTGCTACTGAAATGCTCCTCCAAAATGATAAGACTCCTCTCTTGAGCAGGCACTCGAAGTCCCCCGACGCAGAGGTTGAGATCTTCGCTTGAAAATCTCGTGTGCTAAACAACACTGCATACTTGGCACCCGACACAAGCATGCTCTTTGTCAAAGACAAAGTTGAAATGGATGATTGAATGGCCAAAATGAGCAGCTTGCTTCCTTTTAACTAAGCCTGCCCAACGTTCCCTTGGGCCCCACCTCAAAACTGCGATGCCTCTAGCTCGTACCAATAAGCTGCGCTGGCACATGTGGGACGCAGTCTCTCATCATTGGGCCCCCATCCTCCAGTACAGCCGCAATATTTTCCTTAGCCTAATGTTTTGATCTCTATAGTTTCCTAAGTCTAATTGTCCCCCCCGAAACCCACATCCCCATAGTCAAAACGTAATAGTTAGCAAAATATTAAAAATTAATATTCTAATTAGCGGAATTGCTAATTAGAAATATTACAGTCCTCCCCGCCAAAAATTTCTTGTCCTCAACCAATGCTTGAACAAGCATCCTCTCTAGTTGATGCTCCCCACGGTCACTGCAAAAATGTGCCAGGTTCCCGATGCACCATTGACTCATCCCTGACCTCTGCATCACCCTGATATGAAGGGATCCCGCAATACCAGGATCCCAAGCCATCTTGTCCAACATGAAGCTCCCCCTGCTCCACTCATCATCCTGCCAGGCATAAGTAGCAGAAGCCCTCTGCACACCATCAGTGAGTAGGGAATCATGATAATATGGCACTATGCCCAACTCCTCATGAAGTTACCCTACCAAGTAGTCCATCCCATGCACTCCAAGAGTAAACCCTCAAAGATACCACCTAATCCCTCTAGAGATAGTGTCTTGCTCACGTGAGCTTCTCTGGATATCATGTTGTTGGCCCTCCTGCCAAGCCATTGAAGTACCTCGCGCTATCAGGGACTCGCTAAAGCCTAATGGAAGATCTGCATGATCTCCTCGTATGGTAGCCAGCTCATCCCTAAGGGTTGTTGAGTTGTAAAGAGCAGTGATGATCAGGTCCCTTGCCAAACTCAGAGTGGTGTCACCATGCTGATGCTGCGCTACTCTAATTATGACATACTCCCCACCATGTGTAGACTATATCCTCCTCTCCCGAGGCCTACTGGCGGAAGGTCTGTGAGAGCCAAGCTCATCCTGCCCGGGCATCATCATGATGCCAATATCTACCCCTCCAAATCTAACTCCGAACCTATGCAAGAACAGAGAAAGCTTGCCTCGCCATCCGATGAAGGCCTCTGTGTACCCCCATGTGCCAACCCAATAGTGAACTAGATCACTCTCAGTCATGACTTTAACCATCATGAGGCCTAATGATCTATCAGTCAATTGAATCTTTGCATCCCATAGTCAAATACGCTGCAAACATACCTCTAAAAATTGTAGAAATCCCTCTGTGCCTCATCTCTAGTCTCTACATGTGATCAATATAGAGGGTCCATATATCATCGGCTAATTTGATGCATGCTAATCTGCCCTATGCCTGCCACCGTGTAGTAACAATGACCGTTGGAAGCCACATGTGCCGAATAGCTACCCCCTGACTGCAACCAATAGATGGGTATCCGATACTCTCAATCTACTCAGGGTATGTGGATTCCTCCTGTTCCTGCCAACCATCTCCACTGGGTCTGCCATCCGCCCTCTCGATATTGTGCCAATACAATGTCTGGAGCTCGGATACATACTGGGATGCTACCTTAGCTGTACCTAGTATCCTCTGCTCATGCATGGTCCCGACCAAGGTTGCTGGGAAGTGTTCGCCCCCCTCAATCCCGCTCCCAAAATGTGCTCCGTTCGGGAGCGTTTTGGGAGCACGCTCTCGAGCTTGAAAAAACGCTCCCTGGTTTTTAGGGAGCATTTCAGGGAGCGCTCGGGAGCGAATGCTCCTCGAGCGCTCCCTCCATTTAAAAAACGATTCGGGAGCGTTTTTTAAATGGAGGGAGCACTCGGGGAGTGTTCGCTTCTGAACGCTCCCTAGTGCGGAAAAAAATCAGCGGCGATTTTTTTGGGAGGGAGGGTGTGGGTAATAAAAAGCCCTCCCCTCCTCATTTTTGTCATTGTTTGTTTGTCAATCAAGAGAGAGCAAGGAGAGAAGGAGAGAGCAAGGAGAGAAGAGAGCAAGTGGAGAGAGCAAGAGGAGAGAGCAAGGAGTTTGGAGAGAGAAACAAGGAAGATTGAAGGGGTTAGGACAAAGAGGTAGGAGTCAGGACTCTCTAATCTAGTTTTTTTTCTATGTTGCATTTTTATGTTGTTCAAAAACGAAAACTTGAATTTTTTTCTCAATGTTGCATTTTAATGTGTTGAAAAGTGAAAAATTGAATTGTTTGTTTCCTATGTTGCATTTCTTCCTATTCCCATTTGGCATTCCTCCATTTTTTTGCAAGCTAGAAACTTGAAATTTGAAACATCATGGCTATATGGCTTGGGGTTTTCTTCATGTTGGTTTCTTTATTTGTAATAATGGTGTTGGAGAGTAGAAGAAAGAGGCCCATTCGAGAAGAGGAGGATGAAGAAGTGGGTTATAGTGGATTTGATGAAAATCCTGAAGAGGAGTATGCTGAGGAGGAAGGGGAGAGTAGAGAACATGAGGCCATAGAGACACCAACTAAACATAACCAAAGTCAAACACCATTGTGGAAATATGTTCAGAGGCAGGAAGGAGGGAAAGGGGGTGGAACCACTAAATTTCTTTGCCCCCATTGCAATAAAGAATACACAGGTTCATACACCCGTGCCAGAAGGCACCTTTGTGGGAAAATGCCATGGGATGGAGATAAAAATATGGGAATCAAAATTTGTGTAAGTGTGCCAGCAACAGATAGAGAGAAATACAGAAAGGAAGAGGAGGCTTCCCAACAAAAATCTAAAAGATCTAGGGGTTTCATTGATTCTTATGCACCATCAGGTCCATCACATCATGGACAAAGAAGTCCATCAACTTCCAACCATGGCAGTGGATATGGAGGCACACCTGGACCAAACATCTCCTTAAGGCGTAGAACCCTATCTGATTTCCTTGACGAAGGGTCTAGGAGTGATGTGGATTCAAAAATTTTCCGATTTCTTTATGCATGTGGGGTACCATTAAATGTTCGTCGCTCACCTTATTGGCATGAAATGGTTTCTGCCATTAATGATGCCCCCAAAGGATACAAGAGCACTGGGTATGACAAGGCCAGAACCGTGGGACATGATCATGAAAAAGCTAAAATAACTCATTCTTTGAATAGAATGACAAGTTCTTGGAATGAGCATGGGGTGTCCATTGTATCTGATGGATGGACAAATGTAAAAGGAAAGCTATTGATAAGTGTTCTCGCTGTGTCCGTTAGTGGTGCAATATTCCTTTTAGCATATGCTTATTCAGACAAGCTCAAGACCAACATTAATATTGCAGAACCATTACTTGAAACAATTGAAAGTATTTCGCCATACAATGTTGTCCAAGTCATCACTGATAATGCTGCTAATTGTAAGGCAGGGGGAGCAATTATTGAGGATAAATACCCCAACATATTTTGGTTTGGGTGTTTGGTTCACACAATGCACCTTTTGATGTATGATATAATTGAAAACAAACAACCTCAATACAAATGGCTTTGTGATTTGTACAAAAGAGGTAAAAAAATGATAAAATTTATTACAAATCATAGCAATACCCATGGGCTTTTCCGTACTCACTCAAAATTGGAGTTGTTGAAGATAGCATAGACTAGATTTGCTAGCTATTACCTCACCCTAGGGCGCCTTTTGAAGGTAAGAGAATCATTGGCAGCCATGGTATCAAGTCCACGCCGGCAGGTATTAAAGGACAGGGTAGCAACAATAGTTGACAAGCAAGGTTTTGAATAGGTGGATGAGACCGCTCTTGATCCTTTGTTTTGAGCACGTGTGAGGGAAATTTTGAATTTCACCAAGCCCATTTATCACATGATTCACTTTTCAGATACAGATAAACCAGTGATTGGGGAGGTGTATGAGCAGATGGATAGCATGTTGGGGCAAATAAAAGATGTTGTTATGGAAAATGATCCCAACTTGTAGTCAATGATTCACGACTGTGTGTGCATGGTGGAATAAACTTAATGTTCCACTACATGCCTTGGCATATATCCTTATGCCAAAATACTACTATCCATCTTGGTTGGGCCAACCTACACCTGGAGGTGGGGTTAGGATCAAACCTCACACAGAACCAGAGGTATGAGAGGGATACACAAAAGCATTAGAAAAGTTGGTCCCCAACAGGGAGGAGTGTGCTAGATTGCGCCTTGAATTAGGCAGATACTTCAGTTGCACTGGTAACTTTGGTTCTTTCCATGCAGTGGAGGATAGAGACAGATTTGATGCTCTCACGTGGTGGGAAGCATATGCCGGCATGGGGCTTTTGCCAAAGTTGGCACAAAAAGTTCTCTCACAAGTTGTAAATACTTCTTCTTTTGCAGAGAGGTGTTGGAGCACCTATAGCTTCATATATAATGTGAGAAGAAACAGGCTGAATGAAAACCAAGTAGAAAGCTTGGTTTATGTGCACTACAACTTGAGGTTGTTGAGTCGTTATTGTGATCAGGCTTATGAGGATCAATCATATAAAGTTCGGGACAACAACCCAGAGGACGATAATTTGGAGGACGACATTGTACATATGGAAGAATTAGAAGCAAAACTTTTGAGGGATGATGATGAAGCAACAGTAGCCATGCCATTGCCACACCGAGGGCCAGTTATAGCATCCACTAGCAGTGCGGGTGCCAGTGCCAGTGTTCGATTTCCAGCTATTGTTCCTTTGCAGATTCAGCGTCCACGTACATCCTCATGTGGCCCTCTGCCTTCTAGTTATGGTCGTGGTACTCACAAGAGTACTAGAAGACCACCATTGCCTCGTGGTTCTCACAAATTAGACATTTCTCGTGGGCGTGGCAAGGGGCCAGCCAATAGATAAAATATATTTACAGTTTACTAGTCTTTTCCATTTTCTAGTAGTTTTTAACTTTTATAACTGTTGAACAGTTGAAACTTGACTCTTTCATATTTATTATGATAATTTTTCTAAACAATATATGACAATTTAAGTTTGAATTTTGAATTTGAAAGGTGAAACTTTGAAGTTGGCATTCATAAATTTATAAGCCATTATGAATTATGAATATGATGCTCCATGAAAGTTGAAATTTGTTTCATTTTGTTTCATTTTATAACATTTCATTTCATGTTAAATATTCTTTGTTGTAATGGTTATTGGTTACACTTAGCTTACAAGTACAACTATGGTGATCAATGAATCAATGATGATAAATTTTATATATCAATGATGATAAATGTTATATATTGAAATTTGAAATCAATGAATCAATGATGATAAATATTATATATCAATGATGATATATGTTATATATTGAATTTTGAAAGCTTGAAACTTTAAGATTGATGAATCATGAGACTCAAGAGTTAATATGTTGTATGTTTCTAACTTGTGGGCGTGGTTGATGAAGATTATAACTTCTAGATGATTGATGTTATATGGTTCAATCTATGTTTTTATGTTTTTTATGTCTAATTCATTATTCTAGATGCTTTTGTTGACATATATGCATCAAAATATAAAAAGTATATATATTTAAAAAAAAGCGCTCCCTGAAACGCTCTTGGACCGGGTGCTTTTGAAAATGGCACTCTTGCTCCCGCTCCCAAGTAACCATGGTTCTGACATGCCCTGAGAAGAGAGTGATATGTGTCTCCCTCGTGACCCACTCCCCAGGTGTAGGTTCAGTGATGAATGATATTCCACCCCTGCAGATGATCGTCTCATCCCCCAACCTGTGGCTGTCAACTAGCGCATCGACCCAATGCCACTGCTGAGAAGTCTCTCCCCTAGTGTGTTGAGTGTCATCCAAATATCTTTGTGAGCTCCTCGGCCCTGGCTGCTCATGCCCAAATGCCAAAGGACAACAACCAAAACGACTGCGCCCGTAAGTGATGTAGAAGAGGGTCAGGTGTGTGAGTCTTCACATATACCATCAAGTATCGCTCATCTGCGTCTTTGTCGATCCTGGGAGAACTATGCCCAAAGGTATGGCCGATTTCTCTGCCCATGAGTCTCCATGGATGTGACATTCCAAGACCCCACTGTGCAATACCATACACTCTCGCCTACCATCGATCATCCCTGTACTCCTGGACATGCCACTGTACACTATGGCCTACTGGGGTACACTATTGTATACCTCCTGCTACTGCTGTCCCATCCTGTATCACCTCGTGTCTTGCCTGTGTCACTATACTTGACACCTGCGCGGGTACTCGATGCAATGTGAGCTACCCCTCCCACTCCATAGTGTAAACCAACATGCTACGCCACACCAACTGCATCTCCATGCTCCTCTATAGGCCACTGCTCCTGGCTACATGGCCCGACACACCCCTGGATGCTACAAACTAACATTGGGTCTATACGCATCAGTTTGTATCTCCCTACCCTATGACATAACTCTTTGTAGTCCTGTGTACCACTTGCCCATTGTCGTACCACCCTGTAACATACAATATCCTGCATGGGCCAAAATATCCACCACTCCGCTAGTAAACCCTCTGAAAATTTCTGAATTTACTAAACAGAAATCTATGTTGCAAGAAACGTTGCACAGAGGTCTGTTTCAGCCCGGCAACAAAACAGAAACGCGTTTCACCATTTTGTATGGCTTGGAAACGTGTTTCTGTCCGTACTAGGCTGTTTCACGTTGGGAAACGTGCCCAGTATGGACGGAAACGCGTTTCTAGGCGGTATAGGCGTGTTTTTGGCGTTTAAACTTCTTTTTTTTTAGTTTTTTTTTTCGGTTTGTGTGTTTTATTATTTTTTTAATCATTATATTTTTTTGTTTTAGGGCAGCCTAATGTTCAAGCCTATGGCCCTAGTGTTGATATGCAGATCATGGTAATGTTAAATTATTAAAGTAAAAGGATGAAAATGAAAGATGAAGGAGAATGTCACTTTTTCATTTTCATCCTTTTACTTAAATTTTTAACATTACCATGAAATGACTCATGATGTTTGAGAGTGGTTTCACCCTTATTGGATTTCATATGGAGAAAGTAGAATTTTATATCTCACTCAAAATCCAACAGAGTTATCATTTTTTCAGGATTTCAGGATTGGGGGGATTGCAATGTTTCCATTGGATTTTGTCATGTACTAGGGTATGGAACTTGTATTTAATCAAGAGAACCAAGACCTCTATGCAGGGGAGACTCCCAGTAATCAAGAGTACCTAGGGTACTAGGGTATGGAACTTGTATTTAATCAAGAGCAGTAAGGTCATTCAACTATGCAGGAGGAGACTCCTAATCAAGCACTAGACAAGAAATTAGAAATTTCTCATGGCTGATTTTGGATATTGCTATTTTCATTATGTGATCATTCATGAGTAAATGTGATGTAAATTTAAAGACTTATAGTTTATGCATTGACATTGGATAATTTAATCATAATGTAATAAATTATAATGTATCATGTATGCTGTAATATCCCAAAATGGAAATAGCAGCGATATAGCTCATAAAATGAAAGCAGCAGCAAGTATTTAACATGAAATCATGAGACCAATATAGAACCATATTATTGATCATATATGCAGCAAATAAGTACACAACAATGGGGCACAAACCATAAAATGTGATTACACAAGCCTCCAATACATAGACACTCTCAAAAGTGAGATGATGCTGCAACACAAAACGCTGGAACGCTGCTACAGCGCAGTTATATTATGCATGACTACAGCGGGAGATGATACAATGATGTAAAAATACCGATATAAGCCCCAATAGAATCTAAACATACAGATCTGGGCACTAGATCAGCTTTCCAAGACAACCCAAGAGGGTTTCCAGAAAATGCACACAATGTACCAATGTAAGCTGTAGCCCTAGGGCTGAAGATATGCTGTAACAACTGAAATGAGAAGATATGGCTGACGCTGATGTAGAGAACTACAGATCTGCTCCAATAGATCCTTCAGATGAAAGAATGGCTCCTCTACTCAAGAGATCCCCTCTCAAAACAACCACTGCAGCTACCCTTGCAACTCCTCCCTAAAATAACGCAGATCTGGACTGATGCTGCACTGTAGGGGATAAATCCTCCTTGGCCTGGTGCTAAATATGTCAATAAATCCCAAGGGACTTCTTTACAGACCTCCTAATGGATGGAAACCTTCTTCCACTGAAAAACTAGCTCTGAAGACACCCGATCTAATCCTCCACTGCTGCACCCTGCAACATAGCGCAATAACCTGCAGAAACTGCGCCGATGAAGAAAGCTGTAGCTTGGCCTGAAAAATTGAATGTGGAAATGAATGCAATGCTCCTCCAAGAGGCCTCTCAAGGGAAGAGGTGGGATTCCCGCTCGGGAACACCTGGTGCTAAACAACACATCAATCTCAACTAAACAGCTGAAGAATGCAAGTAGTCTAAACAGACCATATACAAAATAATAATAAAAAACATAACCTCATATGGCTGCCATCCTCTTCCTTATATAGATTATGAGCTCCCTTGCCCTTGGCCCCACTCAATTAGATCATTTCCTTCTTGAAATCAATCTCCCTCCAAAACTGCGTTATTCCTAATTTAATCTCCATTCCTCGATAACAGCACCGTTGACTTGGTCAAAGTTGACTGAATCAACATGATCCAACCCCTGTTCACACTTGGAGGTGCTTTATTTAGCTGCTAAAAAGGTCTCCTTTCACACTTGAAGTGTTTTCATTGCTGCTAAGGAGAGTTATGGGCCTCCCCACCCACTTATTCACCTACCTAGTGATAAAACAAATTATAATATTCCATTTAGTTGAAGGCTAAATTTTTGGAATATTACAGTCCTCCCCTCCAAAATGTTGCTTGTCCTCAAGCAACTGTAAAGGAAGAGCAAAATTCCTCCCCTCCTCCTCTTGTGGCCTTCTCATCAATAGTCCCCACCACTTCTCAAAATAATCTGTAATAAATCTTCCCTCCAATGGTTCCTCCCAAGTATGCAAAACCAATTGGTTCACATCATGAAAAGGTGGAAGGTGTAAGTGGAAACCTTCTTGCTGTCCCATGGCCTCCTCAAGGTAGGAGTAATGACAAACATAGGGGATCTCATTCCCAATGAGAGACTCCCATACCCATGCTATCATCGAAATGAAATGAGCCATTCTAGGTAGCTCATCAAAGAAATCCTCAACCCCTAGTTTATGCAATGTATTGGGGCTTCATGGAGAAATTAAAATTTTCCACCCAAGTTGTTTCTCTCTCCATTTATGGTATGTATGGGGCTGCTGCTGATCTTGGGCTGAAATACTATGGCCTCCAAGAATGACCCAAGTCACCCCACCAAACAAAACATCCATGTAGTGCCTCCTCCAAGAACTCAAGCTCTCCAAATGGCTCCTTCCACATGAAGAAAAGAGATGCAGTGTGGCAATCATGGTTTGCCCATGGTCTCTCCTGAAACATGCAATATATAAAGTATGGAGAATCATACTCCCAATGAGCACCTTCAACTCTTGTGCCACTCTCCCAACAAAGCTTTCCATACACATAAGAACACCACCAATATATGGAAGCAAAAGAAAATGAAAACAAGTTGCCACATGACAACCGGGAGGTGGGTCATAGTTCCACATATGGAACCATCGTAGTGCATCCCCTGCCTGCCTCAAAACAAAGAATAACAAGTGTCCTTTCAGCTACTTGTTTGCTGCCGCAATCATCCTACATGTGGTGCCAATGGTGCACACCAATAATCATGTGGCCTCCCCCACAAACCACCAATAGCATGGCCATCATCAATGCTGCAAATGGCCTCAAGTACATCACAATACCATATACAAGAAGGAATGACCCTCCTTGGTATAACATGCTGCTCATATAAAGTAAAGGAGTACAAGTCATAATGCAAAAATGTACCTTCTCTACTATGTACTTTGGTCATTGAGCTGAAATGGCTCAACTGAAAGCTCTCCCTCACTCTCAATGAGTAGGGAAATGGTTGTGACAACCTCTCCTTCACCATCCGGGCTATGCATCTCTCCTCATGCTAGTATACATCCTGCTGAATGCCCTCCCAAGTGAACTCCTCCATCAAGGAATGATATGCATCAAAGTGCATGGAAAGAAAGTCCGCATGTGCTGCATGTAGCAGCTTCTCCTTGAGCTCAGAAGCTCTAGTCAAGAAAATTCTGCCATCAGAATAGATGACCTCATCATCCACCATGTATCTATCATCTCTCTCTGGGTCATCAAGAATCATGCAAGCACCAAGATCCTTGGAGTACTCTACCAACAGTTGAGACCTCCAATATGGATCAACCCTCCTAAGACACAGCGCTGAAGATCTGAAATGTGAAGCTCCCCACATACTGCTGTCTTCTCCTTTGACATCCTCCATGTCAAAGTCATCCTCCAAAGTACTTGCATGCCCATCATGCAACTACTCATGCTCAAATAGAAGTGGTGGCCTTTGGAAGTTAGCCTCCCATGAGAAGCTACCATCCAAAAAGAACCTCTTGATCTTGGCCAATGTAAGCATGTGTGGCCTCCATCTGCTCCAATATGTGGAGGATTCCTTCCTCAAGGAAAGTACCCTCTGTTCCTCCAAGTCCATGGAGTAGGCTCCTTGCACCATCGTAGTGCCATCCTCCATCATTGCAGCAACCTCTGTCAGTGTAGAATATGTAGTGAGAGTGGGTACTACTGAAAATGGAGAAATGTCTCCCTCCTCCTTGAGTCTACCCCAGACTCTTTGCGCTGTATCAAGTCCTCCCAAGGTCCTTACCCCTCTGGAACCAATGAGTGGTGCAACCCCATGTGAGGCATCTCTCATCATCTCCTGATCTGGTGGTCTCCCTGGTGGAATGCCTCCATGCAATGAGACATCAATGTCAAGAGTAGACTGCACATATGGATGGACAACTTTGTCCCTGCCCTCACTATGCAAATCAGTGTGCCTCTTCTGTGCATCAACCTTCTGAAATAGATAGGGGTGTGTGCTCTTCATCATGTGATGCTGGTCATCCTCCCTACCTTCTCCTTTCATCTGCAAGGCTTCACAACCATGCTGTTCATTGATTGTGCTTTGAATTCCTTTTGTTGGAGAAAGTGCCCCATCTTCCTCTGCATGAGGTGCTTGATATGCTCTAGATATGACAACGTTGTTGCCTCCAACCTTCTCTTCCTCTTCAAAATGAATGGGCAACCTTTCAATAAGAGGATCCTCTTTTGAAAAGAAGATCTCCATGCCCTCCTTTCGAGGAGTATGAGATACAGAGCTTGCCTCTAGAAAGGTATTATGCAAGATGTCAGCCTCTTCAACAATTTTCTGAAGTGGAGTTCGGTTTATAGATTCCTCCGACACATGCAAAGGTTTTGTTTGTTTTGGTTTGTTTAGCTCCACCAAAGGTGTTTCAGAATGTTTCTCATCAAACCTTTCCACTATACTCCTAGTGAACTTTGCATAAGAAGTATTTGCATTTTTTAATGAAAAAGACTCAAATATCCACCAAGCATAGGCCTTACCTTCAAAATGCAGCGCTGCAACTTTGATGGCTTCATTTTTTGAAACTTGGTGTTGCTGCAAATAGGCATCTAGCTCCTCCACCCAAGCCCTAGCTGAACATTTAGGTGAACCATCAAAAGTAGATAGAAAAAATCTACTCATATCATGCTGCATGCTCCTCTCCACCTTAATCTTGCAAAACTCTTGGAAGTTGATGTGATCTTTGAACTTCTTAGTTTGAGATTCATATTCTTGCAAATTATCACTAAGAGTCTCCATCTTTGGCATTTCTTCTTCCTTCCTCTCTCTCATAATAAATCTGGGCATAAGATTACGCTGTGAATCATGGTGTGTGGCTGCATGCTCACACTCATCATGTGAAAATCTAGAGTTTGTTTTAGATCCAAACTCCTTTGGAGATTCTCTACACATCTCCCTTCTCATCTTCTTGAGATCTCCCTTATTGCTCTGCATAGTTTGAAAAAAAAGCTTTGAGAGCTCCTCTTCCTCTCTTCCTCCAACTAATGGAGTCTTCTTTTTGTTTTTTCTATACATCTCCTCTTCTTGTGAAAATCTTCTCCTTATGGTGACATATTGGCTGAATGCACAGGCTGAGCCAAGATTATGCTCTGATACCACAGTAATATCCCAAAATGGAAATAGCAGCAATATAGCTCATAAAATGAAAGCAACAACAAGTATTTAACACATGAAATCATGAGACCAATATAGAACCATTTTATTGATCATATATGCAACAAATAAGTACACAACAATGAGGCACAAACCATAAAATGTGATTACACAAGCCTCCAATACATAGACACGCTCAAAAGTGAGATGATGCTGCAACACAAAATGCCGGAGAGCTGCTATAGCGCAGTTATATTATGCATAACTACAGCTAGAGATGACACAATGATGTAAAAATACTGATATAGGCCCCAATAGAATCTAAACATACAGATCCGGGCACTAGATCAGCTTTCCAAGACAACCCAAGAGGGTTTCCGGAAAATGCACACAATGTGCCAATGTAAGCTGCAGTCCTAGGGCTGAAGATATGCTGCAACAACTGAAATGAGAAGATATGGCTGAAGTTGATGTAGAGAACTACAAATCTTTTCCAATAAATCCTCCGGATGAAAGAATGGCTCCTCTACTGAAGAGATCACCCTCTCAAAACATCCACTGCAACTACCCTTGCAACTCCTCCCTAAAATAACGCAGATCTGGACTGATATTGCATTGTAGGGGATAAATCCTCCTTGGCCTGGTGCCAAATATGTCAATAAAGCCTAAGGGACTTCTTTACAGGCCTCCCAATGGATGGAAATCTTCCTCCACTGAAAAACTAGCTCTGAAGACACCCGATCTAATCCTCCACTGTTGCACCCTGCAACACAACACAATAACCTGCAGAAACTGCGCTGATGAAGAAAGTTGTAGCTTGGCCTGAAAACCTGAATGTGGAAATGAATGCAATGCTCTTCCAAGAGGCCTCTCAAGGGAAGAGGTGGGATTCCCGCTCGGGAACACCCGGTGCTAAACAGCACAACAATCTCAACTAAACAGTGGAAGAATGCAAGTAGTTTAAACAGACCATATAAAAAATAATAATTAAAAACATAACCCCATATGGCTGCCATCCTCTTCCTTATATAGATTATGAGCTTCCTTGCCCTTGGCCCCACTCAATTAGGTCATTTCCTTCTTGAAATCAATCTCCCTCCAAAACTGCGTTATTCCTCATTTAATCTCCACTCCTCCATAACAACGCTGTTGACTTGGTCAAAGTTGACTGAATCAACATGATCCAACCCCTATTCACACTTGGAGGTGCTTTATTTAGCTGCTAAAAAGGTCTCCTTTCACACTTGAAGTGTTTTTATTGCTACTAAGGAGAGTTATGGGCCTCCCCACCCACTTATTCACCTACCTAGTGATAATACAAACTATAATATTCCATTTAGTTGAAGGCTAAATTTTTGGAATATTACATATACTTTATGATTGCACATATTTCTTAAATGTATATATATATATATATATTGCATTTCGCTGTTTCCAAAATTTAGGGGGGTCACGTTTATTCCCGTTTCGGAAACTCGTACTTGTTTTCTCGTTTCATGCAACTTAGATAGAAATCCTACAACAGTAATATGATCTACTTCTCCCACTTGTTTTATTAACTTAACAAGTTGTTTTTCTGAGTAATACAGGAAAAACATCGAAGTAAATACGCTGTTGCCTACACACAGATCAAGTACTAAAGAATTAAGCACATTCAACAAAGGACACATAGGATTTTTTTGGACAAATGTCCCCGGAAAAACCCAATGCGGGAAAATTGGTGCAAAAACTCTTGAGGGTTTTTATTATTATGCAGATTTCTGAATACAAACTAGGGTACCAGTAGTGGTTTACCCAACAGAGAAAATCCCGACAGAAGTACCTCTATCTCCAGAGACAGATATTATGGCCGATTCAGCTGAGAATGATGAAACTCATAGGTGCGCACGTAGTCACTGCGTTACCCTTCAGTGTGGCTGCGTCACTCTGTCTGATCTTCTGAATACTACCCTGATCTGGCCCACTGAAACCCCAGCACTAGTCAGTGAGTGACTGCATCACCCTGGTTGGGCCTGCCTGTGTCCCTCTGCGTGAGCCCTTCTGGCTTTGCGTCACCCCTCCTGGGCTTACACTGCCTCTGCGTCACTCCTCCAGGGCCTACGCTGCCTTTGTGTCACCCCTCCTGGGCCTGTGCTATCTCTCTAGTACGCATCTGCCCCTCTGCTATTGTATTCTCGACCTTGGACTCAGAAATCCCACTGCCAAACTGCCCCTTGTTGCACTGCAAGCTCACTCGAAAATTCTCAACAAACCGCGCCCCGGAATTTCGACTTAGCTCAAGTGCTGCCACTCATTGTGTGTTCTCCAATTGACCCCAAGCCTTCCTTGAATACTTTTCCTATTGAACATTCAATGGCCGTGATCTAATCTCTAATCAACGACTAAGATTAGAAAAGACTTGATCCTCGTCACTTAGAACATTCTCACCCACATGTCTAAATTAATTCACGATGGGGAGTATCTCATAGTCAGAGTGGCGCAACGTCAACATGGTGGCACCTCTCCGAGATTAGCGGGGGACCCAAGCACTACAACTCTACACAACTCGAAGTACCTTTAGGGATGAGCTATATACTACATGGGGAGATCATGTAGATCTTCCATTGGGCTTTAGCGAGTCACTGATGGAGTGGGGGACTTCATTAGCATGGCAGGTTGGTCAGCGGAATGATAGCAGGAGGGGATCATGTGAGCGAGGCACTATCTCTGTAGGGATTAGGTGGTATCTTCGAGGGTTTATGCTTGGAGTGCATGGGATGGACTACTTGGTAGGGAATCTTTATGAGGAGTTGGGCATAGTGCCATATTATCATGATTCCCTACTCACTGATGGTGTTCAGAGGGCTTCTGCTACTTGTTCCTGGCAGGATGGTGAGTGGAGAAGGGGGAGCTTCATGTTGGAGAGGATGGCTTGGGATCCGGGTATTGAGAGATCCCTTCATATCAGGGAGATGCAGAGGTCAGGGATGATTCAGTGGCGCATCTGGGACCCTGGCACATTTTTGCAGTGACAGTGGAGAGCATTAGCTAAGGAGGATGCTTGTTCAGACATTGCTCGAGGACAAGCAATTTTTGGGCGGGGAGGACTGTAATATCCCCAATTATCAATTTTGCTAATTAGAATATTAATTTTTGATAAATTTTGATGTTTCTAATGTCAAGTAGAAATAACGTGGGTTGGGACTGCCCTTAGTGGGGTCCATGTGGCCAGCATTTGATTTGGAGGCAGCTCCCTAAGTGGCAGCGTGGGAGAGGCCCTATGGGGGTAGCGCAGTGAGTGGCTAGATGAGGGGACTGCGCAGTCCATGGTGGGCCCAAGGGAACGTTGGGGGCTCAATTGATAAAAGGAAGTGAAGGCAACTCATTTCCTCATTCATTCATCTTCTATTTTGATTGTCATATAGACATAGCACGCTTGTGCTGGGTTCTAAATCTGTCGTGCTGTTTAGCACACGAGATCTTTAGGCGCAGATCTCAACCTCTACCTCGATGGACTTTGAGTGCCCGCTCAAGAGAGTAGTTCCATAGTTTTGGTGAGGAGTTGACATAGAAGCAGCAGCAGGAGTGCCTTCAGGATTGTGTAGAGGCAGCAGAGACTGCGCAACGATTGCGCAGTGCAGTCTAGAGGAAGTGCCGGGAGTGTGGGAGAGAAGAGGAGTTCGGCCGGAGGATTTGGAGGGGAGGCTAGCCACCTCCTACCAGGGATTTTGACAACATTCTGGAGACATCTACCAGTGGTTCCAGCCAGGAGTCGAATTTCCCAGCAGTTGGGTAAGTCAAGCCCAAGAGGGCCAATTTCTGAGGTCAAAACTATGACGAACCCTTTTTGGGTTTTTCTGGGTTTATTGAGAAGCCAAGATTAATTTGGAAGAATTTACTGGGCAGGTTTGAAGTGTCAAACAAAGATCCTAACTCAGCCAACAACTAGTGGAGTTAGGGGAAAATAGGGCTGAAATTCCGGGGTCAACATTTGGCCAATTCCTTACGCGAGTTTTTGTGTGTTTTGTGCGTAGAGTCCGGGGTTAGAAGCCCAAAATTTTCTGAGCAGTGGTTTCGGCCAAACCAGCAGTCCGAAGTCAGCCAACAACAACATTTTTGGGCAGAGCAACACAGCACCAGAGCCACGCAAAGCCAATTGCAGAGAGCCATTTCAGCTTGGGTTGAAAAGTATTCCAGGAATCCAGCCTGCCTTGAGTAGGCCTAGGTGCACCTATTCCAGCACCTCTTTTGTACTGAATTCCCAACATTAATAAAATGGCTCAGCTCATCTTTTGGCTTCAATTTCTCATGTATTGATGGTGTAATTTATTTTGCTATAGTTTTAGTCTATTGTTGCTTGTATTACTATCATTTTCCCATTTTGGGATATTACAAGGATTGAGGACTTTGCCCACATTTAGGTGTGCATCTTAGACGACAACATGTGGAACAAATTTCTAGAATTCTCTTGGAATTGTAAATATTGTTGAAGAACAATTTCTCCTTAGAAGAAAAGTTGTTGGGTTTTTTTCCCAGGGTAAATTTGTGTCTCTATTGTGCTCTGCTGTCTCTTTATGATCCTACTTTTTTCATTGCATTACTGTTGAGATTTTCTGTGTTTAATTGCTTAATGATATATGGGACATAAGATAACTTAATTGAAAATCATTGGAAAGTAATTATCAAATCAGAAGATCAGGTTTTACTATCCACTATTGTAGAAAATTCAACATCTTTAATATCTTAGTTTTTTCAAATGGTAGAAGTTGTAGAATGTTCTGAAGTTATGCTTCAGTACGTGACATATTTATTGGCCAATCGATAAACCTCAAAAGAAATTAAATCTTAGTGCTTACATGTTAAGGTAAAGTTCTCAACATTTATGCTTAAATGGGTATCTAAGGGTATACGCACCTTACATCAATTTTGTTTAAGGATGGCCAATTCCTCATTTAATTCAGTGGATTATCAGTCCTAGAGTTTTTGAACATGTCTATTAATCTGACCTATTTGTAACTTTGCTGAGATACATCCCCTATTGAATCTTAAATTATTTGCGATAAGTTAAAATAAAAATTAATATATAAATAAAATAATGACAATAACTTCCAATAAGAGCAAATTCATGGGAGAATTTTATAATAACAATCCTTTTTGAAATGTTTGAAGATATATGCTATGAAGTTGCACTCTCATGGCTGTTGCTAGATAAATGGTTTCCTTTATATTAGTTTTGATATATTTATATCTTTGCTCTTTGTTGAGAACTTCAAGGTTATAAGAGTATAGACAAGGCTATGTCTAGAACAATAGAGTGCTAGGTGATAGTGTGAATTCCTTTAACTTTTTGACAATCATTACTTGTTGTCCTTCAATATTATGTTGACTAAATTATTTTTTGGCGAGACATGAAGAATCTTGTCAATGTATTTCAGGAGACAAGACTATTCTGCTTTCAGAAAATAGTGAATCTGGACCAAGTTTCGCCAGCAGCACTCCTTTGGTTCCACATGCAACAGAGGTTAAGTCAGTCCAAGGGGTATGTACTTGCGGACTAAGTTGATCAGGAAGTTTGATAAAAATTAGGGAAGAAGTTTCATTTGTTCCGTGCTTGTAACATGTTGCAGTAGCACATAAGTATTGTACCATGTAGCTATATGTTTAAAAAAAAATCAACATTCAACTGTTTACACAGTTATTTTTTTATACTGTCCAATTCTGTTGGCACTAGGCTTCAAGGAGCAAGGTTTTTTTTTTTTTTTTAGCTTGTTTGGATCCCATGAAGTCTAATCTCTGAATTTTCATCTCTAGCAAGTCTAAAGTTGATTTTTAATCATGTATATGTCAACAAGAGCACGTGTAGAGACAATATGATGGGAATTGGCTGCTCTATCAAGTGGTGAACTTTATGGTTAGTTTATCCAATGAAATATGTACTTTGCAAGAGATGAGCTATATTGGAGGAGCAAATGACAAACTCCGATATTAACATCAACATTAAGTACCACTATGTTTTATGTGACCACATAAAAAATAATGCTAAGGTTAGTTTGATAAACCTGCATAGGTTTTTTTGGTATGAATACTTGGACACCCTACCCTGGGCTAGCCCAATGGTGTAATTGTTGCAAGTTGCAACGTTATTACCAATATATTGCCTTTTGTTATTCTTTCCATCTCTTATTTTGTTTATGATGTTTGCATATGTATTTGTGAAATCTTATATGGTCTTAGAGCAGTGGTAACAATAGATCCTGGTGAGTGGACTGTGAATGTATGGTGACTAGAGATGTATTAGAATTTAGAATAAAGGGTTTGTCATGGATTTTATGGGTGGAGGTGGACCTGATAGGAGAATCTGAATCTGAATCAGAATTTTATTAGAACTTCCGTGAGGCCAATTGCCCTATGGAGCAGAAAAGATTACATCTGATACAAGATTTCATCATACAAATGAATGAAGAGAATAAAACAAGGAGGTGGGATCCAAAGTGTGGTACAAATAAGTTTTGGACCATTCATTTGGATATGCCCTTCTCTTCTCCATAGCAAAGTCTCCTAACCCAGTTGTCACAACATAGGGTTAAATTTTGATAAAAATATATATATTTTTTAAATTTAAGGGACTTTTTTTCTAATGTAAAGAAGAGTTAGATTTTTGTAAAGTTGCGTGAAGGGGGTTCTAAAACCCATAAAGAACATGAGTTAGCAGATGAAAATGATGAAGCCTACGAGGAAGAAAAACCTGTGTTTTACGACTCGTACTCGTATAAGACTTGTTTGGCTATTAACTCCATGACTTGTATAAGAATCGGGAGTTACTTACATAAGACTCAACATTTTTCCTTCCCTCCATTTTCCCTTTCCCTCCACCTAATCTCAAAAAAAAATCGAAATTTGTCACCAGGGATGGGTCTTATATGGGTGCGTACAAATTTTATACGAGTTGTATGTGAGTCAACAGTTCAGTGTGAGTCCTATGCGATTCAGCGTAGGAAGGGTCTTATGCACGGGTTCTATCCAAGTGACCCGTTGAGGCATATGACTCGTCAAGGCCCACGAGTCTTCAAGGGTCTTATTAGGGTCGTGCTTCACTGAGAAAAACTCACACTCTGAGCCTCTACAAGGGCTCATCATGGGTTGATATTCTTGCTGAGTTCTTAGCCTTTTCATGGAGTAATGAAACAATATGATGTAACTAATCACAACTTTTACTAAAACAACTAGTATTTAAGCTTAACTAGCAAAAACCATTAGGATTTTTCATAATTGTTTATTTTCACCCAAAGTCAATTAAGTATTTACATCGAGTCATAATTGAAGTCATATTTTGGTGAGTCTTGTTGAAAGGGCATCAATTCAAAGGTTACAATATAATGATATGCATTTTGAATACACTATTATTTAACCCTTTCTCCCTACACATTGGAAGGTAATGAATTATACGTTTTGGGTATAAGTTTTTGGCTTAAGGGACTTGTGTGTGGATGAACATTTCTTTGGCATTGGTGCATTTGATATATATTGCTAATTGGATGTTCCCCATTGTAACATGATATGGTCCACCCCCTTCCTCTTCATGTTTCGATTTTTGGTTTGTTTATTTTAGATCTTTCCTTGGTGATCTCAGTGAGTGTGTCATTTGGTTTTGAGCATTTCATTTAGTGGAAGAATGTGTGTGAAATTAATGCAAATTTTGCAAATTTTATATTTCATTATTTTGATAATTTTTTCCCTTTTAGCAATGACTTATAAGAAAATACCAAATACCTAAAACATATCCAATCTCATCTTTGGAAGGTCCAAGAGTTGAGAGTGTTGTTGGAATTGTATATGTCAATGTTGCGATAATTGCGATCGGGATTAAATCGGCGAGGGTCCGAAATCGGGAAAAATCGTAAAATTCGGGATAAAATCAGGAAAAAATCAACAAAATTACAAAAATTCCAGTTTTTTGATTTTTTGTAATTTTTTTACTATTTAAAGCACCCACAACATAAAATAAATGCATTGGCACTTAAAAATTAAAAGAGAACTAATATATAAAATGTGTAATATCATAATATGTCTAGTGCTACATCACACATAGCAGTGAATCATGTCCTGAATCCCGAGTCCTGACTCAGCCTCCAAATATCAACAAAAAATATAATAATGTATCTCATATCATGAGTCAACTGTCATATACAATGAAATGAACCAACTAACTAATGATTTCCTCTGCCCCTCTTGTGAGAAAATGTAACAACTTTCCCTCGAGATGAAGAAGGCCTTGGAGTTGGAATTGGACTCTGATGTCCTCTAGAAGTTGAAGAACTAGGAGCCATAGGAGGTAGAGCACGTCCTCTACTGGTGACCATGGTAGGTGGTGTCAACTCCTCCTCCTCCTCCTCCTCCTCTGTAGCTACTACCCCTTCCACTACCTCCTCCTCTAACCAATCAGGGGTCGATTCCATGATAAGCCTCTTGCCCTCAACCCTCCATGCAGAAGTGGTGTCAATCCCATCCAATGAGATGGCCTCCACGTCAGGTGTCCTCTCAAGTTGCCTCACCCACAATCGGAGATTGTAGCAGACGTAGACCATGTTGTTAAGGGATTGGGCCTCCAACCTGTACAACAATGATAAATTGTAAATTGATAATTATAAAAATAATAAATTATATTTTTATTATTTAATGAATTCAAAAAATTAATTGGAAATTTTTTAACCCGTTCCCCTTCTTGGTGTGTATTTTTTCAAATACACTCTGATTGCGCTTGCATCTGGAGGAGCTACATGTTTGGCTGAGCACTCAAATGGCAAGCTTTTAGAGATTGGGTACTTTGCCACCATAGCTTCTCCACCATGTATCTACAACTAGTGTTTTAAAACTCGGACTCGGGTTCCGAAACGACTGAGGGTCGGCTCCGACTCCGACTCCGACTCCGACTCGGTATCGACTCGGCCGGTTCGGTTTCAATGACTCGGTCTTTGTAAAAAATACATTAAATATTATTTTTTTTTAATAAAAAATGTAATTTTAAAGATTTTCATTCATGTTTCCAAACACAAAGCATTACAATATAGACAAAAGACAACATATGATCAAAGTAGGCTCATGAATATATTTATTATATCAAAATTGCACTCAGTGCACTGTCCAATACATGATGATGATATAGAGATCAAAACAAAAAGATAACTAAGGAGGCTCTAAATGGCCTCTACAACAAAACATGAATAGTCACTACTGCTAGACATTTGACAAGACAATTTCCTCTGCCTCAAACTAAGAACCAGAGGGGGAAACCGCTTGCTCCTCCTCCTCTGAATCAACATCCTCAACTAGAATTGTAGCACTTTGAGCCTAAGATAGACGAGTTATGCGCCTCCGTCGTGGCTGACTAGAGGAAGTGCCTGCGACTACAACTGGAGGACTTGGGACTGGGCCTGCTACTAGTGGATCTGCATTGAGTAGAGGCTCTACCTGTGTATCGAAGTCCATTCCCACACCAATATCCTCATCAGAGTCAAACTCTGGTGGACAAGTCTCCACTACCCAATCTGATGTTGGATCAATATCCTCTAACATAATGGGATCTGAATTAGGTCTTTTGTTTAGCAATTGGTTGCTTCTTAGTTGGAGGTTGTACTGGACATACACTAGATCATTTAACCGTTTTTGCTCCAAACGGTTTCTCTTCTTTGTGTGAATCCTCTCAAAGACAGACCAATTGCGCTCCCACCCAGAAGCATTGCAATTTTGACTCAAAATGCGGATTGCAAACCTCTACAATTCAGGGCAATGGCTACCAAATGCCTCCCACCATTGTGCTGCAAGAAACATAATTGTGTAATGAGTTTCAGTTAGCTCAACAAATTATATCCAACTTTGAAATTATAAACAACTTGTACAAAATAATAAAATATGAATTTGAAAATTGAAATTCTTTGTTTACCTGTCTCATCTGATTCCCTTGCAATCCTTGCAAGGTTCTTGCTAAAGGTACGCGTGGCTTGGTTGAACAAAGTGATTTGATTGTGTATCAGCAACTGGCCACTCTCTGTGGGGATCATGCAATCAATGCAGTCAATCAATCCATCTCTAATATCCCCGATCAAAGCTCTTGCTTCCTGAGCTTTATAATGATACCTTGGGTTCAGAAAATACCCATCTGCATGTATACGGCGATGGAGTTGATTATTCCATCTTTGATCAATGATTGCCCAAATGGGCCCATACTTACCCACTCTGTCCTTGTATGCTGCCCTTATTTGCTCCTTTGCTTGATCCATAGCCTCATAAATGAAGCCCATAGCCAATCTTTCCCCATCCACGAACTGCAACACCTTAACCAGTGGCTCAACAAGTTTCACAATCTCTGCTGCCTTTTTCCAAAATATTTCTTCATTAAATTTATTTTTCACATCTTTGCCATCCTGTTTGCGAGTCCACTGACATTCATTCCATTCATCACTAGAAAACAATTTTTGCAAGTTTCTATGTTGGGAAAGCATAGATTGCAATGTCAAAAAATGTGTTGCAAATCTAGTGATGGCAGGCCTAATAATTTCCTTGCCCCCTGTGTGTTTCCTCATCAGGTTCAGAATCCATGATTGACTTTAAATATATTTTGTGATGCTTTTGGCATGCTCTATAGTGTTCTTGATCCAATCTATTTTACCAATATCCTCAAGCATGAGGTCTATGCAATGTGCAGCACATGGGGTCCAAAAGATGGTTGGGTGTTTTTCCTCTAACAATTTACCAGCAAGAACATAGTTAGAGACATTATCTATGATGATTTGAACAACATTTGCCACCCCCACCTCTTCAACAACCTCACCCAAAAGCTGAAACAACAAGTTTCCATCTTTCACCCTATCAGATGCATCAACTGATCTTAGAAACATGGTTCCCCATGGGCAAAAGACAAGAAAGTTTATGATGGTACGGTTCCTCTGATCAGTCCATCCATCTGACATGATGGTACATCCTGTATGTGCCCATGATTTTTTGAATTCTTTCAAATAATCATCAATGGACACAATCTCTTTTTGCAAAAGAGATCCTCTTAACTTATGCATAGTAGGGCCTTTGAAGCCCTTTCCAACATCATATATAGCATCAAACATAGGTTCATAAAATGGTGAATGAGAAGCATTGAAGGGAATATCAACATCATACCACCATCTAGCAATGTAATCACAAGCAGTTTCTCTCAATTCTTTTTTCCAATGCTGATCTAAATTGGGCTGCACTTGACCTCTACTTGTAGGACTAGGACCATGTTCACTATCAGTGGGAGAAGAGGGTGTGAAAAAACTTTTGATAGTACCCTTATTTCTCGTTGCACCCTTACCCTTTTCAGAAATAGACTCCATAGAGGGAGGAACATAGTGATAGGGGTTTGATGCATCAGTGCAAGGGATAGATGAAGAAGCCTCATAATCAAAAGTTGGGTTGGCAGCCATCATGTGTTGTATATTTCTCTTCCTCCCAATTTCAGCGTCTATTTCTTTTTGCCTTGCATTGTCTTCCTCAAAATTTTGAAATTGATCTCTCGAGTCTCAACTCCCTCCTAATTTCCCCAATTTCTTCTATTGGTGCTTCACATGGAGTAATTTGGCCTCTAAGACCAGCCAAATGTAGTTTTAGTCTATGAATGCCCCTTCCACTCCCCTTAATTTTTCTCTTACAAAATTTGCAATGCATTTGATCATCAACCATTTCAGCATATGCCCAAGCAGCGCCTTTCATTCTAGGGGCCATTTTGGATTGAGTTTTTGACTTGGAAAGGAAAGGTTTAAATCTGAAAATGAAAACAAAACAAAACTATTCATTCTATGTTCATTTCTTTCACAAAAAACTATGTTTTCCATTTTCAGATTTGCAAAAGAAATAAAACAAGCAAAGGTAGATTTTAGAAGTGAAAAAAAAAACCTCTAGGCTCTAGTCTCCTCAATGCAGCTCCAACAAACCAACTCCTCAATGCTGCTCCAAAGCTTGCCTAATAAGCTCCTCACTGCTGCTCCAAAGCTTGCCCAAAGACTCCTCAAAGCTGCTCCAAAAAACCAACTCCACAACTCTTCACAAATTCCTCACAAATGCTCACTCAAATCCAATGACATAGATGTGAGGAAATGAGAGGGGTTGGGTAGCTTTAATAGGATAGGGAGGGGTTAGATAGTTGCTTAAAACCCCAACAACAAAAAAAAATTAATTTGAAGTCCGTTTTGGAGGAAAACTGGGGTCCGTGGCCGACTTGGATTGGCTCGGCTGGTTTAGCTCGGGCTCGACCAAGCCGACCAGTTTGTGACCGAACTGGCCGAGTCAATGACGTCACAAACCGGCCTCCCGACCGGTTTTTCTACCGAGCTAGTCTGACCGGGGGTTTGGCTCGGTTGGCTCAGCTGATTCTGTGCTGGTCCGACCAATTTTTAAAACTATGGTTTTGACAAAGACCCTATTTATGATACCAATGATGAAATTGATAGGACCTTTGTCTTGCCTTATCATTAAGATGAGGTAACTGTTTCCCAGCCATGTTTTAGGAATGGTGAGCCCATGGTGGTTTTTCCTTCTCAGTATGATCCTCATGATGAGCATCCTAGTTGTTGTGATTCTCCATGTTTGTCGCCCCATTTTCCTTCCCATTACGATCTTAAGGAAACCATGAAGCACAACATCACTAAGATTGTCCTTGATAGAGAGTTCACGAGCTTGGTCATTCGATCCTCCATTCTCTGTTTACAAGAAAGGATCCGATGGTGTAATCTAGTTTCCTTCCCTTCATCTATCACTCCTTTCTATGGTATATGGATCTCATATTTTCTGGCCTCCCACCCTTGTGATCTTCCACATCATTGTTCCTATCTTTTCTCTTGGATTTATCACATGAGTAATCAAAAGGGAAAGTGTCTTTATATTGATCGAATGATATCTTGGTTGCATTGGCTCTATGATTACACTTAGCATTTGCATGATGTAATATGCATGTTAGAGTAGGATGCATTGCATATTGATTTTTGCATAGCTAAACATCATCATATTATGTTCTCATGCTATAATAAACACATTTAGATTAGAATTGCATATTAGAATGGATTTTATTTCCTGTATGGTTTTGTTATCATTTGATGAAAACATGGGTGATCAAAGTATGCCCAAAATAGATGCTTCCAACAATTGTTTGTGATGTGAAGAATAACAGGCTATGGTTGCAGAGGATTGCTGGTGTTCTCATGACCTCCCCGTTCGAGTACATGGTTCGTGCACTCTATAGAGAGCTCATGTCTCAGTTGGAGCCAAATGTTACCCACCACCAGTGGGTGACCCCATAGGAGAATTTTTTGTCCTAGATTTGTCTTCAACTGGCAACCAACAACCCCTGACAACCACCAGTGTAGCCGATATTGTGCCAGATATCTACGTTCCCCGAGCCAGTCATATGTCTCCTCGCCCATATGTCGAGAGCATATGTTTAAATTATAGTATTCAAAATTGGAACTGGTGACTGAACCGTTCCACCTATCAAACTGTGTTTCAAACTGGAACTGGGAAAACCGGACTGGTCAGATCTTAATGAATTGGTCTTTAAAAGATACATGAAAAAATTAATTTTTAATGAAAAAAATTATTTGCAAGACTTAAAACCATGATTCCAAACTAATAGAGATAAAATATGCAAAGTTTGTTCATCGATATACCAAGTAAAGGTGAATATATCAAAATTACACCAAGTGCAATATATATCAACAAGAAAATACATAATCAAAGAGGCTCTAAATGACCTCTAGAGTCCAAAAATAATGCTACAAGCTATGGGGTCACTGGCCTACTACAAGTCTACATATCAGTGATCAACATGATCACTCCTCATTATTATCAAACTGATCACCACTACTAGACATGGGATCATCAACATGAGCTACATAAATAATATGTCTCAAAGTTTGAGGACTCCTAAGATTCCTCTAACCTCAGTGGTAGTGGTAGTAGCAGCAGCAAAACTTGACATCAAAACTACAAATCTCTAATCAACATGATAACTCATGAAACCCATCATTGATTCAACACTACTAGAAATGGGATCATCAACAAGAGCTACATAAACATCATCTAGCTCAAAGTCTTAAGACTCGGATTGCTCAACCTTATAATATGATAGAAATTGAAAAAGTTTAGCATGCCTAACCAATGATTTTGGATTGAGTGAAGGGCTCATCTCCTCAATTTTATAATATGGTAGAAAAAGCTTAGCATGCCTAACCAATTATTTTCCTTTGAGTGAAGGGTACATTTTTTTTAAGGCCATGGTAGAGGAGTTCAACAATCAATACCACCAACATCAACAAAGTTCAACAATCAAAGTTCAGTCATCATAATTGTACTTGAGTCATAATGAAATATATTTATCAAAAGAAAGAAAAAGAATTTTTATTGTTAATTAAATTGACTTATTAAAGCATGGGTTTCATGCTTGGGTCAATTTTCATAGGTCAAGCCTCCATCTTTTAGGATTTGTAAGTCAAAATCAAAATCTATTTTGTTATGTCAAAAACTTCCTCCATCAAGTCTCCTTGCAGTCGGTATCTGTTGAAAATGCAGCAAGATGATGGAGCTTAGTGAAATGAAGTCGCCTTCACTAAGTGGGCCCGCAGGCAAATTCTGGCGCAAAATCTATTTTTAGACTATGTCTATTTTTAGACATATGGAGCATGGTTCGGGGATTCTAGTTTGAGATTCTTGAAGTATGTGTCATGTTGGTAAAAATAGATAAGACTCTATTTTTGAGGTCAAAGAGGTCGAAGTCTATTTTTAGACTGCCTCTCCTTAAAACAGGGAAGTCAAATATTATTTACCCTTAATAATATTTGGACTATAAACTTCAGTTTACTCTCTTGGAGCACTTCAGTTCGAGCTACAGAAGTGGCTCATGCATCTGACAGAGGAATCACGTGGTTCCCAAAGGTTTGATGGCATCATGCATGGTTGACTTCAGTTGGACTTCAGTTGCAGAAGTTTGGAGGAGTTAATGGGACAGCTAGTGGAGTTGTGTTCTGTTTATTTTAGTTGAACTGGTTGAGATTAGTTTAACTAGCTAATCAATTAGTTATGAGTGGAGTGAATTAAATATTATTTAATTCATTAATTAGTAACTCATTATTCAACTCAAGAACACATCAGTTCACTACAGTGCATGATCAGTTCAGTGGAGACCAGGGAAAGAGGTAGATGAAAGGGTGGAGTTAGCTATCAGTTGTGACTATACTGTTGCTATTTGCAACACACAGATAGGTGGAGTAAGCCCATGAGGATTGCGCAGTTCAGGCTGGTGGTTTATCTACATAAAGAGGCCATCCCATAGCATTGAAACACGCAATAGAGGCAAGGCAATTGGCGGTGAGTTTTGAACCAGTAACCTGTTCAAAACTGAGCTAGATTATGAGTAACTTTATGAGAAAGTACTGAGTACTTGTGAGGAGTATTGTACTGATTTAGTTACTTGATTTCTCCATTATAATATACACAATAGCTGCGGGGTTTTCAGCTATAAGCTTTCCCCATACATACTGTGTTAATGTGTATGATGATTTGATGTGTTATCGCTTGATTTTATTTCCGCATGTGTGATGATCTGAGTTGGTTAAGTGGAAGAGATTATGTGTTGCATATAAATTCGAATCGTATGTGATCAGGATAGTCTCAGTGGATAATTAATCATTATTCAAGAAATTTCTACATGGTATCGGAGCTATTGAAGTTCAGATTGATCATCACAGTGATTACAAACTTATTTCGGTAGACAGAGTCTGCATGCGGGCCAGGTAGCCTCCGGATTCATCTTTCTTAGGAAAGTGAAAGGTCTGGTAAACGCCCTCGTGGCCGATCTCTCGTGTAAGGTAGAAGAATTTGTCTTCACTAGAGCGTTGTCGAGCTGAGGTGAATTCCGAAGTTTTGGCAAAGCAGCTTAGTTTCTTATGCCGTGATGAAAATGTTCAACGGTTTGATGACTCGAATATGCTCTTGAAGCTGCGCTTCGACTATGTTGCATGGAAGGATCGATGGAGGCGAGATGAAGATAATGGTCTGAAGGAGCTCGTAGATACGGATGTCCAAAAGCCCACTGATCCTGCTGAAGTCGATGCATGGCAAAAGAAGATGGCGAAGTGTCGAAGGATCCTGTTGGAGGGCGTCAAGGATCATATTGTATCCAGCCTGCATGGAAAGGCTACTCCATATTTAATGTGGAAAGCTTTGACGGATCTATTCCAAAGTAAGAGTGACCAAAGGAAGCTGGCGCTCAAAGATAAGCTCAGGAACATCAAGATGGAGAAGGGCGACAGTATTGCCAAATACCTCAGTATCGCCAAAAGCTCACTGATCGCATGCTTGGTTTCAAGTGTGTTGGGATCGGTATGGTTCTTGGACAGCGGTGCGTCATTTCATATGACGGGAGATCGGGAGTTGTTCTCAGATCTGGAGGACAAAGATTTGGGTGTGCACATCGAGATGGGCGATGATGGCAGATACAGTGCGACTGGTATCGGTACCATATCCTTTCAGAGGGAGTCTGGTAAACCCTTTGTACTGAAGGATGTCATGCATGTACCTGGATTGAAGAAGAACCTGATTTTTGTGGCGATGTTGGAGGATAAGGGGTATGATGTGGTCTTCAGCGAAGGAAAAGCCTTCCTGCGCAATAAGACTACTGGAGAGACCCGAAAGATAGGGGTTCGAACCAAGAACCTTTATCAGTTGCAGGTAGATGGCTGCGCAGCTATGGCATGCAAGGCGGGAGAAGTGGTGAGTCGGGATGATGAGGGCGAACTGTGGCACAGGAGATTGGGCCACCTTCACCATGGAGCTTTGAAGATTCTGCAGCAGATTTCTACTGGGCTTCCTAAGGGCACTCTTGCGCAGTCAGATCAGTGCAAGGGGTGTACTTTAGGAAGTATGTGAAAGCCACCTTTCACGAGAAGGATAGTCGCGCCACGACGATCCTTGAGAGAGTTCACACAGACGTGTGTGGTCCTTTCTCAGTTGCTTCGACAGCAAAGCACAGGTATTATTTGATCTTTGTTGATGATTTCTCTCGAAAGTGCTGGATCTTCTTCATGCAGAAGAAGAGCGATACATTCGCGAAGTTCTGTGAGTTTAAAGCACTGGTCGAGAAGGAGTCTGGGAAGAAGGTGATTGCTCTAAGGAGTGATAACGGTGGTGAATTCATCTCGGCTGAATTCAAGGAGTTCTGCAGCGCAGAAGGGATTCGGAGAGAGCTCATCGCACCCCATAACCCACAGCAGAACGGGGTGGCCGAGCGGAAGAACAGAACGATCGTGGGTGCTGCACGGGCGATGTTGCATGATCAGGGCCTACCCCTTCACTTGTGGGCTGAGGCATGCAATACAGCAGTGTATGTGCAGACCCGTTGTCCTCACAAGGTTCTTGGCATGAGTACACCAGAGGAGGCTTATTCTGGCAAGAGGCCTGATATTTCCCATTTGCGGATTTTTGGTTCTCCTGTCTACATGCATGTGACGAAGGATGCGAGAAGGAAGCTGGATCCAACTGCCGAGGTTGGAATATTTGTGGGGTACACTGATACACCTCATAACTATCGGGTGTATGTGCCAGACAGTCGCAAGACTGTTGTGCGACGGGATATAAAATTTCAGGAGGAGAAAGCCATGCAGTGTTCGCTTGAGAGGGAGCTACACTTGCATGCAGATGAGGAGCCGTTAGTTCCTAAGGAGGAGCTTCCGGATGTGGATCAGCCACAAGAGGAGGTTCAGGAGGTGGAAGAAACCACCCAGGCAGCGCCAACCATCGGAGGGCGCATGCGCACTACAGAAGCTGAGCGACTGGCTTGGGATGCAGAGAAGGTTGTAGGACCACCTACAGCACAGCGCAGATAGAGACAGTCACCGGATCGGTACACTGGATACATGGCTCTTGTGAGTCAATGTGTTGTGATGGAGCCATCCTCTTTTGAGGAAGCTGTGGAGGAACCCGCATGGGTTGATGCCATGATCGAAGAATATGATTCGATCGTCAGGAACAGTGCATGGGAGATTGTTCCAAGACCGGTTGGGAAATCAGTGGTGGGTTCGCGATGGATCTACAAGGTGAAGCAGGCGGCTGACGGGAGTGTGGAGAAGTACAAGGCGAGATTTGTCGCCCGTGGCTTCTCACAGATCGAGGGGATTGACTATGAGGAGACTTTTGCACCTGTCGCAAGGTACTCTTCCATACCGACGATCCTTGCTCTCTCAGCGCAGATGGGGTGGCACATTCATCAGATGGATGTGAAGACTGCGTTCCTCAATGGAGTTATTGAGGAAGAGGTGTACATAGAGCAGCCTGAAGGTTTTGAGATCTTCAGCAGAGAGTCGCATGTGTGCCGACTCAAGAGAGCACTGTACGGGCTGAAGCAAGCACCTCGTGCTTGGTACACTCGGATAGACAGCTACTTCACCGGGCTTGGATTCTCCAAGAGTGAGGCGGATCCTAACTTGTACCAGATTGTGGTGGAGGGGAAGCTGTTGATCATCGTATTGTATGTAGATGATCTGATTTTGACTGGCGATGAGAAGTTGATACTTTCATGCAAGGAGGATCTTGCATGAGAGTTTGAGATGAAGGACTTGGGCATCCTTCATTATTTCCCGGGATTGGAGATTTGGCAGCGCAGCGGAGGACTGTTTGTTTCTCAGGGCAAGTATGCTCGGGAGATTCTGGAGAGGTTCAACATGCAAGGCTGCAAGCCTGTTGACACTCCTCTTCCTGGTGGTTGGAGGAAGGAGGATGCTACTTCAGCGGAGGTAGTGGATGCCACTGTCTATCGACAGTTGGTGGGGTCGCTTATGTATCTTGTCAATACACGACCCGATATATGCTATGTTGTTAACCAGCTTTCGCAAGCTATGGTTAAGCCTACCAAGCTCTTTTGGAAGGCAGGCAAGCATGTATTGCGTTATCTTAGTGGCACATCGGGATATGGTCTATGGTACAGACAGGAGGATGGAGCGAAGCTTTTTGGCTTCACTGATGCAGATTGGGCAGGGAGCCCAACGGACCGGAAGAGCACATCTAGAGGAGTTTTCAGCATTGGGTCGACAGCAGTTTCCTGGTACAGCAGAAAGCAGAGATCCGTGGCACTCAGTTCAGCAGAGGCCGAGTACATGGCAGCAAGCTTGGCTGCATGCGAGGCTATTTGGATGAGGAAGATCCTCGTTGGATTGTTCGGGTTGCATTTGGAGCCTATAGTGATTTACTGTGATAACCAGAGTTGCATTAAACTCTCGGCTAATCCAGTATTTCATGATAGATCCAAACACATCGACATCAGGTACCATCATATCAGAGATTGTGTTCAGCGGAGAATCATGATGCTTTCATATGTTCCCACGGAGGATCAGGATGCCGACATCCCGACGAAGGCGCTCACCAGGAGCAAGTTCGAATTCCACAGAGGCAGGATAGGGGTTGCAGATAATCCATATCTTGCTGAGAGGGAGTGTTGAAAATGCAGCAAGATGATGGAGCTTAGTGAAATGAAGCCGCCTTCACTAAGTGGGCCCGAAGGAAAATTCTGGCGCAAAATCTATTTTTAGACTATGTCTATTTTTAGACATATGGAGCATGGTTCGGGGATTCCAGTTTGAGATTCTTGAAGTATGTGTCATGTTGGTAAAAATAGATGAGACTCTATTTTTGAGGTCAAACACGCAATAGAGGCAAGGCAATTGGTGGTGAGTTTTGAACCAGTAACCTGTTCAAAACTGAGCTAGATTGTGAGTAACTGTATTATAGTACCGAGTACTTGTGAGGAGTATTGCATCGATTTAGTTACTTGATTTTCCATTATAATAGACACAATAGTCATGGGCTAAATGAGTAAGCTTTCCCCACAGCATACTGTTAATGTATGATGATTTGATGTGTTATCGCTTGATTTTATTTCCGCATGTGTGATGATCTGAGTTGATCTGAGTGGAAGAGATTATGTGTTGTGTATGAAGTTCAAATAGTATGTGACCAGGATAGTCTCGGTGAATAATTAATCATTATTCAGCAAATTTCTACAGTATCCAAATTAATATTCTACAAGTCACCTTCACTAATTAACTCATGTCGGCTCACTTCTATGGGAAAAAACTATATATAGATGTGTAGACTTCACTCCACAAGAAGGTAGAAGAAATAAGTTCGGTCATATTACAGAGGAAGGAAATTCGGATGATAAGGAGATTACAGGCCGAGATAGTTAATCTAACACATAATCGAAGTGTGATACTCTTATTGGGCTAACATTACAAGACCGAAGACTGGGCTACCACCACAGAACCGAGGCATAACCTTATTGCAGGACTGTGTTTGCTATCACTACAGAACCAAATCATGATTAAATTGAAGCATGACTAAACCGAAGTGTAATTGGGCTATCATAGGATCGAAGTATGTTAAGGGCTGCCACAAAACCAAAGCTTAATTGTATATCCCAAACGGGATATTTCGATCAAATTTGCAGAAAATAGCTTAACCGAAAATTTCACTGTAAAATCAACATTCTATTAACAGAAGATTGCCATGTAAAATAAAAACAAGTAGAGCACTGCAATCCATTAACACATTGAACAGGAAAATTCTCAGCTTTTTATTATAATGGAAAAACTGGGGTTACATGCATATCTGGTCAAAATCGCTGAGATGGAAAACTGGCCTCCAATATAGTCTGTTGCACTGCACCGGCTCCGAACTGAACTGAAATGGCACTGCTAAGCTCACCTGTGAATTCAGGAAGAATTCACCAAGGGGAGTTGGGTACTCACCTAACTCTCTCAATCACTCAAGGGTGTCCGTCTTGGAGCTACCAATGGAGTAGAGAACTGGGTTCTCAACCTCATGTACAAGAAAAGATATCAAATCCAAGATGTTCTCCAATGGCACTTCCTCCTCTTTTTATAGATCTGACGGACTCCTATAGAAGCTCTTATTTTATTATTTTTTTAATTATTGAGCACATTTCCCTTAATTAAAATATTCTTTTTAATGCAGGAAAATGGTCAATTGGCCACCATGTCTCCTCAGGGCACTGAGAATCACTCCTAGCCATCCCATCTTGTAGATCTTCTTGTTCCAGTTCCAACGAGCTATTACACTAAGGTGTTCTGCCAAAAATTCCTTCCGAAATGCCACCTTAGGCGTAATTAATTGAGTTAGGCCCATAAATAACTCAATTTTCTGAAAGTTGTCGGAATGCAACGAAACGAAAGGCAAACTACGCGGATGGTGGAATATACCAAGCGAATACCATCGGAATTCATAAGAACTCCTAAAAACCCCTCCAAAAGCCCCCAGGGCCCGCCGATGACGCCATCCTACACCTGTGACCTGTCTGCTCCCAACTGTGAAAGTCCATCCTAACCATGTCATCAGAAAAAGGAATATTACAAAACCTTTGCCCCAAGATTGCTTGTCCTCGAGCAATCCAAATATGTGGACCAGTCTGTTGGCCCCATGCAACTGAGACCTAATGGCCCGATCTCATACAAACCGTTGGGAGATGCGATGCCTTGTATCAACTCACCAGGAACGGATCCCTCAATGCCCAGATCCCAGAGCAATCTCTGACTGAATATGTCATCAATAAACCATCATGGATCCCAAGGCCAGTAAGCATCAATGCTCCATGGCTCCTGTTGTGCTATAGCTTTGGTCGTGAAAGCTACCCCACCAACTGCGTACCAACTCATCACCTCTCTCCAATCCAACCCCTGACTCAAGCCAATGCTAATCCTGCTCTCCTGATGTCGGGATGGAATACTGAAGAGTTGTCGACCTCTGCCCCACTGCCAACTGGAAACTATAGTATCTGTCATGTCTAAGGGTCCCTGCTCCACTCCAGATTAAGAAGATCATACCATCAATAGGATACCAACTCATGATTTCCTGCCAATCTAATGTACGAACACTTGTGCAAGGAGTATGTCTACTAGGCCGGTCCATGCTCAACTCTTGATGCTCTGCCCAATCAACCAACAAAATCTGTCCAAGGAATCTTGCCACTCTCCCTATAATGGACCCAAGTGGGCAAGTTGTGCTGCAAACCCTGTCTATGTACCCCTGGAGAGGGTTGCTGCCTGAAAATGTTGCAGCTTTGCTGGCTGCCACTACATCTGCTTGCACCTCATCAATGGGTAGACCCAAAGATGGATGCACTGTTGTCTCCCTCGTATGATAGGAAACTCCACGCTCCTGCCATCTACTAGCCTACTGTGAAACTGCCCTATCAGTCGCCAACACCGCCTGAGGACAAGTGTTTGCAAATACTGCCACCCTACTAGCTGCCTGTACACCTTCCCGCTCCTCATCAATTGCTGACCCCAAGGGTGGCTGCCCATCCTCCTCTACCATGGGCTCAATGTGAACCTCCAATTGGCTTTCCCCAAAAGGACCATCATGTATACTATGCATATTCTCCTCCTCAGCTGACTTGTGCTCCACTATATGCTGCTCACGCTGAATCATCCTAGGTGACTCATCACCCTGAATGTCTCCCATAGGGTCCACTGGCTGCATACTGGAATATAAATCTGGCCTGCTGCCCACAACATGACTTCTCATGCTCCCAAAAGACATCCTCGTATTACCTCATGGACTTGTCCAAGGAAGAATCTTCACCCTGAAGGTCAGAAGGAATATCCACCTGCTCTACCTCTGTCATCTCCTCAGTGTCACTCAGACATGAGTGATCAAGCCCCCAAGGTTCTTTGCAGATGAAGCAAAGTCCCTTCCTCCTCACGCTGCCTAATCCACCAAACTGGAGCAACTCCTTCCTGGTCAACTGTCTCCTGAACAACCCAATGTTCTGCTCAACCAGCCTTTCGGCTAGTTCATAAGCGACAGGTGAGACCTACTGTTGTCTCCTCCAAATGCTCAACAATCTAGTTTGCAGCTCCCAACAAATGGTATCACGGCCTCTCATACATGATGACAAGATGGACTGCATGTGTGTTATGACTGTGTCAGGATGAAGTCTCATAATGTTGAAGAAGCATTGGAACATCTATAGAATCAAGCCATCACGCTCAAGATCAAACATGATCTCATAAGTTCTGGTCATGGCCATGACCTCTAAAACCTCAAGCTCCTCCCAAAGGTAGAGCCTACACTGTTGTCCAAGTCCTGGAAAGTTTTTTCTATCAATCTGAAAATTCTCCTCGTAACATCATCATTGTAAGGAGCTATAGGTGTGGTCATCCTCATAATGTTACTGAGGCATGATGAAACTGGAAGTCTGAACCATTCACAAGGTTCTCCCAATAACTTGGGTTGTATAAGAGCAAGCATAGTGGGTTTCAAAGCCCAAATCAGTTTCTTCCCTTCTAACTGGCTTACTTTGGAAAGGAGTTCATCAAGTTCATCAAGTTTGAAAAGAACTCTCCATGTGATCTTCATGTGTTTCAAATTTGTTCCAAGTGCAAGGATTTTGTGTCCGATTTCCTGCCCCTTATGCACATCTCTTGGTCGTTCTTTCTGAAGAATGGCATAGATCCCTTGTGAAAGAGATCTGTTGTTCAGTTTTGTTTTCTGGTCTATATGGCAGTCCATTGAGGTATTTCTTTGCTGGTTGATGTGGTGTTTTAAGAAGTCCATTGTTCAACAACTTATACAATCTATGGAATTAATACAATGGCAATTATAGATAAGCCTTGACAGCTCAAAACTCTGTCCTCTACTCAATGTTACATGTCATCGATAATCACTATAACAATATGATATAAACCTAGACTAAGACCCAAGCAGCTCCATGAGATATGTTGGAACACCTAATCCTACATGGGTAGGTGTGGAATATGAAAAGTCACAATGGAGTCCAAGTGACCTTGGAATGTGAAACCAAGAGTCACACCATTGTACTATAAATGTACATCTTTGTATAATGGAAAATGAGAAAGCCTCACGCTTATCTTTCATTGTGTGTTTCCTCTTGTGTGTGTGCATTCTTCTCCTCATACACCATGTGTGTGTTTCAACATGGTGTTTAACATGGTATCAGAGCAGGCGATTTCTGGCCCTGCTCCACTTTGAGTGAGCCATTTGTGTTTATGGCCTATGCATATCTGCAAAAATTGTTGTTTTTTTTGCAGCACTCAAGTGTTTGTAGCAGTATTTTTTCCACATTCAGAAAGTGGTTTTGGAGAAGGAGCAGCATTCAGAAGAAAGAGCAGAATTCAACATTGGTTTTGAAGAGAAGGCAGCACTGCCCATCTGAAGGTTTTCATTCTAATTTTTCTCTGCAATTTCTGCTCATTAAAATCTGCATCATTTTGAAAGAGCTGTTGAAAAGTGTTTAAATTGAGTTTCTGAAGAAGAAGAAGTTTCTGGTTTTTATTGCAAAAGAAATCTGAGTTTTTTCTGCTGGAAAATTCTTCATCTCTGCATTTTTGAGCTGCTGGAAATTTCTGAGTTCTCAAATTTCTGAGTTTTCTCTGCATTATCTGGAAAAATCTACTGCTGGACGAAAAAAAAATCCTCTGCTCTCTATTTTCTATTCTCTGCTGTTTTAAAATTAAAAAAAAATAAAAAATAAAAAATAAAAAATAATTGGCCTTTCGGCCCCTCTTTAACCCCTGCAACCTGCATTTTTTTTAATATTCCTGCAACAGCGCTCCAATACCCGCAGGCTGCCCCTCTCATATCCTCTGCATACTCCTCACCAAACGCTCCACTCTCTCCATTCCCTCGGCAGCGCAACTCGCCTCTCCACACAAGGGCGCCTACCCATACACTCCCAAATCGGCTGCTACCCATTCCCCTCCATAGCCTTTCGGCTCCCACCCATCTCCCACGCTTCCATAACTCGACCTCACATTACGCATACCCTCCCTACAACACTCCTTAACCCGCTCTTACCCAGCCCTCATTGCCTAAACCCTGAGCTCACATATCTCACACTCTACGCACCCCTCTTAACTCTGTCCCAACCCTCACTGTTTGTTATACTCTCACTATACGCTCAAACCCGACCCCCTCTCCCCTCCACCCTCTCCCTATCTGCACGGCCCACACCTCACATCTTCCCACGGCACCTATGCTCAACCTTCTGCATTAAATTCCGCCCTCCCTCACGGCTTAACCCACTCCGCCTCCTCTCTGCGTCAACTCACCCCACTTCTCCACTTACTCTCCCGCCCCTCTCCCTTGCACATTCCGCCCTCCCTCTCATTCTCGTTTTTAATTTCAAATTCCAACATCTAATTTTTAAAATTTTTACATTGCCCACCATTACATACGGCCCTCCCATTTTAAATTAATTCTTTCTTTTTAATGTATTAAAATACCCCACCATATAGTTAACGCTCCCTCTCTTTTTAAATTTCATTTCCATAAAGCCACTCCACCAATTTTAAATTCGATATAAAACTCCCCTCCCATTATTACTCCCCTCATTTAATTACTCCCCCTTTTTTAATTAATACATTTTTTATTCCCCTTCCATTAATTAATTCCTCCCCTCCCATTTCACTTTAATCCCTCACTTTAATCCCATTTTAATATTTCCCTCACTTTAATCCCATTTTTAATCCCATTTCACTTTAATCCCATTTTAATATTTCCGTCCCCTCCCATTTCATATAATAAAATTCCTTCCCTATTTAAATTTTTTAATTAATTTTTAATTAATTAAAAAAAAAAAAAACAGCAGAGAGAGAGAGGAGAGAGAGTTTTGAACAGCAGAAAAAGAGAAATGATATGTGAGAAGAATTGAAGAAATGACATGGAATATACATATAGAAGAAGAAAGTGAAATTTGACATTGTGTGATTTTTGACATGAGAGTGATTTTTTGAAGAATTTTACATGAGAAGACAAGTTTGCCATCAGTTTTAAAACAGCTATTTGAAGAAGAGATTTCAGCTGCCTTAAAGGCCTCCTACAAAAGTATTTTGCTGCACATTGTATTGTATTGACATTGTATTTGCATCTTCTTCATAGTTGCAATCAGTATTTGAGTTGTTGGATTGTTGATTGCCCTCCATCATTTGAGGAGCACATTTTGTACTTGAGATTTCCATAGCTGGAAATTCTTTGCAGTCATTTGTATTTGTTGTAAACGGGTGCATTTTTGGTTGAAGCCGACACCCTTCATTTTTTGAGCCTAAGTTGTTGAAATGGCCAAAATCAATGAGGCATTAATGTTGTTGAATGACCTCATTCATTCAAATGTTGATGATGTGATAAAAATGAGCAAGGACGCTCTTTGTAAAATTCATAGTTGTTTGCAAGATGCACATGAAAAAATCGAGTTTTTGCAGTTGGAATCTCAGCTCTAACAAGACGAACTTCAGCAAAAGAGTCACCAGTCTGAACCTGTTTCTGTTCAAAACATTGAGAAAGACTCCCATCAGCAGCATGTCAGTAAAGTTCCAGCTGATTCCCATTCAGTTCCTTGCACTAGAGCAGATGTACATGCAGATGTAGCAGCTCAGCCTGCACTTCTCAAGCCCATCATCAGACCTTGGGAAGAGCTTGTCCACAACAAGCACCGAACTGGTCTTGGATATGACAAGGATGTGTCCTTTCATATTCCAGACTACACAAAGCCCATCATATTTCAGAGTGCCGGATTCTTGTATGACAATTCACCTGCAGCTGTTCCAGATCCTGCTCCACAACAACAACAACAGATCGTAAAATGCCAACACTGTGATCGAGTTGGCCATATGAAAGATCACTGTTTTGATCTTCATCCATGCAAGCACTATGGTCGGCACACCCATTCTTCATACAGATGCTTCAGACACAAGCCTCCTGCAAGAACCAAGATTCATCTTCGATGGATCGCTTCTTGGCAATGGGCATCAGCAGCCAAGAAGATGTTTACGACACATGTTAGAACTTGTTCACAGATATTGAACAAAATTGCAGTTGAGTTTTCGCCATCATCTCACCTTGTCACTGACAGGGGGGAAAATGGTGGTCATGTACAAGCTTCGACGACAGATCAAGCGAGCCTGAGCCACAATCTCTCATTCCATGTTCAGAGTTGTAGCCAGCAGTTCAAGCGAGCCTGAGCCACAATTCGTCATTCCGGATTCAGAGACGTAGCCAGAGACAAAGATGCCCATGAGCATGCCTTCGGTTGGTGGATAACCTAAAACCATCATCTTGGTTGGTGGACAACCTAAAACCACCACAAGCGAGGAACACTTCCTCTAGCAGAAGCCTTCAGCTTAGCAGCCTTCAGCTTCTTGCCAGCATTGGTTGAGTTCCAGGAAATGATACAAGCATTCCAGAGTTGTTGGTAACCCTAAAACCATCATAGGTCGTAGACCTCCCTTCTTTTAGGTCGAAGGTCTCCCTTTTTTATGAGGGACAATTCCTCTAGCAGAAGCCTTCAGCTTCTTGCCAGTTTTGGAAGAGTTCCGGGAACTGCAACAAGTTTTGCGTTCCAGTGTTTGTGGTCATCCTAAAACCACCTCTTTTTTCCAACATTTCATAGAGTTGATTCAGCCCAAGTGCTGCCATGTATACTTTGCAGATTTGTATTACAACTCTTTTCTTGGACTCATACATACCCCTTCGGATTAAGGGGGGATGTTGGAACACCTAATCCTACATGGGTAGGTGTGGAATACGAAAAGTCACAATGGAGTCCAAGTGACCTTGGAATGTGAAACCAAGAGTCACACCATTGTACTATAAATGTACATCTTTGTATAATGGAAAATGAGAAAGCCTCACGCTTATCTTTCATTGTGTGTTTCCTCTTGTGTGTGTGCATTCTTCTCCTCATACACCATGTGTGTGTTTCAACATGGTGTTTAACAAGATAGTCTTGACAAATATAAGGCTGTACATGTCAAAATCCAGACAACATACAACTTAGTAACCTGACCTGCACTCAACTCACTGTGGTTGTCAGCATAACATAAGACTGCCCAATTCTAATAGATCAGTCCGATACACCAACTTGAAACTCAAGACAATCCAACCCTTTAACAACCTTTCTAAGCAACTCTGAGGAATTATTTTTTCTCTGCCACAAATGATCTCGTACTCTAATTTTTGAGATAAGTTTAACGACACTTGTAAATATGTCCTTGCAATTTTAATTTGAAACGGATATATACAATGAGCAATATGGTTCAAGTTGATGCTTTAGGTTATCAAAAACTGATTTGTAATGATTCTAGAAACACATACAGTGCTGATACAAGTTTTATGAGTAAGGAATATGAATATGGGCATGACACCTCTCTTTCTTTCTCTTTTTTTTTTTATTTTTTTTTATTTTTTATTTTTAATATTTAAATTTAATATGAAATATGTAGTGGATAATAAGGAAAAAGGAACTTGGTGCTCCTCACTGCATAGTACTATTTAGTATAATGTTCAACCACAGGTGTGATCCCTGCAATACAATCTACATGAGCTGGTTCCAATGTTCATTGACCCTGGAAATTGCTCCCGCGTCTCCTTCCATTTACCGGTCTGCACTTAATCTTGGCCCTGTCACGTCCTAGTGATTATGCCGAACACTAATTATGATACGTTGCCCCCTTCCAAGTTCCTCGTTAACATTTCATCTATCACGCTGAATTGGGGAATATGCCCTGCGGATGAAAGCGAACAACATCCCTTGAGTTGACCCGATCTCGCACCACGAGCATCTCGAAACCTGGCATTTGTTTGGTCGATTTGCAATGGCGGTTCCCTTTTCTATAATTCCCCCATGCTCATAATTTCTCCATGCTCAAAATTTCTTCACACTCTAACTGAGTCGCACAGGTATCAATATTGTGCTCTTTCTTTGGCACCCAACTCGGTCCCTCTTGCCTTCATATGCTTAGTCACCGGAACGATGATTGTCGGTGTGTGCGGCTGTTGGCGGTAGAACTCGGGACTCGGCCCTTTTAGTGGCCTCGTTTAACAAAGATGAGAATGCCCACCACGTCAAACTCACAGCGAGCTCGATCCTCTCAATGAAGAGCACGAATCGTGGTTAGGTCGCACATGTTTTGTTAAAACAATAATGCTCAACCCAATACTGGTTCGATTACAAGCACCTGTAGAGCTCTACTTTACGGAAGTTTGTTCTGGCCAACGTCAACCATATTATTGCTCTGCATGGAAAACATACAGTCACATTCTTTGTTCCAGAATATGCGCATAGGTCTTACAACTTCATTGATTAGTGCAAGATCTGAAATGACACTATGATTATATGAACCAAAAAGTCGATGCAACCCTTACATTATTCTGCAATGCACTTATCATCTTTCGATTTGCCATACGATACTGGATTAACCAATCTCAAATGTCGTGACACTAAGACTTAACTGTTAATTAAATGCAATCACGACCCGATATTCTTAACGGATCATTGCAATGTAAATCTGTGAGTAGAGAACCAAACTTCGCATGATTTACATAACTTTGCACATTACATAATGTAGACATGTCTTCATACAAACTGAACATTCATGCAAGAAATACATCCTCCAAAAGATGCATGCAACTTGTCAGCTGTGTATATTTACGCCCATCCTGCCTTAACACGCCAAAACAATGAGTGTCGTGCCCAATTCCATATGGGATTTTGGCCCCACTATTTTTATAAAATTCGGCCAATAAAGTTTTTACCCCTTAATAAACTCAATATTTCCCTGTTATCTTCTAGCCTTTATGAAGTGATTGGGCTTCAAAATAATTCAGTCAAAGTGACTCAAATTTAGCTCTAGGAGTTTCAACAAGCACTTGATATGCAACTTTGATCTTCTGCATTGAAACCCCAGCTCTGGCAAATAGAATAATTTCACCTTCAAAATACACGCTCGAGCTTGGATTTTTTTAAATCAATCCCACGCTTAGCCAAAATCAAAGCTTTGATACCACTGTAATATTCCAAACGGGATATTTCAACCAATTTTTCAGAAATAGAATAACCCAAAATTTCACCGTAAAATCAACATTCTATTAACAAAAGATTGCCATGTAAAATAAAAACAAGTAGGCACTGCAATTCATTAACACATTGTACAGGAAAATACCCAGCTTTTTATTATAATGGAAAACTGGGGTTACATGCATATTTGGTCAAAATAGCTGAGATGGAAAGCTGGCCTCCAATATAATCTGCTGCACTGCAGCGGCCTCCGAACTGAACTAAAATGGCACTGCAAAGCTCCCCTGTGAATTCAGGATGAATTCACCAAGGGAGTTGGGTACTCACCCTATCTCTCTCAGTCATCCAAGGGTTTCCGTCTTGGGGCTACCAATGGAGTAGAGAACCGGATTCTCAACCTCACATACAAGAAAATACATCAAATCCAAGATGTTCTCCAATGTCCCTTCCTCCTCTTTTTATATATCTGATGGACTCCTCTAGAAGCTCTTATTTTATTATTATTTTAATTATTGAGCACATTTCCCTTAATTAAAATATTCCTTTTAATGCGGGAAAATGGTCAATTGGCCAGCATGTCTCCTTAGGGCACTGAAAATCACTCCTAGCCATCCCATCTTGTAGATCTTCTTGTTTCGGTTCCAACGAGCTATTACACTTAGGGGTTCTGTGAAGAATTCCTCCCGAAATGCCACCTTAGGCGTAATTAATTGAGTTAGGCCCATAAATAGCTCAATTTTCTGAAAGTTGTCGGAATGCAACGAAACGAAAGGCAAATTGTGCGGATGGTGGAATATACCAAGCGAATACCATCGAACCTCATAAGAATTTCTCAAAACCCCTCCAAAAGCCCCCAGGGCCCGTCGATGATGCCATCTTGCACCTGTGACCTATTTGCTCCCAACTCTGAAAGTAAATCCTAACCATGTCATTAGGAAAAGGAATATTACATTAATTGGGATGCTACAGAACTGAAGCATGATTAGGGATGCTACAAGATCAAAGTATGAGTAAGTTGCCACAGGATCGAAGCATGGTAAGAATTTCACAGGACCGAAGTATAAGACTTCTGCCATAAACATGATTAGACTGCCACAGAACCAAACAATAATAGACTGTCACAGGAATAAAGGATGATTGAGCTAACATAGACCGAAGCATGACATCTTTGCATGCCTTAAGTATAGTACCGAAGTTTGTCAAGAGTTGCAGGACTATGTTTGTAGGAACAAAGTATTGAAGAACGAAATACTGACTCAGAACTGAAGCATGATCTAACAAGGTTGACTTGATGGATGAAAGAAGTCTTTGGTCTAGGTTATGAGGGTCTTGGTCATCTAAATTTTGTTTTTGAATCTACTGAAGGACGAGTTCTTGACTGGGTTTTCCCCCACCTAAGGGTTTTGCGTTGGTTGTGTGCCTACATCTTGTGTCATTTGTTTATTGATTGACATTAGTCTTGATGATAAGAACACAAATAAATTGAAAGAAGAACTGATAATAAAATATCACAAGATAATGTCATACTAAGAGAAATCAAATAATTTCCCACCCTATTGGATTTCTCAACATGGTATTAGAGCTATGGTGGAAGAAAGTTGAAAATCACCTTGTTGGCAAAAAGGAAAAACAATCTTGGAAGAAAAAGGTTACTCCCTGATCTATACAAAAAGGAGCGAAGACATAAAACGAATGTCTTAAGGACCGAATGAGGAGCCCATGAAAAATCATGACGTCTGGAAACTAAAGTGAAGGTTCTGTCATATAGATATATATATTCAAATGCAGAAAATCTAAATGAAAGAGATTGATCCTGGTAACCAAAAAGGATAGTCATCCTAGGCACATTCAAAATATGGACAATATCTGATCTTGAAATCTCCTCAAACAAAGGGCATTTAATGAACCAACTCAAAGAAATCAAGTAAGTTTTGTCACTGTTCCTTACTTAACAACAAGTCTAATGGACTATCAAGTCAAAGATATGTAAGCATGAGGTACATATATCTATTTCATTTAAATGAGTTTCTAGTTTTTCTATATATCTAATATTATAAAATCCTAGATGATCCATATAAAACTCCTTGTTTATAATTAGTCTAGGGTAAACACTGTAATCCCTAGATGACATACAAAAAACTCTTATAAGAAACTTAATCCTTATCTTCTAAGGTTTGTAGGTAATATAGGATGTCAAGTAAAACCCTAGTGTTGATTGAAAAGAAAAGATAACTTGATTTTTGATATTTATAGGGTTTATCCTAGGATTCCATCCTCCATTGTGGCATAGAAAATCTAGATTGAGAATTAACATCATGTTCTTGGTATCACATATTTTGCCTGGAAGTATTTGTTACAGATATGAAAGATCACAGCTTAATTCAAAAAGAGCACTTCAAGGAATCCCTACAAGGTTTGTTAAGGAACATCTCTAGGTACGCCTTAGACTATACACTATAAAATTCTCTTAATATAGAGGGTACTTTCATTATCTTTTGAAATTATATTACTAACATCGTTATGTCAAAGGTCTTTTGAATCTTAAGAGTTTCTAATATGAGTGATTAATCATTAGATTGAATCTACCCTCTTCATACATTTGATAATTTTGTGGAACCCTATAAAGGTTCTCTGTAAAACCCTAACCTAAGGGTATGTCGATACTAATGTGAAAACCCTAATTTACTTAGGGTTACCGATTAAATATAGAAAATTTTATTCTTTTGATGTTTGGAGTTTTGATGGTAATGTCACGTTTGGAGTTTCAGTATTGCTATGGAAACCCTAGTCCTTTAGGGTTGGATAATAATGTCTTTGTGTTGAAATTCTAGACCTATTGAGTTTTTGGAAGATTAGGGTTTGTTGTGTTATATATTAAAACCCTAGATCTTTAGGGTTTAGTAGGGTTGATAAGCAAGACCCTTATTTTAGCTAAGATGTTGTCCTACGAATGAAACCCTAGGTGTATGTTTGTCTGTTTGATTGAAACCCTAGTCTGATCAAGTTTGTTATATGTCTAACTTCAATGTTCCGATATTTGTGTCTTGGGTTTACCTGATATATCTTGTAATATGCTTGTGCATGAAATCCTAGATATGTATATGTATTGTTGATGATCATTGTTCTAGGTTTTGTAACTAAACCCTAGTAGAAGTTTGATATTCTAGGATATGATGATAATGTTTCAAATGTGATGATCAAATCTAGGGTTTACAAAAGGTTGGTCATATTGTTGAAACCTGAAATTATCTTGTGATTGGTTTTGATTGAGGCTTAGTGTCTGATAGAGGAATCTAGGGTTTGCATTAAATCCTAGTAGAAGTCTAACATATGAAGTCTAAAAGATTGTTAGATGCATTGTTGAGGTGTTTGAATTGCTTCTAAAGTTTGGAATATGTCATAGAAGAGTCTTATTTCTGAAAGTAATATTGAGACCCTGGATATAATGAGACTAATATCTTGATTGACTTACTTTGAATGATGTGATTTAGGGTTTGTAACAAAACCCGAGCAAGAAGTTGAAGTATAAAAGTATGCGTTTTTTGCTTATTTGATCTAATGCTTCCATTATTGTATGACTTTGATATAGTTAGCTTCATTCTTCTATATATGTATTTGGTTGTACTTGCTGTTTAAGTTGTGCAGGTACATAATCTTCAAGATGTTGAAGATATTCGTAAGTTTAGTTGATTTCGTTTATAAGTATGATGAAGGAATATGATCAAGATAATTTTGATAAGAAGGATGGAAGCCATGAAAGATTCTCCGATGTCATAAAAGGAAGTTGATCTCCCTAATTTAAGAGGGAGCCCAGATAGAAGAAATATCCCTAGTTCTAGTTTTTGTAGCATCGGATGTGTTCTAGCCACAATTTTTTTTGGAGAGGCTAGAATATAGGAGATCTCCAAAACCCAAAAATTGTTTCTAGAAATTCCGCCTAGAAGTGACTTAATTAGATTATTAACCAATTTTTAAATATTTTCTAAGTCTAAATTTAGGGAATATGGTTAATTAATAAAAATTAATTAAGTCAAGGTGTGAATGATCTAGTAACTCACACGGATTGACTTCAAGTTAATCCTAGCCATTGATTAAGATTTAATCTTAGCCGTTGGAATCCCAACAGAGGATTATAAGAAGAAGTCGATGGGCACTTGGAGAAAAACACTTGCGAAGTTCGATTTCATGAGAAAATCGATTTTTAGAGTAGCAGCAGTTAGTTGTGGGAGAGAGAGCTAGTGAGGTTGAAGCAATGAGGAAGAGGGGCAGAGACAGTGAAGTCGGAGGAAGAATTCCAGATCTGGTGAGTGCATTTGCAAAGAGGTAAAAGAGCCACAGAGAGGTTGACGCAGAGGCAACGTAGTAGCCTCTAGTGGCAATTTCGATTCTGTTGTGGAAAGAAGAGTTTGAGTGCCAGAAGCTGGACAAAGGTTCCAAAGGCCAGGAGAGACATTTTCCCAGATACGAGCAGACCTGACGGCTTGAGGAGAAGTTGGTTCGAACTAAGTGCAGAAGTCACTGCACTAGTGTGACGCAATACCTATGCAAAGCTAGTCTAGACGACCCACCTGGAGCTAAGGTCAGAGCCTAGATTTTCCTAAGGAGTGAGGAAATTTCCTCACTAGATTTTTCTTGCCAGTATTTCTCTATAGGATTGCCAGTTTCGGCATCCAGTTGTACTCAGATTATTTCACTATTGCTTAATATTAAAACCCTGATCTACTGCACTGGTTTTCCCAAGTTGGGTTTTTTTGGGGACTTTAGTCCAAAATAATTGTGTAAATTTTGTGTGGGTGCTAGTATTTCTTCCGCGTTTATTCTTCCACAATTTTTTTATTTGTGAAGGTTGCAATGTGATGTATTTAGTATTTGGCGTAGGAAACTGCGAATAAATTATTTAGTTAAAATTAACAATTAGGAGAATATTTTCTAGTTGCTGCAATAGGATTCTAGGTTAGGAATTTTCACATGGTATCAGAGTGCAGTTGATCAGTTGGAGAGCTCAATAGCGAAGACAAAAGGATTTTCGATGTTCAGTGTGGACAACATATCGAAATTCCCAGGGGACAAAGCAACCACTTTGCCAAGAGGTCAAGTCACTTGAGGAGGTTAGATTTTTCTAAGAGAGCGAAAGAAAAATTCGATCTCTCTAGATCAAGGAGCTCCAGAGGCAGAGGGAGCAACCCAATATTTTCGTAGAGCAGATCTCTAGCTGGACGCAGTAGTTTTGTAGCAGTTTGTTAGAGTAGAACTAGTGTTGGGTGGAAGAAATAAGAGCAGACACTGAGGGAAAATTTTCCTCGGGGAACTTCTAGTCTCAAGAAGTTCGATTTTCCTTGCAAAGCAGCAGTTGTTGTGAGCAGAGTCTCTTAGTCCAGAAGGTAGTGCGAATAGCTGAACAACAACTGAGCAGAAGGGAAGAGGATATTTTCGACATTTGTTGAGATGGCCATTGCTGGGCTTCGAGATCAGGACAAGTTGGATGGTGCTTCCAACTATGTCATCTGGAAGGCAAGGATCTCCTTCCTTCTAGATGAGTTTGATCTCAAGGCATATATCGATATTGTGGTGGCCGTTCCCATGGATGCAGATCAGCTGAAGGAGTACAAAAAGGAGATGGCGTTGGCGAATAGATTGATCCGAGATGGAGTTAGGGATCATGTGGTCTCGCATATCGTCGGCAAAGATACTTCCGAGCAGATGTGGGATGCTGTTGCTTCGTTGTATTGGGGTACTTCCGAGTAGCGGAAGATGTACCTCGAGGAAAAACTGAGACGCATCTGGATGTAGAAAAGGGAAGGCATAGACCCTTTCCTCACCAGGATTCGGAAGTATGGGATCAGTTGTCGGCTGTTGGGGTAGTGCCTCAAGCTTCAGAACTCTTGCAGTTAGCACTCAATATCTTCTTAGAGGATGGGCAAGTCTTTGTCCAAAGTATATTGGGCAGAGACACGCTACCTGTGAAAATTTCTGAATATTACTTATGCATAAACCCTACTGTTAAATCTGGTCATACTTCTCCTACTTAATCAAGTTATTAATGCTGAAATTTCATATTAACATCGAAGTAAACACATAAAAATTCTTCACCGATTCAGATCTAAACATAATACATGCACACAGACAAAGTGACACAAGATTTTCTGGACAACTATCCCTGGAAATACCCAATGCGGGAAAACCGATCTTCTGGCTACTGGAGGGTTTATACTATTAAGTAGATTCTAAGTACAACAAATCTGGCCACCTTACTGGTTAACTCGACAGAGAAGTATAAGATTTGCAACAATACATGCTGTTCTGGAGACTGAAAACTAGACTGATTCACACCCTCAAATGGGATTTATAGAACTCAGCCCCTTTCTGCCTCTAGAAACCCCAACACTGCTCTTAAGCTGCATGCGTCAGCCTTGCTGATGCCCCTACGTTGCTTAGGAGAGGGCCGCGTAACACCATACTGGGTGATGCAATCCTTACACTGCCCTGGATGGCCTCTGCGTAACCCTGATGCCCCCCTGCTACCTCAGCGTTGCCCTTTCTGGGCCTACATAGCACCTGCGTAGCGGCTGAAATCATCTACGCTGCGCCGCTGCTGCGTAGCTGCTTCTTCCTCTATGCTGATCTGGCTGCTGCTTCTCTGCCTCTTGCTGACTCTTGGCTTTGGGATCAGATTATCCCCTTAGCCAAAACTATCCCTCGCTGCCGCTGTAACACTTATGGAAATTCCCAGCAAACCACGCCCTAGAATTCCAGCTTAGTCTAAGTGATCTACCTCCGTGTGTGTGTTCTCCAACTGACCCCAAGCCTTTCCTTTATACTTTCTCGTTGGGAAACCAACGACCATGGTCTGATCTTGAACCGATGTCTCAGATTAAAAGAAAGATTGATCCGTGTGATTTAAGTCATTTCCATCACATCTTTAAATTAATTACCTAAGACCTTTAATATTTTAATTTTCCTAAGTTAGACTTAGGGTCCTTAATTAAAAATATTAATTAATTAATTTTCTCTTAAACTGGATGGAATTTCTCAAATCCCTTTCTGGGTCTTGGAGATCTCATATACTCTAGCCCCTCCACCAAGTTTGGGAGCTAGAGCACATCCGATGCTACCCCAACACTAAAAAAAACTCAACACTCCCTCTTAGCGAGGAATGTGCTCTAGTACAACACTGCTTCACCCCAAAGCTCTGCACTGATCTCTGGTGTGGGTCTCTGCACTGATACTAGACCTGCTGCCCTTCATCACTGCGCTGTTGTTGTCATTCTGTACTGCAACCCATAACGTTGCCACCATCACTGCCACATCTGTACTATAGCTCCCTCTCAATTTGCTGCATCGTGCTGTGAACTTCTGCACTGCAACTTCCGTTGCTGAGAGAAACAACTGAAACTCCTGCCCATTCTTTGACAAACAAGTCAGTTGGGCTGCATCCTCATCACTGAAGCTCCCTAGGCTGCTGATCTCTGCTGTTATCTAGAGACAACTGCACAACCATAGCTCTGCACTGCGTGTGCGGACTTACTCTGCGCTGCTGAAGTCACATCAACCCTTGCACTGAAGTCCCCTATGCTGCTGCTGTGCTGTGCTATCCTCCTGAAGTTTCTACGCTGCTGCAACTCTGCTCGGCGCTGCTAAAGTCACATTCTGCACTGGGCTGCGCTACTGCTGTATCTGCACTGTGCTGCTCCCTCTCAGCATCCAACACCGCCTCTGTGTAATATTCCAAGTAGAAATAAACAACAATATAAAGCAACATAAACATGAAACTACAACAAATAGAGAGATATCATACATAGAATGCAAAACATGGAGAACGTTGAGCCATTTTATTATATAACTGAAAGTGAAATGAGTATAAAGGTGATCAGAATGATGGCACCTTGGCCTGCACAAGGCAAGCTAGAGATACTCTCAGGAACACTCCTGGAATGGTTGCTCTAGCAATGACTGCGTTATCTCCAAACTACTGTTGCTGCTACTGCCGGACTGCTGCTGCTACTGGAATAAGCTGACTCTTTGGGGCTGTTCCCCTGCTCAGAAAAATACAGGACTTCGGGAATGAGCTCCTCACTCAATACCCAGAAAAGCTGTTATGAATATAATTCATAACGAATATAACAAATATAATTATTAAATAGTCAATTAAGGATTATGTAAGTAGTCATTAAGTTGGTGAAAGTGCATGTCTAAGAGACATGCCCAGTCATGAAAGGTCACCTGCATAGATATATAAGCAGGGCCTCATTGTAACATTTTATCATCTATCTATCTATCTCATATCTTTTATAATATAATATTTGTACCCTCATGGATATCTTTATATTCCAAGTGTTCTGGAGTATTTAAGCTTGAGAAGGAACTTTGTTTGCTTCATTTGGTATCAGAGCGATTCGATCTTCTAGCCGCTTATCGTTGCACAGAGCTACACTCCTTGATCCAGGTCTTTGACCGTAAAAATCTTCATCCTTCTTGCTATCATGGCTGAAGCGTTTCGCTATCAATCTTGGAGTTTCTTCATTTTTGCCACTAGGCCTTTGGCCATAATAAAAAAAAAAGGGAAAAAACAAACCAGAGAATTTTTGAAAAGAAATATAAAAAAAAGGGGAGAATAATTTATATAAAAAAATTGAAGAAATATTAAAAAAAGAAGAATTTATATTAAAAATAATAAAAGAGAGAAGAAAAGTCAAAGTATATTAAAAAGAAAAAAAAAGAGGCATATATAAAGAAGTACATATACGTACATATCAAGACAAATTAAAATTAAAAAGGAAAAAGAAATAAGGAAGAGTAGGTAAGGTTATTTTGATTATTCTTTTAGTGGCTTACAAGCTCGTGGTTTTGGAAGCCCATGGTATTTGCAAGGTAAAATAAGAAATAAAGGAATAAAAAATCTCTTGTGAATGGTAAGTTTACTTTTACGTGGAGAAATACACATAAGTGGACATATATTTTATAGGTGAGTATATGTGAATAGCCACGTTTCACTAGGGTTGTAACCTTTCAACCAAAAAAAGAGTTAAAAAAAAATCAATTGGTAAAAGAATATATATATATATATATATATATATATATATATTTAATTAATTAATTATTAAAAAAAATAAAAAAAATTTGAAGGAATAATAACCTCATTAAAAAGAAGAAGAGAAAGTTAGGAAGGGTTACCTTAAAAACCCTAAAAACTCAATTCAACAGACAAAATGAAATCAATCATTGATGAAAAGGAAATTAAATCCAATTCGGAAAGGAAAGAAGGAAGATTTCCTGAAAATTATAGTATTTTAACAAATACAAGATGAAGAAATTATTATCCATAAAATTTTGAGGACAAAGTTTTGAAGGAAGGGCCAATTCATAACAAATAAATAAAGAAAAGTTGATATATTAAATTGTGACAAAAGCAAATGATGAAAGCAAATGAAGAAAACGGTGCGTGATTGAACTGAAGAAAAGTGTCAACTATAAGCTTTGAGGACAAAGCTTTTGAAGGAAGGGGCAATGTTATGAATATAATTCATAACGAATATAACAAATATAATTATCAAATAGTCAAGTAAGGATTATGTAAGTAGTCATTAAGTTAGTGAAAGGGCAGGGCATGTCTAAGAGACATGCCCAGTCATGAAAGGTCACCTGCGTAGGTATATAAGCAGGGCCTCATTGTAACATTTCATCATCTATCTATCTATCTCATATCTTTTATAATATAATATTTGTATCCTCATGGATATCTTTATATTGCAAGTGTTCTGGAGTATTTAAGCTTGAGAAGGAACTATGTTCGCTTCAAAAGCCTAGAAAGGGTTTCCGAAATGGATGACCCCGGAAAATCACCTCTCTAGAGAAATCACGCTGCCCCAGTGGAATGCGCTGGCCCTGAAGATGTCCCTGCAAATAGTGGTCTCCTCTTTTGACAAAATGATGGAATAGCTAAGGGCTGACCCCTCCTCACTATTCCGGGCTAAATCCCCTGATAAATCTCAGCTCCCGGCATTACCTCCTCCAAGAACTACGTGGTCTCTCCTCAAGACTGTGCTGCCCAAGAAAGTGCGCAATCCCTGTTGTAGATGCTCTTGCTCCAACTTGAAAATCCAACAATAGAACTCCTCACCCGAGAAGGCACTCGAAGTCCCTAGGGCTGAGGTTGGGATCTCCGCTCGGAGACACCCGGTGTGCTCAAAAACACTTGCAGACTTTGCTCAACAGCAAAAGCGTGCTCAATGTCAATAGACAAAACAAAGATGCATAATAGAATGAGAAAATGAAGGGCCTCTCTCCCTTTTTATGCTTGGAGTGCCTTTCTCTCCACTAGGCCCCACCAAAATTGCACTATCCCTCTTGGCCACGCTGTCCATCCATCTCTGCGCTACCTAGGACCCACGTTGCTCACGCTGCCACTAATCCCACGCAGTCACTTCGACCCCCATGGGCCCCACGATGTTAAGTAAAGGTGCTTAAGTGACTTTTAGGAAGTGTTTTATTTTCCTAAGGGTGAGTTGAGTGTTCTCCTAACCCACTTTATTTAATGACTTAACTTTATAAAGTAAAATGGCCAAAATTTAATATTATCAATTAGCTGTTGCTAATTGGGAATATTACAGTCCTCCCCGCCAATACGTTGCTTGTCCTCAAGCAACTGCAATGATGGATGCTGCAAAATCTTCTCACTCTTCCAAGTGGCATCCTCATCCGGTAAGTTCCCCCACCTTACCAAATACTCCCTGACTATCCTGCTCCGCAACTGTCTCTCCCGAGTATCTATGATGGCCTCTGGCTGTAGCACCAAATGCCCCTCATCATCTGTGGGTGGAAGCTCCTCCGTTGCGGTCACCTGCTGTCCCAGTGCCTTTTTCAGGCAAGATACATGGAAGATGTTATGGATCTTGCTACCTGTGGGTAACTCCAACTCATATGCAACCTCCCCGATCCTGCGTATCACCCTGTAAGGTCCATAGAAGCGAGGCTTGAGCTTCTCGGCCCCTTTTTTCTTCAGTTTGGACTGCCGATATGGCTGAAGCCATAGGTAGACCAAGTCTCCTACCTCAAACTGCCTCTCAACCCGTCCTCTATCAGCATACAGTTTTTGCTGATTTTGTGCTGTAGCTAAGTTGTCCTTGAGGGCCCAGAGTATATCCTGGCTCTCTTGGATCCAATCTTTGGCCCTGGGGGCCTTACTACCACCAAACATCACATCAGCAAAAGACAAAGCATGGTATTCATATAAAGCATAAAATGGAGACATACCAATGGACATGTGATATGTCGTGTTGTAGCAGTACTCTCCCAAGTGCAACCATCGTAACCATGCCTTCTGCTGCCCTGTCACATAGTTTCGCAAGTAGCCCTCCAACCACTTGTTCACTATCTTCATCTGCCCATCCGTCTGGGGGTGGTAACTGGTGCTTGGAGTCAACTTTGTACCCACCAACCGAAAGAGCTCTTGCCAAAAGCCGCCCATGAAACGACTATCCCGGTCATTGACAATGGTCTTTGGAAGACCATGCAACTTGAAAACATCCCTGAAAAACAACTTTTCCATCTGAGCTACTGTGTACCATGCTGATATGGCAAAGGAGTGTGCGTACTTTGTTAGCCGATCAACGACTACAAAGATATAGTCCTTGCCCTGCACCGTGGGCAACCCTGTGATGGAATCCATCGATATGCTCTCTCATTTCCCCTCTGGAATGGGAAGAGGTTGTAGTAACCTTGCTGGATAGCTCATCTCCCCCTTGTTCCACTGACATACCCCGCACTCCTTGACATGCCGGAGTACGTCCTCCTTGAGGCCCTTCCAAAAGAACCTCTCTCTGATGGCCCTATAGGTTTTGGTGAACCCCTGGGGGCCTGATAACAGTAAATCATGTGAGGCATGCAGCACCTTCTCCTTGAGTCGAGAACCCCCAGTCGAGAAGATTCGACCTCTGAAGTATATCACCTCATCCATCACTCTGTACCAGTCATCTATGACCTGTCCGTCCAATATCTCACAGGCAAAATGGTCTTTGGAGTACTTTACCAGCAACTGAGCCCTCCAATCCATGTCTAAACTCATCAAGGACAACGCTGCCGGTCTGCGTGAGAGAGCATCAGCCACCATGTTGTTCTTCCCCTTGACATACTCGATGTCAAAATCATATGCCTGTCTCTCCTGCAATTGCTTCTTCTGTCTCTCCTGCAACTGCTTCTGCTCTAAAAGAATCGAAGGCTATTGTGGTCAGTCCTCACCCTGAATCTGTTCCCCACCAAGTACTGTTGGAACTTGGCCAGTGCATGCATAATAGCCAGCATCTCCTTGTCGTATATGGGATACAACCTCTCATGCGGCAATAGCTTTCTTCTCTTGAAAGCTATGGGGTGGCCTGCCCGCATCAAAATTGTGCCTACCCCCTCTCCTGATGCATCACAATCAAGGACAAAAGGCTGCGTGAAATCCGACATCACAAGAACTGGGTAGCTGCTCATCACCTCCTTAAGCCTGTCAAACGCCCTCTGCGTTGTGTTTGTCCAACTGAATGTCCCCTTCTTAGTAAGATCTGTGAGGGGTGAAGCAAGTTGGGAAAATCCCTTGATGAACTTCCGGTAGTAGGTGTAGATGCCTACAAACCCCCGAACCTCTATCACGTTCTTCAGCTCTGGCCAACCCCGGATGGCCCTGATTTTCTCCTCGTGGACTCTCTCTCCATCCACACTAATGATATGCCCTAGATAGAGCATCTCTGTCAATCCAAACTCACACTTGGAGAGATTATCATAGAAATGCTGCTCCTCTAATATGCGCAACACAACCTCAATGTGCTGCAAGTGCTCCTCCCATGTCTGGCTGTATATCAAGATGTCGTCAAAGAATACCAGCACAAATTTCCTCAGTTGACCACAGAAGATGTGGTTCATGCAGGACTGAAAGGTGGCTGGTGCATTGGTTAGCCCAAAGGGCATCACCAAGAACTCAAAGTGACCATAATGACATCTGAAAGCGGTCTTGGGAACATCCTGGTCCCTCACGCGAATCTGGTGGTAACCAAATCTCAAATCAATCTTCGAAAAGAACTTCGATCCCCTCAACTCATCCATCAACTCATCTATCTGTGGAATGGGGTATCGGTTCTTCATGGTCTTTTTGTTGAGATCCCGATAGTCAATGCACATCCTCAGTGTGTCATCCTTCTTCACTAGTACGACAGAAGAAGCAAATGGGCTAGTGCTAGGACGGATGTGCCCCAACACTAAGAGCTCATGAATGGCCCTCTCAATCTCATCCTGTAGGCCTTAGGATGCCTATAGGGTGTAGAGGTCACCGCCTGGATGCCCTGCTCCAGCTCAATGGTGTGCTCAAATCCCCGATCTGGTGGCTGCCCTAGTGGTATATCTCCGAAAACCGTGGCATATCTGTCTAAGATGTACTGCACATCTGGGTGTACAACCTGCCTTGTAGACCTTGCCTCTGAAGCACGCAGCTCCACTGCCCACTCTATGTCTCCCTTTCGGAAATCTACCTCCATTCGGTGCGCTGAAACTATGGCGGATAAGTGTGCATGCCCCGAATCATCTTGTGCTTATTGGTCTTCTTGTCTGTCCACTCCATCTCCAAGGTCTCCCAATCTGTGGTGACCTTCTCCAGCGTGATCAACCACTGCACTCCCAGTATCACGTTGGTGTCCGGAATGTCCACCACAAAGAAATGATCTGTCAGAGTGTAAGTCCTCATAGTCACTGGCAAGGTTGGCACACTGCATGGTTGTGGCACCTGGAACCAGTACTGAAAACCTATCAAAGCTCTCTGTCAGTATGCTTCTCCGCTCTACCAACTGTGCATCAATAAAATTGTGGGTAGCCCCACTGTCCACTGATACCGAAACGTGTTGTCCCCGTACTGTACCTCGGACACAGTGTCCAGTATTTGGGAACCCCTCGCAAAGAAGCAAGGACTCCCTCGGTAGGTGCAAACGCTTCACCTCCCGCTCCTGGTGGTGGAGGTGGCGGATCATCTCCTCTTTGTACCACACTGCTGCCTTCTGCCTCCATCTCCTCATACTCATCCTCTTCTCCGTCACTCTTGGAGAAAACCTCGATATAGTGTGCCTTTCCCACAGCACAATGATGTCCTGGTGCCCATGGCTCCTAGCATGTGAAGCATAGCTTCTTCCGCCACAGATCTCTCCTGGTCTCATCATCCAAAGGCCCTCGACTCTAGTTCCCCTTTGGAGGCGGAACCCTCGTGTCCTTTCCCTTCGGCTGAAATTCCGGTCTCTGGGGGAAAGGAGCTCTAGTCCTGGGTAGAGCATTCTGCAAATCTCGAGTCCTCCCAACTGCGTCATGAAGTGTTGCCGGCCTTGTTGATCTAACCAACCCCCGAAGATGCTCTGCTAATCCATTGATGAACATGTAGATCATCCTGGCTGAAGACAAGTCAGGCACCATCATAGAGAGTCTCAAAAACTCAGAGATGTATGTGTCCGGATTCTCGGTCTGCTTGAGCTTAGTCAACTCAAAGTGCTCCTCCGGATCCCTCTGATCAAACCCCTCTATTAGCCTCTGTGTAAACTCAACATATGCTGTCACCCCTCAGTGCCCCAACGTGGCCATCCCATGGAACCACCAATCATGGGCCTCACCCTCGAGGTGCAGTGCTACCACCTTGATGGCCTCTGCCTCTGCCATCTGATTGATCTGGAAGTAGATATCCAAATTCTCCACCCAAGCCTTTGCCGAACACTTGGAGGATCCATCAAATGTCGACAGGTAAAATCTGCTTACTGTACGCTGTAAATCCTCATCCTGTGTACCTGGCTCCTCTGTTCTGTTTGCGGGGACTGCTATCCTTCTTGAGCTGCACAAAGTCATGGAAAGTGAGAGCCTCACCAAACTCTCGCCCGTGGAACTGATACTCGGCAAAATAATCCCCCATGTGAACCGGCTCCGGTTCCTGAGGTGCTCCTGCCCCTGTACCTGTAGATAGAAATGTGGGCATCGTGAAATGTGGGGGAGTTAGTGATGCCATTTGCTGCGCTGTGAGGTGCTCTTGCAAGTGATGGGATGTGCCGGACCCTTCTCTTGTGTAGAAACCCCTTGAGGTTTCACGCTGTCTCTGGTCTGCGTTGAAGTTCTGTCCCATCTCCTCTATCCTTCTCGACAATTCTTGCACAGACTTTAGGAGAAGTTCCCCGAACTCCTTCCCTTCATCTTTCTGCTTTGCCATGGGTTCTTCCTCTTCTGTATCCACTATCGGAATACAATCACCTTGTCCAAAAGTGACCTCAAGCTGCTTCTCTTGGTCCTTATACCTCCTTCCCCGGTAAGTGATGTATGGTTTTCCTGCAGGTGTCATAGACAATCTACTCCATAGGCTGAGCCAAGTCTATGAGCTCTGATACCACTGTAATATTCCAAGTAGAAATAAACAACAATATAAAGCAACATAAGCATGAAACTACAACAAATAGAGAGATATCATACATAGAATGCAAAACATGGAGAGTGCTGAGCCATTTTATTATATAACTGAAAGTGAAATGAGTACAAAGGTGATCAGAATGATGGCACCTTGGCTTGCACAAGGCAAGCTAGAGATACTCTCAGAAACACTCTCGGAATGGCTGCTCTAGCAATGACTGCGTTATCTCCAAACTGCTGCTGCTGCTACTGTCGGACTGTTGCTACTACTGGAATAAGCTGACTCTTTGGGGCTGTTCCCCTTCTTAGAAAAATATGGGACTTTGGGAATGAGCTCCTCACTCAATACCCAGAAAAGCCTAGAAAGGGTTTCCGGAATGGATGACCCCGGAAAATCACCTCTCTAGAGAAATCACGCTGCCCCAGTGGAATGAGCTGGCCCTGAAGATGTCTCTGCAAATAGTGGTTTCCTCTTTTGACAAAATGATGGAATAGCTAAGGGCTAACCCCTCCTCACTATTCCGGGCTGAATCCCTTGATAAATCTCAGCTCCTGGCACTACCTCCTGCAAGAACTGCGTGGTCTCTCCTCAAGACTGCGCTGCCCAAGCAAGTACGCAATCCCTGCTGTAGATGCTCTCGCTCCAACCTGAAAATCCAACGATAGAACTCCTCACCCGAGCAGGCACTCGAAGTCCCCCATGGCTGAGGTTGGGATCTTCGCTCGGAGACACCCGGTGTGCTAAACAACACTTGCAGATTTTGCTCAACAGCAAAAGCGTGCTCAATGTCAATAGACAAAACAAAGATGCATAATAGAATGAGAAAATGAAGGGTCTCTCTCCCTTTTTATGCTGGAGTACCTTTCTCTCCCCTACGCCCCACCAAAATTGCGCTATCCCTCTTGGCCACGCTGTGCGCTGCCTAGGACCCACGCTGCCCACGCTGCCACTAATCCCACGCAGTCACTTTGACCCACTTCGGCCCCACAATGTTAAGTAAAGGTGCTCAAGTGACTTTTAGGAAGTGTTTTATTTTCCTAAGGGTGGGTTGAATGTTCTCCTAACCCACTTTATTTAATGACTTAACTTTATAAAGTAAAATGGCCAAAATTTAATATTACCAATTAGCTACTGCTAATTGGGAATATTAGACTCTGCTCCATCTGTGGTTCTCTGCACCAACTGCTCCACTTGTCCCGCTACTGTCTTAAGACTCCCATAGCTCGGATGTGGTCCAAGAGCTAAGTTAGTCAAGGATCCCTCCTCCACTTTGTAGCTGCTCTACAAATCCATGTCGCCCCACTATCGTGGTTCAAGAGCGTTCATGGCTACGTCATCTTTGGAACCATCATCCGCCACAACAACATTGGAGGTAGAAGCTTCCTTGTCCTTCTTTTAAGGACAATTGCTGGGGAAATGTCCTAATTCGCCGCACTGGAAACACTTGATCTTGGATAGATCACGCTTCTTCCTCCCTTGTTGCCTCTTTGATGCCAAGGCTGCATCTTCTTCCTCTTCCTTCTTCACTCTACTCGATCCGGTACTATATTGCCTCTTAGTGAACCGAAAGAGTTCTTCTTGACGGAGGATCACTCACATACTATCCCAGTTGGGAAGGTCCGCTCTGCCCAAGATACTTTGGACAAAAGTTTCCCAATCCTCTGTGATGACATTGAGTGCAGTCCTTACCATCACATCATTCTCCACTTTTGCTCCCATGGTAGACAACTGATCTCTGATCGCCTATAATTTGAAAAGGAAGGGCTCGATCTCTTCTCCATTGGCCATCATGAATAATCGCATCTGATTCTCCAGAAGCATTCTCCTCTGGACGGATCTTCCCTCATATAGGGCAATTAAGGCTTTCCACATCTCATTAGCCGTTTTCTTTTCGGTTATGTGTGGTACTACATGATCCTTAACCCCATCCATTATGAAGCGCTTGGCATGTGCTGCAACTTCCTCATGCTTCTTCAGGAGATCTGCATCAATCAGTGTGGCCAGGACTTTCTCTACATGATCCCTCAGACCGTATGCCTCCATGACTACCAAGATTCTGGCCTTCCAGACTGCAAAGTTGGACAAACCGTCTAACCTATCCTGATCACGTAGTCCGTGAGGTGCCATCTGCTCAGATCTACTCTGTCGGAATAGATTTTCCTCTCCCTGCTTCTCAACTGAAGCTCGGATCTAGGGTCCTTGGCGAAAAGGCACGCTCTGTTCCTTCTGACAGTTGACCTCCTCTCTTGGAAGTCTTCCAAATCAAACGAATCAGCTCTCTTCGATCCTTTGATCGATCTGCAGATTTCTTTGGCTGGAAATCCTCTGAGAAGTTGTTCTCCTCGTCAACTAGTGCTCAGGTTAATTTCTGCAACTTCAGAAATTTAACCCCACCAGCGACTACTAAAGCCTTGCAACACTGCTTCACTCTGAACTAGCAACAACATCAGAACTGCGTCACCCTTGCTGGCCTCTGCATGAGAAGACAGTCCCAACGCTGTCTCTGCGCTGCCTCTGCGCAATAAGTACTTGGGTCTGCGTGGAGGCTGCGTAGGACTGCATCACTCTGGCCTCTGTGTGGCTTTGCTTCCTCTGCTGCTGCACTGTCCCTTCTGGTCCAGCTGTTTGTAGCTGCTGCTGCTATCTTTGCTGCTTTCTACAGTAAGGATTCTTTAGTCTTCTGCTGGTGATCCTGCTAGATCTGCAATCGCTCTGATACCATGGGAAAATTTCTGAATATTACTTATGCAAAAACCCTACTGTTAAATCTGGTTATACTTCTCCTACTTAATCAAGTTATTAATGTTGAAATTTCAGATTAACATTGAAGTAAACACATAACAGTTCTTCATCGATTCATATCTAAATAGAATACATGCATAAGGACAAAGTGACACATAAGATTTTTGTTGGACATTGGGTTCAATGCTCCCCATGTGTTTCGCGACATGGACTAACTGCCTCTCGTGGATCCTAACTCTGGCGATTATAGCAGAGACTAATGCTTGCGGGTTTTGGTCTATTGGCAAGCGTGCTTCCAACAATTGGTATCAGAGCCATAGGTCTCGAGTTCGAAACTCACCCTGCTCGCGTTGGGGGGGAGATTGTTGGACATTGGGTTCAACATTCCTCGTGTGTTTTGCAACATGGGCTAACCGCCTCTCGTAGATCCTAACTTTGGCGATTGTAGCGAAGACTAATGCCTACGGGTTTTGGTTTAACGGAAATCGTGATTCCAACAATTTTCTGGACAACTGTCCCCAGAAAAACTCAATGCGAGAAAACCGGTCTTCTGGCTGCTGGAGGGTTTATATTATTAAAGTAGAATCTAAGTACAAAAAATATGGGCACCTTATTGGTTAACCCGACAGAGAAATATAAGATTTGTAGCAATACCTGCTGTTCTGGAGACTAAAAACTGGATTGATTCACACCCTCAGACAGGATTTATAGAATTCAGCCCCTTTCTGCCTCTAGAAACCACAATGCTGCTCTTTAGCTGCCTGTGTCAGCCCTGCTGGCCTGCTGATGCCCCTGCACTGCTCACAAGAGGGTTGCGTAACGCCAGACTGGGTGATGAAGTCCTTACGCTGCCTTGGATGGCCTCTGCGTAACCCTGATGGCCCCTTGCTGCCTTAGCGCTACCCTTTCTGGGCCGACGTAGCACCTGCGTAGCGGCTGAAACCCTCTGCGCTGCGTAGTTGCTGCTTTGTCTGCGCTGGTCCAGCTGCTGCTTCTCTGCCTCTTGCTGACTCTTGGCTCTGGGATCAGATCATCCCATTATCCAATACTACCTCTCACTGCAGCTGAAACACTTCTGGAAATTCTTAGCAAACCATGCTGTAATATCCCTTTTTGGGGGATATCTCTAAAACACAGCAAACTCTAACCAGAGATGGACTGGGAGGGCGTTTACCAGATATTTCACCTCTGAGAAGAGGGTGAGATCTGGAGGCTACCTGGCCCTTTCCAGACTCTGTCTAAGAGTATGAGGAAAAACACACCAAGTGGTATAGAACTAGAATGCCCGAAGATATAAAAATAACAGTAATGCAGACATACAATAGCATAGATAACATGTATAACAAATGCTCCAGGAATAGAGAGAGAATGCTAAGCCATTTTATTATACTGAGAAATATAATGAAGTACAATAGGTGATCAGAGTGATGGCACCTAGACTTGCTCAAGGAAAGTGAAGAAATACTCTCAGAATAACTAGGAAATGGTTGCTCTCTGAACGCGTCCCAGCTGCTGGAAAACTGCCGTGTAGCTGCTACTGTTGAAATGAACTGATGACTAGGGGTTGTTCCCCTTGCTGGAATGAGCTGAAAATCTGGAATCCACCTCTACTCATCAACCACAGCAAAACCTAGAAATCATATCAGAAATGGCTGACCCCCGAAAATCACCTCCTTGGGGAATTACGCTGCCCTCCAAGGCTCTGTGCAGAGGCTGAATAGGAACAACTGAAATACGGCCTCAAACTCCACCAAAATCCTCCCAAAGGCAAAGGCTGATCCTCTGCTCAATCTCCAGGCTCAAAACCCCTGCAAGAAACCCAATCTGGAGCTCCTCCTGAATAGACTGCATCCTCCCTTTCAATGACTGCGCAGTCTCTGAATGCACAGCTCCGCAACAAAACCCAAACACCAATCCTCCCACAAAATGCTGAAGAAACTACCTTGCCCGAGCAAGCACTCGAGGTCCCCCGGGGCTAAGGGCGAGATCTCCGATTGGAGACACTCAACGCACTAAATAGTGCTGTAGATAGGCTAAACAACCAGCGTGCTCAAGAAGTCAAAATGACCAGCTCAATATCATCAATAATGAATGAACAAAATGAGGAGGCTCTCCCCTCTATATAGCATGAGCCCCTCTCAACCCTAATGCTCACCTCCTCCAACGTTGCCACGTGCTCCCTCTTGGCCTGCGCAGTCCCTCCATGTGTCTACGTGGGCCCCCTTTCTGCGTGGTCTCTTGGCCCCCTCGGCTCACTTAAGTTACAACGTTGTGCTACTAGGGAGTGAACTTTTATTTCTAAAGTGAGTTATGTCTCCTCTACTCACCTTTTTATTTATGAATAAACTATAGACGACAAAATTGAGCAAAATTCGAATATTCCAATTAGCCATAGCTAATTAGGAATATTACAGTCTCCCCCGGCAAAATGTTGCTTGTCCTCAAGCAACTGAAGTGATGGATGCTGCAAAATTTTCTCACTCTCCCAAGTGGCATCCTCATCCGGCAAATTCTTCCACCTCACCAAGAATTCTCGGACTATCCTGCTCCGTAGCTGCCTCTCCCTGGTATCAATAATAGCCTCTGGCTGCAACACCAAATACCCCTCATCATCCGTGGGTGGTAGCTCACCTGTCATTGTCACCTGCTGCCCCAGTGCCTTCTTCAGGCATGATACATGAAAAACATTATGAATCTTGCTGCCTTGGGGCAGCTCCAACTCATATGCAACCTGTCCAATCCTGCGTATCACCCTGTATGGCCCGTAAAAGCGGGGCTTGAGCTTCTCAGCTCCCTTCTGCTTCAGTGACGACTGTCGGTATGGCTGTAATCGTAGGTAGACCAAGTCCCCTACCTCAAACTGTCTCTCCACCTGACCTCTGTCAGCATATAGCTTCTGCTGGTTTTGTGCTGTAGCCATATTATCCTTGAGAGCTCGGAGGATGTCCTAACTCTCTTGGATCCAAATCTTGGCTCTAGGAGCCTTGCTAGCACCGAACATCACATTAGCAAAAGATAAAGAATGATACCCATACAAAGCATAAAATGGCGACATACCAATGGAGATGTGATGTGTAGTGTTGTAGCAGTACTCCCCCAGATGCAACCACTTCAGCCATGCTCGCTGCTGCCCACTGACATAGTTACGCAAGTAGCCCTCCAGGCACTTGTTAACTATCTTCGTCTGTCCATCTGTCTGTGGGTGATAACTGGTACTCGGTGTCAACTCCGTCCCCACCAATCGGAAAAGCTCCTGCCAAAATCCGCCCATGAAGCGGTTGTCCCTGTCACTGATGATGGTCTTAGGAAGACCATGTAGCCTGAAAACCTCTCTGAAGAACAACTCGGTCACCTGCGCTACTGTGTAATGCGCGGATATGGCGAAAAAATGCGCATACATTGTCAATCGATCAACGACGACAAAGATACAATCCTTGCCTTGCACCATGGGCAACCCTGTGATGAAATCCATCAAAATACTCTCCCATTTCCCCTCCGGAATGGGAAGAGGCTGCAATAATCCTGCGGGATGGCTCATCTCCCCCTTGTTCCTCTGGCAAACATCGCACTCGCTGATGTGCTAGAGTACGTCCTCCTTGAGGCCCTTCCATGAGAACCTCTCTCTAATGGCTCGGTAGGTTTTGGTAAACCCCTGATGGCCGGCCAAAGGTGAATCATGTGATGCCTGAAGTATCTTCTTCTTGAGCTGAGATCCCTCAGTCAAGAAGATCCGGTCCCTGTAGTAGATGATCTCATCGACCACCCTGTACTTGTCATCCGCCACCTGTCCATCCAGTACCTCACATGCAAATTTGTCCTTGGAGTACTCTACTAAAAGTTGAGCCCTCCAATCTGTATCCAAGCTCATAAGAGGCAACGTGGCTGGTCTACGTGAAAGAGCATCTGCTACCACGTTGTTCTTACCTTTGACATACTCAATGTCAAAGTCATATGCTTGGATCTTACCGATCCACTTTTGCTGCCTCTCCTGTAGCTGCTTCTGCTCCAAAAAGAACCTGAGGCTGTTGTGATCAGTCCCCACCCTGAACCTGTTACCCACTAAATACTGCCGAAATTTGGCCAATGCATGCATAATGGCCAACATCTCCTTGTCGTATATAGAATACAACTTCTCGTGTGGAAGGAGCTTCCGGCTCTCAAAGGCTATAGGGTGTCCTCCCTGCATCAATACTGCGCCGATCCCCTCTCCCAACGCATCACACTCCAAAACAAATGGCTGCGTAAAATCTGGCAATGCAAGCACTGGGCAGCTACTCATCACCTCCTTGAGTCCGTCAAAGGCTCACTGCGCTGTATTTGACCAACTGAATGCCCCCTTCTTCGTCAAATCTGTAAGGGGTGCAACAAGCTGTGAAAAACTCCTGACGAACTTCCTGTAATAAGTACAAATGCCAATGAATCCCCAAAGTTCTGTCACATTCCTCGGCTCCGGCCAATCTCTGATGGCCCAAGTACAACATATTTGACAACCCAAACTCACACTTGGGGAGCTTGGCATAGAACTGCTGCTCCTCCAAAATGCGCAACACTGCCTCAATGTGCTGGAGATGCTCCTCCCAAGTCCTGCTGTAAATGAGGATATCATCAAAGAACACCAACACAAACTTCCTCAAGTGACTGCGGAAGATGTGGTTCATGCAAGACTGGAATGTCGCTGGTGCGTTGGTTAGCCCGAAGGGCATCACCAAAAACTCAAAGTGCCCATAGTGACACCTAAAGGCGGTCTTGGGAATGTCCTGTTCCCTCACGCGAATCTGATGGTACCTCGATCTCAAATCAATCTTTGAGAAGAACCAGGCTACTCTCAACTCATCGATCCTGGGTATAGGGTACTTGTTCTTCAGGGTCTTCGTGTTCAGGGCCCTGTAGTCAATACACATCCTCAAAGTGTCATCCTTCTTCTTCACCAACACCACGGAAGAAGCAAAAGGACTCGTGCTCGGCCGGATGTGCCCAAGAGCCAACAACTCCTGGATGGCCCGCTCAATCTCATCCCGATAGGCTTTGGGATGCCTATAGGGTGTGGTAATCACTGCCTGAATAACCTGCTCCAACTCAATAGTGTGCTCAAACCCCCAATCAGGTGGTCGGCCTGGTGGTATATCCCCGAACACTGTGTCATACCTGTCAAGGATGGCCTGTATATCAGGATGAACGGCCTCACTGGTAGTCCCTGCCTCTGATGCCCACAACTCAACCGCCCACTCTATGTCTCCCTTCCGGAAATCTGCCTCCATCCGGTGAGCCGAAACAGTCTGAGGTGGGTAAGTGTGCATCCCGCGGATCTTCTCATGCTTCCCGGTCTTCTTATCATCCCACTCCATCTCCAAGGCCTCCCAATCTGTGGTGACCTTTCCCAGAGTAATCAACCACTGAACACCCAATACCACATTGGTATCCGGTATGTTGACCACGAAAAAGTGGTCGGTCACGGTGTAGGTACCCATCGTCACTGCCAACTCTGGAACATACCGGGCACACTGCATCGTCTGAGCTCCTGGGACTAGAACAAAAAATCCATCGAAGCTCTCGGTCGGTATACCTCTTCGCTCAACCATCTGTGCATCGATGAAGTTGTGGGTTGCCCCACTGTCAACCAAAACTGATACTCGTTGACCACGTACTGTCCCCCGTACACGCAGCGTCAAATACTTAGGAACTCCTCGCAATGCTGCAAGGGTCCTCCTTGTGGGTGCAAAAGCCGCACCTCCTGCTCCTGGAGGTGGTGGTGGCAACTGATCCTGGGCTGTCTGACTGTCTCCTGCCTCCACGTCATCCTCCTCATCCTCTTCCCCGCTACTCTCGGAGAAGACCTCAATGAAGTGTGCTTTGCCAGCGGCACATCCTGACAGGTAAAGCACAACCGCTTCTTCTTCAGCTCCCTCTTGGCATCATCATCTGTCTGTGCCCGTCCTGGATTCCCCTTTGGAGGCAGAATCCTCACATCCTTCCCCTTGGGCTGGAAGCCCTGTCTCTGGGGGTAAGGTGTCCGAGCCCTGGGCAATGCATCCTGTAAATCTCGGGTCCTGCTAATAGCATCCTGGAGTGTGGCTGGTCTAGTAGATCTGACTAGACACCGAAGTGGCTCTGCTAACCCCTCCACAAATATATAGATCATCCGTGTCGCGGATAGATCTGACACCATCACTGAAACCCTCAAGAAGTCTGCAATGTATGTCTCTGGGCTCCCGGTCTGTTTGAGCCTCGTCAGCTCAACAAAGTGCTATTTCGGATCCCTCCGATCAAACCTCTCTATCAACCTCCTGGTAAAATCGACATATGTCGTCACTGTAGAATGTCCGAGTGTAACCATCCCATGAAACCACCAGTCCTGGGCCTCACCATCCAAATGTAATGTCGCCACCTTGATGGCCTCCATCTCCGACATCTGGTTACGCTGGAAATAGATGTCCAACTTCTCCACCCAAGACTTTGCCGAACTGTTTGATGAACCATCAAACGTAGGCAAGTGGAATTTGCTAGCTGTGCGGTGGGTATCTCCGTCATGATAATGCCAGTGCCCTCTATGATGGTCGCGGGGTCTATTGTCCCGCTGAAGCTGAACAAAATCTCTGAACGAGAGAGCATCCCTGAACTCCTGCCCATAGGCCTGATACTCTGCAAAATAATCACCCATATGTCCGGGCTCTGCCTCCTGTTGGGCTCCTGCCCCTGTGTCTGCTCCCAAGAAAGTGGGCATGGTAGAGCGTGTAGGTGCATGTGAAGCCATCGGCTGAGTAGTATCACGCTGAGTAGCACCATGCTCTGGAAAATGGTGGGATGTACCCGATCCCTCTCCTACCTGGAAAACCCGTGGGGTCTCACGCTGTCTAGCCTCCACAGCGGTGAATCTCTGACCCATCACCTCAATCTGTCTCGCTAGATCCTGCACTGATTTGTGGAGTGCCTCCCCAAACTGTTTTTCCTCACTATCATCTGCCATCGGCTCTCTCTGCTCTGAATCTAGCACAGGCACCTCCTGCTCTGCGTCTATCACAGGCTCCTCCTGTTCTGTGTCCACCACCCGAGCATAGTCTCCCTCTCCGTAGGTGTTCTCCAACCTACGCTCACTATCTCTATACTTTCTGCCTCTGTAACAAATGTAGAGCCTCTTCCTCGGTGTCATAGACAACTAGCTCCACAGGCTGAGCCAGAACTATGCTCTGATACCACTGTAATATCCCTTTTTGGGGGATATCTCAAACACAGCAAACTCTAACCAGAGATGGACTGGGAGGGCGTTTACAAGATATTTCACCTCTGAGAAGAGGGTGAGATCTGGAGGCTACCTGGCCCTTTCCAGACTCTGTCTAAGAGTATGAGGAAAAACACACCAAGTGGTATAGAATTAGAATGCCCGAAGATATAAAAATAACAGTAATGCAAACATACAATAGCATAGATAACATGTATAACAAATGCTCTAGAAATAGAGAGAGAATGCTAAGCTATTTTATTATACTGAGAAATATAATGAAGTACAATAGGTGATCAGAGTGATGGCACCTAGACTTGCTCAAGGCAAGTGAAGAAATACTCTCAGAATAACCAGGAAATGGCTGCTCTCTGAATTGCGTCTCAGTTGCTGGAAAACTGCTGTGTAGCTGCTATTGCTGAAATGAACTAATGACTACGGGCTGTTCCCCTTGCCGGAATGAGCTGAAAATCTGGAATCCCCCTCTACTCATCAACCACAGCAAAACCCATAAATCATATCAGAAATGGCTGACCCCCGAAAATCACCCCCCTTGGGGAATTACGCTGCCCTCCAAGGCTCTGCGCAGAGGCTGAATAGGAACAACTGAAATACGGCCTCAAACTCCACCAAAATCCTTCCAAAGGCAAAGGCTGATCCTCTTCTCAATCTCCAGTCTCAAAACCCCTGCAAGAAACCCAATCCGGAGCTCCTTCTGAATAGACTGCGTCCTCCCTCTCAATGACTGCGCAGTCTCTGAATGCACAGCTCCGCAACAAACCCAAACACCAATCCTCCCACAAAATGCTGAAGAAACTACCTTGACCGAGCAGGCACTCGAAGTCCCCCGAGGCTAAGGGCGAGATCTCCGATCGGAGACAAGCAATGCACTAAACAGTGCTGCAGACAGGCTAAACAGCCAACGTGCTCAAGAAGTCGAAACGACCAGCTCAATATCATCAACAACGAATGAACAAAATGAGGAGGCTCTCCCCTCTATATAGCATGAGCCCCTCTCAACCCTAATGCTCACCTCCTCCAACATTGCCACGTGCTCCCTCTTGGCCTGCGCAGTCCCTCCATGTGTCTATGTGGGCCCCCTCTCTGCGTGGTCTCTTGGCCCCCTCGGCTCACTTAAGTTACAACGTTGTGCTACTAGGGAGTGAACTTTTATTTCTAAAGTGAGTATGTGTCCCCTACTCACCTTTTTATTTATGAATAAACTATAGACAACAAAATTGAGCAAAATCGAATATTCCAATTTGCCATAGCTAATTAGGAATATTACACATGCCCTAGAATTCCAGCTTAGTCTAAGTGTTCTGCCTCCATGTGTGTGTTCTCCAACTGACCCCAAGCCTTTCCTTTATACTTTCTCGTTGGGAAACCAATGACCATGATCTAATCTTTAATCGATGCCTCAGATTAAAATAAAGCTTGATCCGTGTGATTTAAGTCATTTCCATCACATGTTTAAATTAATTACCTTTAATATTTTAATTTTGCTAAGTTAGACTTAGGGTCCTTACTTAAAAATATTAATTAATTAATTTTTTCTTAAACCGGATAGAATTTCTCAAATCCCTTTTTGGGTCTTGGAGATCTCATGTACTCTAGTCCCTCCACCAGGTTTGGGAGCTAGAGCACATCCGATGCTACCCCAACACTAAAAAAACTCAACACTACCAGGATGGCACAGAATGTGGGTTGACTTGCAGCAGGAGGAGATGAGGTGATCTCTTTTGAAGAGCTCCATCAGTGGCAGCAACAGTGGAACGAAGCAGGTGAAGGAGGAGGAGAATATGGCCCTCGCATCAAAGGGTCCTAGTCAGGGACAAAGGGAGCATAGAAAGAAGAAGAAGGACTTGTCGAAGGTCAAATTCTTTTGGTGTGGTGAGCTAGGCCACTACAGTACCTAGTGTCCTCTCAGAAAGGACAAGGAGGAGAAGCAAGCAGCTCCAGTAGAGATCAATAGGCTTTCCTCCAAGATGGAGGAAGACTTCGCGATGTTCACCGACATACCTCCAGGATTGAGGGCGGGTGACTTGGTTTTGTAGCTCCAGAGCACTACAGATGGGTAGGATCCTTGAGGAGTCCACGTTTTGGATTAGTACCTAGCTACGAGGGGCCCACAGTATTCAGTGGTAGGATGGACTAGTGGCAGTTGGTTCAGTCAGATGCCAAAGTGGCTGTGGCAGAGACTAGTAGCAGTCAGATATTGAGGAGTGCAGTGCAAAGTTAGCAATAGTGCAGTTGGCAAAATGTAGAGTCAGCAACAGCGTAGAGTCTTTAGTAGACAATGCAAATGCTACTAGCAGTCAAAACTCGGGTGATAGATGCATCATACTGAACGTAGTTGGTTCAATATTTCAGATACTTCTCAGTTGCAGATGTTGCAATTGCAGCAACAATAGATGAGAGGGAGTTGCAGTGTAGATGTAGTGTTGGCAACAGTTCATCAGGGTCAGTAGCAACACAGATGCAACTCATATTAGAGTTGCGCAGTGGTTGGTGGGTAGCAGTAGCCAAACATCAGCAGCGAGACAGGAAATAATGCAGAGACAGGGTGTTGTGGCAGCAAGAGTAGGACTAGAACACATTCATCACTAGGAGGGAGTGTTAGTTTTTGTAGCATCGGACGTGTTCAAGCCACGGAATTTTGTGGAGAGGCTAGAATACAGGAGATCTCCAAAACCTAGAAATCGTTTATGGAAATTCTGCATAGAAGTGACTTTATTAGATTGTTAACCAGTTTTAAATATTTCGTAAGTCTAAACTTGGAGAATGTGGTTAATTAATCATAATTAATTAAGTCAAGGCGTGAATGATCTAGAAACTCACACGGATCGAGTTCAAGTTAATCCTAGCCATCGATTAAGATTTAATCTTGGCTGTTGGAGTCCCAACGCAGGATTATAAGAAGAAGTCGATTGGCACTTGGAGAAAACACTTGTGAGGTTCAATTTCATGAGAAGATCGATTTCCAGAGTAGCAGCAGACAGTTGCCAGAGAGAGAGCTAGTGAGATCGAAGCAGCGAGGAAGAGGGGTAGAGACAGTGGAGTCGGAGGAAGAATTCCAGATACGGTGAGTGCATTTGCAGAGAGGCAAAAGAGAGGTAGAGAGGCTGACGCAGAGGAAACGCACTAGCCTTTAGAGGCAGTTTCAATTCTGTTGGGGAAAGACATGTTTCAGTGCCAGAAGCTGTATAGAGGTTCCAAAGGCCAGGAGAGACATTTTCCCAGACAGCAGCAGACCAGACGGCTTGAGTAGAAGCTGGTTCGAACTGAGTGCAGAAGTGACTGCGCTAGTGTGGTGTAGTAGCTACGCAGAGCTTATTTGGACGACTCACCTGGAGCTGAGGTTAGAGCCCAGATTTGCCTGTGGCGTGAGGAAATTTCCTCACTAGATTTTTGTTGCTAGTATTTCTCTGTAGGATTGCCAGTTTCGGCATCCAATTGTACTAAGATTATTTCGCTGCTGCTTAATATTAAAACCCTCATCTGCTATACCGGTTTTCCCAAGTTGGGTTTTTCCGGGGAATTTAGTCCAAAATAATTGTGTAATTTTTATATGTGTGTGCTAGCATTTCTTCCAGCGTTTATTCTTACACAGTTTTTTTGGTTGTGAAGGTTGCAGTGTGATGTATTCAGTATTTGCCGTAGGAAACTGCAAATAAATTGTTAAGTTAAAATTAACAGTTAGGAGAATATTTTCCAGTTGCTGCAATAGGGTTCCGATGTAGGAATTTTCACAGTTGGTTAAGAGGGAGGGCATATTATAGTCATGTGTATCGAATATAAGCCCTAGGACGAAAACCCTTGGGTTTCATTGTGTGTGTTGGATGGAAACCCAACACTCTTTTAGGAGATTTCTGTTGAGATTTTGGGGTAGTGACGGATGTGCTCTAGCTCCGAAACTTTGAGGGGTTGGAACACATGAGATCTCCAAGACCCAGAAAAAGTTTGGAGAAATTCCATCTAGTGTAAAAGTTATTCAAATAATTAAATTTTTTAGTGGGGACCCTAAGTCTAACTTAGGGAAATTGAAAAATTATAGTGAATTAATGTACACATGTGATGAGAACTTTCTAAGTGACGTGGATCAAGCTTATTTTAATCTTAGCCGTTGATTTGTCAACGAGAAAAGTATAAAGGAAGGGCTTGGGGTCAGTTGGAGAACACACACAGTGAGTCTAAGAGATCGAATTCTTCTGACAGAGCAGCGCTTGGACGAAGATCAGATCTGAGTAATTCAGAGAAGCAGTGAGGGGCAGATGCAGTGATTGGTTAGGAGGACCAAGTGTACAACGCATAGCAAGGGCAACAGAGGCACAGTGGAGGCAGCGAAGCTATCAGAGGGTCTGACATAGTCCCTAGAGAGGGTGACGCAGGCCCATGCAGGGCTCACGCAGGGGCAACGCAGAACCTCCAAGGAAAAGTCTGAAATTCACTGGAGACTAGGGTTTCTAAGCAGGCAGGGCTAAAACCAGAATTCGGGAGAAGTTGATCAGCGCATAGCTAGGGTGACGGAGTCCCTCAGCTAGGGCCACACAACCTTATGTAATGGTAGTATTGAGACTGTGCAGACCTAGCTGGGGTTTCACCAGTGGCTCATCCGAATCAACCGAGACTTGCGGGAGTGAGGTAAAACTCACATTTTTTTTTCTGTAGTCGAGGTTTTCTTTGTTGGGTGAGCCAGTTTTTGGCACTGTAGATGTACTCAGAATACTGTTGCTTAATAATAGTAAACCCTCAGATCTGTTGCATCAGTTTTGCTGCATTGGGTTTTTCCAGGGACATTTGTCCGAAAAATTTGTGTCCTTTGTCATATGTGCGTGATGTTCAGTAAATGATCTGTTAGTTGTCTAGGCTGCTAGTTGTGTTTACTTCGATGTTGTTATGAATATTTTTAGTGAAATAACTTGTGTATAATAAAAACAAGTAGGAAAAGTAAATCCATATTTAGCAGTAGTATTTCTGTGCTCAGAAATTTTAACATGGAATGAGAGCATTGCAGATCAAGCTGAAGCCATCAGCAAGGGGCTAAATATTTTTCGCTGCAGGAAGGGACGCTGAAGCAGCATAGATCCGGAAGAAGGCAGCGCAACACCGGAGGGACAGCATAGACCCTGCAAGGGTGACATAGAGTCAGTCTGCTCACGTAGAGGCTGACGCAACTCCAGAAAGGTGACACAGATCCAGTCTGCTCATGCAGCACCAGGAGAGTGACACAGAGCCAGTATGCTCACGCAGAGGCTGACAGAACACTAGGAGGGTGACGCAGTCCAAGAAGGAGTGACGCTGTGCTGATTGTCGGGGCTGGAAGTGCAACTTCTGATCTTCAGAAGTGCTGGTGAGGCATCGGTTCTGTTGGTGTAGAACAATGCCTAACGAAGGTGACAAAGTGAGGGGAAATAGTTCCTCGGCAGACTCTTGCCAAGAAGTCTGAGATTCGATCAGGAGGGTAATCCTAGAGGGCTGATTTGGCAGAATTGGCAGAGGATTTCCAGGAGGGAAATCAGTTGTCAGAGGGAGCAGTATCTCTAGATGGTTTCTAGTGCCAAGAAACCTAGATCTGGTCTTTTGTTGAGTGTAGCAGCAATAGAAGGGAGAAGGGTACCTGTTTCGACTGGTTCAGCAGAGATGGCCCCGTACGGAATGAGAGATCAAGATAGGTTGGACGGTGTGTCCGACTTTGCGATCTAGAAGGCCAGAATCGTCACAGTCCTAGAGGAGTACGGTATCAGAGACCACGCAGAAAATGTCCTAGTCGTGTCGATCGATGCGGATGCTCTGAAGAAGTTCAATGAAAATCAGGCGCGCGCTAAGCGCTTGATCATGGATGGAGTGAAGGATCACATGGTCCTATTATCGCCTGCCGCCTACACCTACCTACAGTTAGCGAGAAAAGCCTTTAACCCCACAAGGTGTGGTTGGTGGCAAGGAACTCAGAGAAGGGGCTGTCACACTAATCCTGACTCTCTCCATTTAAGCTATCTCTTAGGTTAGCTATGGGGGGTGGTCCCTAAATGGAAAACTAAGTGAAAAGGTGTGAGTTTCTAGGAGAGTTGTTAGATTTAAATAGATTACTTCTTAAGATTTATAAGCAAAAAGTGATATGAGCAATAACCATCAATACATAATTTAAATAAGCATAAAACATATGAAAACTAGTGCCTTCAAAGTATTGCTCTTTGAAATGAAAATGTATTTCTTAAATGAAGTAAAACGCTTTCAAATTGAAAACAAAAATAAGCCTAAAAAGTGAAACAAGAAAATGTTAGCACAAGATATTGTAAATGCTTTCAAGATAAATAGATTTATGAATCAAAGCATTAGAAACTATCTTGCTCAAAAGGAAACAATTAGTGTTCTAGTTTGGAGAATGTAAATGAGATGATAGAAAAACTCAAATGTTAGACCAAGATAACAACATGCAATCAAATTTGCAACACCAAATAAGGGTATTTGCCAATGAAACAAGATATATCAATCATCCATAAGCATAATGACCATTAAAATGACAACATGCAATGAAGTTGCATAAGTAAGCAAATTTCCAAGTACCATAGAACTAAACTTGTTGCAAAATTTAAGGAATTAAAATGCTTGCATCCAAAGTGCTTCTTGAGATAATATTTTCGTGTGAAACTTTAAACCATCAAGATAACAAAAAATTTGAGAAATTTGCAAGTAAATGTGATGAGATAGTGCTCTTGGTTTATTTTATTAATTAGTTCTAAAGCAAAGTTACAATTGAACTCTAATCCTCAGACCTCACCCTTGCCAAAATATTTGATTCTCATAGTGAGTAGTCCATAGAGGTAGAGGGTCCTTAAAATTTCTATTCAACCAACTTAAGTTGGAGGTAAATTTTAGTGATGCTTGGGGCATGTAAGATCTAAAAGTAAATTAACATGAAAATGAAAATTCAACTTCAACTTGAAATATATTTGCTAGTCATGAAAAAAAATGTAGTTTTACTTGAAGTATCAAACTTAAGATTGTAGAGTGTGCTCAATGGTGAAGCATAAGCAAATTTGAAGTATGATTTCAAGCTAAATAAGCTCAAGTAAAGATGCTTGCATATTAAAAAAATCTGAATTTGCGCTGAAAGTAGATGCTCTTAAAACTTGTCGCAAATCAAAGTGAATAGCTAGTGAAATGAATGAAATGCATTAACTTCACAAATTCGAATTTCCAAGTAAGTAGCTCTCATTTAATGCCGGAAATTCATTTTTATTTGGGCACATGTCTTTTCTTTGATTTTAGGAGTCCACATCACTTTGGGACTTCACTTTAACTCCTCCATAATTTTCCACCTCATTTAGCATGTGTGGATATTTGTTTTTCTCTATTTATTTAATTTTTGGCTTAATTAATTGCCGGATTTCCCACTAAACTTGGGAAAAGTGGGTTTTGAGGGTTCAAAACACATTTTTAACCCCTCAAAGTGTGTCATAGTAGAAAGTTGACGGTGAGAGGTGTAATTTTGATTACTCATACTTCATACAACTTCTCTAGGCAACACTTATTACAATTCAATTACAATTTTTATTGCAATTTTCGACTTGCGAAAAATTTAAAAAATTAAAAAATCACTACTTGGACCTAACCAAATTCCACGAAATTTTTTGTGTGATCTAGTATGATAATATACATTGACTTTAGACACTAGGACTCACCCAAGGCCTCACCATCAAGCCATACTCCGGCTTTGGGGTAAAATTTGAGGAAAAACTCAATTAATTATTAACTCCTGGTAGGGAGATGATAATTAACTAAGTAAAAAAACCTCCCAGAATAATACTCACTTGTTGGCAAGGTTCCAAGCTACCTAGGCCTATAACAGACTCAATACTGACTCAAAACTCATCATTACTAGCATCACTTATTACAATTCCCCGTAGGGCGTGGGATCTGGGTACAATAGAAAGATGATGAGAAGTAGAAGTAGAGCTTAAAAACTCTGTTGAACCGATGATATCTGATGATACATGTGTCCTCTGGTTAATCCTTGGGCATGGAGTCTTCTTATTATCATTAGGTGCCACTTCAGTGGTCAACAGATCCCACACATTGCCGAAAAGAAAACGGCAAATGAGGTGCGGACAACCTTGACCACGATGTATCAAGGAATCTCCGTCCAATGGAAGATGCTTCTAGAGAACTAGATGCGGATGTTCTAGGTGCATAAGGGAGAGGAGATCGATCCCTTCCTCTTCAGATTGCAGACTATCCGGGATCAGCTAATTTGCATGGGGGCAACTCCGGATGATGGGCTCATGGTAAGGACTGCCCTGAGTGCAGTCACCGATGAGTGGGAGACCATTGTCCAAAGCATCTTGGGCAGAGCACAACTCCCAAATTGGGGTGACATGTGGGCGATCCTTCGACACGAGGAGATCTGGAGGGCGACCAAGAGGGAATTCAGCAATAGAGGTGTCAAGGTGAAGAAGAAGGAGGAGGTGTTGAGATTTTGGGGTAGCATCGGATGTGCTCTAGCTCCCAAATTTTGTGGAGGAATTGGAGTACATGAGATCTCCAAGACCAAGAAAGCGTTTAGAAGAATTCCGTCAGGTTTAAGAGATATTTAATTAATTAATATTTTTAATTAAGGACCGTAAGTCTAACTTTGGAAAATTAAAAGATTAAAGTGAATTAAATTAAACATGTGATGAGAATGACTTAAGTGACGCGGATCAAGCAACTTCTAATCTTAGCCGTCGATTAGAAATTAGATCATGACCGTTGATGTTTCAAGGAGAAAAGTATAAGAGAAGGGCTTGGGGTTAGTTAGAGGACACAAACATTGGCGGAGCACTGAAGCTAAGATGAAATTCTAGGGTGTGGTTTGCTAAGAATTTCAGAAGCAGTTTGCAATGCGGAAAGGGGTAGTATTGGCAAGGGGATGGTTTGATCCCAGGCCAAGAGTACTACAACGACTGAGAGGCAGCATACCAGACCAACGCAGAGGTAGCCAGGTGCTATGCAGTCCAGTAGAGGCTATGCAGAGGTAGCAAGGGCCACGCAGGCCTAGTCAAGGCAACGCAGGGGCAGCCTAAGCCCTTCAGGGGTGACACAAGCCCTTCCAGAGCAGCGCAGAGGCTAATGCTCGCTAGGAAGGTTGACGCAGAGGGTTGAAGAGTAGCGCTGGGGTTTCCGGTGGGCCAGAAGGGGCTCGAGTTCTGTAAATCCCATTTGAAGGTGTGAATCAGCCATATTTTCTGTCTCCGAGGATAGAGGTATTGTTGCCATATTTTTTCTCTGTCGGGTGAACTAGTTTGGTGCCCAGAATTGTTGTATTCAAAATCTGCTTAATAATATAACCCTCCAGAGCTAGCTGTGCCGATTTTCCCACATTGGGTTTTTCCGGGGACATTTGTTCGAAAAATCTGTGTCAATTTGTCATGTGAGTGTGCTATTCAGTAAATGATCTATATGTGTAGGTTGTTATATGTATTTACTTCAATGTATTTATGAATATTCAGATTAATAACTAGTTAATCTAATCAAGTGGGAGAAGTAAATCGAGAATTAATAGTAGGAATTCTTAGATTAAGAATTTTTCACAGGTGGAAGATGCGGCCCTAGCATCAAAGGGACAATGGCAACAAGGGAAGAAGAAGAAGGACCTATCCAAGGTCGAGTTTTTCAGATGTGGTGAACTTGGACACTTCGCCAACACTTGTCCTAAGCGAAAGGACAAGGAAGCTTCAGAGTCCAAGGCAACAGTAGCGAAAGGGGGCAGTGATAGTGAGGATGATGTCGCCATGAGTGCTCATGTGCCTCGAGAGAAGAGGTGGGGCAATATAGATCTGTAGAGCAGCTATAGATGGAGTGGTGAGATCCTTGAGGTGCCCAAACTCTTGGATCAAATACGAGCTACGGGAGCCGTAAGACAATAGCAGGATGACTGGACTTAGTGGGTACAGAAGATCATGGAGAAGTAGAGGCAGAGATGGGACATTTATATTTGGAGTAACACAGAGGAGAGGCAGCAATAGCGCAGAGGCTGATGGGATTTCAACAATGCAGAGGCATTGCTTACGTAGTGCAATGCAGCAGACAGCGCAAAGCAGCAACAGAGGGTGCTTCAATGATGAGATGTAGCCCGACTGACTTGTCTATCAGTGATTGGGTGATGGTCCTTCAGTTGCTTACTTCTTAGCAACTGAGTTGCAGTGCAACAGTTAGCAGTGGCAGTGCTATAGGCAGCATGATGTAGCAATTTGAGAGGGAGCTGCAATACAGATGTGGCAGTGTCAGTGGTAGTGACATGGGCAATAGTGCACAGAAGCAGGGACACAATGGATGGAGGGCAACAGGCCAAGCATCAGCAACGCGGAGACCAATGCCAGAGATCAAGGCGATGCTTCAGTGGTGAAGTATTGCTAGAGCAAACTCCTCGCTAAGAGGGAGTGTTGAGATTTTGGGGTAGCATCAGATGTGCTCTAGCTTCGAAACTTTGTGGAGGGGCTAGAACACATGAGATCTCCAAGACCCAGAAAGCGTTTGGAGAAATTCCATCTGGTGTAAAAGTTATTCAAATAAATAAATTTTTTAATGGGGACCCTAAGTGTAACTTAGGGAAATTGAAAAATTAAAGTGAATTAATTTACACATGTAATGAGAACTTTCTAAGTGATGTGAATCAAGATTCTTTTAATCTTAGCCGTTGATTAGTGATTAGATCACGACCATTGATTTGTCAACGAGAAAAGTATAAAGGAAGGGCTTGGGGTCAGTTGGAGAACACACACAGTGACTCTAAGAGATCGAATTCTTCTGATGGAGCAGTGCTCGGACGAAGATCAGATCTGAGTGATTTAGAGAAGCAGTGAGGGGTGGATGTAGTGGTTGGTCAGGAGGACCAAGAGTACAACGTAGAGCAAGGGCAGCAGAGACGTAGTGGAGGTAGCGCAGTTGTCAGAGGGTGTGACGCAGTCCCTAGAGAGGGTGACATAGGCCCACCAAGGGCTCACGCAAGGACAACGCAGAACCTCCAAGGAAAAGTCAGAAATTCACTGGAGACTGGGGTTTCTAATCTGACAGGGCTGAAACTAGAATCCGGGAGAAGCTGATCAACACAAAGCTAGGGTGACGCAGTCCCTCAGTCAGGGCCACACATCCTTACGCAGTGGCAACGTAGAGACTGCGCAGACCTAGCTGGGGTTTCACCAGTGGCTCATCCGGACCAACCGGGACTTGCGGGAGTGAGGTAAAACTCACATTTTTTTCTGTAGCCGAGTTTTCTCTGTTGGATGAGCCAGTTTATGGCACCCTAGATGTACTCAGAATACTGTTGCCTAATAATAATAAACCCTTAGATCTGTTGCACGAAAACCACATTGGGTTTTTCCGGGGCATTTGTCTGAAAAATCTATGTGTCCTTTGTCATATGTGCGTGATGTTCAGTGAATGATATGTATTTGTATAGGCTGCTAGTTGTGTTTACTTCGATGTTTTTCTGAATATTTTTAGTTAAATAACTTGTGTATAATAAAAGCAAGTAGGAGAAGTAAATCAATATTTAGCAGTAGGATTTCTGTGCTCAGAAATTTTCACAATTTCATCCAAAAATCTCGTGGATCTTCAATTGCATCAGTGGAGATCAAATCTGTGTATTGGAGTGACTATCATCTATATTCTCGTTTTGATCTATAATATGATCAACCTTTACCTACTGCGTAGCCACCATCTTCTAGTGGGTCAACTAGAGGTATGCTACCTTCTTTCATATCTTTAGTACCGGTGGAACAAGCAGGAGTTGATGAAGAAGACTATTTCAGAGTATGGTACTCCATGGGAGAAGAATTCAAAGTCGCACTACCTTTCAGAGATTATTATCAGCTCAAGTAGAATCATAGGGGAAGGAGCCATGGAGGCCAATGAACACAAAGTTATGAGTTGCAGCGTACCATTGGGAGGATGTTCTTCCCCACTTATGATGGCACTGCCAAGTGCACAACTCGTGCTTGGGTGGAGAAGCTGGATACATATTTCTAGGTCAGCAGGATGACAGAGATGGAGGCCATTAAAATGGCCATTTTACATTTAGAGGGAGAGGCACACGATTGGTGGTTTCATGGCTTGTCTACTTTGGGGCATGCTAACGTGACTGCCTATGAGGACTTTACACGGAGAGTAGTGGAGTGTTTTTATCGAGGGGATCCAAAGGCTCACTTCAGGGAACTGACCCAACTTAGGCAATCCTGATCATTATATTTCGGAGTTCCTGCGAGTTTCAGTCATGGTGACAAACTTGTCAGATGCTAGGAGGGTGTACATATTTGTAGAGGGATTGATAGAGTCATTGCGTAGACTGGTGAAGTCACGCAGAATCTCCACTTTACTAGATGTTGTGACTTGTACGAGGGATTTGTACGGGGCCATCCCCAAGACTCGGGCATCTTTTCCATCACGCACTCCCCACCCTCAGAAAGTGGGTGACACTAGACCACCACCAGCGCAGAGAGCACCTCCAGGGAGAGGACAGTTGGATGATGAGACTAGGAGAGACCTCAGGAGGAGGAAACTATGTTTTACATGTCGGTAGTCGTGGGCACCAGGCCATCGGTGCACAGTAGGCAAAGCCCACTATATCGAGGTTTTCTCAAACAGTGATCAGGAGGATGAGTTGGAGTTAGAGTTTGATGGAGGAGATTGTGAGGGAGCATCAGAATAGAGCTCTGCCACCACGACCTCCACCAGGAGGACCATCATTTACACCATTTGGGTGTTGAGATTTTGGGGTGTTGGGGTAGCATAGGATGTGCTCTAACTCCCAAAATTTGTCGAGGGACTAGATTACATAAGATTTTCAAGACCCAAAAAGTGTTTGAAGAAATTACATTCAGTTTAAGAGATATTTAATTAATTAATCTTTTTAATTAAGGACCCTAAATCTAACTTGGGAAAATTAAAAATTAAAGTTAATTAAATTAAACATGTGATGAGAATGACTTAAGTGACACAGATCAAGCATCTTCTAATCTTAGACGTCAATTCAAGATTAGATCACGACCGTTGAAGTTTCAACGAGAAAAGTATAAGAAGAGGGCTTGCGGTTAGTTAGAGAACATACACACTGGCAGAGCACTGAAGCTAAGCTGAGATTCTAGGGCGTGGTTTGCTAAGAATTTTAGAAGTGTTTTAGCTGCAGCGAGGGGCAATATTGGCAAGGGGGATGGTGTAGTCCCAGGCCAACAGTACAATGAGGGCGGAGAAGGAGCAATCCAGAGCAGTGCAGAAGCAACAACTACGTAGAGCAACCGAGAGCCTAGCAGGGGCAGCGCAGAGGCAGCAGGAGGCCAGGAGGGCTGACGTAGGCCCAGCTAGGGCAGTGCAGGGGCAACGTAACCCAGTCTAGGGTGACCCATGCCCTTCTTGAGCAGCGTAGAGGCTAACGCATGCCAGGAAGGCTGACGCAGAGGGCTTCAGAGCAACGCTGGGGTTTCCAGAGGCCGGAAAAGGGCTGAGTTCTGTAAATTCCGTTTGAGGGTGTGAATCAATCAGTTTTTCTGTCTCCGGGATAGAGGTATTGTTGCTGTTTATTTTTCTCTGTCGGGTTAACTAGTTTGGTGTATAGATTTGTTGTACTTAGAATCTGCTTAATAATAAAAATCCTCTAGAAGCTAGCAAAACCAGTTTTCCCGCATTGGGTTTTTCCAGGGACAGTTGTCTAGAAAATCCTTGTGTGTCACTTTGTCATTGAGCATGTTATTCAGTTTAGAGCTGCATGTGTAGACTGTTTATGTATTTACTTTGATGTTAATGCTGAAGTTTTCAAATTAAAACTTATGTAAGTAGGAGAAGTAAATCAAGAATTTAACAATAGGGTTTCTGTTTAGTAAATTCAGAAATTTTCACATGGTATTAGAGCGATTGCAGATCAAGCTGGATCTCCAGTAAGACGGCTGAAGAAATCTATGTTGCAGAAAGTAGCAGAGAAAGCAACAACAACAACAGATAAGCCGAAGAGGGAAGCGCAGCGACAAAAGGACGCATAAGCAGTAAGAGCCACGCAGGGGTTGATGCAGAGACAACGCAAAGTCTTCTAGAGGGATGTAGGAGCAGCTTGCGCTGCACAGTCACTGCGCAGAGGCTGCGTTGAGCTAGTCTGCTCACGTAGAGGCCAACCAGGGTGACGCAGTCCGGAATTTGATTGCTGTGCAGAGTGTCGTGAACCAGAAGTTGAGCTGCAGACCTTCAACAGTCGCTGGTGGGGTGAAGATTCTGTCGGTGCAGAATTTAGCCTAAGTTAAGTTGACAAAGAGCGAGAGGAGAACAATTTATCAGTAGATTTCCTGCCAAATAAATCTGAAGATTGATCATAGGATCAAAGAGAACTGATTTGTTGTGTTTGGAAAACTTCCAAGGGAGGAAGTCAGTTGTGAGAGGGAGTAGAGGGGGCCTTTCTCGCCAAGGACCCAAGATCTGAGTCTTTAGCATAGAGAGGAGGATCCGTTTCTCCAAATTTCTGAGCAGATGGCGCCACACGGACTACGTGATCATGATAGGTTGGGCGACCTGCTCAACTTTGCTATCTAGAAGGCCAAAATCCTGGTAGTCCTTGAGGCATACGACATAAGGGAGCATGCAGAGAAAGTCTTGGCTACACCAATCGATGTGGATCTCCTGGAGAAGCACAATGAAGCAGTAGCACATGCCAAGCACTTCATTATGGACGGGGTCAAAGATCATGTGGTACCACACATAGCTGAGAAGTCGACGGCTCATGAGATGTGGGAAGCATTAACCACATTCTATCAAGGGAGGTACGTCCAGAGAAAGATGCTTCTGGACAACCAACTGAGGTTATTCATGATGACCAAGGGAGAGGAAATCGATTCTTTCCTATCCAGACTGCAGCCGATCCGGGATCAACTGACTGGCATGGGGGTGAAGGTGGATGATGATGTCATGGTGAGGACCGCTCTAAATGCTGTCGTAGAGGACTGGGAAACGTTTGTCCAAAGTCTCTTGGGTAGAGTGGATCTTCCTAATGGGGACAATATGTGGGCTATCCTCCGACAAGAGGAGATCTGCCAAATCACCATGAGGCAGTGCAACACCGGAGCAGGCAAGGTGAGGAAGGAGGAAGCGGAAGATGCAGTCCTGGCATAAAAAAGGCAGCAAGGGAAAAAGAAGCATGATCTCCCAAAGATCAAATGTTTCCAGTGCGACGAACTTGGACATTTCATCAGCAATTGTCCTTAGAATAAGAAGAACAAGGAAGCTTCTAGTTCCAAAGCTACTGTAGCAGAGAACGACTTCGATGATGACGTAGCCGTTTCTGCTCATGAACCACGAAAGTGGGGCAATCTTGATCTGTGGATCAACTACAGAGTGTTGGTGGGATCCTTGAGTAGCCCAACTCTTGGATCACATTTGTGCTATGGGAGCCTTAAGACAGTAGAAAGGAATGACGAGAGCAATGGGTGCAAATATCACGGGAGAAGCAGAGGTAGAAGCTGACACGCTGGAGAGGGAGCAACGCAGTGCAGATGCAGCAACATCGTAGAGGGCAGAGCGCAGAGACAACACAGAGGAAGTCTGCTTACGCAGTGCAAAGCTGCAATAGCGCAGTGACTTCAGGAGGACAACACAGACCAACAACCTATGAAGCTTCAGTGATGAGATGCATCCCGATTGACTTGTTTGTCATTTGGGCAGTGGTCCGTCAGTTTCTTACTCTCAGTCGCTGAGTTGCAGTGCAACAGTTAGCGGTGGCAGTGCTATGAACAACACGATGCAGCAACTTGAGAGGGAGCTGCATACGGATGTAGTAGTGGCGGTGGCAGCATCATGGGCAGCAGTACAGAAGAGCAGAAACAACGTAGTGATGAAGGGCAGCAGGCCAAGCATCAGCGCAGAGACCAGCACCAGAGATCAAAGCAGTACTTCCGGGTGAAGTGTATTGCTAGAGCACATTCCTCGCTAAGAGGGAGTGTTGAGATTTTGGGGTGTTAGGGTAGCATCGGATGTGCTCTAGCTCCCAAACTTTGGGAAGGAACTAGAGTACATAAGATCTCTAAGACCCAAAAAGCGTTCGAAGAAATTCCATCTAGTTTAAGAGATATTTAATTAATTAATCTTTTTAATTAAGGACCCTAAGTCTAACTTAGGAAAATTAAAAGATTAAAGTTAATTAAATTAAACATGTGATGAGAGTGACTTAAGTGATGCAGATCAAGCATCTTCTAATCTTAGCCGTCTATTCAAGATTAGATCACGACCGTTGAAGTTTCAACGAGAAAAGTATAAGAAGAGGGCTTTGGTTCAGTTGGAGAACACACACTGGCAGAGCATTGAAGCTAAGCTAAGAGCGCGGTTTGCTAAGAATTTCATAAGTGTTTCAGCTGTAGCGAGGGGCAGTATTTGCAAGGGGGATGGTGTAGTCCCAAGCCAAGAGTACAACGAGGGCAGAGAAGGAGCAATCCAGAGTAGCGCAGAGGCAGAAGCTACGTAGAGCAGCCGAGAGCCCAGCAGGGCAGCGCAGAGGCAACTGGAGGCCAGGAGGGTTGATGCAGGCCCAACTAGGGCAGCGCAACCTAGTCTAGGGTGACGCAGGCCATTCCTGAGCAACGTAGAGAGCTTCGGAGCAGCGTTGGGTTTCCAGAGGCTGGAAAAGGGCTCAATTCTGTAAATCCCGTTGGAGGGTGTGAATCAGTCAATTTTTATGTCTCCAGGGTAGAGGTATTGCTGCCATTTATTTTTCTCTGTCAAGTTAACCAGTTTGGTGGCCAGATTTGTTGTACTTAGAATCTGCTTAATATTAAAAACCCTCTAGAAGCTAGCAACACCGATTTTGCCGCATTGGGTTTTTTCGGGGATAGTTGTCCAGAAAATCCTTGTGTGTCACTTTGTCATTGAGCATGTTATTCAGTTTAGATCTGCATGTGTAGACTGTTAATGTATTTACTTCAATGTTAATGCTGAAGTTTTCAGATTAATAACTTATGTAAGTAGGAGAAGTAAATCAAGAATTTAACAGTAGGGTTTCTGTTTAGTAAATTCAGAAATTTTCACACTGGGGGAGTCCTTGCATCTTTGTGCGGGGTACCCAAATTTCTAACCATGAGGATAAGGGGCATAGTGCAGGGGCAGCGTGTCTCAGTCTTGGTTGACAGTGGGGCCACCCAAAATTTTATTGATGCTCAGTTTGTCTAGAGGAGAGGCCTTGCCACTGCAGAGTTTGAGGGATTTTTAGTACTAGTTCTGGGAGATAGGACTATGCAGTGCAATCGATATGTTCCCGCTTTGACAGTGGCCATGGGGAACTATTTGATGACAAATCATTTCTTTGTGGTGGATGTGCCAAACACCAATGTGGTGTTGGGTGTCGAATGGCTGTATTCCCTTGGTAGAGTTACCACCGACTAGAGGCAGCTTGTGATGGAGTTTACCGGGCCAGATGGTAAGCTAGTAGTTCTTCGAGGTATGCACTCATATCCCCCAAAGACAGTTTCAGCTCATCGGATGGAGGCAGATTTGAGACATGGGGACATAGCGTGGGCAATGAAGCCGAGGGTTTCAAAGGCTCGGGGACAGACCGAGCCTCCACCTCCAGGCTTACAGGCTGTGTTGGACAGATATGCGGGAGTTTTTGGAGATATACCACCTGGACGATCACCAGATAGAGGATTCGAGCGTACCATAGAGATGGAGCCTGGTGTGCAAGCAGTCATTACTGAAGCTTATAAGGATGAGATTGAGCAGGTCATCAAAGCGCTATTGGCATTGAGCCATATTAGGTTGAGTTCCAGTCCCTTCACTTCTTTAGTTGTATTGGTGAAGAAGAAGGACGAGACTCTGCGCATGTGTATTGACTATAGGGCGCTCAATAGGAAAACATTGAAGAATCGATATCCCATACCACGTATTGATGAGTTGATGGACGAGCTTAGAGGAGCCAAGTTCTTCTCCAAGATAGATTTGCGGTCAGGGTATCATCAAATCTGGGAAATTGATCAAGACATCTTGAAGACAACCCTCAAATGTCATTATGGGAATTTCGAGTTCTTGGTCATGCCTTTTGGGTTGACCAACGCCCCTGCCACTTTCCAGTCATGCATGAACCATGTGTTTAGGGGGCAGTTGAGGAGATTCATGTTGGTTTCCTTCGATGACATCCTGATATACAACAGGATGTGGGAGGAGCATCTACAACACAGACAATGTTGTGTATTTTGGAGGAGCAACAGTTTGACGCCAAGTTGTCCAAGTGTGAATTTGGGCTGATGTAGATGCTTTACTTGGGGCACTTTATTGGCGCAAACAGGGTCAAGGTGCATGAGGAGAGGATCATGGCCATTTGGGATTGGCCTGTGCCTAGAGATGTGACAACGTTCAGGGGATTTTTGGTCATTTGCACTTACTACAGGAAGATTGTCAAGGGCTTCTCACAGTTGGCAACACCCCCAACGGATTTGACCAAGAAGGGGGCTTTTGCATGGACAGAAAGAGCTCAGGAAGCTTTTGATCACCTTGAGGAGGTGATGAGTAGTTGCCCGGTATTGGCACTTCCAGATTTCATGCAGTCTTTCACCTTGGAGTGTGATGCATCGGGTGATGGGATCAGAGCAGTCTTGTCCCAAGAGGGGCACCCCATTGCTTTCGAGAGAAAAACGCTCTTACCATATGAGAGGTCGTATTCCATATACGACAAGGAGATGTTGGCCATAATGCATGCTTTGGCCAAGTTCAGACAATATTTGGTGGGTAACGATACAGGGTGAAGACATACCATAACAGTCTTCGTCACTTCATGGGGCGGTAGGGCCTCAATGATAGGCAACAAAGATGTGTCAGTAAGGTGTAGGCTTATGATTTTGATATTGAGTATGTGCGGGGAAAGCACAATGTGGTTGCCGATATGCTATCTAGGAGACCTGCAGGGTTTTCACTCATGAGCATTAGCCATCACTGGAAGGCACAATTATTAGTTAAGTACTCCAAGGATTGTCGGGCATGTGAGATTTTGGAGGGAATACACGCAGATGAGCGCTATAGGGTGATGGTCGAGGTTATCTACTAAAGGGTGCACATATTTTTGGTTCCGGGCTCGCACTTGAGGGAGCGGATCCTTCATGCAGCTCATGACTCTCCATTGTCAGAGCATCAGGGGTTTTGGAAGACATACATGGCTGTGAGAGAGTGTTTCACCTGGAAGGGCCTCAAGGGAGATGTGTTGAGATATGTATATGAGTGTGAGGCCTGCTAGAGAAACAAGGGAGAGTTGACTCATCTAGTAGGATTGTTGCAGTCGCTTCCTATTCATGAGGGGAAATGGGAGAGTATCTCCATGGACTTTATAACAGGACTTCACCTGGTGCAGGGGAAGGATTGTATTTATGTGGTGGTCGACCGATTGACCAAATATGCACATTTATTTGCTATTCCGACTCGGTACTTAGCTTCTTAGGTAGAAGAGTTGTTCTTTAGGGAGGTTTTCCGCCCACATGGACTCCATAAGACTATAGTCAATGATAGAGACAACATATTTATAGGGGGATTCTGGGAGGAGCTTTTTAGGTTAGTATGCACAGAGCTCACCCCGAGCACTAGTTATCATCCACAGACAGATGGCTAGACTGACAGGGTGAATAAGTGGCTAGAGGGGTATCTCAGGAACTATGTGACCGGGCAGCAGAAGGCATGGATTCGTTGGTTGCACTTGGGAGAGTACTGCTACAACACTACACATCATATGTCCATCGGTATGACACCTTTCCATGCTCTATATGGTTATGATGCTTTGTCCTTTGCTGACATTGGTTTTGGAGACAACCGGGCCCCAAAGGCCAAAGATTGGATCCAAGAGAGCCAAAACATCCTCAAGGCTCTCAAGGATAATTTGCTAATAGCCCAGAATCAACAAAAGTTATATGCTGACAGGCAGCAGTTGAGAGGCATTTTGAGGAGGGGGACTTAGTGTTCCTACGCTTGCAGCCATACCGACAGTCCATTTTGAAACAAAAGGGGGCCGAGAAGCTGCAACCACGGTTTTATGGACCCTATAGGGTGATCAGGAGTGTCAGAGAGGTAGCTTATGAGTTGGAGCTACCACCAGGAAGCAAGTTCCACAACATTTTTCATGTTTCATGCCTCAAGAGGGTGTTGGGGCAACAAATTACAGCAGCTGTGGAGTTGCCTCCGCTTGTGAAACGAACGAAGTTCGTACATTAAGTCAAATACTCCAAAAGACTTGAAATATGAAAATATCCATTGAGGATACAAATATTATTATATATAAAATGTATGAATAATGATGATACAATTGAGAGTGAGGGGCTTGTTTATATACCAAGTAGGTGTCGCTTTATGAACGATCATGTCTCCTTAGACATGCCTCTTTGTTTAACTAATTATTACTTATTTACATATTATCATGTTTATTTTTTATAATCTATATTTATTACTTTTACATATTTATATTCATAACATTGCCTTACTCTTCAAAAAGCTTTGTCTTCAAAGCTTGTTGATGAAAGGGTTGATCTCTTTTTCTGCTACGAATTTCTTCTCGTCTCGGGACAGTCATATTTGTCGATACAAGTTGATATGATCCTTGGAGTGATATATAAAATTGTCGCACTAAGGAAGGATCTGACCATCCTAAATTAATCTTCTGTGAAATCTTTTCATTACTAGAAACTTGTGATGAATTGTTATCACTGGATTGAGTTGTGCACACTTTAGTATTCTTCGGAACATAAGTTTATTGTTTTAGTTTTGAGTGATACGGATTCGTAGATTGATTGGGATGTCCGTTCTTGTGATTCGGATGTAGATAAAGAGTTCTTTTGGTTTACCTTATCATGTGTGTGGCTAGATTTTGGTTTACTTTAGGTTCCGATGTCGTCGAGTTGGTTACAAAATCTTCACTTGGAATTTCCTTCGTCTCAACATTTGAGTGCGCTTTTTTTTAACTGACGTGTCTTCTTCTTGAGTTGTGATATTCACTGGATCGATATTCATTCCATTTTCTTCAACTTGGACTGAAACGACTGGAGACTTAGATACTACTTCTTGAAGTTGTTCTAACTTGTCATTTAGTGACTTCTTGTCACGTTTAAGCTTCTTTATTTGTGCAGGGAGGTTTTGGTTATGATTCCTAGACGTAAAACCTCTTCGCTTTCTGAATTGTTGATTTTATTCCTTGTAGCCTCATCATCTTTTAAAATTTTGATTTGTTCTAATAATGCTTGATTAAGGTTCTTTAAACGTAAATTTTCTTCTTCTTGTTCCAACAAGTGCTTCTTGAGTTCCTTCTTTATGGCCTTAGCTTTCTTGACTTGTTCGAGTAGTTTTTCATTGTGTTCTCCGAGGTGCGAATTTTTTTTGTCTTTACTGGAGATGACTTCTTCAAGCTCTTTCTGCTTCTTTGGTATAGTTTTTTAATTATCTTGAAACATTAATTCTGAAATATCCTTAAAGTCTTTTGATGAAGGCTTTATCGGTTTTGACTTCATTGTTACATCCTGGAAGGTGGTCATCTTCCTCTTGTAAGGAAACATCAAAATTTGTTTTTGTAAGTTTAACATAAACATACCCAATTCTTTTAACCAAGGTTGATGTCAATTTTTGGGTTAAACATAGTTATGGCACGAAATTGAGAAGTGCATTCATAGTGGTCAATTATTACTTGTAAGTCATTAATTTCATATTCTTTTTTGCCAAAAATATCTATTCTTTCTCCTATACTTGACTCTGGAATTAATAGTTGACTTGGAAAATTAACATTGATGTAATTTTCCTTGTGACTTGTGCTAATAGTGATATTGATCTCCTTCCCTTGGGTATTCCCTTTTAATGTAATTAATCTACAATTTGCAATTGGAATACTTTTGTAGGAAATTTTTCCTTCCTTTCCTTTTGAATTATACTCCATTTTTCCTTTTTTGAGATAAATTAGGGTGTGTGAAGATAACCCCTTCTTAATCTCTATAATAAAATATTATTATTTTCCTTGTATGACCTTTTATATCTCTTATAAAAATATTACTTTATTTTTATTTTTAAATACTCTATATTTTTGCTCTCTATATATGTATGCCTTTCTTTATATTAAGACCCTTTTCTTAATAACTTTTTTATATGAAATTGGATTTGCATGAAAAATCACACCTCATGTGTATGAGTCACAACTTTTGACTTACACACGGTGACTGTACAAGTTGGTATGGAATGTTTATTGTACAAAAAATTTAATATACGAATTTGATCAATTGTAAACTATACGACATAGGTGACCCAACTATTTTGTTGTCATTGAATTAAACACAAAATCGATGGTTGTATGGGTTTTAGAATGGTACGATAAAAAAAATATGGTAGGATAGTGATGTGATAGTAGTCGAATGGTAATGGGGGCAACGGAAGTGTAGCTTCAATGTCGATGGTGGCAAGCGAAGATTACAGCCTGGGTCATGTGATGGATTCCTGGGTTTGAGTGCAGTGGAAGATTGGTTGCTCAGGGGCTCTGTGGCGGCGGCTTAGATGATTGCCTAGGCTGGATGAAGGTCGTGGGTATGGATGGTGGAAGGTAGCAGGTGGCAGCTGGCGTGGAGGAATGGTGACAACGGGGGTTGGAGCATAGCATGCCACAAACTGGTGGTTGCTGACAGTAGGTTGTATGGTTGACGACAACGTCAGTAACATTGTGGCTGTGGCTGACGGATGTAGGTGATGGAGCACAGGGTCGAGCAAAGTGGTTTAGGGGCTTGGTTGAGCCGAATCTATCGTTGATGGTCGTCGGCAGATGAAAAAGGCAGTTGAGCGAGTGTGAGGTAAGTGTTGCTTTTTTTTTTAAATGTTTTTATTGATTTTTATTTTTTTATTTTTATTCTATTTTTTTTTTCCTTTTTTCTTACCTATTTTTTTTATTAATGATATATCTTTTTTTTCTTTTTAAATTTAAATGGCCAAAGACCTAACGCAATGGAGAAACTCCAAATTTGGTGTGGCGAATGCTTCAATTGTGACGACAACAACGTTGACGCAAAGTTGATGGCCAAAGACCTGGATCAAAGAGCGTGGCTCTATGCAAGAGTGGAGCGATCAGAGGATCAAATTGCTCTGATACCAAATGGAACGAACAAAGTTTGTACCTTAAGTCAAATACTCCAGAAGACTTGGACTATGAAAATATCTATTGAGGATACAAATATTATTATATATAAAATGTATGAATAATGATGATACAATTGAGAGTGAGGGGCTTGCTTATGTACCAAGCAGGTGTCCCTTTATGAACGGTCATGTCTCCTTAGACATGCCTCTTTGTTTAACTAGTTATTACTTATTTACATATTATTATGTTTATTTTTTATTATCTATATTTATTACTTTTACATAATTATATTCATAACAACTTGATGATGAGGGTCATCTGGTTTTAGAACCAGAGGCCATTCTGGAGACTAGAGAAAGGAAGCTTAGGATCAGAACAATTAGAGAATATCTGGTGCATTGGAAGAGCTTACCAGATGAGGATGCCACCTAGGACAGTGAACACATCTTGGAGCATGCGGCATTGAAGTTGCTTGGGGACAAGCAACATTTGGGAGGGGAGGACTGTAATGTCCCTACCTAAATTATTTTGGTTCTAGATTTATTTTTATGTTTTGGGGGCCAATTTTGGTGATGTCGAGGCCCATTTGATTTTTATTAGAAGACTTACGAGTTAGAAGTTAGTTAAAACTTAACCATATGTTATGTTATTTTGTTGGTGATGTATGGGGACCACCCACACATGAAATACACACTCCCTTAATAACTGGTTTGAAAAGCATGAGTGGGAACAATGTAGGCTTGGTGAGGGACCCACAATGGAGGAAAAAGGCGGGAAAAAGGCACTACGAAGGTTATAAGAGGAAGGAAGCTCACTTCATTTGGCATTCTTGGCTTATCGATTTTATCTCAGTTGCTCGAGCTGCTTAGCTGGGTCACTTGCTATTTAGCACGAGTTTTTCCAAGCAAAGAACTCACCCATTCTTCAGGGGACTTAAAGTGCCACCCTAGATTGGTTCTTCCATTGTCATCCGAGGGAGTTTCATTGAGTTATCTTCAGCATTTGCATTCAGTTTTCCCCAGCAGTGCATATTTCTGGAGGACACAGTGGTGTTTCTTGTGGGACTGTTGCAGCTCTTTTCCAAAGGTTTATTGCTGGGAGAATATTTGGAGGAGGAGGCTCAGTAGCTTGCTAAGTTATTGGGTGAGTTTGGAGGCTGGGATTGATAGCATTATTTAGGAGCTATTTGGCAGTCACTGGGGCTAGCGCAGAGGATGAAACCTAGGCACAAGTGTGAAATAGTACCTTAGTCATTTGGGCCGTTGTTTGCCGGGGGAAATAAGGGAAGTGCTGCAGGAGTTGTTTGTTGCATTTTTGGAGAGTTGTGGAGGATTTTGTTGATGATTCTGTAGTCTGCGTGCTTCAATGGTCACTGGGGGAGCGTCGGGCCTATTGGAGGTCAATTTTGGAGGGTCATGATCAGGCCAAACCATTTCTGGGTTTTGGTCGTATTGGCTTGAGGAGTCCAGGAGTAATTTTGCAGAATTTTTTGAGCACCGAAGGTGGGGTTTTGAGTTATTCCATTGCAGCAGTTAGTGTAGATTCACTGGGACAACACAAAGCATCACTAGGCAATTTTCTGGGTATTATTGTTTTTTCTTAGCTTTGCTTTGCTTGCCAGAAAGGCAAGCCCAGGTACATTTCTTCTATATATTTGTACTCTTGCCCATTTCTATAATAAAATGGCTCAGATGCTTCCATAAATTTGATTTTTTTGGGTATTCACTGTATTGTGAAAAATTTCTATGGTGCAAATTTATTATTTTCTTGCATAGCACTGTTTCCTCTATTTTAGAACATTACAGGTTCATTGAACTCGCTACCTCGTTTTCACCTAGAGCCCTATCTTATTGAACATATTTATGGGGTGTCTAATTTAATAGGTTCCTTGGAGGGTATTTAGGTTGGGAATCCTTGGGTTACTTAATCTTTGAGACCTAATGGGCAAGCCACCCTTGTGGGGATAACATCCATCCACAAAACAACAAGGGAACATCCACCAAATTTGATAGTGGTGGCTAATCTCATTGTTTCCCTTGACCTAAAGTGCTTAGTGAGGTTTTGTAGTAGGTTGCTAGATTTTGTAGTAACAATGACTATTCATGGAAAGTTATGTCTCTATGAATCTATCTTTTAATAATTACATTAATGTTCTAGGTCTATAGTCGAGGTATATATATTATATTATTAACAATATTATTATATGTGCATAATGTTCACACAAAGAGTGTCTTGAAATTCACCTATATCAATTTTAATATACCTTATGTTGAAGATGTCGATGAGTTGGTGTACATTCTATCTAAGGATCTATCAAAGTTAGAACCACTTTTCTAGCAACACACATTTGTCCCAAGTTGGATTTGACTGTAGTTTTTAAAATGTCCCAAATTCCAATTGGAAGTTGATTAGGAGTTGCAAGGTGTTGGGTGTGGGTTTTCCACTAATTGAGAGCCTTGTCCTACATATGATATTTAGTGACCAAAATCTTTTCGATATTTATCAAATATATCTACATCTTAAAGTATACCTCTAGGCTACACAACCATGCGTTAAGCATTCTCTCATTTAGGTTTTCTTCGAATTGAAGGATGGAGAGCTTTGTATCCAACTTAAGACACTGTTGGATAATAGGGATGTGTTGGGGAATATTAGATTGTGGTTGTGGTTGGTGTTATAGGGTTTGTTGTAGTACTTGTGGTTTTGTGGTGATGAGTTGTTGGAACATATCATATCTTGTATCATTTTGGTTGGAAATCTTGTTGTTGTTGTCATATTGTGATTTGTTCATCCTATTGTTATTGTTGGATAATAAGAATATCCATTAATAGCTAGCTTTGGTGCTACTGCTTTTGCATTTGATTTGCCAGAAATAGAGCAATGTGAGAGTCTTGAGTCTTTAGAGTCCCAAGAGGAGTTGTGGCGAGCCATAGAGTAGGAAATAGTGGCTTTGTAAGCATATTTATAGACAATAACAATGATATGCATGTTGTAGTTGCGAAATGGGGATCACGGGATTTGGTAGTGGTCCATTGGTTGTATTAGTAGCACAATTGTAAAATCAGTGGTATATGTATATCATAAATAGAATACATGACTATGAAGACTTTAATAGAATTTTTGCACAAATAATATGTGGGAATATGAAAATGGAGAGGGCATCCAAAGAAATAACAGGTTACATATGTCCTAATTGTGTATAAATAGGAGTTGATAGTGTCTATGCGCCTTCAAATTACTTAAATTGTTTGGAATGAAGCAAAACAATAGAATTTTTATTAAAGTCCACAAGTGACCAAATTAGTCAACGGGAATGTATAACAAGTCACAATAGCAATGTGGAAAGAGTGCCAACCGAACCTCTAAGTGTAGAGAGAAAAAAAAAATCAAGATCAAAATCAGAGTAGAATGTATAAAGGAGACAATCTAGAAGGTAAATCCAAGAGAGGAATACATCACTATGCAAGAGGAAGACAAAAGAAGGGAGTGACTACTTTGCACTTGAAGGAGAAGTATAAATATATATGGAGTTATCATTGTCATCAATAATTGTTGTGAAGGTATATGAAAGGTCTTATTATATATTATGGGAATAGTCGAGATTGAGTGGACTTGGTTGGGTAATCATGGGGGGAGCTCGAATGCTACCCACAAGAGCTTTTCTAAGTTCTAACATCTAAGTTCAAAGAGAGATATCTAGTAATGACACTTGGTTGCTCAATTTGGCTTGGGAGGCGATCTAAGATGGAATCAACTAGAATGTGTATGTCTTGATGACCTTGCAAAAATGGGTGATTTCCCAACATAATGAGAGAGTAGCTACTATCTCACCAACCTACTCGCCCTTGTATCCATGGAGTATCTAGGTTTCTGTTTTTAATAGTCAGAATAAGTAGCAAGGGACCCTCCTTGAATGTTGATATAAACAAAAGAAGAGGATCTAGGGCATGAAGGAGATCCCAAAGTAGGAAAAGAATTATGAAGCTCTTGAAATATGCCATTTCCTAAGGTTCTAAATTCTAATACCAATTGATATGACCGTAGTCACAATAATGCAATGATATTCACATATAAGTAAAGACGAGACAAGTATGCAATAATAAAATGAGGATTGATGCAACTACACTTATACTTTACACTCATTTGTGTGTGTGTCTATATATATATATATATATATATATATATGCCCGAAGGGTTACCTCAAATGGTTGAATCATTTTCCCTAGGCATATTGTTGATTGGAGGCCATAGGTTATGGGATCAAATCCAGTCAAGTTTCTTGGGTTATTGCCTGCTATTGTGTTTCATCGTTGAGCTGCCCTTCATCTAGATATTCCAAGGAAGAGGGGGGATCCCTCAAGGCTTTCCTTTGAAAACTAATATGCATATCTACACACACAGAGGGCTACAAAAGTGTAGGAGTGTGATCATCTTTGACTAAGTGTCTAGTATATTAAAATCAAATATCTGAGCGATCAATCTGGACCAAATCGCCCAAAAGGACAATAGATTTAGCACAAAATTGGTAAAGTATGACTACAATACATGTTCACTACACTAAGTCTCTTCAGCTATAAAAGTATGGTAATACACAATCAAGAAGATAATAATATACAGAAGACACAAGAAACATGACTACCTAATGAACACTATTTGATAGTAATTATTAATGTAAGTAATGACAATCAGGCATATTAGAAAGATTTTGAGTGTTGTGTAATTTTCAATTCACTTGCATATTATTGATTTTTAAGAACAAATATTTTTGGCACATTGTTTATTTGAACTTGAAATTATGTTACGTAAAGTTATAAATATGGATATTCTATGATGTAGCTGACAAGAAACTCGTGTACTTGTGTGAAATAACTTTCTAAGAGAAGTTATTGTGATATCTTACCAATTGTACTGTTTTTGAGGCCTAGTTTAAACATATTCCACGAAAATAAGTGGTTTTATTTTAACTAGTTATAAATGCCACATACAGGGAAGCTCACTTGTTTATGTAATTTTTAATATTTTTCATTTATGATGTAAAGCCATTGATACATTGCAGGTAGTCCCTTGGAGAGCATTCTTAAAAAGTCCTTCTGTATGGGCGATGATTTATGCTCACTTTTGTGGGAACTGGGGTCACTATACTTTCCTATCTTGGATGCCAACTTATTTCAGGTTTGTGATTTACAGTTTGATGCATTTAATAAAGCATTTGAAATGCATAGCTTTTGTGGGAGCCTCCATTCTTGATTATTAAAGATACAAGGACAAATATGACAAATATCTTAATAAATATTCCTCAGTTGTTGGATGGTGAAAATCTATCTTTGCATAAGGATCATCATATCCATTCCAAGTGGTATCAGGGTGTTTCTTTTTGTTGGCCAGGTGCCAAACTTCTACATGTTTTCACTTCTGTTCGTTGGGTTCCAGAATCTTATGCAAGAAGGAAATTATCTCTTAGACCAAGAGACCATTCACTTCCCACCCATAGTTTATGCATTCTACATACTCCATACATTATGTAACATCCCCTGTTGATTAATTTTCCATGGAAGGATGAAATAGCCTATCTGACCCTGTAGGCTATAGTCTTGATAAAGGGGTAAAAGCCCAATTTCCAATGTTGGGGCAACATTATGCAAAAGTTGGGTTGACTGGGGGAAAAGCACCCAAAATTGGGGGTTGCACTCACAACCCTCACATTTGGGAGCCCATGGAAAAAACTATATAGTATAAATAGAAGAGAGTTGGAATAAAATTGGATCATCAAGTTGGATTGGATTATCTCTAGTTTTCTTGACCATGAGCCTCTGAGGGTTTTAAGACCCCTTCTCCTTGTGTAGTTTTGGTGGAGGTAATTCCACCCTAGCTAGTCCCCTCTACTAATTTCGGTGGTGAAAGATTCCACCCTAATTAGTCATCATTCTTCATTCATTTTTTGTTTCCTTTATCTTTCCAAGTCATGGAATTTGGTTTGGTTCTCTATTTAGCTAAGGGGATTTGTCCTGTGTCTTGATTCTGGACAATAGAAGTTGGTTTGTAATTTGTTGAGGGACAATCTAAGGCTATTATAGGACAAAAGAGGCATAACTAAGGTTCCAAAAGTACACTCGGAGGAAAATTAAAGGAGCCTTAAAGGTAGACTCTGTGTCAGCGGGTAATTCCGATCAGTTTGAGGGGAGCAAGGCACTGGCAGGTTGTAGAGCCGTAGGACTGCAGGGCTAGAGGCCATAGGGCTGAGGGCCTCATGACTTGATTTTGACAGAGAATCATAGGCAAAATTAACACAGCAAAGATCCACCCTAAAACTCGCTAGTAATCAAAGGAGGATTCGTCATTAGCCAAGGCATTAGATTTGGACAGTGGAACACCCAGACCAACCTCCAAGACCGCAGTTTGCTGCAACAGTTAGATCAATGTACCTATAGGCTAAGGTGTGAAAATTCCTAAACCGGAATCCTATTGTAGCAACTGATATTATTTCTCCTAATTGTTAATTTTAATTTAACAATTTATTTGCAATTTTCTACGACAAATACTGAAATAAATACATTGCGACCTTCACCAATACAAACTGCAGAAGAATAAACGCTGGAAGAAATGCTAGCACATACATAAATTAACACAGTTGGTTTTGGATAAAAGTCCCTGGAAAAACCCAAGTTGGGAAAACCGGTGCAGTAGTGAGGTTTTTATTTTATTATGCAGCAGTGAAATCTGAGTACATCTATGGATGCCCAACTGGCAATCCAAACCAAGGTTACTTGGGAGCGGGAGCGCCATTTTCAGAAGCTCCCGGTCCAGGAGCGTTTTTTTTATAATATATATATTTTTTATATTTTGATGCATATATGTCAACAAAAGCATGTAGAATGATGAATTAGACATAAAAAAACATAAAAACATAGATTGAACCATATAACATCAATCATCTAGAAGTTATAATTTTCATCAAACATGTCCACAAGTTAGAAACATACAACATATTGACTCTTGAGTCTCATGATTCATCAATCTTAAAGTTTCAAGCTTTCAAAGTTCAACATATAACATTTATCATCATTGATTCATTGATCACCATAGTTGTACTTGTAAGCTAAGTGTAACCATTACAACAAAGAATATTTAACATGAAATGAAATGTTATAAACTGAAACGAAATGAAACAACTTTCAACTTTCATGAAGCATCATATTCATAATTCATAATGAGTTATAAACTTATAACTGCCAACTTCAAAGTTTCAAACTTCATACCTAAATTGTCATATATTGTTTACAAAAAATATCATAATAAATATGAAATAGTCTAGTTTCAACAGTTATAAAAAGCTAAAATCTACTAGAAAATAGAATAGACTAGTAAACTGTAAATCTATTTTATCTATTGCCGGGCGGTTGGCCCCTTGCCATGCCCACGAGAAATGTCTAATTTTTGAGCAACTCGTGCTAATGGTGGTCTTCTAGTAGTCTCCTCCCGCATAGTACCATGACCATAACTAGAAGGCACATGCCCTCCACGTGAGGATGTAAGTGGAGGTTGCGTCAACAAAGGAACAATAGTTGGAACTCAAACACTGGCACTGGCTCTGCTACTGGATGGTGGGTGTGGCGGTGGCATGGCTGTTGTTGCTTCATCCTCATCTCTCAAAAGTTCTACTTCCAATTCTTCTAGATGTATAGTGCCGTCCTCCAAATTATCGTCCTCTGGGTTGTTGTCCCAAACTTTATATGATAGATCCTCATAAGCCCACTCACAATAATGACTGAACAACTTCAAGTTTTAGTGCACATAAACCAAGCTTTCTGCTCAGTTTCCATTGAGTTTGTTTTTTCACACATTATGTATGAAGCTATAGGTGCTCCAACACCTCTCTGCTGAAGAAGTATTTACAACCTGTGAGAGAACTTTTTTTTTGCCAATTTTGGCAAAAGTCCCATGCCACCATATGCTTCCCACCATGTGAGAGCATCAAATCTGTTTCTATCTTCCATTGCATGCAAAGAACCAAACAAACCAGTGCAACTGAAGTATCTGCCTAATTCAAGGTGCAGATTAGCACACTCCTCCCTGTCAGGGACCAACTTCTCTAATGCTTTCATATATCCCCCTTGTACCTCTAGATCTGTATGAGGTTTGATCCTAACCCCACCCCTAGGTATAGTTTGGCCCAACCAAGATGGAGAGTAGTATTTTGGCATAAGGATATACGCCAAGGTATGTAGTGGAACATTAAGTTTATTCCACCGTGCACACACACAATTGTGAATCATTGAATACAAGTTGGGATCATTTTCCTTAACAACACCTTTTATTTGCCCCAACATGCTATCCATCTATTCATACCCCTCCCAATCTCTGGTTTATCTGTATATGCACAGCGAATCATGCTATAAATGGGCTTGGTGAAATTCAAAATTTCCCTCACACATGCCCAACACAAACCATCAAGAGCGGTCTCCTCTACCTGTTCAAAACCTTGCCTGTCAACTAATGTTGTTGCCCTGTCCTTTAATACTTGCCAGTGTGGACTTGATACCATGCTAGCCAATGACTCTCTTACCTTCAAAAGGCACCTGAAGGTGAGGTAATAGCTAGCAAATCTAGCCTTTGCAATCTTCAACAACTCCAACCTTGAGTGACTGCAGAAAAGCCTATGGGATTGCTATGATTTGTAATAAATCTTATCATTTTTTTGCCTCTCTTGTACAAATCACCAATCCATCTGTATTGAGGTTGTTTGTTTTTAATTATATCATGCATCAAAAGGTTCATTGTGTGAACCAAACATCTAGACCAAAATATGTTGGGGTATTTATCCTCAATAATTGCTCCCACTTCCTTACAATTAGCAGCATTATTAGTGAGGACTTGGACGACATTGTATGGACCAATACGCTCAGTTGTGTCAAGTAATGGTTCTGCAATGTTGATGTCGGTCTTGAACTTATCTGAATAATCATATGATGAAAGGAAGATTGCACCACTAACAAACACAGCAAGAACACTTATCAATGGCTTGCCTTTTACATTTGTCCATCCATCAGATACAATGGACATCCCATGCGCATTCCAAGAACTTGTCATTCCACTCAAAGAATGAGTTATTTTTGCTTTTTCATGATCAAGTCCCACGGTTCTAGTCTTGTCATACCTAGGGCTCTTGTATCCTTTTGGGGGCATCATTAATGGCAGAAACCATTTCATACCAATAAGGGGAGCGAAAAACATTGAATGGTACCCCACATGCATAGAGAAACAGGAAATTTTTTGAATCCACATCATTCCTTGACCATTCGTCAAGGAAATCTGATATGGTTCTATGCCTTAAAAATATGTTTTCTCCTGTGCCTGGTGTGCCTCCATATCCACTGCCATGGGTGGAAGTTGTTGGACTTCTTTATGCATGATGTAATGGTGGATAAGATTCTAAGAAACCCTTAGATATTTTAGATTTGTATTGGGCTTCCTCCTCTTCCCTTATGTATTTGGCTCTATCTGTTGCTGACACACTTACACAAGCTATGGTTCCTACATTTTTATCTCCATCCCATGGCCTATTCCCACAAAGGTGCCTTCTGGCATGAGTGTATGGGTCTGTGTATTGTTTATTGCAATGGGGGCAAAAAAATTTAGTGGTTCCACCCCCTTTCCCTGCTTCAGGCCTAGTAACATATTTCCACAATGTTGTTTGGTCAATTTTAGTTGGTGTCACTGTGGTCTCATTATCTCCATTCTCCCCTTCCTCCTCACCATGGTACTCCTGTTCAGGATTTTCATCAAATCCACTATAGTCTATAACCCACTTCTTCATCCTCCTCTTCTTGAATAATGCTCTTTTTTCTACTCTCCAACACCATAATAACAAAAAACGGAACCAACAAGAAGAAAATGCCAAGCCATATAGCCATGATGTTTGAAGTTTTTAGCTTGCAAAAAAAATGGAGGAATGCCAAATGGGAATGGGAAAAAATGCCACATAGAAAAAAAATTTTAATTTTTAATTTTTCAAAAAATTAAAATGCAACATAGAAAAAAAAATCTAGATTAGACTCTAGAGTTTGGATCCTACCTCTTTGGCCTTCAATCCCAAGCTCTGATATCCTCTCCAAGCTCCAAGCTCCTTGCTCTCTCCAAGCTCTCCTTTCCCTTGCTCTCTCTTGCTCTCTCCTCTCCTCTCCTCTCTTGCTCTCTTGAGAATGATGATAATGAGGGAGAGGGAGGGCTTTTTATTTTCCCCGTCCCTCTCCCCCCTCTTTCCCTAAAAAAAAAATGCGGCCTTTCCTCCTTCTCGGGGCAGTTGCCAATAATTTATCTGAGCAAGAGTGTTTTTCTAGAGGAGGAGCGCTCAGGAGTGAACGCTCCCCAAGCGCTCCCTCCTTCAAAAATTCACTCTCGGAGCGTTTTTTTTCTCAAACCCTAATAACTACATCCATTGATTTCTCAAAATGGTATCAGAGCTAAGGTGAAGGAAGGACCATTTGAAGATCACGTCGTTGGCTATCATTTGAAGGAATGAAAGCACTATCGAAAGGAAGATCTCGCTCACCAATTGAGAGCTATTTGAAGATGGGATTGAAGACTCTTAAAGATCTCTTAAAAGTTGCAACAAACTATGGTGTCAAGATCATCTACAATCTATCTAGGAAATCACGAGTAGAGGATTCATAGCAGCACTTACAGGTACTTTTGATGATGACAATGCATGGATCATTGATAGTGGTGCCTCGAAACATATGACAGGAGAAAGTGGACAACTACAAACTTTATCAAAAGGATCATCATCTCATTTAGTGGAGCTTGGAGACAACAATAGCTATGTAGTGAAAGGTCTTGGATCTACCTCATTGAAACTAGAAGATGGTGGAAGGCTTCATCTCAATGACATCCTCTATGTTCCATGTTTGAAAAAGAATTTACTTTCAATTTCTTCTCTAGAAGATAAAGGAGATAGAATTGCCTTTGTAGATGGAAAAGTTCTTGTTTGGGGAAGGGACTCTAGTATTGATAAAGATAGGGTTATTGGAATTCGTGAAGGAAGGTTATATAGACTTTTACAAATTCTCCTCAAGCTCTTGATCACATGGATATTAGGCCCTCTAAGCTTTGGCATAGAAGATATGGGCACCTTCATTATAAGATATTTCCTGTAGAAATTTCTGAATCTTATATCTTATGCAGAAATTATTACTGTTAATCCGATTAAGCTCCTCTTACTTATACAAGTTATTAACTGAATAAATTCAAGTTAAAATCGAAGCAAAACACATAAAAAATCTCTACCAATTCAGATCTAGAATAAGCACATGCACATATTGACAAAGTGACGCAGTTATTTTTGGACAAATAGTCCCCGGAAAAATTGCGGGAAAACCAGTCTCTGGTCGCTGGAGGGTTCTATTATTAAGAATATTTCTGAATACACAAATTTGGATTCCAGATCTGGAAAACCCGATAGAGAAAACACTAGATCTATAGCTTACTGGTTGATCTAGGGCCAAAATAGTGACTGATCCACACCCTCGAACGGGATTTACAGAACTCAGCCAAGATTAGGCCTAGAAACCCCAGCGCTGTCTCTGAAAGGCTCTGCGTCAGCGTCTGAAGCCCCTGAAAGCCTCTGCGTCAGCCTTGGATGGCCTCCAAACCCTTAGCGCTGCTCCGGAAGGGACTGCATTACCCCAAAATGGGTGACGCAGTCACTACGCTGCCTCTAAGGGTCTCTGCGTAACCCCTGAAGGGTTTCCTGAAAATTACACTGTCCTTGCTGCTGCTGCTGCTTCCTTCCCAAGGTTACTTGGGAGCGGGAGCGGGAGCGCGGAGCGCCATTTTTAGAAGCTTCCGGTCCGGAGCGTTTTCGGGAGCGTTTATATATATATATATATTTTTTTTTTATATATTTTTTATATTTTGATGCATATATGTCAACAAAAACATGTAGAATGATGAATTAGACATAAAAAACATAAAAACATAGTTTGAATCATATAACATCAATCATCTAGAAGTTATAATCTTCATCAACCATGCCCACAAGTTGGAAGCATACAATATATTGACTCTTGAGTCTCGCGAATCATCAATCTGAAGGTTTCAAGCTTTCAAAATTCAATATATAACATTTATCATCATTGATTTCAAATTTCAATATCTAACATTTATCGTCATTGATTCATTGATTTCAAAATTCAATATACATTTATCATCATTGATATATAACATTTATCATCATTGATTTCAAATTTCAATATCTAACATTTATCATCATTGATTCATCGATTTCAAAATTCAATATACATTTATCATCATTGATATATAACATTTATCATCATTGATTCATTGATTTCAAAATTCAATATATAACATTTATCATCATTGATATTATATAACATTTATCATCATTGATTCATTGATCACCATATAACTTTCATGAAGCATCATATTCATAATTCACCATCCCTAAAAAGTTATGCTTCCAATTCTTCCATATGTACCGTGCCGTCCTCCAAATTATCATCCTCTGGGTTGTTTTCCCAGACTCTGTATGATTGATCCTCATTTGCCCGATCACAATAATGGCTCAACAACCTCAAGTTGTAATGCACATAAACCAAGCTTTCAGCTTGGTTTTCATTCAGCCTGTTTCTTCTCACATTGTGTATGAAGCTGTAGGTGCTCCAACACCTCTCTGCAGAAGAAGTGTTCACAACCTGTGAGAGAACTTTTTTAGCCAACTTTGGCAAAAGTCCCATGCCGCCATATGCTTCCCACCATGTGATAGGATCAAATTTGTCCCCGTCTTCCATTGCATGGAAAGAACCAAAGTTAGCAGTGTAATTGAAGTATTTGCCTAATTCAAGGCGCAATCTAGCACACTCCTCCTTGTCAGGTACCAACTTGTCCAATGCCTTCATGTACCCCTCTTGTACTTCTGGATTTGTGTGAGCATAGTTATTAAAACCGGAACCGGTGACCGGACTGGTGGACCTAATGAATTGGGTTTCTAACCGGAACCGGTCTAACCGGGAGCGGTCAAATCTCAATGAACTGGATTTAAAAAAAATACATTAAATAATTATTTTTTAATAAAAAAAACTATTTTTAAGATGTGCAACCATGATTCCAAGCCAATAGAGACAAAATATGCAAAGTTTGCTCATTTATATACCATGCAAAGGTGAATATATCAAAATGGCACCGAGTGCAATACATATCATCGAAAAATACATAAGCAATGAGGCTCCAAATGGCCCATAAAGTCCAAAAACAATGCTACAAGCTATGAGGCCATTGGCTAATACAAGACTACATATTAGTGATCAACAACATGATCACTCCTCATCATGATCAAAATCATCACCACTACTAGACAAGGGATCATCAACATGAGCTACATAAATAATATGGCTCAAAGTTTGAGGACTCCTAAAACTCTACAACTTTAGTAGTAGTAGTAGTAGCAAAAATAGACATCAAAACTACAAATCATTGAGCAACATGGTCTCTCATGAAACTCATCATTGATTCATTGCTACTAGAAATGGGATCATCAACAAGAGATACATAAACATCATCTAGCTCAAAGTCTTCAGACTTGGATTGCTCAACCTTATAACATGATAGAAATTGAAAAAGTTTAACATGCCTAACCAATGATTTTGGTCTGAGTGAAGGGTTCATCTCCTCAACCTTAAAATGCAGTAGAAAAAGATTAGCATGCCTAACCAGTTGTTTTCCTTTGATTGAAGGGTACATCAAGGTTCTTAAAGGACATCATGCTCTTGATCAAATGCAAATATCATACCCTTACACATGATAGAATCAAATGGAAACATTGCAAATTCCCAAACCATGAAACCCTGAAAACCATTAAGTCTGCTAAATTTTGAGTGAAACCTAAAATTCTAGTTTCTCCATATGAAATCCAATGAGGTCGAAACCACTCTTAAACATCCTGAGTCATTTCATGGTAATGTTAAAAATCTAAGTAAAAGGATGAAAATGAAAAATAAAGGAAATGTCACTTTTACTTTAAGAATTTAACATTACCATGAAATGTCAATGCTTCTCTTACCTCCACATCAACCCTAAAACCCATTTCTGGCCCTAAACACATCGTTTTTTCATTGAAAAAAATTTCCGCCTAGCAGGAAGCGTTTTTTTGTTCCGGGGAGCGTTCGGGAGCGAACGCTCCCTGAGCGCTTCCGGCGTTTAAAAAACGCACTGGGAGCATTTTTTAAACGCCGGAAGCGCTCCCGAAAAGGCAGGGAGCATTTTAACAGGTTCGGAAACGCGCTCCCGAAAACGCTCCCCTTAGGAAGTGTTTTCGGGAGCGCGTTCGGAGGAAGCGTTTTCGGGAGCGCGTTTCCGAACGCTCCCAAAACGCTCTCGTGCGGAGCGCGTTTCGGAAACGGGAACGAGGGGGGGGGGACGCTTCCCCGCAACCTAGTTCCTTCCTCTGCGCTGTCCTTGAGCTGATCTCTGCCTCTTGTTTATTATAGACCCCGGGATTAGATCATCCCCTTGGTCTAAATTCCCCTCTCTGCAGTTGAAACACTTCTGAGTATTCTTCGCAAACCCTGCCCTAGAATCTCAGCCTAGCTTCAGTGCTCTGCCTCTGTGTGTCTTTACAAATGACTCCAAGCCTTTCCTTTATACTTTTCTCGTTGACAAATCAACGACCAAGATTAAATCTTTAATCAATGGCTAAGATTAAAAGAAAGCTTGATTCGTGTGACTTAAGACAATTTCATCACATGTTTAATTAAATTCACTTTAATTATTTTATTTTCTTAAGTTTTAACTTAGGAAATACATTAAAATAATTAATTAATTTAATATCGCCTACACAAGATGAAATTTCCCAAATTCATTTTTGGGTCTTGTAGATCAGGTGTACTCTAGTCCTTCCTCAAATTTTGGGACCTAGAGCACAACTGATGCTACGCTAAATACACAAAATCTCACCACTCCCTCTTAGCATCAAGGGTGTGCTCTAGTAATACATCACATTATGCATTACATGATTTTTGGTACTGGTCTTGTGCTACTGAAGCTTGGCTTGCTGCCACTCAACTCTGCACTGCTACTGCCATTCTGTACTGTTGCCCATGACTCTGCCACTGCCATTGCAACTTCTATACTGCAACTCCCTCTCAATATGCTGCATTTGTGTTGCTCATAGCATTGCCATTGCTGATCTACTGCACTTGCAACTTCAGTTGTTGAGAGAAACAACTGAATCTCCTGCCCAATCTTTGACAGACAAGTCAGATGGGCTACATCCTCATCACTGAAGCTCCATAGGCTACAGATCTGTGCTGGCATCTAAAGAACAATGCACAACTATAGCTCTGCCTGCGTAATCAGACTCCCTCTGCACTACTGAAGTCACATCAGCTCCTTGTGCTAAAATCTATCATGCTGCTGCTGCACTGCGCTGTCCTTCTGAAGCTTTCTGCGATGCTGCAGCTCTGCACTGCATAAGCACATCTGATCTGCGTTGCTGAAGTCACATCAGCCTCTGCGTTGTTGCTGCTTCTACGCTACTGTTGCTTTGCTCTGCGTTGTTCCTCCCAGCGTTCAGATTTGTCTCTGCCTCTGCCTCATCTGTGATCTATGCACCCTCTATTCCACTTGCCCCGCTACTGTCTTAAGGCTGCCGTAGCTCGCTTGTGATCCAAGAGATGATCTGCTCAAGGATCTCGCCTCAGTTCTATGTAGCTCCTCTACATATCCATGTCACCCCACCTCTGTGGTTCATGAGCACGCATGGCTGCATCATCTCCTGACCCATCATTTGCCACAGCTGCCTTGGAAGAAGATGCTTCCTTGTCCCTTTTCTTCTCTAGACAATGGTTGGAAAAATGTCCCATTTCACCACACTAGAAGCACTTGATCTTTGAAAGATCCTTCTTCTTCTTTGGCTGCTTCTTTGATGCCAAGGCTGCATCTTCCTCCTCTTCTTTCTTCACTTTGCTCAATGCAGGGCTATGCTACCTCTTGGTGAATCTGCGTAGTTCTTCTTGACGCAGGATTGACCACAAGTTGTCCCAATTTGGGAGGTCCGCTCTGCCGAAGATACTTTGGACAAAGGTTTCCCACTCATCTGTGACTGCATTGAGGGCAGTCCTAACTACCACAACATCATCTACCGTTGCACCTGTTGCAGTCAATTGATCCTTGATTGAATGTAGTTTGAAGAGGAAGTGCTCCATGTCTTCTCCCTTGGCCATCATGAATGACCTCATTTGGGTCTCTAACAACATTTTTCTTTGGACAGATTTTCCCTCATATAGGGAATTTAAGGCCTTCCACATCTCGTTAGCTGTCTTCTTCTCAGCTATGTGTGGTACAATATGATCCTTGATACTGTCCAAAATCAACCGCTTGGCATGCCCAACAGCTTTCTTATGCTTCCGAAGGAGATCCGCATCTGTTGGTGTGGCCAGAGTCTGCTCTGCATGGTCTCTTAAATTGTACGCCTCAAGGACAATCAGGATCCTTGCCTTCCAAACTGAAAAGTTTGAGAGGCCATCTAGCCTATCCTGATCATGCAGTCCATGAGGAGCCATCTGCTCAGAATATGTCGGAACTTCCTTTTCTCTTTGCTAGAGAAATGGATCTAAGGCCCTTGGTGAAAGAGGTGCCTTCTGCTCCCTTTCACACTTGATTTCCCTCCTTGGAAATCTAACAAATCAACTATGATTCAGCTTCTTCTTTGATCCTCTGATCAAAATCTAAGTTTCCTTTGGCAAGAAACTTTCTAAGAAGCTGATCTCCTCTCAATCTTTGTCACTTGTGCTGAGGCTAAAAATCTGAAAACTTTAGAATTTTAATGCCACCAGCTGTTCTGAATTTTTGCAGCTTTTCTACTGTCTTTTCTGGATCTGACAGATTCAGATTTGAATCACACTGGTTGGCTTCAGACCCAACCAACGCTGTTTTTGAGCTGCCTCTGCGCAATAATTGCGTGGGCTTGCTGGGACACAACGCTTGACAGCGTCACTCTTCCCTCTGCGTGAATCTGCTCCTGAAAACTGCGTTGTCCCTTTAGATCTGCTTCTCTGCTGCTTTTTGAGCTGCTTTCTGCAGCTAGATCCTTCAGATTCTCCTGCTGGTGACCCTTCTAGATCTGCAATTGCTCTGATACCATGTAGAAATTTCTGAATCTTATATCTTATGCAGAAATTATTACTGTTAATCCGATTAAGCTCCTTCTACTTATACAAGTTATTAACTGAATAAATTCAACTTAAAATCGAAGCAAAACACATAACAGATCTCTACCAATTTAGATCTAGAATAAGCACATGCACACATTGACAAAGTGACACAGTTATTTCTGGACAAATAGTCCCCGGAAAAACCCATCGCGGGAAAACCGGTCTCTGGCTGCTGGAGGGTTCTATTATTAATAATATTTATGAATACACAAATCTGGGTTCTAGATCTGGAAAACCCGATAGAGAAAACACTAGATCTACAACTCACTGGTTGATCTAGGGCCAAAATAATGACTGATCCACACCCTCAAATGGGATTTACAGAACTCAGCCAAGATTAGGCCTAGAAACCCCAGCGCTGTCTGCGTCAGCCTCTGCGTTAGCCTTGGATGGCCTCCAAACCCTCAGCGCTGCTCCGGAAGGGACTGTGTTACCCCAGAATGGGTGACGCAGTCACTACACTGCCCCTAAGGATCTCTGCGTAACCCCTGAAGGGTTTCCTGAAAATTATGCTATCCTTGTTGCTGCTGCTGCTATTGCTGCCTTCCTCTGTGCTGTCCTTGAGCTGATCTCTGCCTCTTGTGTATTCTAGACCCCGGGATCAGATCATCCCCTTGGTCTAAATTCCCCTCTCTACAGCTGAAACACTTCTGAGTATTCTTAGCAAACCCTGCCCTAGAATCTCAGGTTAACTTCAGTGCTCTGCCTCTGTGTGTCTTTACAAATGACCCTAAGCCTTTCCTTTATATTTTTTTCGTTGACAAATCAACGACCAAGATGAAATCTTTAATCAATGGCTAAGATTAAAAGAAAGCTTGATCCATGTGACTTAAGACAATTTCATCACATGTTTAATTAAATTCACTTTAATTATTTTATTTTCCTAAGTTTTAATTTAGGGAATACATTAAAATAATTAATTAGTTTAATATCTCCTAAACCAGATGAAATTTCCCAAATCCATTTCTGGGTCTTGTAGATCAGGTGTACTCTAGTCCTTCCTCAAAATTTGGGACCTAGAGCACAACTGATGCTACCCCAAATACACAAAATCTCAACATTTCCCTCTTTAGGTAAAATGGTAAAAGCAGTCCCCAACTTGAAGGAGGATCATGGAGGAGTATGTAAGGGATGTGCTTTGGGGAAGAATATTAGGAAATCATTCTGAAGCAGTTACTCAAGTTATAAATAAGTATTAGACCTCATTCATTCTGATGTCTGTGGTCCCATTGTCAATGGGAGACAAATATCTTGGAGGCCATCTATATTATGTGACCTTCATTGATAATCATTCTAGGAAGACTTGGATTTATCTTCTCAAAACTAAGGATAAAGTCTTTGAAAAATTCAAGGATTTAAAATTAGAAGTGGAGAACTTGACAGAAAGAAAGATAAAGACTCTTAGATCTGATAATGGTAGACAATATACATCTAAGGAACTCATAGCCTTTTGCAAGGAAGCAGGTATTAAGAGGGAGCTAATAGTCCCCTATAATCCTGAACAAAATAAAGTAGTAAAGAGGAAGAATAGGACTATTGAACAATGCATCAGGACCTTGATATATGATCAAGGCCTTACAAAATTCTTATGGGGATAAACAACAATGACAACAGTGAACATCCAAAATCGAAGTCCTCATAGAATCCTTGAAAATGACACCGGAAGAAGCATTCTCCGGAAAGAAGCCATGCGTAGATCATCTTCATATCTTTGGATGCCCTGCCTACATTCACATTCCTAAAGATAAATGAAAGAAGTTGGACTCTACTAGTTTAAAGGGTATCTTTGTTGGATATAGCCTTTCATCAAAGGCTTATAGAATCTACATAAAAGAAGGTCGCAAAATTGAAGTTAGTAGAGACGTTATATTTGATGAAAATCTTGCATACAAGAAGCCTAAAGATATTCTCATTGAATCTAATGAAGAAGATATCCCACTCTTTGAAGAAGAAGAGCAATATGACAAAGCACCTACAAATCAAGAAGAAGAAAGACCAAGTGAACCCATTCTACCTACAATCATTCCTGAAGTAAAGAAAAGGCCAAATTGGTTAAAAGCTACACTTGAAGATGTCGAAGGACATGGAGCAGCAAAAGGTACTTTTAGACAAAGCAAGAAACCAAATAGGTACTCTGGATATGCAACTTATATGTCAAAACTAATTGAAGCAGAACTAACCACATTTGATCAAGCCGCTCATCATGAAGAATGGAAGAAAGCCATGCAAGAAGAATATTAATCAATCATGAAGAATGGGGTTTGGGAGATTGTTCCTAGACCTAGTGACAAGTCTGTTGTCACCTCTAAATGGATCTACAAAATCAAACATGCAGTTGATGGGAGCATAGATAAATACAAAGCAATATTCATAGCAAGGGGTTTCTCTCAAAAGGAAGAAGTGGACTACGAAGAAACATTTGCTCCTACAACCAGGTACACTACTATTAGATCCTTGATTTCTTTAGCAATGACTATGGGATGGAACATCCATTAGATGGGTGTCAATTTCTTTTTTTTTAAATGGGACCATAGATGAAGAAGTGTACATTGAATAGCCAGAAGGTTTTTAGATACATAACAGGGAATCTCATGTTTGTAGGTTGAAGAAAGCTCTATATGGATTGAATCAAGCACCTAGAGCTTGGTATGCTAGAATGGATGCCTGTCTTTTAAGGATTGGATTTGTCAAAAGTTTTGCAAACCTAAATCTCTACATCAAAGTAGTAAGGAATGAACCAATCATTATTCTATTATATGTGGATGATTTACTCACATAGTATTAAAAACTGGAACCGGTGACTAGACTGATCCACCTAATAAATCGGGTTTCAAATCGGAACTGGTCAAACCGGGACTAGTTAGATCTCAATGAACCGGTTTTAAAAAAACACATGAAATAATTATTTTTTAATGAAAAAAAACTATTTTTAAGATTTAAAAACATGATCCCAAATCAATAGACACAAAATATGCAAAGTTTGTTGATATATATATATATATATATACCATGTAAAGGTGAATATATCAAATTGGCACCAAGTGCAATACATATCAACACCAAAATATATAATCAACGAGGCTCTAAATGGCCTATAGAGTCCAAAAACAAAGCCTACAAGCTATGGGTCCATTGACCTACTACAAATCTACATATATGATATTAGTGATCAACATTATCACTTGAAATTTGAAACTTCTCATCATGATTAAACTCAGTTGGTTGAGTCTCGACTGCCAAACTTTGCAATTACTTGACTCACAAAATTCTCTGGTGGTTCAGTGCCTTGAGTCTCAAATTTTTGAAGGTATTCCGCCCTAATATTCCCTATTACTTCATTTGGTGCTGCACATGGCTTTACATGGCTTCCTATCCCAACCAAGTGTTTCTTGGACTTGTTAATACCCCCTCCTTTAATAGATTTTTGGCAATATTTGCAGATCATTTTTCCATGAATCATATCACAATGAGCCCATGAAGTATCCTTAGCTTTTGAAGGCATGGTGGCTACTACTTAGCTCAAACTCTCTGTTGTTCTACTACTCCATCAAAAACTCAACACTCTCCAACCTCACAATGAAGCTCACAAAAACTCTAAATGAGATGTGTGAGGCAAATGAGAGGGGAGAACTCCTTTAATTGGCTTGGAAGGGTTGTTTTTGGAGGGAAACAACCTTTATTTTCTCTCCAAACCACCTCATAAGGCTCCAAGAATGCTTCTGGTGGGTCTGCAACTAGTCTGGCAATAAACCAGCCGGTTGATGACGAAACTAGACGATTTATTGGAAACCAGCCAGTTCTGTCATAAACTGGCCGGTGTATGCCTTGTTTGTCTAAGAAAAGGGCAAATGAGGGCTATTGACTAGGTTTTTTTGGCCAGTTTGGTTGGTTTGGCCAATGAATTGGCCGGTTTGACCCCTTTCCAGTTCAGACCGACTGGTTTTTTAATACTATGTTTACTCATTACAGGTGTGGAGCATATAATTCAAGAATGCAAGAAGATGTTGGCAACAAAATTTAAAATAAGAGATCTAGGACAACGTTGCATGAAGCGGGGACATTTTTTGGAAGCGGGGACACGAAAGCGTCATTTCCCAAAAATCTAGGAAGTGAAGTATCTCAGAAGCGTGTACTATATATATATATATATATATATAGATATACAGATATATATATTTATATTTTTTTGGATTTATATTAAAAAAAATCCAAAACACCAAATTAGTTGTAGAAGATTTGGAAACATGCATATTTGTATATAAATCAAGATATATATGACATCCATTGTACATTAATGATTAATTATACGAGATTAACCATCTAGATGCATCGACCATCTAGAATCTAGATTCTTTTCCTCTTGTCTATCCTTTGCCTCAACCTCGATTGTCTAGGATATTAGTCAACATTGCCCAATTTTGATCAAACTACCTAATGATTAATCTAGATTCCTAGCCTTAAAATATGGTAGAAAAAGCTTAACATGCTTGATCGATGATTTTGACTTGATTGATAGGTATTTTTTGCTAATGACATGACAAAGGAGTTCAACAATTAACACCACCAACACTAGGGTACATATAGGGCTTGGTGCTCTTGATTAAATGCCAATCACATACCCTCATACATGATATAATCTAATGAAATGACACAATCCCATTGAACCTGAATTCCTGAAAACTGTTAAGTCTGCTGAATTTTGAGTAAGATATGAAATTCTATTTTATCCATATGAAGTCCAATGAGGTTGGAACCACTCTCAAACATCCTGAGTCATTTCATGGTAATGTTAAAAATTTAAGTAAAAGGATGAAAATGAAAGATAAAGGAGAATGTCACTTTTAATTTAATAATTTAACATTACCATGGGGGAGCATCTAGGAAGCATCTAAGGAGCATCAAAGGAGCACCTTTGGAGTGTCCAATAAATCCCAACCCAACTTAAGTCTAAAGAAAAAAAATAAAAAATATATATATATATATAGATAGAACCCCGTGGAACCGCCCATCTCCGTACAGATCCCACCTGCAAATGCTGTGTTTCCGTACGTCAATCTGCCATACGAAATGTGGTTCCGACGTACGGAAATGCGAATCGGGCTAAACGGTTCCGAAATAGGCAGGAACTGTGTTTTTTAGCCCATAGAAACGCGGTTCGGACGACGGGTCCCTGCGTTTCTGTACGAGACGAGGATCGGGGGTTGGAGTCGGGGGTGGGGGGGGGACGTTTCCTGCAACACTGATCTAGGACTTATGCATTACTATTTGGGCTTAAACGTTTTGCAAAAACTTGGAGAAATCTATCTTGGTCAAGGAAAGTATATCATCAAGATTCTACAAAAAATTGGTATGATGGATTCCAAGCCTCTAACAACTCCAATGATTGCCAATTTAAAGAAATTGAAAAGTTCAGATTCTAGCCTTGTTGATCCTATGTGTTATCGTCAGTTGGTTCGCTCATTGATGTATTTGGTGAATACTATACCCGATATATGTTATGTATTGAATGTTATAAGTCAATTTCAGTGGGAGCCACGTCATGATCATTGGATAGTTGCAAAGTATACTTTGAGGTATTTATGTAGGACTATTCATCACTGTCTAAAGTATGATGAAAAGGAGATCAAATTAACTGGTTTCACCGATTCAGATTGGGGTGGCATTAAGAAGGATGGATAAAGCACTACTGGTGGTTGTTTTAGTCTGTGATCTGCTATGATTTCTTGGATGAGTCGCAAACAAGATTCAATTGCTCTAAGTAGTGCTAAGGCTGAATACATTACTTCTTGTGAGGTTGGAAAAGAAGCAGTTTGGTTAAGGAAACTTCTATTAGATTTGTTTGGAGGGCCTTGGATCCCACAGTTATAAATTGTGATAATCAAAGCAACATCAAAATGTTTGAAGTGTGATAATTTCTGATTTACTCAATCGAAATCCTACAACAATAATCTGACTTACTTCTCCTACTTTTATTAATTTAACAAGTTATTTTTCTGAATAATACATGAAAAACATCGAAGTAAATACACTGTTTCCTACACAAATATACAAATCAAGTATTGAAGAATTAAGCACATTCAACAAAGGACACAAGATTTTTTGGACAAATGTCTTCGGAAAAACCCAATGCGGGAAAACTGGTGCAACAACTCTTTGAGGGTTTTTATTATTATGCATATTTCTGAATACAAACTAGAGTACCAATAGTGGTTTACCCAACAGAGAAAATCCCAGCAGAAGTACCTCTATCTTTGGAGACAGATATTATGGACGATTAAGCTCAGAATGAAGAACCCCATAGGTGCCTATGTATTCCCCAACAAGCTCTGCTCTGAGACTGCGCCCCCCTTCAGTGTTGCTGCGTCACCCTTTCCGATCTGCTGAATACGAGCCCGATCTGGCCAACTGAATCCCCAACGCTAGTCACTGAGGGACCGCGTCACCCTAACTGGGCCTGCATCACTTTGCGTGAGCCAAACTGGCTCTATGTCACCCCTCTTGGTCATGCGCTGCCTCTGCGTCACCCCTCCTTGGCCTGCGATGTCTCTCCGGTACAGATTTGCCTCTCTGCTATTGTATTCTCGGCCTTGGATCAGAAATCCCATTACCAAACTGCCCCTCGCTGCACTGCAAGCTCACTCGAAAATTCTCAGCAAACCGCGCCGCAGAATTTCGACTTAGCTCAAGTGCTGCCATTATGTGTGTGTTCTCCAACTGACCCGAAGCCTTCCTATAATACTTTTCCAGTTGATGAATCAACGATTGTGATCTAATCTCTAATCGACGGCTAAGATTAGAAAAGACTTGATCCTCGTCACTTATAACATTATCACCCACATGTTTAAATTAATTCACTTTAATTATTTAATTTCCCTAAGTTAGACTTAGAGTCTCCATTAAAATAATTAATTATTTGAAAAACTTAAGCTCCGGGTAGAATTTCTCCAAACGATTTCTGGGTCTTGGAGATCTCATGTGTTCTAGCCCCTCCACAAAGTTTCAGAGATAGAGCACATCTGATGCTACCCAAAAATCAACATGAATACCCCGTGTTCCATGCAAAAACTAAGCATATCAACGGTAAATATCGCTAAATTAGAAGTTTGGTACAAGATGGGGTCGTGAAGCTACTATACTTGCCAACAAAAGAACAAGTAGCTGATATGTTGATGAAATCTCTTCCCAACAAGAATTTAGTTTATTTTAGGAGCATGCTCGGATTAGTGGATATCTTTGATTTGGTTGAGAGGGGGAGATGAAGTACCACAAAACTGCCTGCATGTTGGTACTTGGGAGGACATCGTGGCTTTGTTAATATTGAGATCTCAATTGATGTCTAGATCCCAGAGGAAGGGTATCGGTTGGAGCTCCGGTTTAATGTTGATACCTTAATCATTGTAAGGGTTGGTGTTAGGGCATGGAGGACTAGATGGTATCTATATCTTGTTGGATGGATACCAGGGTTGTAGCCTGATGGCACCTATAGTGGAAATTGCCTAGATGACACCTTAGTCCATGTTGTGTGGATACCTTAGCAGTTAGGGTATCCCTAGCATTGTGTATGTTGTAACTCTTCAATGAACAATGTCAAATTGAGTACATCCTTGTACCTATTAGGATAATTATGAATACCTCCCTAGTTAAGAGGGGGTGTTTAAAATGTAACTATGGTCGGTTTTCATAATTGCTATTGTATTTTGTCATCATGTATTTATTGTAAAATTGAAAAAGAAGAAAAAGAAAATTATTTTTAGGCATGGGTTTCATGCTCATTTTATTTATTTATTAGGTCAAAGCCTCCATTGTAGGCTTCTAGGGTTTCTCTTGGGTCATAAGAGTCATTGTCATATTTATTAGACCCTTCTTGGGCTTTTGTATCATGTAAAGAAAATTATTTTTGAATCAAGATAGTCATTTGCCACCTTCTTACCAAGTCGACCCTACCTTGAAGAAGTCGACCCAGATTGGGGCTATTTGACCCTGTGGAAGCAGTATAAATAGAAGAAGAATTCAACCTATTTGGCATCCAATCATCCACAAGTTCGATTTGCAGTGCAAGATCAAGAAAAAGGAGACGTAAGTCAAGGAGAAGGAAGAACAAATCAAGGAAAGACAAAAATCAAAGTTTTTGGGCATCTCGCTCTCACATGTGCAAATTTTCTAGGGTTTATGGGCAAGTTGCATGGGCCGAAATTTCTGCAGTAACTGCAGGTCCGAAGTTTTGAGTTGCAGGAAGCCAAAATTCCATATTGATGCAGTTTTCACAGATTTGACTATTGTTGACTGGAGCAAGATTTGTCTACTTGAAAGGAGGGCTGATTTGGTGATTGGAGGTAGTCTTTGTCTTGGTCTAAAGGTCCTGGATTGTCTCACTTTGACTTGATTCTATTGTTGAAGAAGAGTTGATTGAGTTTTCCCCTTGAAGAGGGGTTTTTCCCTAGTTGAGTGTAATATCCCCAACGGGAAATAACCAGTAATACACAGAAATATGCCAGACAGATATATAAAACAAAATGCCGGAACCAGAACATGGAACAAGTACACATAAAATGCCAGAACACTAAGCCATTTTATTAATCTGAGAATACATATATAGGGGTACAAGATAATCAGAATGAGTGCACCTATCCTTGCCCTAGGCAAGTGGAGACCCTCTTAGAATAAAGAATGGCTGCAGTAGGGACAGCGTCCTAGCTGGCTGAAGAAACTACTATGGAAAACTGCTGCTGCAATGCACTGGAACTAGGGGCTGATCCCCTCAATGGAATGAGCTGAAAACTGGAAAGGTAGCTGATCTCAATCCTCCAGACAAAACCCAGAAATCGTGAAGCAGATGCTCCACCTCCGAAGATACACCAAATAAACCCTCACCAGTGAAAACGCTGTCTCTGCCAGTGACAGCGCAGAAGCCAAAGAAAACGCTGGCAAAAGGGCTGAATCTACCCACAAATCCTCCGGATGAAATAACCAAACTCCTCAGGGCTGGAAATACTGAAAAACGCTGCCAAAATCCCACACAACAACCCTGCTCATCAGATCTGCGTCCTCCCTAGCTGGATCTGCGTCCTCCCTACCCAGATCTGCGTCCTCTCTATCTGGATCTGCGTCCTCCCTAGCTGGATCTGCGTCCTCCCTATCCAGATCTGCGTCCTCTCTATCTGGATCTGCGTCCTCTCTATCTGGATCTGCGTCCTCCCTAGCTGGATCTGCGTCCTCCCTATCCAGATCTGCGTCCTCTCTATCTGGATCTGCGTCCTCTGCCCTAGCCTGCGCAGTCTCAAGAAAGGGGTAACTCCTCTACCAAATGTCCACCAGAAAACTACTGCAAATCACCACTGAAACTGAAGGAAAGAAACCTTGCTCGAGCAGGCACTCGAAGTCCCCCGGAGCCAAGGGTGAGATCTCCGACCGGAGACACTCAGTTTGCACTAAACAGTGCTGCAGACCGACTAAACAACCGGCGTGCTGAAGTAGATAGAAGTCTAGCTCTTAATATCCATATCAAATCAACAATGCCAAAATGAGGTGAGAACCCCACCTTTTATAGTGCTAAACTCCCTCCAAAACCTTGACTGCGTCCTTCACTCTCCTTGGCCTGCGCAGTTAACCTTGGGTCAGCGTGAGGCCTCCCCTCATACTCATGTGGACCCCCAAGGCCCCCTCTTTAAGTTATAACGTCAATCAACTAGGAAAACACTTTATTTTATAAAGTGAGGTGACCCCTCTTATTTCTCACTTTATTTATTATTTCTAGCTAAAGCGGCAAAATTAAACAAAAACGAAATATTCCAATTAGCAATGCTAATTTGGAATATTACATTGAGTGGCTACATCTTGTGTCTCTTGTTCTTGTGATATTTGTGCATTTTTTATTTGGTAATTTCTTGATGAAAGATAATATAATAAAGAAGTAAAAGAAGCCAACACATATCACAAGTAATTATCAAGAAAAGAGGAATCAAACCCTAATAACTACATCCATTGATTTCTCAACACTAAGTTGACCTAGATGCCTTGCTAACACCAAGATGGAAAAATTGCATTTGACCTAATTAATTAATATGTTGTGAGTAAACAATTTGGTTATCCCATTTATTTAAATCGAAATCTAAGCAATTAGTTTCACCCTTATATAAGAGAGAATGGATGCCCACAATTTTCGTTTAATTCATGCCACTGAGCCAATTTTGGTGTGCTTTTTAGGGGAACAAATAATTTAATGTCTTTGTATTGATATAAAGTCATAAATGATTACAATCATAATTTGCTCTTAGTGAGGGGAAAAAAGAATTTAATGTCTTTGTATTGATATAAAGTCATAAAAGATTACAATCACAAATTGCTCTTAGTGATTGTTCTTTGCATTTTTGATCCATTTCTACTAGAATATAGCATATACTTTTTGGTATTTATATACACTGGCTATTTGGTCATCTATGAGTTTTCATTTTCTCAAATGCTAGCACCTAGATATTTCTCATCTCATATTATACACAAGTTTTTAGTTTACTATGATTACATTATTGTTAAATTTGGCTTCGATGTATTTGGCTTGCAAAACAAATGTTCCTCTTCCAAATTAGAAATCACTACTAATTTATTTAATATCGTATGAGATCATGGCCTGAAAGTAGGCCAAAAGCGTAAAGGGAATATCTTAAGATAGGCTGAACATTCATTTTCTATGTTTGCAGTGAGGAGCTACATCTCAATTTGACTAATGCAGCATTGGTAAGTTCCCAAAATTTTTAGTCTCTTGGTAATTAGGATTGTGTTATGATTTACAAATGGAGAAAAACAAACTCATTAATCCTATGTAGTTGTTAACAATTTACTGAAAACACTTTCAAAATTTGTAGGACATGAAGACACAAGTCAACATCTTTTTGTTTATGTCATTTAATGAGGGATGCTAAATGCTTGAGGTAGAAATCTTTTTTTTTGTAATTCTTATACTTACTGTCAAATGTTTGCATTCATAATCATTTAACTTCTAATGAATGAAGACAATACATTGCATACAAAATAATTTTACAAACTTTAGGCATTAAATGATCCGAATATAATAGATACACATGTGAATGGTAACCGTGAAAACCTTCATGACTGTTAGTTGATAGAAGGTCAAAATATCCATTCTTGGAACTTAAACATATAGAGTTTGGTCCTATCGAGTCTTTGCAAATAAATTTAGTCCAACGGAGTTAACATAGTTCTCATACTACTCTTCAGGGGCATTTGAGCAACCAAACTTCCATTTCTCATACTACTCTTCATGTGCATTCGAGTAGCCAAACTTCCATTTGGAGCTTGTTCCCCATGGCCTGGGATGTTAGGAGAGTTGGGATTCCTCGCACTTTTGTTCCCACCAAGATCATTGAGTAAGGTCTTCTCAATCCTTACCACCAATGTTATCAAAACCGAACTACCATCAAACCGATTGACCCTATAATCGAGAACCAGATTGGAACTAGAAAAAAACTAGACGAAAAAACTGATCAACCAAAAAATACATAAATATTCAAATTTTATAGGAAAACATATATATTCATGTGCATCCATATGAATCTAAACCATTTATATGCGAATATGCAAAAGTTTTCATTTATATAGCAAGAGTGCATAAAACCAAAACAACACTTAGTGCAATACATCTCTAAACCAAAATACATCAAGAATGTAATATCTCGAATGGGAAATTATGGGTATTTTTCTGAAATGCCTCTTAAACAAAATCTTCACCTCAAATTCTCATAAATTTGACAAAAAATTGCCATGTAAAATTTAGCAGCATAGAACTGCAAATAACAATAAAATGAGCAGAAATAATCTCAGCTTTATTTATAATCTATGTTGCCAGGAAACACGGGGACGGGGACGGGGACGGGTGTGTCATTTTTTGAAACAGGGTGCGTGGGTTCGTTGGGGGTATATATATATATATATATATATATATTCTATTTTATAAATTATAATATATATGAATTTGTATATTTTCCAACTTTAAAGATTTAAACATGCACATCATTGAACATTCAACGTTCACATTGAAATTTCAAAATTTCTAATTTGATATCAAGTCCAAATTGGAGTTTACACATACTTGTAAACTTGGCCACAAGCCAATTTCACCCAAAACTCTAGTAGGGAAAGAGAAGGCCAAAAGACACATTCTTGGCAAAAAATGTAAAAAAAAACACAGTTAAAAGAGTGATTAGAAAAACAAGTGATGTCGGTTGGCCATGAGAGAATATGGAGATTACTATAAAAAAAAAACAAGAGTTTGGAATTGCAGTATATGGCAGTACACTGTTTATTGTGGTTGCTTCAAGATTCTAATATTCGTCATAAGGAAGCTTTCCCATCTTTTGTTGATTTTTGGGTAGCATTGGATGTCCTCTAGCTCCGAAACTTTGTGGAGGGGCTAGAACACATGAGATCTCCAAGACCCAGAAATCGTTTGGAGAAATTCCACCCGGAACCTAAGTTATTCAAATAATTAATTATTTTAATGGAAACCCTAAGTCTAACTTACGGAAATTAAATAATTAAAGTGAGTTAATTTAGACATGTGGGTGAGAATGTTCTAAATGACAACGATCAAGCCTTTTCTAATATTAGCCGTTAATTAGAAATTAGATCATGACCGTTGAATGTTCAATAGGAAAAGTATTAAAGGAAGGCTTGGGGTCAGTTGGAGAACACACACATAACAACAGTAGCACACGAGCTAAGTTGAAATTCTGGGGCGCGGTTTGCTGAGAATTTTTGAGTGAGCTTGCAGTGCAGCGAGGGACAGATCGACAGAGGGATCTCAGATTCGAGGTCGAGAATACATTGGCAGAGAGGCAATCTGTATGAGAGGAGCAGCGCAGACCAAGGAGGGGTGACGCAGAGGTAGTGTAAGCCCAACAGGGGTGACGCAGAGCCAGAAGGGCTCACACAGAGGGACATAGAGCTGGAAAAGGCTGACGTAGTCACTTAGATAGCTGTGCTGGGGTTTCAGTGGGCCAGATAGGGCTCGTATTTAGCAGATCCAGAAGGGTTGACATAGCCACACTGAAGGGTTACGTAGTGACTGCGTAGGCACCTGTGGGATTCTTCATCCTCAACTGAATCAACCATATTATCTATCTCCGGAGATAGAGGTACTTCTGCTTGGATTTTCTCTGTTGGGTAAACCACTACTGGTACCCTAGATTGTATTCAGAATTCTGCATAATAATAAAACCCTCAAGAGCTGTTGTACTAGTTTTCTCGCATTGGCTTTTTCCGGGGACATTTTTCCGAAAAATCTCGTGTGTCCTTTTTTAAATGTGCTTAATTCTTCAGTACTTGATCTGTATGTATGTGTAGGCAGCAATGTGTTTACTTCAATGTTTTCTGAATACTTCTGAAAATAACTTGTTAAATTAAAAACACAAGTAGGAGAAGTAAACCAAATTTTTGTAGTAGGATTTCTGTAATAAGGATTCAGAAATTTTCAGATGGTATTAGAGCTATTGCAGATCAGGGAGAGTTGAAGCCATCAGCGAAGTGACGAAGTTTTTGCTGCAGCAAGAAGGCTCTCCCGAGTGACAGTGCAAATCTGGAAGAGGCAGCATACCAGAGAGACAACGCAGGCTTTAGAGAGGTGACGCATAGCCAACCTAGCTCACGCAGAGGCTCACGCAATCCGAGAAGGGTGACATAGAGCTTGTCTAGCTCACGCAGAGTTGACGTAGAGGCTCATGCAGGCCCTGAAGGGTGACACAGTCCAAGAGGAGGTGTGTTAAATTTAGATAACATTGGTATGTTCTATGCTTAAATGCAATTTACTTCAATCTTCTTTAAGGACCAATTTAGATTTAGCAATCACATAAACTTGAAACTAAAATGTTGATAGAACATAATCATAGATCAACAGAAGACAAGCCAAATAATATAACAAAATTTGTAATTCTTCTTGTCCAACAAATATAGAGATAAATGTTTGTTACAACAGTCAACAGGATGCCCTAGCCAGCAAAGACTTGAGTTGGCTAAACGAACTTCTCCAACAACCAAATCAACCTTTCTCCAAGTGTCACACACACCCCTCAAAGACAACTCCAAAAAGTCAATGCGAGTCAACAACAAATGGTCAACGCAAAAGTCAATGCTTCAGTCAAAGCTGCATTCAACAGGAACAGTCAAAGTCAACGTCGAGCCTTGATTTTCGTGCCCTCCAATGCGGCCTCAAGAAATCAGAATTTCTGTGCTAAAACTAAAATCAAAGCACAAGTGTTGACCTAAAGTCAACGCTGGTCAACACTGACTAGAAAGCCCTAAAACATTCCACAACTTCTTCAAGTTCAGATTCACACGTGTGAGGGATGGAAGCCTCTCCTAGGCTGTACGAACCAATCAGATCACAAGTAGAATGTGTGATGAGATGATGATGAAATGAGCATCATCTCTCTCCTATTTATATCCATCGGTGAGGGTGTGTGACACATCTGTTGGGGCTTGTGAACCTACATTACAAATCTAGCCGACCTTGTCAATTTGCACATGTGTGGAATATAAAATCAAAATATAGGTTCTGCTCATCCAAACAAGATGATCATTAGATCAATCTTGCATCTCTCTGAAAGAGGAATCCAACAAAAATATAATCATCATCATATGAGCAGTGCAACATGGAGTTTGGACCTAGTTGCCCAAAATTAATACTCCCTCTCAACTAGGGAGAACTCCATCTGTCCACCTGTGCCATCCTGTAATCAGTACCATCGTGTACTATCATCATCATCATCATCCTACAATCCTGTGTCATCCTGTTGTAACATGCTTTGCCGACTCTGAGGGCAAAAAAACGAGTGAGTCACAAAGGCACCACACTTTGCTGACCTGAAGTCAGCTTAGAGGTTTAAAATCTCAATTGGACTCAAGAGAGTCATATACTAACCCAAAGTTAGTTTACTGACCCTAAGTCAGTTTAGAGGTAAGAACCTCATCAGACTTGATCCCAGATCAAGGTGTTGGACACATCTCCATCCTAGACATAGAGAGTACGACAATCTCCTGTGTCCATCGGTCTTGCTATTGGTCTCTATCCACATTTCCCACCTCATTGGCCAAATGAGAGGGACTTCCCATGAGTCCGAAACTCCATGGCTAAGATGCATGCAGGGCATAGATCAAAGAGAGGGTGAACCAACTTAACATCATAATGGTGGGGCAGAAGCACAAGAAGGTTCGATGAACCTAGCCCTATGCATGCTTATAGCTCCCAGAAGCTATCCCCAAGCCCCCTGGAGCTCCTAGAGCTCATTGTCCAACTCAAGCAAGACCCTCACAATAGGGCCTGTCCACGATTCCAAGCTTCTCCTGGAAGGTTAAGAATTTGACCTTCCCTAGGGGCTTCTTGAGAATATCCGCAACCTTCTTATCAGTCCTAATGTGATCGAGCCTTATGGCGCCTCGCTGTACCATATCTCGGATAAAGTGGTACCTAATATCAATATTCTTGGATCGATCTTGGAACACAGGATTCTCAGAAAGACGAATCCCACTCTGATTATCAAAAAGGATAATGATGGTATCTAGCACATGTCCAAACAACTCACTCAAGAGATTTCGTTACTAGACAGCTTCACAACAGGCCATACTCGTTGCAATGTATTCGGCCTTAGCAGTGCTCAAAGCAACCGATTTCCGCTTCCTGCTCATCCAAGATATCGAAGCAGAACCCAAGGTGAAGCAACATCCAGTTGTGCTCTTACGATCCACCACACTGCCAGCCCAATCGACATCGGTATATCCATGGAGTCTCAAACTCTCGGCAGTGTATCTCAGCCCATGGTTGATTGTGCCTCGAAGATATCTTAATAGATTCTTGGCACCAATCCATTGAATGTGACGAGGCTCAACCATATGTTGACTCAAAGTGTTCACTGCAAAACATATTTTCAGATGGGAGCTCACTAAGAACATCATAACCCCTATGAGTTGTCGATACTCGGTGGGATTTCCCAGCTCGGGCTCAACAACACTTCCACACAATTTCTTAAAGTTGAGTTGAGTTCCATTGGTGTCGACACGGGCTTACAGTCCACTATTCCAAATCTCTCCAGCAACTTCACCATATATTTTCCTTGAGAAAAGAAAATGTCACCTGGGTTTTGCCAGATCTCCAAGCCTAGGAAATAGTGCATTAGTCCTAGGTCCTTCATTTTGAACTCAAAAGCTAGCTCCCTCTTACATTGATGAATGAGAGGGTCAACACCTGTTAGGAAGAGATCGTCCACATAGAGAACCAGAATGAGAGGCCTTTCTTTATCAACCTTAAAATAAAGGTCTGGATGAGCATCACTTCGAGTGAAGCCCAACTTCATCAAGTAGCTATCGATCCTCTCATACCAAGCCCTGGGGGCTTGGTTAAACCCATAGAGGACTTTCTTCAACCTGCATACATATGTGTCTCTATCTTGGACTTCGAACCCCAGAGGTTGCTCCACATAAACCTCTTCCTTGATTGAACAATGTAGAAAGGCAGTCTTCACATCCATCTGATGGAGACTCCATCCTTGCGTCGTAGCAAGGGCAATGATAGATCGGATGGTGCTATAGCGAGGGGCAGTTGCAAATATATCATCATAATCTATGCCTTCTTTTTGAGAGAAGCCTCAGACGACAAATCTTGCCTTGTACTTTTCAGCACTTCCATTAGCTCCATGCTTGATCTTGAAGAGCCATTTCGAGGTGACAACAGATTTGTCCTCCGGTCTTGGGACCACTTCCCAGACATCATTCTTCGTGATAGATTCATATTCTTCGTGCATAGCATCCTTCGAAACTTGATGCTTTACGACTTCTTCAAATGATTCAGGGTCAGATTATACAATAGAACTCATGGCTGCTAGATACCCTTGGTACCTATTCGACTTCTTACTTTCACGGAATGTCCCCCTAGGAGCAATATCTCTCTCGGCATCTTCGAGAGTGTCCCTAAGCCATGAGGGTCTCATTTTATTAGAAGGAGGTGGATCAATAGGATCCATTGATCCTTCAACATCGGTGTTAATTTTGGACACCTAGGTCTAAACTCCATGTTGTAATGCTCAGATGAAGATGCCAATATTTTTATTGGACTCCTCTTTCGGAGAGGTGCAAGATCGATTTAAAGATCATCTTGATCCGATGAGCAGAACATTTATTTTGAATTTATTCAAAATATGTGCAGGTCGGCCTGAAATGAAATGTAGGCTTGAAGCCCCAACAATTGTATCACACACCCTCATTGATGGATATAAATTGGTCAACATTGGAGGTCTTTTTCACTCATCCATCACATCACATCCTCTCTCCTCATTTCATTGGTTCGAGCATCTATTGGAGTCTCTTCATCACTCACACATGGGAAAAAGTAGCAGCTAGGGTTTCAGACTGTCTAGGGTTTCCAACGCAGAAATTGACCAGTGTTGACTTTGGTCAATGCTTGTTCATATCGACCCGAAACTCTCCCAAAACTTCAATCTCATAAATCCGCATTTTTTGGCACAAATCCTGAGGCTGGATGTTGACTTTGACTTGGCTGCGTTGACTTTGCTGCTAGTGCTGTTTGCGTTGATCGTTGACTGTGACAATGTTGACTTTCGTTGACTTTTGGGGTTGACTAATCTGGCTGTCCTAGAGGGTTGTGTGACACTTCTAGTTGGCTGACCGTATTGAGACTTTGCTGGTTGAAGCATCCCGTTGACCGCCGTAATGCATCAACACATTTATATATTTTGGCTTGTCTTCTGTCGATCTATTAGTATGTTCTATTAGCGTTTTACTTTCTTGTTTATGTGATCGCTGACTGATATTGGGATAAAAAGTGAAGTTGCATCAAGCATAGAACATCTACGAAAATTTACATGGTATCAGAGCTGAGGTGAAGACAAAGCCCTAGTTTGAAACAATCACCGAAGAAGAGCATGGGTTCCTCAAATTACAATGGCTTTAAGGTTGATGACAAATTGACTTGGAAGGAAGAATTCCATGCCTAGAAGATGACACTGGATCTTAATTTGGAAGACCAAGATGTCATGGACTATGTGCAGGGTAAAATCCAAGAGCCTCCATCCACTGCAACTGTTGCTGCCAAATCAAAGTACAAGAAGGGGGAAATCAAAGCAAAGCTGATGATCAGGGCCTAAATTCATAAGAGTTTGGTTGCTTACATCTCCAAGCCAGGCACATCCAAGGAGATGTATGATAAGTTGGTTAACATGTTCAAGGCCAACAATGCGAATCAAGTCCTATTCTTCAAGTACCAATTGAAGAATATAAAGAAAGGTAGGGATGAGTCTGTTCAATCATATTTTCTGAAGCTGACTGAAATCAGGAATAATTTTCTGGCTATTGTGGAGACAATAGCTAATCGAGAGATGGTTCTCACTGCACTTGGAGGTCTCTCATCTGAATGGCATGTATTCATCACTACCATTCTCAATAACAATGTCATACCTGATTTTGATGAAGTACTATCGAGATGCGTACAAGAAGAGACAAGGAGGAAGGAATATGAAAATGAAGGAAATGCTACCTTCACTGCTCGTGCTAAGAAGAAGAACTTTGGTGGTCCGAGGAACAAAGGAAGAGAAGGGGCCCAAAGAAAGAAAGGCAAATGTTACACTTGCCACAAGCCTGGCCACTATGCTAGAGAATGCCCTTTCAAGAAGGGTTCTCCCGATGATGATGACAACAACAACAACCGAAGGAACGTCAATCAAAAGAACAACAGGTTCAAAGGGAAGAGGAAGGCTCCCTCCGGCGGAAATGGGTAACCTTTCAAAAGGTCGAGAAATTCTAGGTATGTGGAATCAAATGTTGTTAATGATAAAAGAAATGAGTACATTCTTGTATTTGCCCTCTCTGCTGCATCTCCACCCGACACTATGGATGTCTGGTTGATAGATAGTGGTGCCTCAAGGCACATCACTGGGTTCAAGGAAGCACTTTCTGATATGGTTGAGAAGGATGTTAATCTGAAAATTATCCTTGGAGATAATGCCACATATCTCGTGAAAGGGACAGGGAGTGTGACCCTCCACTTGTCTCAAGGTCAAGTCCTCCGCTTGCAAGATGTACTATATGCACCTGATTTGAAGAAGAACCTTGTGTCTATATCGACCATCGAAGACAAAGGTTTCAATGTGGCATTCATTGATGGGAAGGTGCATATCTGGAAGAATAGTTTCAAGGAAGCTATCACGATTGGGTTTAGAGTTGATACACTCTACTAGGTTGGAGGAAGTCCACTGGGAGTGATGATGTGTGATACTATCTGACAGACTGAACTATGGCACCGGAGGTTTGGACACCTTCACTACAAGGCCCTTCCCGAAGCAAAGGAAGGTGGTGACAGGGATGCTCGAGTTCACAAATGATCATGAAGGTGTGTGTTAGTGTTGTGCCGAAGAAAAGCATACAAGGGGACCTTTCCCCTCAAGTGTCACAAAGACATCTGATGTCTTGCAAATGATACATTCTGATCTGTCTGTTATGCTGCCCATGACATCCCTGGGAGGATGTTCTTATTATATGACGTTCATAGATGACTTCTCTCGAAAGACCTGGATATACTTCTTGAAAAAGAAGGATGAGGCTTTCATGTGGTTCTGTACCTTCAAAGCCTTGGTGGAAAATCTAACAGGGAAGAAGATCAAGATATTGAGGACTGATAATGGCATTGAATATGAGACGAACAAGTTCAAAAACTTTTGCAGAGAAGCTGGCATCAAGAGGGAGACCACAACTGTTTATACTCCTGAGCAGGATGGTGTTGCTGAAAGAAAGAACAGAACCATTGTGGATATGCTCATGCCATGCTATGTGACCAAGGTCTACCGAAGTTTCTGTGAGAAGAAGCTACAATCACTGTTGTGTCATACAAAACCGATGCCCGCATTTCGCTCTGGACTCCAAAACTCCCGAAGAGGTTTTCTCTGGTAAGAAACCTGACGTCTCACATTTTAGAGTTTTTGGATGTTTTTTTTATTTTCATGTGCCGAAGGAGAAGAGGAGCAAGCTGGATGCTTCTGGAAGAAGGGAATTTTTGTTGGCTATAGCGAAATTTCGAATGCCTATAGAGTCTATGTGCCTTGTCAAAGGGAAGTGGAGATATGCCACGATGTTACCTTTGACGAAGATGCTTCCCTGAGGAAAGTAGTCAATCTTCTAAGAGTTGAGGAAGATCATGAAGTAAGGCCTGGAAATCAAGAAGAACCGAAGGATGAGACAATGCTCGATGTTGAAGGACCGATGGACCTGATTGATCCACCTCCTTCAATGAGGAAAAGACCATCATGGTTCAGGGACACTCTCAAGGGTGCCGAGAATCATATGGCCCCTAGGGGGACATTCCATGAAAGCAAGAAGCCAAATAGATACCAAGGGTATCTAGCAGCCATGAGTACTATTGTACAATCTGAGCCTGGATATTTTGAGGAAGCCATAAAGCATCAAGTCTGGAAGGATGCTATGCTCGAAGAATATGAGTCCATTATGAAGAATGGTGTCTGGGATGTGGTTCCGAGACTGGAGGACAAAGCAGTTGTCACCTCGAAATGGCTCTATAAGATCAAGCATGGATCTGATGGAAGTGTTGAAATGTTCAAGGCAAGATTTGTTGCCCGTGGCTTCTCTCAAAAGGAAGGCGTAGACTATGATGACATATTTGCACCGTGGCCCAATATACCACCATCCGATCTATCATAGCCCTTGCTGCTACGCAAGGATGGAATCTTCATCAGATGGATGTGAACACTACATTTCTGCATGGTGCGATAAAGGAAGAGGTGTATGCGGAGCAACCTCTGGGGTTCAAAGTCCAGGATCGGGACACCCATGTCTGCAGGTTGAAGAAATCCCTCTATGGTTTGAAGCAATCACCCAGAGCTTGGTACGAGAGGATAGATAGCTACCTAATGAAGCTGGGCTTCACTCGTAGTATTGCTGATCCGAACCCTTACTTCAAGGTTGATCGAGAAAAGCCTCTCATTTTGGTGTTGTATGTGGACGACCTCTTCCTGCCAGGTGTTGACCCTCTCATTCATCAGTGCAAGACGGAGCTCGTTGCTGAGTTCGAGATGAAGGTCCTAGGACTGATGCACTATTTCTTAGGACTGGAGGTTTGGTAGAGACCTGGCAAGATTTTCCTTTCTCAAGGAAAATATATTGTGAAACTTCTGGAAAGATTTGGTATGGTGGACTGTACGTCCGTGTCGACACCGATGGAGCTCAACTTTAAGAAGTTGAGTGGCAGCGCTGCTGGGCCTGTGCTAGCAAATCCTACTGAGTATCATCAACTCGTAGGGGCCCTGATGTTCTTAGTGAACACCCGTTCGGATGTATGTTTTGCAGTGAACACTTTGAGTCAACATATGGTTGAGCCTCATCACTTTCACTGGGTTGGTGCCAAGAATCTATTGAGATATCTTCAGGGCAGGATAAACCATGGGCTGAGATACACTGTCGGGAGCGTGACACTCTATGGATATACTGATGTCGATTGGGCTGACAGTGTGGTGGATCGTAAGAGCACATCGGGATGCTGCTTCACACTTGGTACTGCTTCGATATCATGGATGAGCAGGAAGTAGAAGTCGGTGGCTTTGAGCACCGCGGAGGCCGAATACATTGCAGCAAGTATGGCCTGTTGTGAAGCAGTTTGGTTGCGAAAGCTCTTCAGCAGTGAGTTGTTCGAGTATGTGCTAGATACCACCGTGATACTCTGTGATAACCATAGTGGGATTCAGTTGTCCGAGAATCCCGTGTTCCACGATCGATCCAAGCATATTGATATCAGGTACCACTTTATCTCGGATATGGTACAGTGAGGCGCCGTAAGGCTCGATCATATAGGAACTAATGAGTAGGTCGCAGATATTCTCACAAAGTCCCTGGGGAAGGTCAAGTTCCTAACCTTCCGTGAGAATCTTGGTATCGTGAAACGACCCTATTCTGAGGGCCATGTTGGACGATGAGCTCTGGGAGCTCTGGGGGGCTTTGGTGATAGCTTCTCGGAGCTATAAGCACACACGGGGCTAGGCTTGCCAAACTTTGTGGTGCTTCTGCCCCACCATTATGATGTTGAGTTGGTTCACCTCTCATGATCTATGCCCGGTATGCATCCTACCCATTGAGTCCCGGGCTCATCGGAAGTACCTCTCATTTGGCCAGTGAGGTGGGAAAGATAGAGACTAGTAGCAAAGACTGATGGATGCATCAGAGATTGCCGTACTCTCTATCTAGGATGGCACGTGTCCAACCACTTGATCTGGGATCAAGTCTAGTGAGGTTTCAGACCTCCTACTGACTTCGGGTCAGATAAACCAACTTCGGGTTGGTATGCAATTCTTTGAGTCCTATAGAGGTTTCGGACCTCTGGGCTGAATTTGTCAGCCGGGAATGATGCCTTTGTGACTGACCCACCTTTGTTTTGAAATAAAGAAGCCAACAAAGCAAGTTATGGCGGGATGACGCACGATGTTTGGATTGCACAGGTGGATGGAGTTCTCCCTAGTTGAGAGGGAGTGTTAATTTTGGACAACTAGGTCCAAACTCCATGTTGTAATGCTCAGATGAAGATGCCAATATTTTTATTTGGACTCCTCTTTCGGAGAGGTGCAAGATCGATCTAAAGATCATCTTGATCCAAAAACTCTAAGGTCGGCTTGAAATGAAATGTAGGCTTGAAGCCCCAGCAGTTGTGTTACACACCCTCATTGATGGATATAAATTGGTCAACGTTGGAGGTCATTTTCACTCATCCATCACATCACATCCTCTCTCCTCATCTGATTGGTTCGAGCATCTATTGGAGTCTCTTCATCACTCACATGTGGGAAAAAGCAGTAGCTAGGGTTTTAGACTGTCTAGGGTTTCCAGCGCAGAAATTGACCATCGTTGACTTGCGTTGACTTTGGTCAACGCTTTGTCAAATTGACCCAAAAGTCTCCCAAAACTTCGATCTCATGAATCCGCATTTTTTGGCACAAATCCCGAGGCTGGATGTTGACTTTGACTTGGTTGCATTGACTTTGCTGCTGCTGCTGTTTGCGTTGACCGTTGACTGTGACAGTGTTAACTTTCGTTGACTTTGGGGTTGACTGATCTGGCTGTCCTAGAGGGTTGTGTGACACTTCTGGTTGGCTGACCGTATTGAGACTTTGTTGGTTGAAGCATCCTGTTGACCGCTGTAACGCACCAACACACTTACATATTTTGGCTTGTCTTCTGTCGATCTACTGGTATGTTCTATCAGCATTTTACTTTCTTGTTTATGTGATTGCTGATATTGGGATAAAAAGTAAAGTTGCATCAAGCATAGAACATCTACGAAAATTTACATGGTATCAGAGCTGAGACAAAGCCCTAGTTTGTAGCAATCCCTGAAGAAGAGCATGGGTTCCTCAAACTACAATGGCTTTAAGGCTGATGACAAATTGATTGGGAAGGAAGACTTCCATGCCTGGAAGATGACACTGGATCTTAATTTGGAAGACCAAGATGTCATGGAGGACTATGTGCAGGGTAAAATCCAAGAATCTCCATCCACTGGAACTACTGCTGCCAAATCAAAGTACAAGAAGGGGGAAATCAAAGCAAAGTTGATGATCATGGACTCAATTCATAAGAGTCTGGTTGCCTACATCTCCGCGCTGGGCACATCCAAGGAGTTGTATGATAAGTTGGTCAACATGTTCAAGGCCAACAATGCGAATCAAGTCCTATTCTTCAAGAACCAATTGAAGAATCTGAAGAAAGGCAGGGATGAGTCTGTTCAATCATATTTTCTGAAGCTGACCAAAATTAGGAATAATTTTCTGGCTATTGGGGAGACAATAGCTGATCAAGAGATGGTTCTCACTGCACTTGGAGGTCTCTCATCCGAATGGCATGTATTCATCACTACCATTCTCAATAACAGTGTCATACCTGATTTTGATAAAGTACTATCGAGATGCATACAAGAAGAGACAAGGATGAAGGAATATGAAAATGAAGGAAATGCTACCTTCACTGCTCATGCTAAGAAGAAGAACTTTGGTGGTCCGAGGAACAAAGGAAGAGAAGGGGCCCAAGGAAAGAAAGGCAAATGTTACACTTGCCATAAACCTGGCCACTATGCTAGAGAATGCCCTTTCAAGAAGGATTCTCCTGATGATGATGACAACAACAACAACCGGAGGAACGTCAATCAAAAGAACAACAGGTTCAAAAGGAAGAGGAAGGCTCCCTCCAGCGGAAATGGGCAACCTTTCAAAAGGTCGAGAAACTCCAGGTATGAGGAATCAAATGTTGTTAATGATAAAAGAAATGAATACATTCTTGTATCTGTCCTCTCTGCTGCATCTCCACCCGACACTATGGATGTTTAGTTGATAGATAGTGGTGCCTCAAGGCACATCACTGGGTTCAAGGAAGCACTTTCTGATATAGTTGAGAATGATGTTAATCTGAAAATTATCCTTGGAGATAATGCCACATATCTCGTGAAAGGGATAGGGAGTGTGACCCTCCACTTGTCTCAAGGTCAAGTCCTCCGCTTGCAAGACGTACTATATGTACCTGATTTGAAGAAGAAGCTTGTGTCTATATCGGCCATGGAAGACAAAGGTTTCAATGTGGCATTCGTTGATGGAAAGGTGCATATCTGGAAGAATAGTTTCAAGGAAGCTATCAAAATTGGGTTTAGAGTTGATACACTCTACCAGGTTGGAGGAAGTCCACTGGGAGCGATGACGTGTGATACTATCCGACAGACTGAATTATGGCACCAAAGGTTTGGACACCTTCACTACAAGGCCCTTCCCGAAGCAACAAAGGTGGTGACAGGGATGCTCCAGTTCACAAATGATCATGAAGGTGTGTGTCAGGGTTGTGCCGAAGGAAAGCATACAAGGGGACCTTTCCCCTCAAGTGTCACAAAGACATCTAATGTCTTGCAATTGATACATTCTGATCTATCTGGTATGCTGTCCATGACATCCCTGGGAGGATGTATTTATTATATGACTTTCATAGATGATTTCTCTCGCAAGACCTGCATATACTTCTTGAAAAAGAAGGATGAGACTTTCATGTGGTTTCGTACTTTCAAAGCCTTGGTGGAAAATCTAACAGGGAAGAAGATCAAGATATTGAGGACCGATAATGGCACTGAATATGAGACAAACGAGTTCAAGAAGTTTTGTAGAGAAGCTAGCATCAAGAGGGAGACCACAACTGTCTATACTCCTGAGCAGAATGGCGTTGTTGAAAGAAAGAACGAAACCATTGTGGAAACTGCTCGTGCCATGCTATGTGACCAAGGTCTATCGAAGTTTCTGTGGGGAGAAGTTTCAATCAGTGCTGTGTACATACAAAACTGATGCCCGCATTTCGCTATGGACTCCAAAACTCTCGAAGAGGTTTTCTCTGGTAAGAAACTTAACGTCTCACATTTTCGAGTTTTGGATGTCCTGTTTATTTTCATGTGCCGAAGGAGAAGAGGAGCAAGCTGGATGTGTCTGGAAAGAAGGGAATGTTTGTGGGCTATAACGAAACTTCGGACACCTATAGAGTCTATGTGCCTGGTCAAAGGGAAGTGGAGATATGCCACGATGTTACATTTGGCGAAGATGCTTCCTTGAGGAAAGTTGTCAATCTTCTGAGAGCCGAGGAAGATCATGAAGCAAGGCCTGTAAATCAAGAAGAACCGAAGGATGAGACAATGCTCGATGTTGAAGGACCGATGGATCCGATTCACCTCCTTCAATGAGGAAAAGACCATCATGGCTCAGGGACACTCTCGAGGATGCCGAGAATCATATGGCCCCTAGGGGGACATTCCGTGAAAGCAAGAAGCCGAATAGATACCAAGGGTATCTAACAACCATGAGTACTATTGTACAATCTGAGCCTGGATCTTTTGAGGAAGCCATAAAGCATCAAGTCTGGAAGGATGCTATGCACGAAGAATATGAGTCCATTATGAATAATGATGTCTGGGATGTGGTTTCGAGACCGAAAGAGAAAGCAGTTGTCACCTTGAAATGGCTCTATAAGATCAAGCATGGATCTGATGGAAGTGCTGAAAAGTTCAAGGCAAGATTCGTTGCCCATGGCTTCTCTCAAAAGGAAGGCGTAGACTATGATGACATATTTGCACCTGTGGCCCGATATACCACCATCCGATCTATCATAGCCCTTGCTGCTACGAAAGGATGGAATCTTCATCAGATGGATGTGAAGACTGCATTTTTGCATGGTGCGATAAAGGAAGAGGAGTATGTGGAGCAACCTCTGGGGTTCGAAGTCCAGGATCGGGACACCCATGTCTGCAGGTTGAAGAAAGCCCTTTATGGGTTGAAGCAAGCACCCAAAGCCTGGTACGAGAGGATAGATAGCTACCTGATGAAGTTGGACTTCACTCGTAGTAATGTTGATCTGAACCTTTACTTCAAGGTTGACAGAGAAAAGCCTCTCATTCTGGTGTTGTATGTGGACGACCTCTTCCTACCAGGTGCTGACCCTCTCATTCATCAGTGCAAGAGGGAGCTCGTTGCTGAGTTCGAGATGAAGGACCTTGGCCTAATGCACTATTTCCTAGGCCTAGAGGTCTGGCAGAGACCTGGCGAGATTTTCCTTTCTCAAGGAAAATATATTGTGAAGCTTCTGGAAAGATTTGATATGGTGGATTGTAAGTCCGTGTCGACATCAAAGATTTACATTCAAGACATTGTTAGAAGATGACATCATCTTTTGAAAATATCCTTTGCCATCGAAGGATTCAAGAACACCTAGATTGAAGATTTCTATCTTAGAAGAATCTCCTAATTCCTTCGTCATCATCAAGGAAGCTGCAAGCCACTCTACTCAAGTAAGTATCTATGACCTTATTTAAATCTGTCAAGATGACTTATTGTAAAGAGAGCAACAATCTAGTTGGGTCATCAAACTTTAGTGCATGGAAGAAGAGGACAGATTTGAATTTAATTGAATACGAAGATATGGACTACATCGATGGATAGACAATTCAACCACCAAAAGAAGATGCTCCAGCTCATGCCAAGTACATGAAGGGAGAAATCAGAGCCCAAAGGATTCTCATAGAATCCATTAAGGACTCACTCATTCCCTATGTATCAAAACTAAAGTCTGCTAAAGAAATATATGAGAAATTGGTGGAGCTATTCTTTGTGAGTACTGCAGGAGAAGCAATCTCTTTGAGACAAGAACTATGTAAAATGAAATTGTCAAGGGAAGAAGGAATCGCTCCATACTTTATGAGAATTTCTGAAATAAGAGATTAACTGCAGGAACTCGGAGAAGTAATGTCTGACACCGAAATGACTAAAGTGGTGTTGAATGCTCTACTAGAGGAATGGGGAAACTTCACTTCAAGTTTATACGAGAAGAAAGAATCCACACCATTCCATGATTTATGGTCTCTATGTAAAATAGAGGAAACAAGACTAAAAGCCAAAGCTGATACAGGACCAAGTGAAGAGAATCAACCCTTTGTAGCCACATACAGGAAGAAAGGAAGATTCAGAAAATTTGGTCTTCAGAATAAAAGGAGTAATATGGACAAAGTACGATGCTTTGGATGTAATGGACTTGGGCATTATAAAAGAGATTGTCCTAAATCTGACAAGGACAAGAGGAAAAGGGAAGAAGCCCATATCTCAGATATGAGGGAAGAACCTGATGCAAAGAAATCTAAGAAAGAAGAAGCGAGGAATCACCACTATGATTGAGATCATCTTCTCCTTTAAGTGATTTCTGTTGGTTGTAAAATAGTATGATAGGAAGAAATGTATATTATAGCATCATGATAAAAGCATGGTAGGAGCTCTTGGTGAAGCAGCTCCGAGAAAACCTCTCTGATAACATTACTAATGGAAGGCAGTCATTTAGATCAAGGGTCGTCATGGAAACAAAATTCTGGGATGTGATGACATGTTGATGAAGCAGGCCAAGTGAATGAAGCTCTTCATTCTAGTAAAACTGCTATAGGATGACTTAAATGATAAAGGTATGAGGTATGTATATATTTATATGTTGACAATGGATGCTGTGAAGTCATGTCATATGATTGCAGGTAATAGACTTCCATATTTAGAAGTATGATCTATGGAGGACAATCTCTCGGTGCACTGACAGATGAAATCAACATGATATATCCTCATGGAATATGAGGTGGTTGTATATGAACGAGAAACTAGAAAATTTGTAAGTTCCTAGGAATGAAGAATGTGCAGAAAGGAAGAGATCGTGAGATGCAACCATGTCAAGAGGCAGTTTTCATCCGGAAGCCAAGAAGATGTGACTAGGAGATCTCCTGGGAGGATATGTAGACTCTGATAGAAGTCTGGTAAAGAAGAAGACGCTTGACAAAACATATCATTAGGAGATGTGCTAATCTGAATAAAGGATGTCGATGCCTACAAGAAGATGTCATGGTGAAAGATCATCACTGAGGTAACTTTTGTTTTAAAAGTTCATATGTATATGTTTATCTAGATGAATTTTTGCAGGGATGCTAATCATGAGAAATGATGTATGATCCTTGGAGATGATTCGAAGGAAAGCAGCATGGCATAACGGTGGACCAGATGAGAAAGATTGATGAATCACTTTCTGATAGTGGACATGACTCGTGATTGAAAGTGATAGATGATCTGTGCCCTATGAAGCCAAAACTTGAAGATTCCTCAATATCGAAATCCATGACATCGAGGGGAGGAATTCTTCATGAGTAGCTGGATTGCTACTGCCTGACCCTGGTTGAGAGGGAGCCTGGTGGTAAGTTTCTTACTTGGAAGAAACTTGAAGTATGCCCTTCTTGAGTTGAGAGGGAGTGACGTATGTGATTCTATAATACATGTGTCATGCTCTAGACCAGGACTAACAACCGTATGTCTTAGTGAAGGCCACGTGGACTGAATGGATTGACAAATCATTCTGGTCTTCACCTGGAAGACAGAATGGAGGATTGGGTAATCATCTGTCATTCTATACTCTTTGAGAATGAGATATGGCATTCAGGGTAAGAGTAGTCAAGGACCGATATTATTTGAGGGTTGGCTACCCAATAAAAGAATAGTCCAAGAAGGTCATACTCTGGGAACACCTGGGTGGAGTATGTACCTTGGAGAGACAATGACTATGGTCTCTATAAGTCATGTGTCTCACCAGTATTATAGCCCATTGCCTCGTTGAGAGATGGGGCTGTTAGTCAAGGCCTTGCACTAGGACAATGCTGGTTGATATGATGCTATACAGATGTGATTATTGTGGAAATTTCTGAATCTTAACACTTAATGCAGAAATTATTACTGTTAATTTGGTTATGCTCCTCCTACTTAGACAAGTTATTAACCAAATAAATTCAAGTTAAAATCGAAGCAAAACACATAACAGATCTCCACCAATCCAGATCTAGAACAAGTTCATGCACACATAGACAAAGTGACAGTTATTTCTGGACAAATAGTCCCCGGAAAAACCCAATGCGGGAATACCTGTCTTCTCGCTGATGGAGGATTTTATTATTAAGAATTTTCTGAATACAACAAGCCTGGGTCCAGATCTAGAAAACTCGACAGGGAAATAATAGATCTACAACTCACTGGGTGATCTAGGGCCAAAATAATGATTGATCCACACCCTCAAACGAGATTTACAGAATTCAGCCAAAATTAGGGCCTAGAAACCCAACGCCGCCCCTGAAGCCTCTGCGTTAGTCTTTGAAGCCCCTTTGACCCTCAGTGTCGCTCCAGAAAGGGTTGCGTTACCCCAGACTGGGTGATGCGGTCCCTACGCTGCCCCTTAGGGTCTCTGTGTAACCCCTGAGGGTTTCCTGCAGCAAATCACACTATCCTTGAGGGATTGCGCAACACCTGCGTATCACAGTTGCTGCCCTTCCTGCTGTTGCTCTCCTGTTTCTCTGCGCTGCCTCTCTGAGCTGATCTCTGCCTCTTGCTGATTCTAGACCTCGGGATCAGATCATCCTCTTGGCCTAAATTCCCCTCTCTACAGCTGAAACACTTCTGAGAATTCTTAGCAAACTCGCCCTAGAATCTCAGCTTTAGCTTCAGTGCTCTGCCTCTATGTGTCTTTAGTATTTACAAATGCCCCCAAGCCTTTCCTTTATACTTTTCTTGTTGGGAAACCAACGACCATGATCAAATCTTGAATCAATGGCTAAGATTAAAAGAAAGCTTGATCCATGTGATTTAAAACAATTTCATCACATGTTTAATTAAATTCACTTTAATCATTTAAGTTCCCTAAGTTTTAACTTAGGAAATACATTAAAATAATTAATTAATGTAATATCTCCTAAACTAAATGAAATTTCCTAAATCAATTTCTGGGTCTTGTAGATCAAGTGTACTCTAGTCCCTCCACAAAATTTGGGTGCTAGACCATAATTGATGCTACCCCAAATACAGAAAATCTCAACACTCCCTTTTATGATCAAGGGTGTGCTCTAGCAATACATCACACTATGCATTACAAGATTTTGGGCATTGGTTCTGTGTTACTGATGCTTGGCCTGTTGCCACTCAACTCTGCACTGCTGCTGCCATTCTGTACTGCTGCCCATGACTCTGCCACTCCCACTGCAACATTTGTATTGTAGCTCCCTCTCAATATGTTGCATCTGTGCTGCTCATGGCACTGCGTGCTGCACTGCAACTTCAGTTGTTGAGAGAAACAACTGAATCTTTTGCCTAATCTTTGATAGACAATCAGATGGGTTGCATCCTCATCACTGAAGCTCCATAGGCTACAGATCTGTGTTGGCATCTGAAGGATGATGCACAGCTACAGCTCTGCACTGTGTAAGCAGACTCCCTCTGCACTACTGAAGTCACATAATCCCCTTGTGCTGAAATCTCTCACGCTGTTGCTACACTGCGCTGTCCCTCTGAAGCCTTCTGCGCTGCTGCAGCTCTGCATTGCGCAAGAAGCTCTGCTCTGCGCTGCTGAAATCACGTCAGCCTCTGCGCTGCTGCTGCTTCTATGTTGATACTGCTCTGCTCTGCCCTACTCCTCCCAGTGTTCAGATTTGCCTTTGCTCCATTTGTGATCTATGCACCCACTCCTCCATTTGTCCCGCTACTGTATTAAGGGTGTCGTAGCTTGCATGTGATCCAAGAGATGAGCTGCTCAAGGATCCTGCCATACTTCCATGTAGCTTCTCTACATATGCATGTCACCCCACCTCCGTGGTTCATGAGCACTCATGGCTGCATCATCTTCCGACCCATCATCTGCCACAACAACCTTGGAAGAAGAAGCTTCCTTGTCATTTTTCTTCTGAGGACAATTGCTGGCAAAATGTCCCATTTCACCACACTGGAAGCACTTAAACTTTGAGAGATCCTTCTTCTTCTTTGGCTACCTCTTAGATGCCAAGGCTGCATCTTCCTCATCTTCCTTCTTTACTTTGCTCTATCCAGAGTTGTGCTGCTTCTTGGTGAATCTGCGGAGTTCTTCTTGACGTAGAATTGACCAGAAGCTGTCCCAATCTGGGAGGTCTTCTCTGCCCAAGATACTTTGGACAAAGGTTTCCCACTCATCTATGATTGCATTGAGAGCAGTCCTGACTATCACATCGTCTTCCACCTTAGCACCTGTTGTAGTCAACTGATCTCTGATTGACTGCAATCTGAAGAGAAAATGCTCCATGTCTTCTCCTTTGGTCATCATGAATGACCTCGTCTCTGTCTCCAACAACATCTTCCTTTGGACTGATTTTCCCTCATATAGGGAGATTAAGGCCTTCCACATCTCATTAGCTGTCTTCTTCTTAGCTAAGTGTGGTACAATATGGTCCTTAATTCCATCCATGATCAGCCGCTTGGCATGTCCAACAGCTTCCTTATGCTTCCGAAGGAGATCTAGATCTGTCAGTGTGGCCAAAGTTTGCTCTGCATGGTCTCTAAGATTGTATGCTTCAAGGACTATCAAGATCCTTGCCTTCCAAACTGAAAAGTTTGAGAGGCCATTCAGCTTGTCCTGATCACGCGGTCCATGAGGAGCCATCTGCTCAGAATGTATTAGAACTTCCTTTTCTCTTTGCTAGAGAAATGGATCTAAGGCCCTTGGTGAAACATGAACCTTCTGCTCCCTCTGACAACTGATTTCCCTCCTTCGAAATTTGCCAAATCAACTATGATTCAACTCTCTTTGATCCTCTGATCAAACTACAGGTTTCTTTGGCTAGAAACTCTCTGAGAAGCTGATCTCCTCCCGCTCTTTGTCACTTGTGCTAAGGCTAAAAATTTGAATACTTCAGAAATTTAACCCCACCAGCACCTTCTGAATTTCTGCAGCTTTTCTTCAGTGTTTTCTGGATCTGACAGATTCAGATCTGCATCACATTGGCAGGCTTCAGACTAATCCAGCGTTGTTTCTAAGTTGCCTCTGCGCAGTAATTGCGTGGCCTTGCTAGGAGATAGCGTTAGACTACGCCACCCTTCCCTCTCTGTGAATCTGCCTCTGAAAACTGCGCTATCCCTTCAGATCTGCGTTTCTGCTGCTTTTCCAGCCTCTTCCTGCAGCTAGAACCTTCAGATTCTTGTTGGTGACCCTCCTAGATCTGCAATTGCTCTGATACCATGTGGAAATTTCTGAATCTTAACACTTAATGCAGAAATTATTACTGTTAATCTGGTTATGCTCCTCCTACTTAGACAAGTTATTAACTGAATAAATTCAAGTTAAAATCGAACCAAAACACACAACATATCTGCACCAATCCAGATCTAGAACAAGTTCATACACACATAGACAAAGTGACAGTTATTTCTGGACAAATAGTCCCCAGAAAAACCCAATGCGGGAAAACTGATCTTTTGGCTGCTGGAGGGTTTTATTATTAGGAATTTTCTAAATACAAGAAGCCTGGGTTCCAGATCTGGAAAACCCAACAGAGAAATAATAGATCTACAGCTCATTAGCTGATCTAGGGCCAAAATAATGACTAATCCACACCCTCAAACGAGATTTACAGAACTCAGCATAAATTAGGGCCTAGAAACCCCAACGCTACCCCTGAAGCCTTTGCGTCAGCCTCTGAAGCCACTCTGACCCTCAGCGCTGCTCCGGAAAGGGCTGTGTTACCCCAGACTGGGTGACGCAGTCCCTACGCTACCCCTTAGGGTCTCTGTGTAACCCTGAGGGTTTCCTGCAGCAAATCACGCTGTCCTTGAGGGACTGCGCAGCACAGTTGCTGCCCTTCCTGCTGTTGCTCTCCTGTTTCTCAGCGCTGCCTCTCTGAGCTGATCTCTGCCTCTTGCTGATTCTAGACCTTGGGATCAGATCATCCCCTTGGTTTAAATTCCCCTCTCTACAGCTGAAGCATTTTTGAGAATTCTTAGCACACTCGCCCTAGAATCTCAGTTTAGCTTCAGTGCTCTGCCTCTATGTGTCTTTACAAATGACCCCAAGCCTTTCCTTTATACTTTTCTCGTTGGGAAACCAACGACCATGATCAGATCTTTGAATCAATGGCTAAGATTAAAAGAAAGCTTGATTTGTGTGACCTAAGACAATTTCATCAGATGTTTAATTAAATTAACTTTAATTATTTAAGTTCCCTAAGTTTTAACTTAGTAAATACATTAAAATAATTAATTAATTTAATATCTCCTAAACCAAATGATATTTCCCAAATCAATTTATGGGTCCTGTAGATCTAGTGTACTCTAGTCTCTCCACAAAATTTGGGAGCTAGAGCACAACTGATGCTACCCCAAATACACAAAATCTCAACAATTACCAATCCGATTCTTCTTATGAGATTCTTCAGTTAGAAAGTGACCATGTACTTGTATGAATAGCTCCCTAATTAAGAGGGAGTGTTAAAAAGTGTAACTAGGATCGGTCTTCATATTGACTATGTAATTATGTATTTATGTAAAGAAAAATACAAAGATAATAAAATGTATATTTGTTGTACTTGCTTCATGGGTTTCATGAGAAAGATTTTATTATAGATTAAATAGAATTCTTCTTGATGTCTATTAGGTTTTTGTCTTCTAGGAATAAATATAATTAGGTGTCTTATGTATGAAGGATCTAGTCTAAATGCTCCAAGATCTTGTCCAAGAATCCATGGAAGAAGAGCTTATGTCAGCTCTCAAATTTACACTGGAAGAGAAGCCATAAAGATGTATTAAAGTCAGCCTTTCAACAATTAATAAAGTCGGCCTACATGCTAAAGGTATGGTTGGCCTCAAGACAGTGAATTTGTCTCTATATATACCTCAGTTCTGCGGTTCGGTGATACACAGATTTTCGGTCATCCCTGAAGTTTAGTGTGGATCTTTTGCACAAGGTTCAATTCAGATTTTGGACGAGTTTCAGAGTATATTTTGGACGGTCTTCAGGACAGATTAAGTTATACATATATCTGTGAAAAGTCTTTGTGTGATAGGTGCTGTTGTTCCTGAAATGAAGTGCAGACTGTTCCTAAAGGGAAGTGCGGATAACTCTAGAGAAATTACAGTGTGACAAGGTTAGTTCAAAGGCAAGGTTGAAATGCGGATTTATCTAAAGTTGGTTTGCGGTCTATCCTGAAGTGTTACCGTTGATAAAAGGTGATTTCAAGTTCATGATAAGTTGGAATAGTGGTCTGGAAAAATCTTGAGAAGGAACAGTGATTTACTTTCCTAACTACATATCAAGTATTTGAAGTTTCAACTATATACGAAGGAAGTGTTGATGCAGAACAATGCAAGTTGGTGAAGGAAAGAACGATCAACCTTGAAGATCATCAAAGAAGTAAGGACAAGGTCTTGGATGCATAAATAGGTCAAGGGTCTAATTTTGGGTCGTGGTACTTGTCAGCTGAAAATCTATAAGAAGAATTTATTGTGGGTTTTGCTCTCCAAGAGGGAGAGCTTTTTCCCTGGCTCTAGGAGCCTAATTCTTGTGTCTCGTGTTTTTTGATAATTGATTTGATGAAAGATTTAATATGCTAACGAAAGAAAGACATAAGTAACTCAAATAACCTCACAAGTAATTATCAAGACGAGAATTTGTATTAATCACTAGCCCTCCAAATTCTCAACACCTTGGTACCTATTCGGCTTCTTTCTTTCACGAAATGCCCCCCTTGGGGCAATACGTCTCTCGGCATCTTCGAGAGTGTCCTTGAGCCATGAGGGTCTTCTCTTATTTGTAGGAGGTGGATCAATAGGATCCATTGGTCCTTCAAAATCAGGCATCGGTTCATCCTTCGGCTCTTTCTACTTCCCTGCTTCTTCATCTTCTTTGTCTTCCTTGGAGCTAGGAAGATTTCTTACTTTCTTGAGGGCCACATCTTCATCGAAGGTGATAGTGTGGTATATCTCCACTTCTCTTTGACCAGGCACATAGATTCTATATGCCTTCGAAGTTTAACTGTAGCCCACAAACATTCCTTTCTTTCAAGAAGCATCCAACTTGCTTCTCTTTTCTTTCGGCACATGAAAGTAAACAGGGCAACCAAAAACTCTAAAATGAGAAACACTAGGTTTCTTACCAGAGAAGACTTCTTCGGGAGTCTTGGAGTCCAATGCGGAATGTGGGAATTTATTTTGAACATACACAACAGTGTTCGCAACTTCTCCCCATAGAAACTTCGGAAGACCTTGGTCACATAGCATGGCATGTGCAACTTCCACAATAGTCCCGTTCTTTCTTTTAGCAACACCATTTTGCTCAGGAGTATACACAATTGTGGTCTCCCTCTTAATGCCAGCTTCCCTGCGAAAGTGACTGAATTCATTTGAATCATGCTCGGACCCATTATCGGTCCTCAAAACTTTGATTCTCTTCTCGGTTTGATTTTCCACCAAGGCCTTGAAGGTAGGAAACCATTTGAATGCTTCATCCTTCTTCTTCAAGAAATATATGCAGGTCTTGCGGGAGAAGTCATCTATAAAAGTCATGTAATAGGAACATCCTCCCAAGGATGTTACGGGCAACATACCAAATAAATCAGAATGTATCAACTACAAGATATCAGATGTCTTTGTGAGACTTGAGGGGAATGGTCCCCTTGTATTCTTCCCTTCGGCACAACCCTGACATACACCTTCATGACCATCTTTAAATTCGGGCATTCTTGTCACCGCCTTCCTTTGCTTCGGGAAGGGTTTTGTAATGAAGGTGTGCAAACCTCTGGTGCCATAACTCTGTTTGAAGAGTTGTATCACATGACATAGCCCAATGGACTTCCTCCAACCTGGTAGAGTGTATCAACTCTAAAACCAATAGTAAGAGTTTCTTTGAAGTTCTTCTTCCAGATGCGTACCTTTCCATCAACGAATGCCACCTTGAATCCTTTGTCTTCCATTGCCGAAATAGACACAAGGTTCTTCTTCAAATCAGGTACGTACAACACATCTTGTAAACAGAGGACTTGACCTTGAGATAGATGAAGGGTCACAGTCCCTGTCCCTTTCACGAGATAGGTGGCATTATCTCCAAGGATAATTTCTAAATTAGTATTCTTCTCAATCAAATCAGAGGGGGCTTCTTTATAACCAGTTTGGTGCCTTGAAGCACCACTATCAATCAACCAGACATCCAGGGTGTCGGGAGGAGATGCAGCAGAGATGGCAGATACAAGAATAAATTCATTTTTCTTATTATTAACAACATTAGACTCATTGTACCTAGAATTTATTGACCTCTTTAAAGGTTTCCCATTTCCACTACGATTAGAGGGAGCCTTCCTTTTTCCTTTGAACCTATTGTTCCTTTGATTTCCATTCCCCCCTGGAGTTGTTGTTGTCATTATCCCTGGGAGAGTCCCTTCTATTGTGGCACTCTCTTGCATAGTGACCAAACTTGTTACAAGTGCAATATCTTCCCTTCCTTCCTTTGGGCCCCGCTTTTCCATGGTTTTGATTTCTCGGGCCACCATGGTTCGTCTTCTTTGCATGAGCGGCGAAGGCAGTAGTGTCGCTTCCATTTCCAGTAGAGGGATGATCTCTCTCCATCATTCTTGTTTCCTCTTGAGTGCATCTCGCCAATATTTCATCAAAATCAGGGATCACATTATTATTAAGAATAGTAGTATTGAATATATACCAATCACGAGGGAGACTTCCAAGCGCAATGAGAACCATCTCTCGATCAACTATTTCTTCTCCAATAGCTAAGAGATTATTCCTGATTTCAGTGAGCCTCATAAAATAGGATTGAATGGATTCTTCTTTGTCCTTCCTGATTGGTGATTGCTTTTCACACTATCTTGGGCTTTGTCTTCACCTCAGCTCTGATACCATGTTAATTTTAGATAACCATGGTATGTTCTATGCTTAATGCAATTTTACTTCAATCTTTCTTAGGCCCGATTCAATTTAGCAATCACATAAACATGAAAGTAAAATGTTGATAGAACATAATAATAGATCAACAAAAGACTAGCCAATAATATAGATCATATTTTACAATTCTTCTTGTCCAACAAAGATAGAGGATAATGTTCGCTACAACAGTCAACAGGATGCACCAGCCAGCAAAGTCTTCTCCAACAACAGATCAACCAATCCTCCAAGTCGCGCACCCCTCAAAGACAGCTCCTCAAAAGTCAATGTTGGTCAACAGAAAATCAACGCATAAAAGTCAACGCTGTAGTTTAGGGCTTCGGTCAATGGTCTCTCTTTTCCTCGATCTTTGTGCCCTCTAATGCGGCCTCAAGAGATTGGAATTGCTGCACTTGTTGGAGGTCAAAACTCCAAGTTTTGACGACGGTCAACGCTGGTCAACACACCAGCAAAACAACCCTAAAACAATCCGTGCTTTTCCCAGCGTCAGCGCCGCACTGAGAGAGAGAGAGGCCTCCAAAAGGCTGATCGAACCAATTAGATCACAAAAGAGAATGTGTGATGAGTTGATGAACAAATGATCTCCAAGTCTCTCCAATTTATATCCATCAGTGAAAGTGTGTGACACATCTATTGGGCTTGCAAGCCCACATTACAAATCTGGCCGACCTTGCACATGTGTGGAAAATAAAATCAAAATATATGTTCTGCTCATCCAAACAAGATGATCCTTAGATCAATCTTGCACCTCTCCGAAAGAGGAATCCAACAAAAATATGATCATCATCATATGAGCAGTGCAACCTGGAGTTTGGACCTAGTTGCCCAAAATTAACAAATTGTCCAGCATCAGAGGCAATTTTACAATGATTATCTAGTAGGAGAGATTCAGCGAGCTACGCAGTGGGTCAAGCCCAACAGGGGCAAATTCTGAACTCAAGCATTCTACAATTCCTTAACGGGTTTTTGTGGGTTTCTTGAGTAGAGTCCAGTGTCCAAATCCCAGAATTTTCTTAGCAGTGGAAGCAGCTTAACCAACAGTCCGAAGTCAACCAGCAGCAGAATTTCTGGGCAGAATAATGCAGCACCAGAGCCACGCAGAGCCACCAGCAGAGAGTCATTCCAGCTTGCATTGATTAGTATTTCAGCCTGCCTTGAGCAGGCCCATGTGTACCTATTTCAACACCTCCTTGTACTGAATTCCCGACATTAATAAAATGGCTCAGCTCATCTTTTGTCTTTAGTTTTTCATGTGTTGATGGTGTATTTTGTTTGTTGTAGTTTTTAGTCTATTTACTTCTTGTATTGTTGTCATTTTCCCTTTTGGGACATTACAAAATGGCCCCCGTGCTCCACTAAAGCCGCAATCTTTCACGCATGCTCTAATGTTTGGGTACTCTAATGTCCAAATCAACCATGTGGGACCCCATCTACACACATTTCCTAAGTGCAAATCGATATGATGGCAAAAATGACAAAATTGGATATTTCACTTAGCAAAATGCTAAGTGGGAATATCACACATGGCGGCATTTTGGCAGGATATTTTCAGGTTAGTGGGCACTAAGCTCACCCCCAGCACTAGCTACCAGCCACAGACGAACGGTCAAACCGAGAGGGTCAACAAATGGTTGGAGGGCTATCTACGGAACTACGTGACCGAGCAGCAGAGGGCATGGATTCGGTGGTTGCATTTGGGCGAGTATTACTACAACACCACCCACCTCATGTCCATTGGTATGTCACCTTTCCGTGCTTTGTATGGTTATGATGCTTTATCTTTTGCTGACATTGTTTTTGGAGACAGCTGGGCCCTAAAGGCCAAAGATTGGATTCAAGAGAGCCAAGATATGCTCAAGGCTCTAAAGGATAACTTATTGACAACTCAAAAGTAGTAGAAGGTGTACGCAGACAGGCACAATATTGATATGCAGTTTGAGGAGGGGGACTTAGTTTTCTTGCAGCTATAGCCATGTTTTCAGGCGCTACAACCTCGTTTCTATGGGCCATACCGGGTGATCAGGAGAGTTGGAGAGGTGGCCTATGAGTTGGAGCTTCCACTGGGGAGCAAGATCCATAATATCTTTCATGTCTTATGCCTCAAGAAGGTGGTTGGCCAACATGTGACAACAACTACAGAGTTGCCTCCGCTAGATGATGAGGGGCATCTGGTTCTAGAGCTGGAAGCCATTTTGGAGGCTAGGGAGAGGAAACTGAGGAGCAGAACCATTAGGGAGTACTTAGTACGCTGGAGGAACTTACCAGATGAGGATGCCACTTGGGAGGGTGAGCACATACTTGAGCATCCAATGTTGAAGTTGCTTGGGGACAAGCAACATTTGGGAGGGGAAGACTGTAATCTCCCTTCCTAGAATAATTTTCCTTAAGTTAATTTCACAATTTTGGAATTTTTGTTGACTATGGAACCCAATGGGGGTCAAAATGTGTAATATTCCAAATTAGCAACCAACTAATTGGAATATTAATTTTGATTTATTTTGGCATTTCCTATTGTTGGGCGGAGATAAAGTGGGTAGGGGACCCACAACTAATAATTAAGCCAAATAAAGTCTTTTCCTAAAGTCCCTAAGGGAAAATTGCGGCTCTAGTGGTGGGGTTGAATTGGCCTTAGGTGGCAACATAGAAGAGACACGAAAAGGACAACGTGGGATTGGCTAGAGGAAGGTAGAACATGATTGGCCAAGGAGAGGCAGCGCAGGCCAAGGTGGGACCCAATGCATACGTTGGGCCTCAATGGATAAAAGGAAGAAGGGAAGGCTCATTTTGGGATTCATTTATTCGTCTTATTTCTCTTTGTCATTTTGACTGAAGTAGGCTTGAGCCGGAGAGCCAAGTCTTCAGTGTTGTTTAGCACACGAGATTTTCAAGCAGAGATTTCAACCTCTACCTTGGGGGACTTCGAGTGCCCGCTTAACAGAGGAGTTCTGAATTTTGGTTAGGGAATTACATAGCAGCAGCAACAGGAAGAGCATAGTCCCTTCAGGACTGCGCAGAGGTAGAGTAGACCGCGTAGTGATTGCGCAGTTTGGTTCGGTGTGGGTGCTGGTAGTATGGAGAGAAACGAAGTTTCAAAAAGAGATTTGGAGGGGAGGTTAGCCACCTCCTACCAGGGATTTTAGTATCTCTCCGGAGGCATTTTCCAGCAGATTCATCTAGAGGTTCGATTTACCCAACAGTGCAGTGAGCGAAGCCCAAGAGGGCCAAATTCCGAATTTAAACTTTGCGTAAACCCTTTCTGGGTTTTTCTGGGTTTATTGAGGAGAAGCCAACATTAATTCGACAGAATTTTCTGGGCAGGTTTGAGACTTCAAACAAAGATCCTAATGCAGTTAGTAGCTTAAGGAGCTAGAGGAAATTGGGCCGAAATTCCGGGGTCAACATCTGGGCAATTCCTTCACGGGTTTTTGTGGGTTTGGTGAATAGAGTTCGGGGCTAAAATCCCGAAATTTTCTGAGCAGAGAAAGCATCCCAACCAACAGTCCGAAGTCAGCAAGCAACAACATTTCTGGGCTAGGCAACACAAAGACTGAGCCACGCAGAGACACTTTCAGCCAAAGTTTTTGCTTGGGTTTGAGTTGTTCTTCGGTCTGCCTTGAGCAAGCCTAGGTGCAAACTTTCCAGCACCTCAATTGTACTCTTTCCCAATATATTAATAGAATGGCTCAGCATTGATTTTGGCTCCAGTTTGTGTGTTTTTATAGTGTTTTCATTTTTGTTGTATTTACTTGTCTATTTGCACTTTTGTCACTGTTAATCCCCATTTGGGATATTACAAAATGCTTGATGGAGGGACCCACGTAGGAAGGAAGCCCAAATTTTTTAATAGAAGAAGCTCAACAAATTTTGATGTCTTTTGTCAATCATACTTTCTCTTGTTGCTCGAGCTACTTAGCTGGGTCACAGTGTTGTCCAGCGCAGTGTTTTCCAAGGGGAGAGCTCACCCTTCTTTCGGTGGACTACGAGTGCCACCCTAGGGAGGTAAGATTGTGCCAAGTCGAAGGAGAGATTGGAGGGATTCAGAAATAAACGTACAACCTTCCTCTCAGCCAGTGCGTATTCCAAGAGGATGAAGGAGAGAACCACACATTGCTCATTTCAGCTATCTTCTGCATGGTGTTTGCCGAGAGAAATTTTGCATAGAAGCTCTAGGGGAAGATCAAGCTACTTGAGGAGTTTTGGGGCAGGATATTGCTGATTGGAGGTGGGACGAATCTGTACATAGAGGGTCTGCGCAGTAGTCTTTTTCTGGGTACATGTGGGAGTTTGTGGGAAGTGCTTGGGAGTTGGGATTTGCTGAGAGAATTAAGGAGAACTTTGGGGAGGTGAAACTCAGCCTTTTTGGGAGTGATTGGAGGGATTTTTCAGGGAGTTTGCAGGCAGGCTATATTTTCCAACTAGTTGAGGAGGACGTGATAATTGGGTTGATTTTTGGAGGTCAGAACCAGACAAAACCCTTTCTTGTTTTGGTGGGTTATTTGAGAGGAGTTTGGGGTTATTTTTGCAGAGTTTTCTGAGCACCGTAGGTGGGCCTTTCAGTAGTTCCTTTCCAGCAGACAATGCAATTTTCTGGGGCAGCTCAAGGCACCTTTGGAGCAGATCATTCTCTCATCTGGGCTTTCTATTTTCTCACTTGGGTCTTGTAAAGCTTGCCTTTGAGGCAAGCCCAGGTGCACTCCTTCCATACCATTGTACTGTTGCTCCATTTATCTAATAAAATGGCTCAGCTGGATGGTTTTTTGGAATTTACAAGGGTGTTCACTGAATTTTCGGAATTTTGTGTTTGCATGTACTATTTTGCTTTGCATATCACTGTTTTTCCTAATTAGGAACATTACATGGATGCCTAAATAGGCACATACAAGGGTGAACAAGGGTGCATTTGAGCCAGCAACTAAAGGGAGTTGAGCTATGGTTCCTCTCACTGAAGTGTAGTGACAAATAGGGTTATAAGAATATGTCTTGTTGATTTGGCATAAGTTAAAGGAGATTATGTTAAATGATTTAGCAATATAATTGAAGAATATAAGGGCAGATTTGCTGCTGTTTTTACAGATGCAATAAGCATTTTCAGATCTGTTATGTGCATGATAAGATTTCCCTAATGGGATGAAAGTTATCGGAATGCATTGGTCTCTTATCTCTTGAATTTCCAATGGATTTCAGTTGTTAAGGGTTGAAATATTGTCCACTGTTGCTGCGGTTTTGTTTGTATTTCATGATGACCCTAAGGCTGAAAACTTGGTGTTAAGATCTGGGAAATGTCTAGAAAAGAGATGAAATTTGTGTTTTGTATTAAAAGTCAAAGTGTGCAGAAGTTTTGACATATTAATGGGGGGTATTTGAGTATTAAAATCCAATACTATTAAAATTTAGGAGTCATAAAAGTGATAGAAGTTAGACAAGTTCGGTAGACCAACTACCAAGACTACAATTAAAAGTGTATCAAGCTCAATATATCGATGTTTCCTTTCTAATATAATATCTTTTAGCATTCACATCTCGTGTTATGTGTCATTATAGAATAAATTTAACATATCACTTCGAAGAAGTCTAGGAGCATATCAATAGCTTTGAGTATAGTTTCCCTCACTGTGACAAAGCTTTTATATCCTTGAGTAATATTTAAAACTTCATATGTCTAACGTGCTTGCTTTTATGAATTTTTATAATTTTGTTATTTGTGACAGTATCTGCATTGCAGCCCCCATATAAATTACCTTCTTTGCTTGTTTGAATGAAGACAAACTATTTGGTGTTATAGTGTAGGTATTAGTTTTTATCTTTTCATGTCCTTGCTAGAATTATCTTGACTTACGAGTGTTTTCCTTTTTATACAGGTTACTATTCTCCCCTCGCTGGGATCAATTTTAGTTTCCAGTATTGCAGCTCCATTTGCAGACACATTAATTTCGAAAGGTGTTGAAACAACAACTGTATGTGTCTTTATGTTCATTTATCCTTGTCCTGTTATCCTTTTCCATAGACATAAAATTTGATTGAAACGGTAAAATATAATATCAGATAAACTAGAGGATTAAAAAGTTGGCAGACTAGTTAAAGCATTTTTTTTTGGTTAGATTTGCATTACCTTGCCTCTAGGATATAAATTGATCTGTATGTAGTATGTACTGGAAGCTTCTGGTTGCATCAGACAATAAGGGTTCTGCTAGACTCGCTTGATTGCCTATTCTAGTTTTTTCATTTATTCATAGTAGATATGTCAGAAATGGGGATATATTTTAAGACTGCAATGAAGACAACTGTTCGTTAATGTCAAACAATATATATATATATATATTTCTTATGTGAAGAATTTTCTCATGGTTTTTCCAGTTGACTACCAAGCCGTAATATGAAGGCATGATCTCACTATTGATGTTTGTTATCCACCCAAGTGGGTGACCCCCGGGAGAAAACTTTTCTTTGATTTGTATTCAGCTTGCCAGCCAACAGCCTATGTGATCTACAGATAGCCAGCCTCAAAGGCCCTCCATTTATGCTCCAGTCAATGCTTTGAGACATCTAACCTACTTGTTAGATGAAGGTGGATCATTCATTATAAGGCACATTAATCATGCTTGTCATCACGTGTTTTCATTTAATGTTAAAGAGCATATCAGAGGTTGAGTTGGATGATTGACTGTTTCCTATTGTATTCTTGTTCCCATGCTTCACTTTGGTCGTTTTGATAGCCAAACCTGGCTCACAGTTAAACAATCCAGAAGACTTGGAATATAAAGTAATCCATTGAGGATAAGATATAATATATTGGACAGTGTATGAAAGAATGATATGGTTCAGTTACAAATGAGGGCCCTGCATATATACCTAGGTGGATGCCCTTTCATGCACAATTATGCCCTTTCATAATTATTAATTACACTGTTCCGACAATTTTGGTCAGCACTCAGTGAAGGGTTCCCTCACTGAGTGCTGACCAAAATTGTCGAACTGAAAAGTGATTTAACCATCCTAATTCGATCTTATGTGGAACCTTTCACTTAGTCGATACCGGAGATGAACTGTTTTCATAAGACTTAATTGTGCTGGCATCAATATTTTTCATAACACAAGTTAGTTGTTTTTGTCCTCAGTGATATTGATACAATGACTGGTTGAGATGGGAGAAAAGCATTGTAATTAAATATTTTATCAAAAAATACTTAGTCTCTGACATGTGGATGGCAAGATTCAAGAACAATATTTTCTTAAAGAAAGAGTCAACTAACCATTAGCTAACCATTATCTAGCCATTAAAGAAAATCTATAAAGGCTAGCCTCTCCTCTAGTTGAAATTGTTGTTGATTTGTGAGATCATTTGATGCCATAATGAAAAGTTTCAATTTTGCAAACATTTTATGTAGGTTAGTATTTTTCTTATTTTGTCTTTTCTGGATTTATGTTGTAACAAGGCCTATAATAAAACAATCTCATAATAAGCAAAAGTCAGAAAAAATTGGAGGGACAATTTGTTGAGGGGCTACATAGCAATGCAAAGAAGGTGAACTAGGTGCTAGTCTATGTTGTTTCGTTGAGAGGTTTGTCATTGATGTCAAAGCAAGGGCCATTGATGAATTGGAAGTAACACTTGATAGGTTGCATGTCTCATGAGTCTTCTTGAGAAATGTTCATGCCTTTTGTCAAGTACAGGAAGTCTAAGAGTAATGTTGAGAATGATTCAATGGATGGGTACATGCTTAAGATTTTTACCCTAATGATAATTCTTATGACAGGAGGATGATGATGAATATTCTTGCACTATGCAAGCTGTTTTGGAATCAATGGGTGCAATCTCTACCCGAGGATGCACTTTTGATTTTGATACCTTCAAAGTAAAGGAGCAGAATACCAAAGATTCAACATGTATACTGAATGTTGAGATGCTTGAGACAACCACCCTCATTAACCCCTCTCCCTGTAAAGCATAGGAGTAAATGTTCACCTTGGAGGATCCTATGAAAATCACAACCATGCTTCCAATTTCGAATCATTGCTGGAAACAATTTCTTCTATACTAAATTATTGGACCACTAATCCTTCCAGAATCCAACCAACAAACACCTTGCTACCATATTTCAGAGAACAACCAACAATTCATGACTTGTTTGCGCGTACATGTATAGCACTTTTCAAAACAGGGTATGGAGGTTCGACAGGGGTAGACAAAACTTACTTGCAAGGAATATAATGTAATTTCTAATAGGATTGTAATCACAAGTCGACTGGATATAAATAACTATTATTATATCTCGCTCCTCTGCATTGGCAGAACATGCTGAGAAGACTAACCATCACATCTGCATTGAAGAAGCTAAAGTCATTGCTAGGATTGATCATTTTCATCATCATAAATTAAGAGAGGCCTTAGAAATTGAAAAAAGGTCGGTGAATCTGAACAGCGACAATGGTTGGAGCATTAGAAGGTGCTGGATCCCCGCCCTTTCCTCTTAGTTGTTGTTGTTGTTGTTCTTTTTTTTTTTAATTTTCCGTGGCTTTGTTTTATATATATATATATATATATATTTTTTTTTTTAATTTTTGAATTTAGTTAATTAATTAATTGTTTTATTTTTATTTTATTTTATTTTTTTATTTTGTTTAATTTTATTTAATTTTTTATTTTTAATTCCTTTGGGGCTTTGTTTTATTTTTATTATTATTATTATTTATTTATTATATATTTATTTACTTATTTTTTTAAATGAAAGAATTAATTAATTAATTAATTTTATTTATTTATTTATTTTTATTAAATAAAAAAATAAATAATAAATAAAAATAAAAATAAAATAAAATAAAAAGATAAACTTAAGTTTAATAATAACCATTATTTTTACTCTATTAATAAATAGAAATAATTTAAATTTCTCGTTAGGTAGGTTAATTAATTTAGTCAAACTAGTCGTTATATTATAACGGCTAGTTTGATCCTCTCTGCATCTATTTAAATCGTAAGCCTTTTTCTGTGCTCTCATCCGGTCCTGATGATGAACCACAATAGTTGGTTCGAAACGTGTCGATGATATTTTTCATGTCATTTTTACCGAAAGTTTTTTTCACAAAGTATTATTATGTTCAGGTCTGCTCCGATATAAGGCCCCTTCCCAACCACTATAAATATACCTAACTCGTTGGCCACTGAGGCAAGTGAATGCGGATCAATTGAGGAAGAAACTAAGAAAGAACATGTGATATCTCTACTTAAAATTGCCAAGCAACAACACCAATTTTGCAATTTTACCTAAGTATATTAAAATTTGGGCTCACAACTTGGGAAAAGTGGGTGAAGCCAAAGAAGAATTAATTTTGGTAAAAAAGGGACCCCACTATGGAGTAAAAGGGAAAAATCGTGGAGCTAGTGGAAGGTGGGGGCCACTCCATGAGGAAATACGCACCCCTTGAAGAATTCGACTTGGAGAGAGAGGAGGGAAAAGGAAGCTCGATGGGGTGGAGCCCACAAGGGAAGAAAGGGGCAGAAATTACAAATAGGAGGGGAAACACTCATTTTGGGACCTTTTGCTCATTTGACATTTGAACTATTGTTTGCTCAAGCTGCTTAGCTGGTTCAACATAGTGTTGTTCAACACACAAGATTTCTGAGGGGAAATCTCAACTCCTTCGGTGGACTACGAGTGCCACCCAAGGGGAGCCTTTGCTACACACTTGAATCTATACCAAAGGGATTCTAAAGGTGAATTCAAGCTATTTTTGAGCAGGCTGGGTGCAGGATAGGACCACACTTTTGTAGGAGGAGAGAGCTATAGGGCAGAGATTGTTCCGGGGAATTAAAGGTCCATTTCCTGAGTATTTGGCAGAATTTTTGCAGGTGACTTACAGGCTGATTGGGTGGTAGTACTTTAGGTCAAAATTCTCTTCTTGGGCATGCGCAAGAGTTGCTGATTGGGGGCTTGCGCAAGAGTTGCTGATTGGGGGCCTGCGCAGTCATTAGAGGAGCAAAATTTGTTGTGGAGGATAGATCGAGAGTTGGGGGTGAGTTGTGGTAGGGGGAATAAGGAGAATTCTTGGAAGGGTGATCAACAATATTTGGAGGGAATTTGCAGTAGATTTCTGGGTGGTACGAATTTCCTAGTTGGTGGAGGAGTTCACTCTAATAGGGGGTAAACTTGGAAAGTTGGAACTAGGCCCATTCCTTTTTTGGTTTTTCTGGGTTTATTGAGGAGAGGCCAAGATTAATTTGGGGTAAATTTTTGAGCAATCTAGAGGGCTCAAATAGGGGTCTGTTTCCGGCCAGCAATGCAAATTTCCAGTGGAGTAAAGAGCATAGAGGAGGAGTCACTTTCCAGCGTTTGGGCACGGCGGTTTCCCACTTAGGAATTTGTCTAGCTTGCCTTGGTAAGCCCGGGTGCACTTGTTCACTCTCATTGTACTCCTACCATATCATATAATAAAATGGTTCAGTTTCTTTGGTGTAAATTATTGGCGTCTTGATATTTCTGTGATGTTTTTGATATTTGGTTGCATATGAGCATTTTATAGTTGTTATCACTTAATATTGTTGAGATTTTGGGGTAGCATCGAATGTGCTCTAGCTCCAAAATTTTGCGTAGGAGATGGAGTACATGAGATCTCCAAGACCCAAAAGGCATTTGGAAGAATTCAATCAGGTTTAAGAGATAGTCAACTAATTAATCTTTTTAATTAGGGACACTAAGTCTAACTTAGGAAAATTAAAAGATTAAAGTGAATTAAATTTTAACATGTGATGAGAATGACTTAAGTGATGTGGATCAAGCAGCTTCTAATCTTAGCTGTTGATTAGAGATTAGATCACGGTCGTTGGTTTGCCAACAAGAAAAGTATAAGAGAAGGGCTTGGGGTCAGTTGGAGAACACACACATTGGCAGAGCACTGAAGCTAAGAAATTCTAGGGCGTGGTTTGCTAAGAATTTCAGGAAGAGTTTGCAGTGCACCGAGGGGCAATATTGGCAAGGGGATGATTTGATCCCAGGCCAAGAATACAACAACAGCAGAGAGGCAGCATATCCAGCAACGTAGAGGCAGCCAGGTGCTACGCAGTCCAGTGAGAGCCCAGTCAGGGGCAGTGCAGAGGCAACAAGAGCTGCGCAGGGTTGACGCAGTCCTAGTCAGGGCAGTGCAGGGACAACATCAGCCTTTCTGGGGTGACGCAAGCCCTTCCAGAGCAGCGTAGAGGCTGACGCAGAGGGTTGAGGAGCAGCGTTGGGGTTTCCGGTGGGCCAGAAAGGGCTCGAGTTTTGTAAATCTCGTTTGATGGTGTGAATTAGTTATATTTTCGGTCTCCGAGTGAAAGAGGTATTGTTGCCTTGATTTTATCTGTAGGGCTAACCATGTCTGGTGCCCAGAAATTGTTGTATTCAAAATCTGCTTAATAATATAACCCTCTAGAGCTAGCTGCACCGGTTTTCCCACATTGGGTTTTTCCAGGGACATTTGTCCGAAAAGTCAATGTGTCACTGTCATATGAGTGTGCTATTCAGTAAATGATCTTTATGTGTAGGCTGCTATTTGTTTTTACTTCACTGTTTTTCTGAATAATCAGATTAATAACTTGTGTATTTAATCAAGTACGAGAAGTAAATCGATAGTTAGCAGTAGGGTTTCTTAGATTAAGAAATTTTCACATGGTATCAGAGCGATTGCAGATCAAGCTGGATCTCCAGCAAATCGACTAAAGAAATTTTTGCTGTAGAGTAGCAGCTGAAGCAACAGAGAATCCAGAGAGGGCAGCGCAGTACCAGGAGGACGCAGTCCCAACAGAGGCCACGCAGGGGCTGACGCAGTCCCAACTGGGTGACGCAGACGTAGCCCAAAGCCTTTCAGAGGGACGCGGGAGCAGCCTGCTTTGCGCAGTCGCTGCGCTGAGCAAGTCTGCTCACGTAGAGGCCAACTAGAGGGACACAGTCCAATTTCAAAGTGCTGTGCAGAGTTGCCGTGGTCTGGAAGCAGAGCTTCAGATCTTCAACAGTTGCTGGTGTGGTGGAGATTCTGTTGTTTCAGAATCGTACCTAGCTACGTTGACAAAGAGCGGGAGGAGAACAACTGCTCAACATATTTTTGCCAAAGAAATCTGAGGATCGATTGTAGTGTTGATTGAAGAGGGTTGATTCAAAATATTTGGCAGATTTCCAAGGGAGGAAATCAGTTGTCAGAGGGAGTAGAGGGTACCTTTCTCGCCAAGGACCCTAGATCCGAGCTTTTGTTGAGGGTTGCAATAGAAGCGGGGAGAGGAGGATCTGTTCTGATAGATTATTTTTTAGTAGATGGCGCCACACAGATTGCGTGATCAGGATAGGTTGGACGATCTGTCCAACTCTGCTATCTGGAAGGCTACAATCCTGATAGTCCTAGAGACATACGGTATACGGGAGCATGTAGAGAGCGTCTTGGCTACACCAACCGATGCTACTCTTCTCACGAAGCATAATTAAGCAGCGGCACATGCCAAGCGCTTCATCATGGATGGGGTTAAGGATCATGTGGTACCACACATAGCCGAGAAGAAGACGACTAATGAGATGTGGAAAGCTTTAACCACAGTGTATCAAGGGAAATTCGTCTAGAAGAAGATTCTTCTGGAAAACCAGATGAGGTTGTTTATGATGACTAAGGGAGAGGAAATCGATCCTTTCCTCTCCAGGTTGCAGGCGATTTGGGATCAGTTGATTACCATGGGGATCAAGGTGGATGATGATGTCATGGTGAGGACTGCTCTAAATGCAGTCACAGAGGATTGGGAAACGTTTGTCCAAAGCATTTTGGGCAGACAGGACCTTCCAAACTGGGAGGATATGTGGGCTATCCTCGGACAAGAGGAAATCCGCCGAATGACCAAGAGACAACTAGCACCCGATCAAGCAAGGTGAAGGAGGAGGAAGAGGAAGATACAGCCCTGGCATCTAAGAAGCAACAAGGGAGAAATAAGTGCGATCTGTCAACGATCAAATGTTTCCGATGTGGTGAACTTGGACACTTCGCCACCAACTGTCCTCTAAGGAAGAAGGAAAAGGAAGCTTCTGGTTCCAAGGAGGCTCCGACGATGACGTAGCCATGAGTGCTCATGTACCTCGAGAGAAGAGGGGGGGTGATATTGATCTGTAGAGCAACTACAGAGTGTTGGCGAGATCCTTGAGTAGCCCAACTCTTGGATCACATCCGTGCTACGGAAGCCTTAAGACAATAGCATGAATGACTGGAGCAGTTGGTGTAGAGGATCACGGATGGAGTAGAGGCAGAGCTGGACGCTGTAGAGGGAGCAACGCAGTGCAGAGGCAGCAGCAGCACAGAGGGGATGATGGGACTTAAGTAGTGCAAAGGAGGCATTCTTACGCAGTGCAGAGCTGCAGCAACACAGTGGCTTCAGGAGGACAACACAGAGCAAAAGCCTATGGAGCTTTAGTGATGAGATGTAGCCCGACTAACTTGTTTGTTAGTGTTTGGGCAGGGGTCCTTTAGTTGCTTACTCTCAGCAATTTAGTTGCAGTGCAGCAATTGGCACCACGATGCAACAATTTGAGAGGGAGATGCAGTACAGATGTAGCAGTGACGGTGGCAGAGTCATCGACAACAATAGAGAGAGAAGCAACAACGCAGTGATGAAGGGTAGCATGCCAAGCATCAGCGCGGAGATCGATGCCAGAGATCAGAGCAGTACTTTGGGGTTGATGTATTGCTAGAGCACATTCCTCGTTAAGGAGTGTTGAGATTTTGGGGTAGCATCGGATGTGCTCTAGCTCCCAAATTTTGTGGAGGAGTTGGAGTACATGAGATCTCCAAGACCCAGAAAGAATTTGGAAGAATTCCATCAGGTTTAAGAGATATTCAAATAATTAATCTTTTTAATTAAGGACCCTAAGTCTAACTTAGGAAAATTAAAAGATTAAAGTGAATTAAATTAAACATGTGATGGGAATGACTAAAGTGATACGGATCAAGCAACTTCTAATCTTAGCCGTTGATTAGAGATTAGATCACGACCATTTGTTTGCCAACGAGCAAAGTATAAGAGAAGGGCTTGGGGTCAGTTGGAGAACACACACATTGGCGGAGCATTGAAGCTAAGCTGAAATTCTAGGGCGTGGTTTGCTAAGAATTTGAAGAAGAGTTTGTAGTGCAATGAGGGGTAGTATTGGCAAGGGGATGATATGACCTCAGGCCAAGAATACAACAGCAGCTGAGAGGCAGGATATCCAGCAACGCAGAGGCAGCCAGGTGCTACGCAGTCCACTCAGAGCCCAGTCAGGGGCACCACAGAGGCAGCAGGAGCCACGTAGGGGTGACGTAGGCCCAGTCAGGGCAGCGAATGGGGCAGAGTAAGCATTTCAGGGGTGACACAGGCCCTTCCATAGCAGTGCAAAGGAGGATGCAGGCCATGAAGGTTGACGCAAAGGGTTGAGGAGTAGCGCTGGGGTTTCCGGTGGGCCAAAAAGGGCTCGAGTTCTGTAAATCCCGTTTGAGGGTGTGAATTAGCCATATTCTCTGTCTCTGAGTGAAAGAGGTATTGTTGCCGTGATTTTCTCTGTAGGGCTAACCATGTCTGGTGCCTAGAAATTGTTGTATTCAGAATCTGCTTAATAATAAAACCCTCCAGAGCTAGCTACACCTGTTTTTCCGCATTGGGTTTTTCCGGGGACATTTGTCCGAAAAATATGTCACTTTGTCATATGGGTGTGCTATTCAGTAAATAATCTGTATGTGTAGGCTGCTATTTGTATTTACTTAGTTGTTTTTCTGAATAATCAGATATAAACTTGTGTATGTAATCAAGTAGGAGAAGTAAATCGATAGTTAGCAGTAGGGTTTCTTAGACTAAGAAATTTTCACAAATATTTCTATTGAGAATATTACAGTGGTATCAGAGCTCTAGACTTGGCTCAACTGTGGGATTATTTCTATGACCCTAGAGGTGAGGCAAAATGTTACCTATCGGAGGCAGAGGTACAAGACCCGAGAGGGAGAGTTGGAAATTACACGTGACACTGAGTCCCCAGAATAGGAAGTGGAGGAAGAAGACATGGGGGAGCCAAAGAGCAAAGAGGAGGCAAATTTTGATGGCCTCTTGAGGGCCCTGAATGACTTGGCCAAGGGACAAAAGGAGATGTTGGAGGAGATCAAGCAACAGAACCAAGACAAGGGCATTCACCGTGATTTTTTGTTTGGGGAAACTTAAGGGGCTTCCCACCAATATGACCACCACTCCCCTCTGACCCACCCACATGCTTTTAGTGGGCCAACCAAGACTACGTTGCCCACATTCTTTCCCTCAGGAGTTGGTGAGCAAGATGGCCAGGATGACATGCCCATCAGAGAATACTTTCGGGAGTGGCAGTCTATGGGAGAGGATTTTCGATTTGCATTGTCCTTCCACGATTTTTAACAGCTCAAGCAAAATGAAAAGGGGAAGGGCGTAGGGGGCTCAGACATGCCAAATTCAGAGCTACGACGGACTATTGGGAGGACGTATCTCCCCACCTTTGATGGGTCGTCCAAGTGCACTGCTAGGGCTTGGGTTGAGAAGTTGGACACATACTTTAAGCTTAGCTGGATGACAGAGGTAGAAGCCATCAAAATGGCTACTTTGCACTTGGAGGGGGCAACACATGACTAGTGGTTCCACGGGTTGACCAAACTAGGGCATGCCAGCGTGATTTCCTATGACTTCACACAAAGGGTAGTGGAACGTTTTGATAGGAGAGATCTAGAGGCCCATTTCAACGAGGTGATGCAGCTCAGACAGACATCTTGAGGTTATCGGTATTGGTGCCAGACTTGTCGGATGCCAGGAGGGTCTACACCTTTGTTGAGGGCTTAATTGATCAACTGTGTGTGTAAATTCCTAAAACTAGAATCCTATTGCAGCAACTGGGAAAAATTCACCTAATTTTTAATCTTTACTTAACAATTTATTTGCAGTTTCTCTACGGAAAACACTGAGTACAACACACTGCAACCTTCACTAGATAAATAATATGCGGAAACAAGAAATGAGCAAGAAGTAAACAAACACACATATGACACCGTTGTTTTTGGACTAATGTCCCCGGAAAAACCCTATGCGGGAAAATTGGTGCAATAGTTGAGGGTTTATATTGTTAAGCAGTCATTTCTGAGTACAATTCTTCGGATGCCCAAACTAGTAATCCTATATAGAGATCTAACTGGAAAAAAAGATAGTGAGATGATCTCACCCGGTCACTGGAAAATCCGACACTGATCTGCACTCGAGATGAGCCTCTATGTTGTCTCTGCGCAGTATTGCGTCAGTCCTATGCAATTATTTCGTCACTGCAGCTAGGACTGCGCTGCACCTCCTCTCGATCTTTTGCTAGCTGGAAAATTTAGCCCTCTGGCCTCTCGGTCTCAGACCCTAGCTACGACACTGGATCCCGACTGTACCCTAGCAAAAATACGGACTCCCTCTGAAGCTCTGCGTGGCATTGCGTTGCCTCTCTAGACTACTCTTTGCCCTCTCTGCCTTACACTCTCCGGATCAAGAAAATCTCCGTCCGAAAAATTATCTTTGCCCCTCACTTTAAGAATCTCCTCGATGATCTCTCTGGCTGCTTTGTGCTGCTCACTTGAGAAATCTATATCTAGATCCCACTCGATGTGTCTTCCAAATTCCCATCGAAGTCCTTATAATCTTCTGGTTGAGAAATCAACGACCCAGATTAGATTCGAATCAATGACTCAAATCATATTAACTCGATCTATGTCTTTTTCTAGAAGATTCACACCTAGTTCTATTAATACACTTTAATTATTTTAATTCCTTAAGTTTAAACTTAGGCTTCCATTAAAAATAATTAATTATTTTAACACAACCTCCTCTGGGTGGAATTTCCCAAAATGATTTCTGGGTATTTTTGGAATACAGGTATCCAAGCTTCTCTACAAAATTTGAGACTTAGAGCACATTTGATGCTACCATAAATCAACTCTCCCTCTTAGCAAGGAATGTGCAATAGTAATGCATCCTGCTGAAGCATCATACTGACTCTGTAACATCTCCCTCTGCGTTGCTGTTGTCTGACATCACTTCTCACCAACTACTGCATCGGTGCATCTGTGCTGTTGCTGATCTTGCATGCTGCTGTCAACTACATCTGCACTGCAACTCTGCTGCTGTTGCAGTAGAAAAACATACAAAATAGTAAATATAGAACTAAGTGTTCAGCACGATGCATCTGATACTGAAGATCTGACTGCTGGTAGTCTCTCTGCTGACCCTCTAAAGCCTCCGCGGTGCTGCAGACTCTCCACTCTGCCAATTGCACCACTTCCAACTCTACTATGCTCTTCTCAATCCCGGGCACTCTCAAGCCACTGCACTGTCACTTTGACACTCCTCTGCACCAACTGACACTGGTCCATCCCGCTACTTCTGATATGGGCTCCCGTAGCAAGGTATTGATCCAAGAGGTGGACTCCTCAAGGATCCTGCCCAACTGTAGCTCTTTCGAACTACAGTTCTAGATCACCCCAATTCTCCCCTGGAGATATGTGGTAAATCATAGCAAACTCTTCCTCATCAATCCTTGCGATTGCAACCTATGGATCATGTTTCTCATCCTTGTCCTTCTTCTTGAGAGGACATTGCATAGCGTAGTGACAAAACTCACCACACCATACACACTTGATCTTTGAGATGTCCTTCCGCGTCCATTGCTATAGTTGTCCCTTTGATGCAAGGGCTGCATTCTCTTCCTCCTCCTTGGGCTCTGTCCCACTGCTGCCACTGCCATAAAGCTTGCACTTGACTAGATCACGCCTCATCTCTTCCTGTTGAGGAGCAACCCACATTCCTTCCCAATCTGACAACTTCTCTTTGCCCAGGATACTCTGGACAAAGACTTGCCACTCTTCGGAAACAAAATTCAGAGCCAATCTAACCATCTCCGTGGCCTGAGGTGCTGACCCAACAACTGCCAGTTGATCTCGAACCTCCTGAAGCTTCGATAGGATTGGATCTATGCATTCTCCCTTCTGCATCCTCGTAGATCGCATCTTATCCTCCAAGAACATCTTTCGCTTCTCGGAAGACCCCTGGTATAGCGTAGCCAATGCGTCCCACATCTCCTTGGTAGTCCTTTTGCCAGAAATATGTGAGACAATTTGATCCCTCACTCCGTCGAGGATCACCCTTTTAGCTTTAGCCATATCTTTCTTGTAGGCCTCTAATGGATCCGGATCTGCAGGGACAACTAGCACACTGTCGATGAAGGTCTTGAGATCATGCTCATCTAGAAGGAAGGAGATCCTTTCCTTCCAGATTACATAGTTGGGGGCACCCTCGAACCGATCTTAGTCTCACAACTCGGTTGCTGCCATCTCACCCAAGAAAATGTCGAATGCTGCCTCTAATCCTCTGCGTAGTTGGCTCTATGCACTCCCTGTTGGAGTAAGCAAAAATAATCTCGGTTATTGTCTGCTTTTTTTGTACGGGAAATTAGAATTTATGGGCAAGAAATTCTCTGAGGTCAAAATTTCCTTAGTATGCTTCTTCTTCCTTCTTCTGACGCTTTTTGCACCAGCAACTGTTGCAGCAAAAGAACTGCGTCCCACCTGAAGACTGCTCTGTGCTGAATCTGCATTGCGCTGTGCCCTCTGTCGTTGACAAATCACGAACTGGAAATCTTACCTCTTTGATGACTCACTCAGAGAGAGATTTTCCTCGAGAATCTTGCCCTCCTGGCCTGGACTGCACAATCCTTCTAGGGATTCGATCTGCTTCCTACGTAGCTTTTCAATCTCCCTTTTATGCTCAGCACTGGCTCTTTCATCTCTCTTTGATACCATGTGAAAATTCCTAAAACTGGAATCCTATTGCAGCAACTGGAAAATATTCACCTAATTGTTAATCTTTACTTAACAATTTATTTGGAGTTTTTCTACAACAAACCCTGAATACATCAAACTGCAACCTTCACTACATAAATAATATGCGGAAACAAGAACTAAGCAAGAAGAAAACAAACACAGATATGACACCGTTTTTTTTGGACTAATGTCCCCGGAAAAACCCTATGCGGGGAAACCGATGCAACAATTGAGGGTTTGTATTATTAAGCAGTAATTTATGAGTTCAATTCTTCGGATTCCCAAACTGGCAATCCTATACAAAGATCTAACTGGACAAAAAGATAGTGAGATGATCTCACCCTGTCACTGGAAAATCCGACACTAACCTGCACTTCAGATGAGCCTCTGCGTTGTCTCTATGCAGTACTGCATCAGTCCTACGTCACTGCAGCTGGGATTGCGTTGCACCTCCTCTCGATCTTCTGCGATCTGGAAAATTTAGCCCTCTGGCCTCTCGGTCTCAGACCCCAGCTCCACCACTGGATCCCGAATGTTCCCTAGCAGAAATACAGATTCCCTCTGAAGCTCTGCATGGCATTGCGTTGCCTCTTCGGACTACTCTTTGCCCTCTCTGCCTTGCACTCTCTGGATCAGGAAAATCTCCGACTGGAAAATTATCTCTGCCCCTCACTTTAAGAATCTCCTCGATGATCTCTCTGGCTACTTTGTGCTGCTCACTTGAGAAATCAATATCTAGATCCCGCTCAATGTGTCTTCCAAATGCCCATCGAAGTCCTTCTTATAATCTTCTGGTTGAGAAATCAACAACCCTGATTAGATTCAAATTAATGACTCAAATCATATTGACTCGATCTCTGTATTTTTCTAGAAGATTTACACCTAGTTCTATTAATCAAAGAAGAAAAAATCGTGATCGGGATAAAATCGCCGAGGGGAAAAAATCGGAAAAAATCGTAAAAATCGGGAAAAAATCGGCACATACAAAAATATTCATTTTTTTTCAATTTTTTTAATATCTAAAGCATCTACAACATAAAATAAATGTATTGACACATAAATATGAAAAAAAAACTAATATATAAGATGTGTAATATCATGTCTAGTGCTACATCACACATAAAACTGAATCCTGTTCTGAATACTAAGTCCCGAGTCTCAAGAGTCAACTCAGCCTCAAAATATCAACAAAAAATATAATAATGTATCTCATATCATGAGTCATAATGTCATATACAAAGGAATGTCAATGCACCATATAACCTATGGTCCTATACTATTGATTTCCTCTGCCCCTCGCGAGAAAATACAACAGCTTTGCCTTTCTCTCTAGATGAAGAAGCTGGCGGGACTGGCAATGGGCTCTGTCGTGCTCTAGAAGTAAAAAATGAAGCACCAGAACGGGACCCTGAACCACTAGGAGCTAAAGGAGGCAGACCACGTCCTCTACCGGTAGTAGTGGTAGGTGGTGTCACCTCCTCCTCCTGCTCCTCCTCCTCCTCCTGCTGCTGCTGCTCCTCCTCGTCCTCCTCCGAGTCCTCCCCCTCCACTACCTCCTGCTCTATCCAATCAGGCGCTGACTCCATGACAGGCCTCTCAACCTCAACCCTCCATTCAGCAGTGGTGTCAATCGCATCTAAAGAGATGGCCTCCATATCACGGGTCCTCTCAAGTTGTCTCACCCACAATCTAAGATTGTAGTAGACGTAAACCATGTCATTGAGCCGCTGACCCTCCAACCTGTACAAGGGTCATAAATTAATAAATTAAATATTTAAAAAAAATATTTAATGAATTCAAAAAATCAGTTGGAATATGTTAAGTTTTTTACCTGTTGCGCTTTTTGGTGTGTATTTTTTCAAATACACTCCAGTTGCGCTCACATCCTAAAGCGCTACATGTTTGGCTGAGTATTCTAATGGCAAGTTTTTGGAGTTTTGGTAATCTGCCACCGTAGCTCCTCCACCATGCATCTACAAATTACAAGTTACAAGTTACAACAAATAAGATAAACTTATAAAGTTACAAACATAAGAAAATTTTTAAAATAATGAAAATCTTACCTGGCATTTTAGTAGTCCTATCCTGGACAGCCATGTCGAAGCTCAAGGTGCCACCTACCATTCTGTATACCTCCATCTCTTTGGATATCTCTGCACGTTCTGATGGATTTGGCACCATCTTCTGAACACAAGTGAAAAAGCCATCCATGACCTCAGCATCAAATAGAAAACCACATGAATAAGCAAATGCGGGGTTCAGTAAGAGCCCTGCAGCATGAATGGGACAATGGAGTGTGTTGTTCCATCGATCATCAATCACTTCCCATAAAAGAAGTTGTCTCTGAAACCCCTATCACCCTTATCATCAAAATAGCTGCGAATAGCTTCTTTGGCCCTATCCATGGCCTCATACAAGTAGCCCATTGCGGGCTTCTCTCCATCCACCAATCTAAGAACCTTTAACAAAGGTTCACTAATGCTGCACACCTCTTCCACTCCAGCCCAGAAATCTTCCTGATATGACACCAACCTGCAGATGGCCTGTCCCTCTGATTTGCGGCTGATAGTCAAAGCACGTCACTCATCTGAAAGAAACATTCTCTTCAAATCCCACTTAGAATTCAAGAGGGATTGAAGAGAGATGAAAGTAGTGGCAAATCGTGTAATAGCAGGCCGCACCAACTCCTTATTGTTGGTGAATGTCCTCATCAAATGAAGCACGGATCCATGGTTATATATAAATTTTGTGATTCTCTTTGATGATTCTACAATATCTTTGACAAAATCAAGCTTTCCGATGTCCTCCAACATCAAATCAAGGCAATGTGCAACACAAGGTGTCCAAAATATGCTCGGATACCTCTCCATAAGCATCTTGCCCGCTGAAACATAGTTTGCAGCGTTGTCCGTTATGATTTGGACAACATTTTGGGGCCCAACCTCCATAATGAACACATCTAATAAATCACATAATAATCTTGCATCTTTGACATGTGCAGATGCATCAACAGATTTTATAAACATTGTCCCCTTGGGACAATTGACCAAGAAGTTAAGAAGGGTCCTACCCCTTTGATCAGTCCAACCATCTGACATCACAGTGCATCCTGTGACTTCTCATGATGCCCTTAAGTCTTCCAATCTCTTGGTGCAGTCAACTTTCTCATTTTGCAGAATGCGCCCTTTAAGGTCATGATATGTAGGGGCTTTGTATCCTGGGCCAACAACAGCGATAGCATCAATCGTAGCCTGATAAAATGGATTGTTCCTGGCAACATTGAAAGGAATATCACTCCAAAGAAACAGTTTGCCCAACAACTTATCAGCTTCTTCCTTATCCTTTCTTTTAATAAGGGAGGAGATAGATGGTTGTGCCCCGGGAGTGGTTCTAGGAACAAAAAATGAGGAGGCAGCTACGGGGCTGCCTGTAGAAGAGGCTGATGCTGAAGAGCCACTACCACTCTCACGGTCAACTCCAAACCCTGATATTTGACTTTTCAGAGTTGCTTTGCTGAGTTTAGTGGTTTCTATTTCTCCCAATGAGTTCATGGCTCTTTTGATTATTTCTGAACTGGTGTTTTTGCAAGGGCCTACTTCATGCCCAAGAATTTGTGCCAAGTGGTATTTCAACCTGTATATCCCCCCTGTCATGTGTTGACCACATAATTTGCAAGTCAAGTTTGATCGGTCAAACCCCCCATCAGGTTCACCAAATTCCCATAAAGGATCTAATTTCCTTGGCATGTTGGAAACTTTGAACTTTGAATGTTGAAATTTGAACCCTAGGGCACAAGAAAAATTGCCAGTTAAAAAATAAAATAAAAAAATTACAATTTTACTTACAACATTTTGATTTTTTTCACAAAAAAAAACCCTCAACTCAATGCAAAATTAATGGGAAAAAATACATGTTGAAACACAAGCAAAAATAATGGGAAGAAACTAAGAGCACAAGAAGAAATATAAAAAACAAAATTTAACAAACAATTTTTTGCATTTTTGACCAAAATAAACCCTCTCCTCTCAATAAAAAAAAAAAAACAAAGCAAAACAAAACCAAATGCAATAAAAAATGATGAAAAATACATGGGTAATAGAAACCCATGGAAGAACAAGAAAAAAACAAAAAAAAATGGGTCAAATTTGATGCCCATACCTGGAAAAACGTTATTTCGGAGACACTTGGTCCAAATTCGATTTTGTTCGCTTGGCTTGCAAGAAATTCTTCACTTTTGTCCAATCTTGGGCTTGTAGATCACGTATCTACCTCCTTGGCTCTCTTCCTTCACTCCTTAGCTCTCATAACCCAAGCTGTCCAAGTAAAAATGAAAAACAAAAAACCCAAAATCGCATTATAAATTCGCTGTTTGAGGAAGCCACGATTTTTTGAGGTCGACTCGCGATTTTTTCGTAAAAATCGCGATTTTTTCGCTATAACGATTTTTTCAAAAAATCGTTGAAAAAATCGCCGATAAAATCGGCAGCCCGAAAAAAGCGCGATTTTTTCAAAAAATCGCGATAAAATCTCGATGTTTAAAAAATCGCGATAAAATCTCGATGTTTGCTTCTTTGCTATTAATACACTTCAATTATTTTAATTCCCTAAGTTTAAACTGAGGCTTCCATTAAAAATAATTAATTATTTTAACAAAACCTCCTTCGGGTGGAATTTCCCAAATGATTTCTAGGTACTTTGGAATATAGGTGTCCAAGCCTCCCTGCAAAATTTGAGACTTAGAGCACATCGATGCTACTAGAAATCAACAATCCCTTTTAGTGAGGAATGTGAAATAGTAATGCATCCTGCTGAAGCATCACACTGACTCTGTAACATCTCCCTCTGCGTTGTTGATGTCTGACATCACTACTCACCAACTACTGCACTTCTGCATCTGTGCTGTTGCTGATCTTGCATGTTGCTGCCAACTACATCTGCACTGCAACTCCGCTGCTGTTGCCGTAGAAAAACATCCAAAATAGTAAATACAGAATTAAGTGTTCAGCACGATGCATCTAATACTGAAGATTTGACTGCTGCTAGTCTCTCTGCTGACCCTTTGAAGCCTCTACACTGCTGCTGACTCTGCATTGTGCCAATTGCACCACTTCCAACTCTGCTCTGCGCTGCTCAGTCTATGGCACTCTCTAGCCACTGTACTGTCACTTCGACCTCCTCTACACCAACTGACACTGGTCCATCCTGCTACTTCTAATATGGGCTCCCGTAGCAAGGTATTGATCCAAGAGGTGGACTCCTCAAGGATCCTGCCCAACTGTAGCTCTTTCGAACTACAGTTCTAGATCACCCCAATTCTCCCCTGGAGATATGTGGGAAATCATAGCAAACTCTTCCTCCTCAATCCTTGCGGTTGCAGCCTATGGATCATGTTTCTCATCCTTGTCCTTCTTCTTGAGAGGACACTACGTAGCGTAGTGACGAAACTCACCACACCAGAAACACTTGATCTTTGAGATGTCCTTCTTCCACGTCCATTGCTCCTGCGGTCCCTTTGATGCAAGGGCTGCATTCTCTTCCTCCTCCCTACGCTTCGTCTCACTGTTGTTGCTGCCATCAAGCTTGCACTTGACTAGATCACGCCTCATCTCTTCCTGCTGAGGAGCAACCCACATTCTTTCCCAATCCGACAACTTCTCTTTGCCCAGGATACTCTGGACAAAGACTTGCCACTCTTCGGAAACAAAATTCAGAGCCAATCTAACCATCTTTGTGGTCTGAGGTGTTGACCCAACAACTGCCAGTTGATCTCGAACATCCTGAAGCTTCGATAGGATTGGATCTATGCGTTCTCCCTTCTGCATCCTCGTAGATCACATCTTCTCCTCCAAGAACATCAAGCGCTTCTCGGAAGACCCTTGGTATAGCGTAGCCAATGCGTCCCACATCTCCTTGGCAGTCCCTTTGCCAGAAATATGTGAGACAATTTGATCCCTCACTCTGTCGAGGATCACCCTTTTAGCTTTAGCCATATCTTTCTTGTAGGCCTCTAATGGATCCGGATCTGCGGGGACAACTACCACACTGTCGATGAAGGTCTTGAGATCATTCTCATATAGAAGGAAGGAGATCCTTGCCTTCTAGATTACATAGTTGGGGGCAGCCTCCAACCGATCCTGGTCTCACAACCTGGTTGCTGCCATCTCACCCAAGAAAATGTCGAATGCTGCCTCTAATCCTCTGCGCAGTTGGCTCTACCTACTCCCTGCTGGAGTAAGCAAAAATAATCTTGGTTACTACTATTTATGTACAGGAAATTAGAATTTGTGGGCAAGAAATTCTCTGAGGTCAAAATTCCCTCAGTATGCTTCTTCTTCCTTCTTCTGACGCTTTCTGCACCAGCAACTGCTGCAGCAAAAGAACTGCGTCTCACCTGAAGACTGCTTTGTGCTGAATCTGCTGTTGCGCTACGCCCTCTGCTGCTAACAAATCATGAACTGGAAGTCTTACCTCTTTGACGACTCACTCAAAGAGAGATTTTCCTCGAGAATCTTGCCCTCCTGGCCTGGACTGTGCAATCCTTCTCGAGATTCGATCTTCTTCCTACGTAGCTCTTTGATCTCCCTCTTATGCTCAGCACTGGCTCTTCCGGCTCTCTTTGATACCATGTGAAAATTCCTAAAACTGGAATCCTATTGCAGCAACTGGAAAATATTCACCTAATTGTTAATCTTTACTTAACAATTTGTTTGGAGTTTCTCTACAGCAAACCTTGAATACATCACATTGCAACCTTCACCACATAAATAATATGCAGAAACAAGAACTGAGTAAGAAGAAAACAAAGACACACATGCCACCATTTTTTTTGGACTAATGTCCCTGGAAAAACCCTATGCGGGGAAATTGATGCAACAGTTGAGGGTTTGCATTATTAAGCAGTAATTTCTGAGTACAATTCTTCGGATGCCCAAACTGGCAATCCTATACAGAGATTTAATTGGACAAAAAGATAGTGAGATGTTCTCACCCCGTCATTGGAAAATCCGACACTTATCTGCACTGAAGATGAGCCTTTGCGCTGTCTCTACGCAATGACTGCGTCACTGTAGCTGGGACTGCGCTGCACCTCCTCTTGATCTTTTGCCAGTTGGAAAATTTAGCCCTTTGGCCTCCCAATCTTAGACCCTGCTTTCGGCACTGGATCTTGACTGTTCCCTAGCAGAAATACGGACTCCCTCTGAAGCTCTGTGCTGACACAATGTAGCTCTACACTGCCTTTGCATGGCACTCCGCTGCCTCTTCGGACCACTCTCTGCCCTCTCTGCCTTGCACTCTCCGGATCAAGAAAATCCCCAACCGAAAAATTATCTCTGCCCCTCACTACAAGAATCTCCTTGACGATCTCTCCTACTGCTCTATGCTGCTTACTTGAGAAATCAATCTCTAGACCCCACTCAATGTGTCTTCCAAATGCCCATCGAAGTCCTTATGATCTTCTCTTTGAGAAATCAACGACCCAGATTAGATTCTAATCAATGCCTCAGATCATATTGACTCGAACTCCGTCTTTTTCTGGAAGATTCACACCTAGTTGTATTAATACACTCTAATGATTTTAATTCCATAAGTTTAGACTTAGGCTATCATTAAAAATAATTAATTATTTTAATAAAACCTCCTCCGGGTGGAATTTCCCAAAACAATTTCTAGGTATTCTGGAGTACAGGTGTCCAAGCCTCCTTGCAAATTTTGAGACTTAGAGCACATCCGATGCTACCAGAAATCAACACTGTGTGGGTTAGTGAGGTCTCGCAAGCCTACCACTCTACAGGAGGTAGTATCTTGTGCCCAGGATTTGCAAGATGCAATATCCAAGGCTAGGGCACCAATTCCACCACGAACTCTTTTTCCACAAAGGGGCCGTAAGACTAGACCACCACCACAGCGTTACATTCAGGGCCGTGGACAGTTGGATGATGAGACCTGGAGAGACCTCCATAGGAGGAAGTTGTGCTTCACTTCACAGGAGCCATGGGCAGCAGGGAACACATTTACCAAGGGCAAGGCCCACTACATAGAGTTGTTTTTTGACAGCGAGCCGGAGGATGAGGCAGAGCAGGAGATAGGCATTGGTGATGATAAGCCACAGGCTGCAGGAGGACGAGGGGGTGGAGGCCCACCACCCCCACTAGGAGACACTCCTTTCATATCGGCCGCGGGAGTTATCTCTTCACTTCGTGGAGTGCTGAAGTATCTTACTCTAAGGATCAAGGGCACGGTGCAGGGGCAAGACGTTTCAGTGCTAGTAGACAATGGGGCCACCCACAATTTTGTAGATGCCCAGATGGTGGAGAGGAGAGGCATATGCATAGTATTTTGAGGAGTTCTCTGTATTGGTACCGAGAGACCACAACATGCAGTGCACCAGATACGTTCCCTGGATGACAGTGGTGATGGGGAACTACTCAATGACAGACCATTTCTTTGTGGTGGACGTTCTAGACAACAATGTGGTGCTTGGCATGCAGTAGCTCTACTCTTTGGGGCGTGTTACCACCTATTGGCAGAAATTGGAGATGGAGTTTGCAGGGTCAGATGGGAGGCCAATTTTGTTGATAGGCATGCATTCATATCCCCCATAGATAGTATCAGCACACAGGATGGAGGCAGACTTGAGGTATGGGGTTATAGAGTGGGTTGTAGGGCTTATAGAGTGGATTATGGGGTTATAGAGTGGGTGTTCCAACAACGTTTCTGTCCGAGTTTGATCTATACTTCAACCTGTCTTATGTAGGCCCAGGTGCCATCTTTCTAAGCACCTCTCATTGTACTCTTTCCCCACAGAGATTAATAAAATGACTCAAATGATTTTGGCTACAATTCCTATGTCTTAATGTTATTTTCTATTTTGCTGTAGTTTTTAGTCTTGTGTGCTTGGTATTGTTGTTTGTTCCCAAATTGGGATATTACAAGGAGTTTTCAGTCGGTCCAGAGGAGTGTAGAAGTGACAGTGCAGTGGTTAGCAGCACCAGAACCTGAGCAGCACAAAATAGAGTTGGCAGCAGTGCAAGAAGGCACAGCGCAGAAGTCAACAACAACACAACAACTTCAGAGGGACAACGTAGAGGTTAGCAGTAGTCAGATATTCAATACCGAGATGCATCATGTTGAACACTTGTTCAATTTTGGATGTTTTTCGGTTGCTTGTCTCAACAACTGAGTTGTAGAGTTAGCAGTGGCAGTGCTAGTAGCAAACGCAACATTTGAGAGGGAGTTGCAGTACGGATGCAGTGTTGATCGTGGCAGGGTTGGCAACAGTATAGTTGCAACATCATCGCAATGATTGGTGAACAACATGTCAGACATCAACAACGCAGAGGGAGATGCTTCAGAGTTAGAGCAGTGTGCATCAAAGCATATTTGTTAGAGGACATTCCTCGCTAAGAGGAAGTGTTGATTTGTGGTAGCATCAGATGTGCTCTAAGTCTCAAACTTTGTGGAGAGGCTTAGACACATGCATTACAGATAACCCAGGAATTGTTTTGGGAAATTCCACCCAGAAACAATTTTATTTGATAAATTAATTATTTTTAATGAGGACCCTAAGTCTAACTTAGGAAATTAAAATATTTAATGGGTATTAATTTAAACTGTGGGTGAAACTTCTAGAAAAAGCAGATCAAGTCTAAATGTAATCTTAATAGTTGATTGGAGATCCAATCTCGGCCGTTGAAGTCTCAACGAGAAGACTATGAAGGAAGGTTTGAGGGTCATTTGTAAAATACACCGAAAGGATCAAGTGATCGAATTTTCTGAAGTGAGCAGTGCTCAAGATGGAAGCCAGATCTAAGTGATTCTTCAGCACAGTTGAGGGGCAGAGACAGTTTTGGCAGGAGGATCTTCTCTGGGTCCAAGGATCATCAGCAGAGAGGCAGAGAAAGACGAAGAGGAAGCAGTGTCGAGCCCAGAGAGGGTGATGCATCACCTAGAAGGGGTGATGCAGGGCCATGCAAGCCACACGCACAGGCAGTGCAGTTTCTGAGTAGAAAGTCCGAGTTTCAGTTGGGAAATCCAGATCTGAGCCGGGAGGGCTGGATTGATTTTCCAGAGCGCTGAAAGATCACGCAGAAGAGGTGATGCAATCCTTTACAAGACCCCATGCAGACCTACGCAGCTACTGTGCATAGGCTGCGCAGAGGGTGTTGGGGTTTCATCATTTCAGTTACTGGATCAGCCGGGACTTGTTGAGTGAGGTAAACTCACTATTTTTCTCTATTAGTATTCTCTGTAACTGATTTGTTTGATGAGACAATCAAAGATGTATTTAGATATAACTGCTGTTTAATAATAAAACCCTCAGATCTGCTGCACCGGTTTTCCCGCATTGGGTTTTTCCAGGGACGTTTGTCCAAAAATAAAGGTGTCCTGTGTATGCTATTTCTCTTTATCAGTTTATTGTTTTTACATATAAGTAATTGAAGGCTGCTTCAGTCACTGCTTCGATGTTTTCAGAAGTAATCTGCAAAATAACTTGTTAAATCTAATTTACAAGTAGGAGAATTACTTCAGTTTGTTGCAGTAGGGTTCGAGATCTAGGACTTGGAATTTTCACACAAATTGCTCAGTTTCCATAGATCGAACTCGGCCTTCTAGAGGAATTTGGCCTTCCACAAATAAATTCGACTTTCACAAACTGGTTCTGTGGCTGCAAGGAATTCGGCCCCCAAGATAAATTTGACCTGCCCAATAAAAGCCTCAGAATGCAATGGATAAATTGACTTTGTCTTCACATTCCGGATCTTTGGAAAGAATGAATCTTCTTATTTTTTAAATCCCTATGAAGAATATGAGTGATTCTTCGCTTGGATCCACTAGGGTGGATAGTCTCGACTCTCACCATCGAACCCAATCTTAACCATCGAGGGTAGATTAGTCTCATCGCCAATACTGATTCAACTGAGGGTTTCACTTCTGTGCATCAAGCTACAAGAGCTCTCCAGATCAAATTCACAAATAACCAGATCATACCCTTGGTGAATAATTTTCTTTTTATAATTAATCATTGGAATACCATGGGTCATCGAAAAGACAATGGGTTGATACCATGGGTCATAAAATAACACCCCTTTTATTTTAATTACTCAACATCAGCTTAGAGATGACATTAAATATTTTAATTAATTGATCCCCTTCTTTTGACTATAGCCTATGGGAATAAGATAAGCTACTAAGTTGAACTCCTGTAGCCATTACTCGAGAAGGGACATTACAATCTAGAAATGAGATGTATCTTTGAAAATTGTGAGAGTTCTGTTTCCTCCTTCCTTTGGACCTGGCTAGAAGAGGTACAATTGCAGCTATTAGCCAAAGCAACTTTGTTGAGTAGGGATGCTAAAATTGTTCATTTATTTGGTTACTCTGATCTGACTCATGTCTTTGTAGCACTGAGAAAGAGACTATACTGATTGTACATACTTTCCTTTTGTTATTTTTACATATTTTCTATTTCAATATAAAAAATATTTCCTAAAAAGAAATGCTGTCTGTGCTCTTACATATTCTGAGTGGGCACCCTTTTAACAGTCCATGATTTGTTAATCGTTAGTTTTTTAATCAGTCAGGCACCCACTTTATTGTGTGGTGCCATTTTATTGTCTGTTGATGACTGGCTTGAACAAGCCATAACTGCCATAAGTAAATTTGAACCATTGTGCATTTCACAATGGTTCAAGCCTGATCTGTACATAACCAATCATATGCATTTTTTGGTGTATCCGTTGTAAGATTTATTGACACCCTTTTTTCTCCTTTGTAGAATAGTAGATTGATATGTTGTTACAAAATAAGAATCTATCCTTGTCTCCATATATTGTACTAAAGGTTTGATAAAATCTTCTTTTGCTTACTTTCACATTATAATGTGATAAGATTTATCAGATCTGCAACAAGATAATGTGTCTATTAGCATTTGGAGGCCTTTGATGAAATAGTGTATGTGTACTTATTTTAATTTAATATCTAAGTATCCTTTCAATTTACAGGTACGCAAGTTGTGCCAAACAATTGGTTTTATATCACCAGCAATTTGTATGACTATTTCCTCTTTGGACATAGGATTATCTCCTTGGACAATTGTAGCAGTTCTCACTACTGGTTTAGCTCTTTCCAGCTTTGCATTGGCAGGTTAACTTTGTTTCTCTCGACATGGATGATTGTGCCTTTTATTTTATTTTAAATAGTAATACAAAACCTGACATAGTTTCTGCTGTCAATGAGCAAGATTTCACAAATTTTTTCTTTAGTATCCTGTTTGTAGAATTGTCGATATCTTTCTTAAATTGGAACTTGTTATGTTCTAGGGTTGTACTGTACCCATCAAGACATCTCTCCAGAGTATGCAAGTATCCTCCTGGTATGTGCTTGAGATTATTATGGTGACAAATATAGCTTAGATACTTTTGTTTGTCATTTTGGCATTTTAATTATTTTCTTTTTTATTATTACTATAGTTCATTCTGTGCTAATGAAGGAGACAAATTCTATTGGAGGATGCTGAGTTAGTCAGAAAGACTGAATATGTAATCCAAACCATTTAATCATACGACCACATTGCCCTCAGATAAATTAGATAATTCCAGGAATTGGCATGATCGAAAATCCACTTCAATTTCTGATAGGTTATGTTGTTTGTAAAATGCTAGCAAAACTAGTTTTATTGTTGAAACAAAGGCAGATCTAAAAGCTCAGAATCAGATATCTTTTTTCTTATATAAAAGTGCTTCCTTTAACTATTAATACAATCAATTATGTACATATTAGGAATTTTGCACACAAAAAAGTGGGCCAGGTGGTAGCCACCACAAGCTAATAAAGTTTGGCGTAAATTATCCTCCGTGAAGATTATTATAGCAAATTTGCAAGAGAATCTTCAGCAATCAAACATATCCATGGAAATGCTAAAAGAAGACAATGAACCTCACATCATAATCCCTTTAACTTGATCCTCGAGTGGATATTCAACTAAGCTTAGAGAGAATTACCCAATCACTCCAACCATAAGTAACAATGGAGGGAGCTACCATTTAAACATCGTCCGAGAAGAAATATTAATAATAAAATATTGACCAGTTCTATAACCATTCTTTTCTCCAAGGGTAAACAATAAAACATATTTGGCAGCATCTAGATCCACGATTTAAGGAAATAAAATAGCATTAGTATTCTCCTTAAACGCTTGACACACTCCTCTTTTTGGCTCTTGAATGATGTATTAGTTGTCATAGTCTTTCCCTAAAGTTAGGGTGCTTCTTCAATCACTATAACAAACTAAATGGAGTTTGGATCTCCATGGGAATATGCACAAAAGTGGTCAAATTGATTGTTCCAACAATCTTTCACAAATTAGAGTGTCCTCAAGATATGTGACTTTACTTTGATTCTGTCCTTGTTCCCTTGCAGCACTGTTTCTTTGCTTATTTGTCAAGCCTTCAAGAAATGGATGTGCGCACACAAAGCCTTAGAACTCAGAGCGCTCCTCAAAATAGACCCTGTTACCCACCACCTGTGGGTAGTGTATATAGGATAATTTTTTTCTCCTAGATGGTTCTTAGTCGGCAGCCAACAACACCTTGGAGCCGCCAAATAGCTCAATGTGCCATTTTCTCCGCCACTTGTGCTAGCCATGTGGTCCCTCGATCACTTGTCATGAATGTATGTTTGAAGGTAGGCCTCTCGAACCCAAAGGTATGGATTTTCATTGGTATAATTGAGTAATTTTCTTTACTTGCCATGGGTACTTTTGGGCATGGATTAGTGGGGGGATTTGGCAGAAAGAATGGGTTAGGCTGGTATTCTTGTCTCCACTGCCCAATTTCATGGTTACCCTTGTATCCTAGTCCTGTGGGATCTCCTTTACTGACCAGTTTGCTTTTGGGATGGCACTACATGGGAAATCCTGATTTTGGTTGTGTGGTCCCGCTTCCCAATACCACCTACATCACCCCTCTTCCACCCATTTTACCCCATTCATCTATTTTCCCATCCAGGTACACATGTATCCACTGGGTCCACATAGAGTTAGCCTTCCCCCTCCCCTTGTCCATACCTTGAGTCGGACCTAGAACGATGCCCCATTGAGCTGTCTATACGAGGTGGGGTTGACATCCTTGTCATCCGATGCATCTATCTTCTTCCAATTTGTGATCATGGGTGTAGTCATGGGTCTGAAATCCTGCATTCTGAACCTCTTCAGAATATCTGTAGCATATCTTCTTTGTCCAAGGAAGATCTCCCAATTCTTCTGCCATACTTCCAACCCTAGAAAATAATACATCAACCCCAGATCCTTCATGTCGAATTCTGCTGCCAGGTTCCTTTTGCAGTCTTCTTTGAGCCCTAGTGATCCTGTCAAAAAGAGATCATCCACATACAAAAATAGAATGAGTGGCTCACCTTCTACCATCAAATAGTAGAAGTTGGGATCTCCATCACTCTTGACAAATCCCATCTGCTGCAAGTAACTGTTAATCCGACCATACCAAGCCCTGGGAGCCTAGTTGAGCCCGTATAGAGCTTTCTTCAGTCTGCACCCATGAGTGCACCTCTCATGAGTTTCGAAGCTTTCTGGTTGTTCTATGTACACCTCTTGTTCTATCACCCCATTTAAGAATGTTGTCTTGACGTCCATCTGGTGAATTTGCCATCCCATCTGAGCTGTTAGGGATATCACTGACCTGATAGAAGTGTACCTGGAAACTGGGGCGAAAGTATCCTCGTAATCTATTCCTTCTTCCTGTGCATACCCCTTTTCCACGAACCTAGCCTTGTACTTCTCCACATTGCCATCTGCAGCGTACTTGATGTTGTAGATCCATCTAGAACCTACAACTACCTTCCGGCCTTGGCACTACCTCCCAAACATCGTTTGTCATGATAGAGCTATACTCTTCTACCATGGCATCTACCCACACTTGATGCTGTGTGGCTTCCTGAAAGATGGAAGGTTCTGCAACCTGAGCTACCAAATCTTGATACTTGTCAGGTTGTTTGCATTGTCTTTTGTTCGTCCTAGGAGTTCCAATAAACTCCTCTACATCTCTCAATGTTTTACGAACTTCTTTGCTGGCTCTTCCACTGGTGGTGGGAGGTTCAACCAACTCCTCCTCCTGTTGTCCCTGCTGCTCCATCTGTTGAGAACTTCCCAAATTTCCTACCCTAAGGAAATACTGGTACTATTCACTGTACTCGATCCCTGTGACTGTCCTCCTGCTGGTCCCACTCGCTACCCCTGCTGTTGGACTAAAGGAGCATCTGCTAACTGATTATGATCTTCCGAAGGAATCTCTCGAGATCTACTAAAAGTTCGGTCCTCCATGAACTTTACTTGTTAAAATTGGAAACTAGAGCCAAACTCCACTTTGGACAACTCATATGATGGAGATGATATTTTGTTGGATTCCTCTTTCCGAGAGGTGCAAGATTGATCTAAAGATCTTCTTGTTTGGATGAGTAGTAGTGGGATTTTGTATTTATTTTCTCACACATGTGCCAATTGTCAAGGTCAGCCTGAAATGTAATGTAGGCTCATAAACCCTAATGGATGTCTCCACTCTCATTGAAGGATATAAATAAGAGAGACTCATTTCTCATTTTGGACATCACTCAACACCTCTCATCATCTCTCTCTCTCATTGTTTCGTACAACAACTTGGAGTCTCTCTCTCTCCTCGCACGTGTGAAAGGAAGGCTGCAATTTTCAGACTATTTTAGGGTTGAAGTACAGGGCATTGACGAGCATCGACTTTGGGTCAAACCATCTCCAAAAGGTGCATTTTTCAAGGCAAAATTTTGGTCTCTTTAGGCCACAGCTATTGGCAAGAAAACCGAGGAATTCTGGGTAGTTTGACTGTAGCATTAACTGCAGCGTTGATTGTGTAATATCCCCAATGGGAAATAAACGATGTCACACGGCAGTAACAAACGGCTATGGAAACCATTAAAATTCTAGGTATAGACAATGGTATAAAAAATGCCGGAAATGCTAAGCCATTTTATTAATATGAGAATATAATGAGATACAATGGATAATCAGAATAAATGCACCTATCCTTGCTCAAGGCAAGTGAAGAATCCTCTCAGGAAAATAGGAAATGGCTGCTACAGAAACTGCATCCTAGCTGCTGGAAGAAACTGCCGTAAACTGCTGCTGCTGGAATGAACTGAAGCTAGGGGCTGATCCCCTTGCCGGAATGAGCTAAAAATCTACAGATCACCTATACTCGCTGCTCCAGACAAAACCCAGAAACCATATACCAAACGGACCACCTCCGAAAATCACCCCCAGAAACCCTCCTCCTACAAAAACGCTGTGCCTCCAGGAACAGCGCAGAAGCTCAAGAAACACGCTGAGGAAAGGGCATGAATCCTCCTGCAAAACCTCTGGCTGAAATGGCAACCTCCTCAAGGCTGAAAAACGCTGAAACCACTGCCAAATAACCACCCAACAAAGCTGCTCAACAAAGACTGCGTCCTCCTCAACTGAAACTGCGTCCTCTCTCCTAGACTACGCAGTCACTCAAAAGGGCAGCTCCTCTACAAAACGTCCACCAGAAACCACTGCAAACCACCAACTGGAACTGAAGGAAAAACCGCCGCAAGGCCGGGCTTTCGAAGTCCGGAGCCAAGGGTGGGGAATCTCGGCAGAACCACTCGGTTCGCATAAAAAACGGTCATTGCGAGGAGCCAGGCTAAGCTCGTGGCGTGCTGAAGTAGACAGAAGTCTAGCTCTCAATATCAATAACATAATCCATAATGCCAAATGGAGTGAAACCCCCACATTTTATAGTGCTAGCTCCCTCAAAACCCTAACTGCGTCCTTGAGTTCCTCTTTGACCTGCGCAGTTACCTCTAGAGTCTACGTGAGGCCTCTCTCATGCTAAGTGTGGACCCCCAAGGCTTTCCTTTAAGTTACAACGTTACTCCTACTAGGAAGCACTTTATTTTATTAAAGTGAGTTGACCCCTCTTTCTCACTTTTATTTATTAATTAACTATAGGCGGCAAAACTATACAAAAATGAAATATTCCAATTAGCGGTGCTAATTAGGAATATTACGATCTCCCTCGATAGAACGTTGCTTGTCCTCAAGCAACTGAAGTGATGGACGCTTTGTAAAAATTACGCATAAATATACCGTGGCATCTGTCCGTAATTGCTTGTTAAGCAATGTAGTTAACCTACTCTCATTGATACTCCCGTCACAAAATGTTTTTAGAAGCCAAAACCTCTACGATATCTCAACATCACCACGATACGAAGGGATATCTCAATGCGGATCCCAAGGCAGCTCTCTGGTACCCGCTTCCTTAATAATTATCCCAGGATCCCATACTTGCTGCAGCCAATAATCGCACAAGTCCCACGGCTCGGGCCCATTGCATGCCACCCAGCTATGACAATACTCTAAGAGGTGAAGACCACCAATAACATCTCCATGCTCTCGGGCTCTCTTGTGATGTACCTGTGGCCCACGCCATCTTGCTTTCTCCAAAGCACGCCACCAACTCATCACCTCTCGATCCCGTCACGACTCAATCCCATGCGATCTGCTCTCTGACAGCTGGGAAGAGTCCCCAAATAGTCAGCCTCTGCACCATGGGATCTGTAACATCTACTATGTCCAAGGGCCCCTGCTCCGCTGTGCTCCCTATGAAGAGTACCGTACCATCAAGAGGGTACCAACTCATGATCTCCCGCCAATCCATCCTGGAGGAAGCATCTAATGTAGCAACAACCACTGCATGTGGAACATGCCTGGAAGGTTGCCGCCAACCCGTAATCATCTCCCACTGCCAAACTATCACATCTACCTCCAACATCTCCAGAGGATATGGATCTGTAGCTGCTATCACGGTACTCGATGTCAATGCAACTGACTGCTCCTCCTCAATGACTGACCCTGCGGTTAGCTGCATCTCCACCACAGACTCGATGTGAGTGCCCATCTGGCTCTCTCTCAAAGGAATATCATGCCTGATGTGAGTAGTGCCCTCCTCTGTCGACTCAGGCTCCATCACCTGCTGCTCTAGCTGAATTGTCACAAGTGACTCTTCACCCGGAGTATCTCTCGCAGAGTCCCATGACTGCTCACCCTGGACACTAGAATATAGCTCCAGTCTACTGTCACCATCCATGCATGACTGCCCTCGCTCCCCAGAAGCGACCTCAACTGATCCTATGGACTCATGTGAAAAGGAGTCCTCACCCTGGCATACAGAAGGAATGCCCTCCTGTTCTACCTCCGCCATCTCATCTACATCGAACATGCCATCCACCCTCTCGACAAAGTGTCGATACAGTGTCTGGAGCCCAGACACATACTGGGATACTACCTCTGCTGTACCCCGTATCCTCTGCTCATGCATGATCTCGACATGCCCTGAGGAAAAAATGATGCATGTCTCCCTCATGACCTGCTCCCCAAGCGTAGGCTTAGTGATGACTGATGCATCACCTTTGCAAAGGATCATCTCATCCCCCAACATGTGGCTGTCAACTAGCACACCAACCCAGTGCCACTGCTGAGAAGTCTCTCGTCTAGTGTACTGAGTGTCATCCAAATATCTTGGGTGAACCTCGCATACCCTGCTGCTCACGCCCAAAGTGCCAAAGATCGAAAACATAATCAGCTGTACCTGTGAGTGATGTCGAAGCGAGTCAGGTGTGTGAGTCCCCACAGATACTGCCAAGTATCGCTCCTCTGTCTCTCCATCGATCCCGGGTGAAATACCCCCAAAGGTAAGCCCAGTGTCCCTGTCCATGAGTCTCTCTGGAAGCAATGCTCTAAGACCCTGCCGTGTAGCACCGTATGCCCTCGCATACCACTGATCATCCATACACTCCTCAACATGCCACTGCACACTGAGGCATACCTCGATATGCTGCTGGATACCATGTGCTACTGCTGTAGCACCCTGTACCGTCTCGTGCCCTGACTGTGTCCAGGCATCGGTCACTCTCCGCATGCTCTCAATGTGATGTAAGATACTCCTACTCCACAATGCAGTCCCACACACTATGGTACACCACCATGCTACTCCATGTCCACCGGCAATCCACCGCTCAATGCTAGAGGCTCCCACACATCCCTGGATGTGATGTCCTAGAGCTGTGCCTCTACAGGTCCGACTACCACCAATCGGTAACATCGTCTCCACCGTCGCATCACTATACATGCCGACGAAAGGATCATCACTCCAAATACTCCTCAAGGGGTCCGAGAAGTGAATCTCCCTGTGTGTCAGTAGTGTTACCACCACTGCTCGGCTCTGCTGCGTCCTCTGTGCCCCACACAAAGGTGAAGAATCCTTGGCCCCATACAAGGTGCCATCTGGTGGCCTGCCAATGCCGCCACCTCCGACAAGCTCCTGCCAAGGTGTGCTGACCACCCCGTGACCCCGTGTATGAATGTCACGCCAAGACAACCTAGGGAGTCTGCCCATAAACTGGTTGGCCACTGGAGCTGACCGAAACTGCACATGCTCTACTGCTAGGCCAACTGTACTCTCCAAGACATAGTCAACCGACCTGCCTGGAAAACGATAGGTGATCCCACCTGGATCCCAATGCCAATCTGGGGTTCCTGTACTCCCCATGCAAAGAAAATCCTGTTGAGCTACACTCGGATCCATCACTATCTCCATAGCCCGCTCCACCGAGTACCAACTCAAAATCTCTCGCCATCCAACCTCAACATGTGGACGATGTACCCTGTGCAACTCTGATCGTCTCATACCGCTATCCAAGTCAACATATGAGATCTGACTAGGTGGCCCTGCCTCGCTCTCTCCAACGGGAAGAGATGACCCAACAACACTGCTAGTCCCATCCATGCATGCCTGAAGGGGAATGATCTGACGCTCCAATGTGCCCTCTGATGGTACCATCAGGGAATCCAGTTGTTCCCCAATGCGGACCAACTTGGCCGCCGACTTGGCACAAGTCGCTCTCATACCCTCCAGCTCCTGGTCCTGCAACAAAATGGTCTCCCGTACTGACGCGGCCTTCTCTCTCAAAACTCGAAGGTCCGTCCGAAGCCGATGATACCGCTGTCTGCGACCCTCATCCAATACCTCTGTACCTGCTAGTGCCTCATCAAAGGTGGATATATCTCCTATCGCCTCACCCATCTGTCGAGTGCTTCTACCACCTGAAGACTCGAACACGACTCCGGTCATCACCTCAATGGATGGCTCTACTGAGGTAGGCTCTACCTTCTCCACTACCACATCAACCGACATGGCCAAGGAGGTCTCCGATGAGGGTGAATCCTGTGTCACACTAGGTGTAACCTCAGACTCCCTGCAATCCTGTGTGCCCTCATCCTCCAAGTGCGAGGTAACCATTTTAATGGTTTCCCTCTCCGATACTCGGTCAAGCTGGAAAGAGGTACCCAACTTGTCCACCCAAGCTTTTTCTGAGCGCCTGGATGACTCGTCAAATGTCGGTAGATGGAATCTGCTAGCTGTGCGGTAATAGTCTCCATCATGATGACGTCGGTGCCCCCGGTGATGATTGCGGGGTCTAATGCCATACTGGAACTGGATATAGCCCTCGAAGGTGAGAGAATCCATGAATGCCTGTCCGTAAGCCTGATACTCTGCAAAAATACCTGCCATCCGACCCGGATCTATCTCTCGCTGCACTGCTGGCCCTGCGTCCTCTGCCAAGAAGGTAGGCATGGTAGGTCGCGTGGGTGCATGTGATGCCACAATGGGGATAGCATCATGCACTGGTATGTGGTGAGACCTACCGGATCCCTCACCGATCTGGGTAACCCTGGGAGGTTTCCTCTGTCTGATCTCTACGGCCGTGAGCCTCTGTGATATCTCCTGCACGTGATGGAGGAGTGCATCCAGTTTCCTTTCTGCGTCTGCCATCGGGTCCCGCTGCTCTGTGTCCCTCACAGGCCCCTCAGAAACTGCACGGCTGCTGCAAAACCATACTGCTGCTTAACTTCGACCTCCGATTTACCCACTGAAACTACTCAGAAAATTCCAGGAATTTGGGAAGGTGATCCTTGCCCAAAACCCAGAAAAACCCAGAAAACGTTTCTCCTAATTCCAAACTTCAAAATTTGACCCTTTATATTTTGGCCCTTTTTCCAATTGCGTTTTTGGTACTGCAACTGCTATTGCTCTGTATGATCTCTTTCCCGATGTCATAGACCACAGGCTGAGCCAGAATTATGCTCTGATACCACTGTAATATCCCCAATGGGAAATAAACAGTAATACACAGCAAAACAACAAGCAGCTATATAGAGCAAAATGCCGGAACTAGAATATGGAACAAATAGACATAAAAATGCCGGAAATGCTAAGCCATTTTATTAATCTGAGAATATAATGAGATACAATGGATAATTAGAATATATGTACCTATCCTTGCTCAAGGCAAGTGAAGAATCCTCTTAGGAAAATAGGAAATGGCTGCTACAGAAACTGCATCCCAGCTGCTGGAAGAAACTGCGGTAAACTGCTGCCGCTGGAATGAACTGAAGCTAGGGGCTGATCCCCTTGCCGGAATGAGCTAAAAATCTACAGATCACCTATACTCGCTGCTCCAGACAAAACCCAGAAACCATATACCAAACGGACCACCTCCGAAAATCACCCCCAGAAACCCTCCTCCTACAAAAACGCTGTGCCTCCAGGAACAGCGCAGAAGCTCAAGAAACACGCCGAGGAAAGGGCCTGAATCCTCCTGCAAAACCTCCGGCTGAAATGGCAACCTCCTCAAGGCTGAAAAACGCTGAAACCACTGCCAAATAACCACTCAACAAAGCTGCTCAACAAAGACTGCGTCCTCCTCAACTGAAACTGCGTCCTCTCTCCTAGACTGCGCAGTCACTCAAAAGGGCAGCTCCTCTGCAAAACGTCCACCAGAAACCACTGCAAACCACCAACTGGAACTGAAGGGAAAACCTTGCTCGAGCATGCACTCGAAGTCCCCCGGAGCCAAGGGTGAGATCTCCGACCGAAGACACTCAGTTCGCACTAAACAGTGCTGCAGACCGACTAAACAACCGGCGTGCTGAAGTAGACAGAAGTCTAGCTCTCAATATCAATAACATATCCATAATGCCAAATGGAGTGAAACCCCCACCTTTTATAGTGCTAGCTCCCTCAAAACCCTAACTGCGTCCTTGAGTTCCTCCTTGACCTGTGCAGTTACCTTAGGAGTTTACGTGAGGCCTCTCTCATGTGTGTGTGTGGACCCCCAAGGCTTCCCCTTTAAGTTACAACATTGCCTCTACTAGGGAAACACTTTATTTTATTTAAGTGAGTTAGACCCCTTTTCTCACTTTTATTTATTAATTAACTATAGTCGGCAAAACTATACAAAATCAAATATTCCAATTAGCGGTGCTAATTAGGAATATTGCTGCATTGCAAAATGATCAAGAGTTGACTTTTCAGTTGACTGAGTTTGAGTTTGTTTTTTGGATTTGTTTTGGGCTGATTTGGATCACTATTGGAGGCCACATTGACTAAGGTTGACCGAGCTCATTTGGTGGAGTCAACTTGTGGGTTTGACCAATGTTGACTTTTGGGTTAGGGCATCTTGTTGACTGTTGTTTGACTGCAGTTTTGGGCAAGTGAATTTTGTATATTATACTCTCTCTCTCTACTGAAATTTTGAAGAATAATAAGAAAAGATTGAAGTAAATTGCTCTAAGAGTAGAACATACCATTGTTATCTAATTTAACATGTTATCAGAGCTCAGGTGAAGACAAAGCCCAAGCAATATTGAGAAGAGCAATCACTGAAATCTGTTGGAGAAGGACAAGGGTCAACTTCAAATCTGATAACAAGCTTAATGATAAGTCTGATTATCATGCTTAGAAAATGTCCTTGGACTTGACTTTGGAGGAACAAGAAGTTATGGACTATGTGTAGGGAAAAAGTATTGAGCCTCCTTTTAATGCACCGACTACCACTAAGACAAGTACAAGAAAGGAGAAGTCAAAGCAAAGAAGATCATCGAGGATTCTATTCACAAGAATTTGGTTGCTTATATCTCCGAGCTGGGCACATCTAAGGAGATGTATGACAAATTGTTTGGAATGTTCAGGGCTAGCAACACAAACCAAGTTCTCTTTCTGAAGAACAAGCTGAAGGACATCAAGATGGATAAGGAAGAATCCATCCAATCCTACTTTAGGCGGATTACTGAAATAAAAAATGATCTCTTATCTATTGGAGAGGTCATAGCTGACCGAGAGCTCACTCTTATTGCTCTTGTAGGTCTTCCTCAGGCATGGTATGTATTCAATACCACTATCCTAAAAAATAACACGATTCCTGATTTTGATGAATTGTTGACAAGATGCACTCAAGAGGAGACGAGGATGATGGAGAGATACAAGCACTCTATTATGCTAGAGAGTGTCCCGATAAAAGGGACTCACCCCGAGACGATGACTACACCAACAACAACAACAATTTCAAAGGGAAATGGAATTCAAAGGAACAACAGGGTCAACAACAAAGGAAACAAAAAGGCTCCCGCTACTCGAAATGGAAATGGAAATGGTCAACCTTTCAAGAGGTCAAGAAACTCCAGGTATGATGAATCTAATGTTGTAGCTAACAAGCAAAAATAATTTCTTCTTATATTTGCCCTCTTTGCTGCATCTCCTCTTGACACGCTGGATAATTGGTTGATTAATAGTGGTGCTTCAAGGCACATCACTGGTTAGAAAGAGGCCTTCTCACATTTGATAGAAAAGGAAACAAATTTGGAAATTATTCTTGGAGACAATGCCACCTATCCTATGAAAGGGACATGGACTGTGACTCTTCGTCTAAATCAAAGTCAAATCCTTTATCTACAAGATGTGTTATATGTACCTGACTTGAAAAAGAATTTGGTGTCTATCTCGGCGATGGAAGATAAAGGATTCAAGGTGGCATTCATTGAAGGAAAGGTACGTGTTTCGAAGAGGAATTTCAAAGAAGCATTCACTCTTGGTTTCACGATAGATACACTTTATCAGGTTGGAGGAAGTCCATTGGGAGCCATGACATGCAACACAACTCTTCAATCCGAATTATGGCGTGGAAGGTTTGCCCACCTTCATTATTGGCTCTTCCCAAAGCAAGCAAGATGGTCACAAGTATGTGTAATTTCAAATTTGATCATGAAGGTGTTTGTTAGGGTTGTGCCAAAGGGAAAAATACAAGGGGACCATTCCCCTCAAGTGGTAGTAAGACTACTGACATTCTTCAATTGATTCATTCTGATTTATCTGGTATGTTGCCTGTAACATCCTTGGGAGGATATTTGTATTATGTTATTTTTGTGGATGACTTCTCTCGCAAAACTTGGATATACTTGAAGAAGGAGGACGAAGTATTCAAATGGTTCCGCTCTTTCAAGGCCTTGGTTTAAAATCAAATAGGGAAGAAGATCAAAATTTTGAGGACCAATAATGGAATCGAATATGAGTCAAATGAGTTCAATGACTATTTAGGTAAGTTGGCATTAAGAGGAAGACCACTACTGCTTATACTCCTGAACAAAATGGAATTGCCGAAAGAAAGAATAAAACCATCATTGAAGCCACTCATGCCATGCTTCATGACCAGGCCTACCGAAGTTCCTTTAGGGAGAAACTACCAACACTGCCATGTATGTTCAAAATAAATGCCCAAATTAAGCATTGGACTCCCAAACTCCCGAAGAAATCTTCTCTGGTAAGAAACTTGATGTTTCTCATTAAAATTTTTGGAAGTCTCGTATATTTTCATGTGTCGAAAGAAAAGAGAAGCAAGTTGGATGCTTCTGGAAAGAAGGGAACATTTGTGGGCTACAGTGAAACTTCAAAGGCATATAGACTCTATGTGCCTGGTCAAAGAGAAGTGGAGATAAGTCATGATGTCACCTTCGATGAAGACACTGCCCTTGGGAAAGTTAGAGATCTTCCTATCTCTAAGGAAGACAAAGAGGAAGATGCAGGAAAGCAGGAAGAACTGAAGGATGAACAAATGCCCGATGTTAAAGAACCGATGGATCCTATTGATCCACCTCCTAGTGAGCCCACTTCAAAAATAAGACCCTCATGGCTTAGAGATACTCTCGAAGTTGTCGAGAGACATATTGCACCAAGGGGAACATTTCGTGAAAGTAAGAAGCTGAACAAGTACCAAGGGTACTTAGTAGCCATGAGCACCATTGTCCAACCTGAGCCTGGAACATTTGAAGAAGCCGTAAAGCACCAAGTTTGGATGGATGCAATGAACGAAGAATATGAGTCGATCATGAAGAATGATGTATGGGATGTGGTCACTAGACCAAAGGACAAGTCTGTTGTCACCTCGAAATGGCTCTACAAAATCAAACATGAAGTCGATGGAAGTGCTGAAAAGTTCAAGGCAATATTTGTTGCCCGAGGCTTCTCGCAGAAAGAAGGTATAGACTATGATGAAATATTTGTACTTGTTGCCCGATATACCACCATTCGTTCGATTATTGCCCTTGTTGCCTCGCAAGGATGGAGTCTACATCAAATGGATGTCAAGACTGCCTTCTTACATGGTTCGCTTAAGGAAGAGGTCTATGTGGAACAACCTTTGGGGTTTGAAGTTTGAGATCGAGATACACATGTATGCAGGTTGAAGAAAGCTCTCTATGGGTTGAAGCAATCCCCAGGGCTTGGTAGGAAAGGATCGATAGCTATTTGATGAAGTTGGGCTTTACATGAAGTGAAGTTGATCCAAACCTTTACTTCAAGGTTGATAATGACAAGCCTCTCATCTTGGTACTCTATGTGGACGATCTCTTCCTGACAGGTGCAACCCCTCTCATTCATCAGTGTAAGAGGGAGTTGGCTTTTGAATTCGAGATGAAGGGACTAGGATTGATGCACTACTTCCTAGGCCTGGAGGTTTGGCAAAAGCCAAGTGAGATTTTCCTCTCTTAAAGAAAATATATTGTAAAACTCTTAGAAAGATTTGGGATGGTGGACTGCAAGTTCATGACTACTCCGATGGAACTCAACTTTAAAAAACTATGCGGAAGTGCTGCTGGGCCCAATTTGGGAAATCCTACCGAGTATCGTCAACTCGTGGGGGCCCTGATGTTCTTAGCAAACTCTCGTCCAGACATATGTTTTGCAATGAACACATTGAGTCAATATATGGTCGAGCCTCATCACATACACTGGATTGCTGCCAAGAATCTTTTGAGATATCTCCAGGGCACAATCAATCATGGACTGAGATACATTGTCGGGAATGTGAGGCTCCATGGATATAGTGATGCTGAATGGGCTGGTAGTGTGGTGGAGCGTAAGAGCACATCTGGATGTTGCTTCAGCTTCACTTCTTAGTTCCCGCTTCGCCTCCGGATGAGCAGCAAAATCACTGTTTCGAGTCGAGGCCGAATACATTGCGCGTGCGCTGTGAAATTGCCGTTTGAGGAAGTCTCTTAGTGAGATGTTTGGGCATGTGCTTGATACCACCGTGATCTATTGTGACAACCAAAGTGGGATTCGACTTTCAAAGAATCCTATGTTCCACGACCGCTCCAAGCATATTGATATCAGGTACCACTTTATTCGGGATATGGTACAACAGGGCGTCGTAAGGCTCCATCACATTGGGACTAATGAGCAGGTCGTAGAGACTCTCACGAAGCCGCTAGGGAAGGTCAAATTCTTAACCTTCTGTGAGAAGCTTGGAATCGTGGATAGACCCTCCTATGAGGGTCCAACTTGAGTTGGACTTTGAGCTCTGGGAACTCCACGGGGCTTGGGGATATTGAGATTTTGGGGTGTTGGGGTAGCATCAGATGTGCTCTAGCTCCCAAACTTTGTGGAGGGACTGAAGTGCACGAGATCTCCAAGACCCAGAAAGCGATTTAAGAAATTCCATCCTGTTTAAGAGATATTTAATTAAGTAATCTTTTCAATTAAGGACCCTAAGTCCAACTTAGGAAAATTAAAAGATTGAAGGTGATTAAATTAAACATGTGATGAGAATGATTTAAGTGATGCAAATCAAGCATCTTCTAATCTTAGTCGTTGATTCAAGATTAGATCATAGTCGTTGATGTTTCAATGAGAAAAGTATAAGAAAAGGGCTTGGGGTCAGTTGGAACACACACACAGTGGCAGAGCACTGAAGCTAAGCTGGACTCAGGGCGTGTCATTGCGAATTTTAGAAGTGTTTTCACCATAATGATGTGTGTGATGGTGCGGTGGGATGGTGTGGTCCCGGCCAAGAGTACAACAGCGCGCAGAAGCAAAGAAATCGCAGCAATCCAGAGGAAGCAGAAGTTGGCCAGTGAGTGCGAAATGAGAGGAAGTTCATTGTGCGCCGCAAAGGCAACAAGAGGCTTGGAGGGTCGTACGCAGCTTTCGTGAGGACCAACACAGCCCCAGGAGGACTAACGCCGCTTCGCCCACAGCATAGGCATCGTAACCCGTCCGGGGTGAGAGCGTTGTTGTGAGTAGCGCGTAGGTCGACTGTAAGCATCAAGGATGACGCAGGGCTTTCCGTAGCGGGTCGTTTCTGTAGACCGAAAAGGACGAGTTCTGTAAATCTTGTTTGAGGGTGTGAATCAGTGAGTTTTTTGTCTCCAGAACAGAGGTATAGCTGCAGTTTTATTTCTCTGTCAGGTTAACCAGTTTGGTGCCCAGATTTGTTGTACTTAGATTCTGCTTAATAATAACAACCCTCAAGCAGCCACAGAAACTGGTTTTCCCTCATTGGGTTTTTCCGGGGACAGTTGTCCAGAAAATCCTTCTGTGTCACTTTGTCATTGTGCATGTTATTTAGGCTAGATCTGCATGTGTAGGTTGTTAATGTATTTATTTCGATGTTAATGCTGAAGATTTCAGATTAATAACTTAATGTAAGTAGGAGAAGTAAATCAAAAATTTAACAGTAGTGTTTTTGTTTAAGTATATTAAGAAATTTTCACATGGTATCAGAGTAATTGCAGATCTAGCTAAATCTCTGGCAAGAAGGTTGAAGAATCTGTGCTGCAGAAAGCATTAGAGAAAGCAACATCAACAATAGATAACCCAGAGAGGGCAACGCAGCAGTAGAGGGACATAGATCCAGCAGAGCCACGCAGAGGGCCGACGCAATCCTTACTGGGTGACGTAGAGGCAGCGCAGAGCCACCCAGAGGGACGCAAGAGCAGCCTGCACTGCGCAGTTGCTGTGCTGGGCTAGTCTGCTCACGTAGAGGCCAGCTAGGGTGACGCAGTCCAGAGGCTGATTGCTGTGCAGAGTGTCGTGATCCGAAAGCTGAAGCTGCAGACCTTCAACAGTTGCTAGTGGGGTGAAAAATTTGTCCATGCAGAATTTAGCCTAAGCTAAGTTGACAAAGAGCAGGAGGAGAACAACTTCTTAGAAGATTTCCTGCCGAAGGAATTTGTAGATCGATCAGAGGATCGAAGAGAGCTGATTTGTTTTGTTTGGCAGACTTCCAAGGGAGGGAGTCAGTTGTTAGAGGGAGCAGAGGGTGCCTTTCTTGCCAATGACCCTAGATTTGAGTCTCTAGTATATAGAGGAGGATCAATTCCAACAAACTTTTGAGCAGATGGCGCCACATGGACTGCGTGATCAGGATAGGTTGGACAGTCTGTCTACCTTTGCAATCTGGAAAGCCAGAATCCTGGTATTCCTGGAGGCATACGACATAAGGGAGCATGCAAAAAAAGTCTTGCCTACGTCGACCGATGTAGATCTGCTGGAGAAGCACAATGAAGTAGCGACAAATGCCAAGCGCTTCATTATGGACGGGGTCAAAGATCATGTGGTACCTCACATAGCCGAGAAGGAAACGACTCATGAGATGTGGGTAGCCCTAACCACATTGTATGAAGAAAGGTTCGTCCAGAGAAAGATGCTTCTTGAGAACCAGCTGAGATTATTCATGATGGCCAAGGGAGAGGAGGTCGACCCTTTTCTATCTAGACTGCAATCGATTCGGGATCAGCTGACTAGAATGGGGGTCAAGATAGATGACGATGTCATGGTGAGGACTGCTCTCAATGCAGTCACAGAGGACTGGGAAATTTCTTTCCAAAGTCTCTTGGGCAGAGTGGACCTTCCTAACTGGGACAACATGTGGGCTATCCTCCGACAAGACGAGATCCGCCACATGACTAAAAGACAATACAACACCAGTTCGAGCAAAGTAAAGAAGGAAGAAGAGGAAGATGTAGCCTTGGCATCAAAGAGGCAACAAGGGAGAAAGAAGTGTGATTTGTTGAAGATCAACCATTTCCAGCGTGACGAATTAGGCCATTTCGCCAACAATTCTCCTTAGAAGAAAAAGGACAAGGAAGCTTCTAGCTCCAAGGCTGCTGTAGTAGACGATGGCTCTGATGATGACGTAGCCATGAGCGCTCATGAACCATGAAAGTGGGTCGATATTGATCTGTAGAGTAGCTACAGAGTGGTGGCGGGATCCTTGAGTAGCCCAATTCTTGGATCACATCTGTGCTACGGGAGCCTTAAGACGGTAGCAAGACAAGTGAAGCAGTGGGTGCAGAAGATCACGAATGGAGCAAAGGTAGAGTTGACACGCTGATGAGGGAGAAACACAGTGTACATACAGCAACAACGTAGGGTACGCAGTGTAGTGTTGTAGCAGCATAGAGGCTTCTGGAGGACAGCGCAGCGCAACAGCAGCATAAAGGGCAATAACGCAAAGCAGGTCTGCTTACATAATGCAGAGCTGCAACAACGCAGTAGCCTCCGAAGGACAGCGCAAAGCAGTAGCTTATGGAGCTTCAGTGATGAGATGCAGCCCAACTGACTTGTCTATCAAAGATTGGGTAGGAGTTCTTCAGTTGCTTACTCTCAGTAACTGAGTTGCCGTGCTGCAGTTAGTAGTGGCAGTGCTATGAGCAGCGCAATGCAACAATTTGAGAGGAAGTTGCAATATGGATGTAGCAGTGACGGTGGCAACGTCATGGGCAACAATACGGGAGAACAACAGTAGCGCAGTGATGAAAGGCAACAGGCCAAGCATCAGCGCAAAGACCCACACCAGAGATCAATGCAGAACTTCGGGGTGAAGTATTGTTGTCAGAGCACATTCCTCGCTAAGAGGGAGTGTTGATATTTTGGGGTGTTGGGGTAACATCAGATGTGTTCTTGCTCCCAAACTTTGTGGAGGGACTCGAGTACATGAGATCTCCAAGACCCAGAAAGTGATTTAAGAAATTCCATCCTGTTTAAGAGATATTTAATTAATTAAGATTTTTAATTAAGGACCCTAAGTCTAAATTAGGAAAATTAAAAGATTAAAGTTAATTAAATTAAACATGTGATGAAAATGACTTAAGTCACACGGATCAAGCATCTTCTAATCTTAGCCATTGATTCAAGATTAGATCACGATCGTTGATGTTTCAACGAGAAAAGTATAAGAAGAGGGCTTGGGGTCAGTTGGAGAACACACACAGTGGTAGAGCACTGAAACTAAGCTGGAATTCTAGGGCGTGGTTTGCTAAGAATTTTAGAAGTGTTTCAGTTGTAGCAAGGGGCAGTATTGGCGAGGGGGATGGTGAAGTCCCGAGCCAAGAGTACAACAAGGGCAGAGAAGCAGCAGACTAGAGCAGCGCAGAAGAAGCAATAGCTACGCAGAGCAGCCTAGAGCCCAGCCGGGGCAACGCAGAGGCAGCAAGGGGCTAGGAGGGTTGACGCAGTGCTTGGAGGGTTGATGCAGTCCCAGGAGGACTGACGCTGGCCAACCAAGGAAACACAGGGGCAACGTAACCTAGTCTGGGGTGACGCAGGCCCTTCCAGACCAGCGTAGGGGCTGACGCAGAGGGCTTCAGATCAGCGTTGGGGTTTCTACCGATCGGAAAGGGCCGAGTTCTCTAAATCCCGTTTGAGGGTGTGAATCAGTCAGTTTTCTGTCTCCAGAACAGAGGTATAGCTACAGTTTTATTTTTCTCTCGGGTTAGCCAGTTTGGTGCCCAGGTTTGTTGTACTTAGATTCTGCTTAATAATAAAAACCCTCCAACAGCCAGAGAGACTAGTTTTCCCACATTGGGTTTTTCCGGGGACAGTTGTCCAAAAAATCCTTGTGTGTCACTTTGTCATTGTCCATGTTATTCAGGTTAGATATGCATGTGTAGACTGTTAATGTATTTACTTCAATGTTAGTGCTGAAGATTTCAGATTAATAACTTAATGTAAGTAGGAGAAGTAAATCAGAAATTTAACAGTAAGGTTTTTGTTTAAGTATATTCAAAATTTTTCACAGGGAATAGCTTCGTGGAGCTATAAGCAACCATAGGGTGAGGTTCGCCTTTCCTTATTGGTGTGCTATTCCCCACTATTATGATATTGAGTTGGTTCACCCTTTCTTGATTTATGCCCCGCATACATCCTACCCATGTAGTCTGGGACTCGTGGGAAGTACCTCTCATCTGGCCAATGAGTTGGGAAATGAGGATAGAGACCATAGCATTACCGATGGATGCATTGTGTATTGTCGTACTCTTTATGTCTAGGATGGGTTGTGTTTAACAACTTGATCTAGGATCAAGTCTTGTTGAGGTTTTTACCTCTAAACTAGCTTCGGGTCAGAGGAGAGTGGCAAGGTCTTGTGACTCACTCTCGATAAAATATTCTTCATTATTTCTTCATGGCTTAGCAGAGGATAGGGATGGAAGGATGACAGGATGGTACAAGATGACAGGATTGCACAGGTTGTCAGATGGATTGACGGGTGGAGTTCTCCCTAGTTGAGAGGGAGTGTTAAAATTGGCAACTAGGGCCAAACTCCACTTTGGACAATTCATATGATTGAGATGATATTTTTGTTGGATTCTTCTTCCGAGAGGTGCAAGATTGATCTAAAGATCATCTTCTTTGGATGAGTAGAAGTGGGATTTTGAATTTATTTTCTCACACATGTGCAAATTGTCAAGGTCGGTCTAAAATGTAATGTAGGCTCATAAGCACCAATGGATGTGTCACCACCCTCATTGAAGGATATAAATAAGAGAGATTCATTCCTCATTTTGGACATCACTCAACACATCTCATCATCTCTCTCTCTCATTGGTTCGTACAACATCTTGGAGTCTCTCTCTCTCCTCGCATGTGTGAAAGGAAGGCTGCAATTTTTGGACTATTTTAGGGCTGAAGTGCAGGGCGTTGACCAGCATTGACTTTGGGTCAAACCATCTCCAAAAGGTGCATTTTTCAGGGCAAAATTTCAGTCTTTAGGGTGCGGCTATTGGCACAAAAATCGAGGAATTCTGGGCAGTTTGACTGTAGCATTGACCGCAACATTTGACCGCAAAGTTGGCTTTTCAGTTGACTGAGTTTGACTATGTTTTTCGAATCCGTTTTGGGCTGATTTGGATCACTGTTGGAGGGCACATTGACTAAGGTTGACCAAGCTCATTTGGTGGAGTCAACTTGCTGGTTTGACCAAAGTTGACTTTTTGGTTAGGGCATCCTGTTGACTATTGTTTGACTGCAGTTTTGGGCAAGTGAATTTTGTATATTATACTCTCTCTCTCTGTTGAACTTTTGAAGAATAATAAGAAAATATTGAAGTAAATTTCTATAAGCGTAGAACATACCATTGTTATCTAAATTAACACTCTTCCACTCGTGGTGGGAGGTTCAACCAGCTCCTCCTCCTATCCCCGCTGCTTCGTCTGCTGATAAATTCGCAGATATCCTACTCTTGAGGAAATACTAGTACTAGTCACTGTACTCGATCCCTGTGTCTGTCCTCTTTCTGGTCCCACTGGCTGCCCCTGTTGTTGGACTAAAGGAGCTTCTGCTAACTGATTTCGATCTCCTGCAGGCATCTCTCGAGATCTCCTAAAAGCTCGGTCCTCCATCAACTTTACGTCTAGTCTCACTACAATCTTTCTACTGCTAGGAATGTAGATCCTGTATGCCTTTGAGGTGTTGCTATACCCGACGAGAAACCCCTTCTCTGTATTCTCTGGAGGTCAAAAAAGCGCTCATTGGTTTTTAGGGAGCGCTCAAGAGTGAATGCTCCCCGAGCGCTCCCTCCTTAAAAAAAATTCTCCGGGAGCGCTTTTTTTAAGGAGGGAATGCTCGGGGAGCATTCAATCTTGAGCACTACTCCCTAAAAAAAAACGCTCCCGCTTGCCGCAGCCGCGCGGTCAGAGGAGTCGGTGTCAGATTTTTTGGAGGGAAAGAGGGGGGAGGGGGAATGATAAATATTAAAAATCCCTCCCTCTCCCTCATTATCATCATTCTCAATTTGTGAGCAAGAGAGAGCAAGAGAGAGCAAGGGAAAGGAGAGCTTGGAGAGAGCAAGAGAGAGCAAGGAGCTTGGAGCTTGAAGAGAGCAAGAGAAGGGAGCTTGCAAGGGATATTATAGCTTGGGATTGAAGGCCAAGGAGGTAGGATCTACACTTTAATCTAGATTTTTTTTTTATATGTTGCATTTTAATTTTTTGAAAAATGAAAAATTGAAAATGTTTTATTCTCTCTTTCCCATTTCCATTTGGCATTCCTCCATTTTTTTGCAGGCTAAAAATTTGAAACATCATGGCTATATGACTTGACATTTTCTTCTTGTTGGTTCCTTTTTTTGTTATTATGATGTTGGAGAGTAGAAGAAAGAGGATTATTCAAGAAGAGGAGGATGAAGAAGTGGGTTATACTATATAGTGGATTTGATGAAAATCCTTAAGAGGAGTACCTTGGTGAGGAGGAAGGGGAGAGTGGAGATAATGAGACCACAGTGACACCAACCATAATTGACCAAACACCATTGTGGAAATATGTTTCTAGGCCTGAAGCAGGGAAAGGGGGTGGAACCACTAAAATTTTTCCCCCCCATTGCAATACACAATACACAGGTTCATACACCCGTGCCAGAAGGAACCTTTGTGGGAAAAGGCCATGGGATGGAGATAAAAATATAGGAATCAAAACTTGTGTAAGTGTGTCAGCAACAGATATAGCCAAATATATTAATATAAGGGAAGAGGAGGAATCCCAATACAAATCTAAAATATCTAAGGGTTTCTTTGAACCTTATCCACCATCACATCATGCACAAAAAAGTTCATCAACTTCCACCCATGGCAGTGGATATGGAGACACACTTGGCATTGGAGCAAACATCTCTTTAAGGCATAGAACCATATCAGATTACCTTGACGAAGGGTCTAGGAATGATGTGGATTCAAAAAATTTCCGGTTTTGCTATGCATGTGGGGTACCATTCAATGTTCTTCGCTCACCTTATTGGCATGAAATGGTTTCTGCCATTAATGATGCCCCCAATGGATACAAGAGCCCTGGGTATGACAAGGCTAGAACCGTGGGACTTGATCATGAAAAACCAAAAATAGCTCATTCTTTGAGTAGAATGACAAGTTCTTGGAATGAGCATGGGGTGTCCATTGTATCTGATGGATGGACAAATGTAAAAGGCAAGCCATTGATAAATGTTCTTGCTGTGTTTGTTAGTGGTGCAATCTTCCTTTTATCATATGATTACTCAGATAAGTTCAAGACCGACACCAACATTGCAGAACCATTACTTGACACAATTGAACGTATTGGGCCATACAATGTCGTCCAAGTCATCACCGATAATGCTGCTAATTGTAAGGCAACAGGAGCAATTATTGAGGATAAATACCCCAACATATTTTGGTTTGGGTGTTTGGTTCACACAATGAACCTTTTGATGCATGATATAATTAAAAACAAACAATCTCAATACAAATGGATTGGTGATTTGTACAAGAGAGGCAAAAAAATGATAAGATTTATTACAAATCATAGCAATACCCATGGGCTTTTCCGCGGTCACTCAAAATTGGAGCTATTGAAGATTGCAAAGACTAGATTTGCTAGCTATTACCTCACCTTCAGGCGCCTTTTGAAGGTAAGAGAGTCATTGGCTAGCATGGTATCAAGTCCACATTAGTAGGTATTAAAGGACAGGGCAACAACATCAGTTGACAGGCAAGGTTTTTAACAGGTGGAGGAGACCGCTCTTGATGGTTTGTTTTGGGCACCTGTGAATTTTGAATTTCACCAATTCCATTTATAGCATGATTCGCTTTGCAGATATAGATAAACCAGTGATTGGGGAGGTGTATGAGTAGATGGATATCATGTTGGGGCAAATAAAAGATGTTGTTAAGGAAAATGATCCCAACTTGTAATCAATGATTCACAATTGTGTGTGTGCATGGTGGAATAAGTTTAGTGTTCCACTACATGGCTTGGCGTATATCCTTATGCCAAAATACTACTCTCCATCTTGGTTGGGCCACCCTGCACTTGGGGGTGGGATTAGGATCAAACCTCATACAGATCTAGAGGTGCAAGAGGGATATATGAAAGCATTAGACAATTTGGTCCCTGACAAGGAGGAGTGTGCTAATTTGCGTCTTGAATTAGGAAAATACTTCAGTTGCACTGGTTTGTTTGGTTTTTCCATGCAACGGAAAATAGAGACAGATATGATGCTCTCACATGGTGGGAAGCATATGGCGGCATGAGACTTTTGCCAAAATTGGCAAAAAAAGTTCTCTCACAGGCTGTAAATACTTCTTCTGCAGAGAGGTGCTGGAGGACCTACAGCTTCATCCATAATGTGAGAAGAAAAAAACACAATGAAAATCGAGCAGAAAGCTTGGTTTATGAGCACTACAAATTGAGGTTGTTGAGTCATTATTGTGATCAGGCTTATGAGGATCTATCATATAAATTTTGGGACAACAACCTAGACAATAATTTGGAGAACGACACTATACATCTAGAAGAATTGGAAGCAGAAATTTTGAGAGATGACGATGAAGCAACAACAGCCATGCCACCGCCACACCCACCATCCAGGAGTAGTGCCAGTGCCAGTGTTCGAGTTCCAACTATTGTTCCTTTGCTAACGCCGCCTCCACCTACATCCTCACGTGGAGGGCATGTGCCTTCTAGTTATGGTTGTGGTACTATGCGGGAGGGGACTGCTAGAAGACCACCATTACCACGAGCTACTAAAAAATTAGACATTTCTCGTGGCAAGAGGCCAAGCAATAGATAAAATAGATTTACTAGTCTTTTCTATTTTCTAGTAGTTTTTAACTTTTTATAACTGTTGAAACTTGATTCTTTCATATTTAGTATGATATTTTTTGTAAACAATATATGACAATTTAAGTTTGAAGTCTGAAACTTTGAAGTTGGAAGTTATAAGTTTATAACTCATTATGAATTATGAATATGATGCTTCATGAAAGTTGAAAGTTTATTCATTTCGTTTCATTTTATAACATTTCATTTCATGTTAAATACTCTTTGTTGTATTGGCTACACTTAGCTTACAAGTATAACTATGGTGATCAATGAATCAATGATGATAAATGTTATATATTGAATTTTGAAAGCTTGAAACTTAAGATTGATGAATCATGAGACTCAAGAGTCAATACGTTGTATGTTTCTAACTTGTGGACATGGTTGATGAAGATTATAACTTCTAGATGATTAATGTTATATGGTTCAATCTATGTTTTTATGTTTTTTTATGTCTAATTCATCATTCTACATGCTTTTGTTGACATATATGCATCAAAATATAAAAAATATATATATTATAAAAAAAACGCTTCCTGAAACACTCCTGGACCGAGAGCTTCTAGAAATGGCGCTCCCTCTCCCTCTCCCGCTCCTCGTTTTTGCTCCCGTTCCCAAGTAACCTTGAGCCACACTACCAAAAATCCTCAAGTGACTAACTTCTGGTTTCCTCCTTATGAAGACTCCTTTTGGTGTTTTCTTCCCCAATGCTTTAGGAGGAGTTCTATTCTGAATATACACCGTTGTGTTACATGCCTCTGCCCACAAAAATCTAGGTAAATCCTGGTCATATAACATGGCCTTTGCATCTCCAACTATCATTTTGTTCTTCCGCTCTACTACCCCATTTTGCAGAGGATTATATGGAGTTGTCCACTCTCTTTTGATCCCTTCCTTCGTGCAAAAGTCTGTGAAGTTTTTATCAATGTATTCTTCACCATTATCTGAGCGAAGTACCTTGATCTTATTCGTTGTTGCATTCTCCACGAAAGCTTTAAACTCTTTGAACCGATCAAAGACCTCATCTTTGGTCTTTAAGAAGTAGATCCAGGTTTTTTCTGGAATGATCATTAGTAAAGGCGACAAAGTATTCGGCACCACTAAGAGCTCTATTGGACATCAGGTCACAACTATCTGAATATATAAGTTCTAACACGATATCTGCTCTGTTGTCACTTCTTGGGAATGCTGCCTTAACATATTTCCCAAGTAGACATCCTCTGCACACATCATCGTGTCCCATACTAAGTTCTGGAACCCTTGTTACAGTTCTCTAAGCATCTTGAGTGCTCCATGGTGTAGATGTCCCATTATCCTATGCCATAACTCATTCAACACCTTCCCACTACTACTGTTATTGCCTATTAGTGCCATTGGAGAGCCGAGCTGCAACATGTACAATCTATTGCTTCGAACTCCAATTTGTTTTACCTTCTTCCAATTTGAGTGCTTGACATACACTTTCTTCCCCATGAAGTGGACATCATACCCCTTGTCCTGCAACTGGGAAATTGAAATTAGGTTCATACCCAATCCTGGCACATGTAATACATTTGTAGCAGTGGTGTTGGCTCCTGACTCCCTTTGAAAATATATGGTACCTCTCCTTACTAGAGTACATTTTGTTCTGTTGCCCATAGTAATCTGGAAGTCCATTGACTCCTCCTTGTAGCTAGAGAAATGTTCTCTAACCCTTGTCATATAAGTTGATGCTCCACTATCTATATTCCAAACACCCGATGACGTTGATCCTGATAAGCAAGCAAATTCGTCCTCCAGCCTTGAAGACATATCTAAAGCTTCCTCATTGTTAATTTTGTCCATGCTGAAGAATTTAGTGTGCTATTCCTCTTTCCTCCTGATGTTGATTCTGCTCTTACAAACTGTTGCAAAACTACTGCGTCCAGCTAGAGATCTGCTCTACGAAAAGTATTTGTTGCTCCCTCTGCCTCTGGAATCCCTCGATCTAGAGAGATCAATTTTTCTGTCCCTCAGAAAAAATGATTCTCCTCAAGAAATTCAACCTCTTGACCAAGGTGACTGCACTGCCCTCTGGGTTTCCATCTGTTGCCCACACTGAACAAGGAAACTCCTCCTTTCTTCGCTACTGAGCTCTCTAGTTGATCATCTGTGTTTCCTAATACCATCTGAAAATTTCATCTATTGTAGCAACTAGAAATTATTCTTTTAACTGTAAATTTAATTATGCAGTTTATTTGCTACGACAAACAACGAATAAAATCACAATTGCAATTTTCATAATAAAATTATTGCGGAAAATAAAATATTGAAAACTGAGAAATTCTAGCACACACACAAGAATATTAACACAATTATTTTTGGACAAATGTCCCCGAAAAAACCCAATGCAGGAAAATTGGTGCAGCAGATGAGGGTTTTCTTATTATTCTTCAGTAGCAAATCTTAATATAAAACTTTTAGATGCTTTACTGGTGATCTATTTTGAGGAAAAATACTGTGAGAATTATCTCACACTCCACTGCAAATTTATTCCCCTAAGATGGACCCTTTGTCCTCACGCTGGAGCCTCTGCGTCACTCTCTACGCAGATCTACTTTTGAATTCGCCCTTCCTCACTATGTCTCTTCCAGAAACTGGAAATCTTCCACTTGGAATTTTGTTGCTACCCTCTCTCACCTATTACTCACCCTCTAGCTCTATCTTCTCTACTGAATCACAACAATTGAGAAAATCGAACTGCTTGGGCAATTGAGTAACTGCACTTGTGTGTTCTCCATCTACCCATCTTCTTCTTATAATCTTCTGTTGGATCACCAATGGCCAAGATTAAAACATAATCGATGGCCCAAATTAATTCCCTATCGATTCGTGTGAGTTTCTAGATGATTCTCACCTTATCGCAATTAATACTGATTAATTAAGCATATTCCCTAAGTTTAGACTTGGGAAATATTTAAAACTTGGTTAATAATCTAATTGAGACGCTTCTAGATGAAATTTCTAGGAATGATTTCTGGGTTTTGGAGAATTCATATATTCTAGCCTCAAAAAAAATTTGTGGCTAAACCACATCCGATTTACAAAAACTAATAATTCAGAGGTCACCATATTAGTTAAAGTTTGTCTCACCTTCACTAGCCGCCTAAAGGTGAGGTAATAACTTGTAATCTTGTTTTTGCAAGTTTAAGCAACTACAACTTGGAGTAAGTGCCATAAAAGTAGTTTACCCTTGTATGCCCTGTGATAAATTTAATGAGTTGCTTCCCTCTCTTGTAAAGATCATTAATCCATCCAGATTCTTTATGCTTCACAGTATCATGCATCAAAAGGTTCAATGTGTGCACTAAGCAACCAGACCAAAAGATGTGTGGATGAGTACGCTCAATAAATTTTCTTGTTGCCTTACAATTTGTTGCATTATCAGTGATCACTTGAACCATATTATTAGGACCAACGTCTTTAATTGATTGCAATAGGAGATCTGCAATGTTTTGGGAAGATGCACTGACGGAGGAGTCATGACATGTAATAAATATTGCACCACTAGTAGAAACACCAAGAACATTTATCAAATGTTGGTTTCTAATATTTGTCCACCCATCTGATACAATGGATACCCCACAATCCAACCACTCATTTGTAAAACGTGTCAAAGCTCTTTGAACCTTTGCTTTCTTCTCTTTCTAAAAACAATGTTCTAGCTTTCTCATAGTTGGGGCTCTTGTATCCTTTTGGGGCTTCATTGATGGCCTTAACCATATCATGCCGATAAGGAGAGCGAAGCACATTGAATGGTACACCGCAAGCACAAAGAAATCGAACTATCTTAACTTCCACATCATACCTCCTAACAACATTCAGGGATTCCCCTATTGTTCTTCTATTTCCAGAGGTTGCAGAACTACCATGAGGAGATTTGTTACCAAATCTAGAGGTTGCACTTGATTCAGACTGAGTTTTTTGTTGTGCAGCCCAGGGTTGTGGGGGAAGGGCTTCCCCCCCCTCGAACCCGCTCCTGGAGCTCGCTCCCTCGATCTCGCTCCCAGAGTGCGCTCCCAGAGCGAATGCTTAGAGATAAATATTAATGACAAAGATCCCTATGCAGATCCAGAGGTAATGACAAAGATACCTCTGGACATTAATGCTTAGAGGGTGATTTTAATGACAAAGATCTTGATTTTCCAACAAGAATAAAAAATTAGACATTTCTCGTGGCAACAAGAGGCCCAAGCATTAGCTATAGATAATAGATTTACTTTTCTTTTCTAGTTTCTAGTAGTTTTTATAACTGTTGACTCTTTCATATTTATAATGATAATTTTTGTAAACAATATATGACAATTTAAGTTTGATGTTGGCTATTATAACTCATTGGCAATGAATTATGAATACGATGCTTCGTGAAAGTTGAAAGTTGTTTCATTTCATTTCATTTTATAAAATTTCATTTCATGTTAGATATTCTTTGTTGTAATGGTTACACTTAGCTTACAACTACAACTTTGGTGATCAATGATGATAAATGTTATATATTGAATTTTGAAAGCTTGAAACTTTAAGATTGATGAATCATGAGACTCACTATGTTGTATGTTACTAACTTGTAGACGTGGTTGATGAAGATTATAACTTCTAGATGATTGATGTTATATGGTTCAATCTATGTTTTTTTGCTTTTTTATATCTAATTCATCATTCTACATGCTTTTGTTGACATATATGCATCAAAATATAAAAAAAAATATATTATATAAAAATCTGCTCCTGAACAGGGAACTTCTGAAAATGTCGCTCCTGCTCCTACTCACTATTTTCGCTCTCGCTCCCAAGTAACCTTGGTGCAACCTCTATTTGGATGTATTTTCTTCTTTGTTCAGTTGAAACGTTTGGGCAAATTAGTATCCCCATGGAACCCTTTTTCTCATCACTATCCAACACCCCACAAAGATGCCTCCTCACACAGGTATATGAACCACTATATGGTTTTCCTCCATGACAACCCTGAGGGAACAAAAACTTGTAGCTTCCACCACCTTTTCCCCCTTCAAGTTTGGTCACATAGTTCCACAAGGGTATTAATGTAGCTTTAGCCTCTAGTGTTTGAATGTTCTCTTCAGGTTCATCCCCTTCCTCTTCAAACCCTTCCTCCTCATCATACATTGGGTCACTCATATGGGGACCACTATCCTCTTGTTCTTCTTCCCTTCTATTCCTACTCCCCCTTTCCATCATGAAAACCAAAAATGGAATGATACATGGAAGCCAAAAGAACACCATCTTGGAATATGAATATAGGTGGCGAACAACCTGCAATTAAATGAGCAAGAAGAAATAATGCGAAAGAGTAGGAGAGGGAGGAGAAAATACAAAAAACAGTGACAGAAAAATGATGGAGTTTGGGGTTTGCACTTACATCTTTAGCTCTTGTAAATGGAAGCCCTTCTTTACTCCTCCAAGCTCCTCCTCCTTCACTGCTCCTAGCTCCTCCTTCTTCAATCCTACAATATCTCCTCAAGTCTCTCTTCTCCTCAAGTCTCTCTTCTCCTCTCTTCTCCAACCTCTCTTCTCCAAGCTCTCCAAAAATACAAAAGTGAGGAAGTGAGAGGAGAAAAGGAGATTTATTCCCCTCATTATTTTCCGTAACCCAAGCTAAACCCATGCCCAACCACAATTAAACAAAAAAAAAATGAATCTAGTGAATCCGCCTGGGAGAACCGGTCGACGGCCCTCAGAACTGCTCGGCATCCGCACGGATCCGGCCCCGATCCGCGGCGGATCCACGGGGTGATCCAGCCCTGGAGCTGCAGCTTGGACGTACGGAACTGTGGATCAGGCTGGGCGGTTCCCAAAGACCAGGAATCGTTTTAACTTTTTTCTGGCCCGATCCGCGGTTCCAAATTTCTGACTTGTGGTTCTGGGGCCGGATCACCCACAGATCCGTATGGGCCGCGAATCCGGGTTTTGATACGGGTGGGGGGCGTTTCGTGCAAAATTGTTCTTGATGCCCTAGCACCAAAATCCCTAGCAATTACCTATGCAATGGATCAAGGAGTTTTATGGGAGAGCCAATTAAATTTCACCACTAGGATATTCATTGACTTGTTATTCATAAGTAATGCATGTAATAATGACATCTAGATACTATTCAATAGATTTTCAACAAATTAGGGCACAATAGCAATTCCATACATTAGACATAAAGAAAGTAATTTTTCAACAATAAGCTCACTTACAAAATAACGTGCATGAAATGCCATCCATTGATCCAAGACAATATCTCCACAGACAAATAATTTGCTCCAAATGTCAGAATGCAGTCGTATCCGATTTACTCCACAATACAAGGTTGAATTACACAAGAGGTCAAAATTCCAAGTGTGTGTGATGATGAGATACAAATGAATCCTCTCCTCTACTTATATGAAGAGGAAGAATGCTAATTTTAGCCTAGAGCCCGTAAAAACAATAAAATATGTCACAATGACAAGTTAGGTCCCAAGGAAACCTATTAGATTTGACAAAAACTCAAAAATTTGCCCACGCGTGTGAGCTGTGGGGAAAAGTATGCTGGCATCATCCATGCATAGGCCTTTCTAGGGCTTACATTGAGGCTTGCTTGTGCCAAGCTTAGTGTAGAAGCCTTCTAAAATCACCTCCTAGGGATTAGCCCATAGGTCTATGTCAATACTCCTCTTTGGGCCCTGTTGATCACACTTTGTCAACGACCCCATAGCAGTACACCCCCATTTTTTCAAATGGGATTCATCATGTTCGACGTGGTCGCGCCATTCAGATTCCATCATCAGTCGACAGTTTTATGAATAATGTAAACCCATTCTGCATGTTTATGATGTAAATGATCTAAGTAAGACCATCATGTATGTAACAACCTAGGTAAGCCTAGTATGTTGGTGACGATTTCTATCCTAAGAGGTTTTTTGTCTCACTGATTTACTTGTGTTTTTCGACACAAGTGATCGGCAGAGTTTTCCTCTCCAACTTCACCCCAAAGCTAGGGTGGATTTTGTCATCAAGATGCTAAGTGAGTCCTAGTGTTTTCTATCGAGTTTTTGTAAAAGTAGTTTGGGAATAATCCTAGCCAGTTGGCTAGATTATTTTATTACAAGCTACTTAGTCTACTAGATCATGTTTTGAGTCGCAGAATTGGATATCTATTTGAGGGTCTATACGAATGGATATTCCCTCTTCATGTGTCTAAATGTATTTATCTTATGTAAAGAGGGTTGGAAAAAATAATTAAAATCCCCTCTCAGTCAATTAATTAAATTTTCTTTTCAAATTAATTAAAAAATCTTAAGCCAGAAATTTAATTAATTTTAGGTTCTAGGTGAGTATAAAATTCTTCAAAGGAAAAATTCATTGGTCCTTAAAAAATGAATTTTTAAAGGCCCCAAGCCAAGGGAATATTGTGAATTTCAAGAAATTTTCGACCCTTGGGCCTAGGTGGTTAAGTCAAAGTCAAAATTTTGAGGTAATTAACTCAAAACATAGTATTTTTGAGTTAATTAAAATGGAATTAAATGATAAATTCGTTTTTCCTCAAATTTATAATTTCGACGGTACAGATTAGAAGATGATCAAATCTTTTCGACGGTCGAGATTATTTTGACATGGATCAACCGAACTAGTCATTGGAGATTTTAACTTATAAATTAGAGGTCTTTGTTAGTCTTTAAATCATCCGATCTTTGAATCGTGCACTTGTTCTTGGAAGCTCTTGTGATTCCTTTTTGATGAATAAAGCATAAAGACTTTGGGGTTGCAAATTTTGATGTTCTTTTCCAGATCTATGTGGTGATTTGTCTCTAAACTCTGCTACTTAATTTGACATTTTATGGCTAATGGCCTTCATGGATTAATCTGCATATAGGTATTTTGTGCACTTTTCTGGATTTATAAGATGACATTTTTTATTTAACGGAAAGACTAGTTATCTATTTTTCTGAAAGATCTCATGTTATTTTCTTAAATCTCTATCAATCTAAAGTTCAGATCTAAGTGTGCAGGGAATATTTTTAGGTTTAAGCGTTTGGGGAAGTCTTCAGTTGGACCAGCCGACTCTCAGATTACATAAATCTAAAAAACTCATTATTTGTTGATTTCCAAAGCTATCTTACGGAATTAGTGGTTTTGCAGAGTCTTCTAGGACTTGTGCCTCTCTTTAAAAATTTGAATTTCTAAAAAATTGTGCTGAGATGGGTTTAAATCTGGCCATGAGGGCCTCCGATCTGTAGATTAGCATTGTAAATTTGTATATTTGCTCTAGGGTGTAAGGGTTTAATAATTTTTGTGCATAGTTCTAGATCTGTTTTGGTTTTGCAGGTTTGCAAGAGGTTTTCAGAATTTTTTTAAAGATCTGACCTCAGGATCGCTTCTGTTGACAGATCTGGATGTTATTTTATTAAAGGTGCATTTAAAATCTAAGTGTGATGGAAAGAATTTAAGTTCGTTGGACGTTTTGATGTGTATTGGGTTTGTTTGAGGTAATCACTGCCTTTGTTCGCTGCATAAAACGTTGTCTTCTCCCTTATTCCTCTGTCGTCCGCAACCCTTCTCTCTGCCATCCTACCGTTTTCCTTCCTCCGCAGACCGTCGCCCGACCTCCTTTCCGCATCTCCTTCGAACTCGTTTCTCTCTCGAGCCTCCTTGACCACCGTCTTTTTCCTTTGCAGCTCCCTCGACTATCCTCTGCTGTCCTCGTCTAGCTTGCTGGCCGCTGCACCAGCCTCCATTCCGCTCCGCCGTCCAGAGCTTCCATGTTGTCGACTTAAACCTGCAAGCAAAACAAACTAACGCATACATTAAAATTAAAAAAAAAAAAAAAAAAAAACCTTACGTCTATGCGTTAAATTTTTTTATTGGTTTCATTTTTGTGTAAAGGGTTTAGTTTTAAGTTTTAAATCATTTTCGATTTTAATTCATTAACATTAGTTTAGTTTAGTTTTAGGTTTTAATTTAAATTCGATTTTGTTAGTGTTAGAATAGGGTAGCGTTAGTTCTTTAGAGGTTTTTAGATTTAATTTGTAGATTTTAATTCGATTTGTTTTTAGCTTTTAGTTTTATTTTTTTTATTTTTTAGTTCTTAGTTTTTATATGTTAGATTTTACTTGTTTGGTTAGTTTAGTTTTTGTTTTAATTTGTTTTTTAGTTTTAGATTTTAATTTAGATTTTAATTCATAATCTTAGTTTCATTTGTATATATATATATTTTGTTTAAAAAATGATAAAAAATATAAAATATAAAAATTCTAAAAATTCTAAAAAAAATTCTTTTATAGTCAAATGAGCTTTTAAATTTTTATCCTAAGTTGACTATATAATTTTTTTATTTTATTTCTGGATTGGGTCATTTAGAACATCATAAATTCGGAAATATTGCAATGATCTGGCATTTCAATTTGATAGTCGTCTCATGATAGCATTGTTGTGGATTCAGATTTTTGAATGCATAGTTGTGGTGCGTTCTATTGAATATCATTGTGGTCATTTGTGTTTTCATAGCAGCAGTTATACATCAATTACTTAGCTTTAATTGCATAACGGGATCTTTTAACTCCATAAGGCACTGGTTTTAATATAATTGGATCTGTGAAATCTCGTTAATCTCATCAAGTACTTGGTTATTTGACTATGTCTCCCGAGTTGGTTTACTTGCAACCAATTCTATTTCTTCATTTCTATTAGGGTCTACCTCCCTTAGCTTGCAAGGAGACAACTTAGATAGAGAGATTGGGGATCAAGGTGACAGCCCCCAATCTGAGCCATTGTCGCGGTGCCTAGACATTTTGTGCGACAACAGGCCCCAATTTTCATCTTGGGGCAATGTTACCACTCAATTTATCTGGGGTCCTAGGAGGGGTTCCAAAGGGACTACTACTAGAAAAAGTGGCAACAATGGGACAAGGACCCATTGTCACCTCAGTCAATGTCCCATGTTCCTTACAGACTTTCACCAATGGGAGGAGTCTCGGTATAGGGAAATCACTAGAATGATGAGGTCAATAACGATGCACAATGTGATTTCCAAAGCCCGTTCAAAGGAGAGGCTCAAATAATAGGTTTCTTGTTTTAGAAGCAAAAGAAGGGCTCTCCAAGAAGGGCTTGAGAGAAGGATGACCTCGTGTTTAGGAATATTTAAAAAATGATGAATGCCTATGGTCAAAACTTCCAAAATCCTTAACTCGTGATTGATGTGTTTATACTAGGGTTCAAAGTGAGGCAAGGATAACTCATTCAATGGAAACATTCAATTAAAGTGCAAGCTTTGGGACAAGTTAGGGTGACTTTCCACGAAAAACCTCTTGAGAGAAATACTATAAGAGACCAAGGGTTGAGAGATATATCGTGGTAAAGGCTCATCCAATAATCACCTATAGTTAAGAGAAAGGTTTTGAATGATGAAATAGAAAGTGCAAACTTGCAAGAAATGCCCAAGTCTAAGCAGCTTCAACGATTCCCTCATGGTGTGATAACTAGGGCATCAATTTATTTGAAATTCCACTGTTGGAATTCGTTCAAAACTGGAGGATGCCTACAGGAGGCATAAATGAAGAAACTTGTCTGGACAAAATCTTAAAATTCCTCTATAATGTTCCAGAATAGAAAAATTAGTGCTAACACAAAAAACCATAAATTTACACAATGGAAAATTTAAAATACTACAATAATCAATCAAAACCATATAAAATCCGGAAACATCTGAGCTATTTTATTATGAGATGGGAAAGAGTACAAATATATAGAGAAATTGTAATATTCCTTTTTTTGGTGTTCCTTACAATAGGGTTAGGATGGACTTCCAAAGTTGGGAGCAGATAGGTCACAGGGACAGGTTGGGGTGATCAGCGGGTCTAGGGGATCTTTGGAGGAGTTTTGAGGAGATTTTATGAGGGTCGGTGGCATTCGCTTGATATATTCCATCAACCGGACAGTTTGCCTTTTGTTTCGATGCATTCTGACAACTTTCGGAAAATTGAGTTATTTTTGGGCTTAACTCAATTAATTATGCTCAAGGTGGCATCCTGCGAGGAATATGTAATAGAACAACTTAGTGTAATAGCTCATTGGAACCGGAAAGAGAATATCTACATGATGGGATGATTGGACACGAGTTTCAGTGACGTAAGGAGACATGGTAGTCGATTTATCCTTTTATGTATTAAAAAGGAATATTCTAATTGGAAAATAAGAGGGAAAGTGCTCCATGATTAAAATAATAATAAAATAGAAGGCTCTAGAGGGGTCCATGAGATCTATAAAAGAAGAGGAGGAGGCCATTGAGGAATATCTTGGATTTGATATTTTTTCTTGTATTTGTTTGAGAACCTGGTTCTCTTCTCCATTGGTAGCCCCAAGACGGAAACCCTCGGGTATGTTGTCGAGTGTTGGACGGAAAGCCAACTCTCTTTGAGGAGACTTCATTCAGGAGTTTCACATAGACTCATGGATATTGGGGTGAGGATCATTCAAATCCTCAATTGGTGCTTCATTGTCTTCAGTTGATTTAGTGGCAGCTGCTGTTGGAGGGAGAGTGCAGTCGTTCAGTTTTGGAGGCTAGCGCAGTGCAACAGATTATATTGGAGGTGAATTTTCCATCTCAGCTATTTGGGTCAGATATGCATGTAACCCTAGTTCGCCATTTATAATAAAAAGATGAGATTCTTCCTGTTCAATGTGTTAATGGATTGCAATGTTCTATTTGTTTTTATTTTACATGGCAATCTTCTGTTAAATAAATGTTGATTTTACGACAAAGTTTTCGATTGAGTTATTTTCTGCAAAATTGGTCGAAATATCCCGTTTGGGATATTATAGTGGTATCAGAGCTGATGATATTGCCAGCCTGAGGATTATTTGTAGGAGGAAAATCTGTTGTTCTCAAGGTGCAGAGGAGAAATCTATTTGGTAGAAAATAATTCTTTACAGTTACGTTTCAAAAGTGTAGAATCCAATATTACTTTGTCCGAAGTTCCAAGTTGTTGTGCTAGGTGCTTGAAAGCGAAATTCTTTAGAATCCATGGTGTCAATCAGTTTGTTTGCTTAGTGTCAATCAAATTTACCTTTACTGATTTGCACAAGAACGCTGTGGACTTTTTCCTAGAGGAGAAATAATGACCCTGTCAGTGCAAATCTCTTCAGCAAAGGGCTGATTTTAAAGAGAATTTGAGTTCGGCATTTAATTCGTCGCTGTGGGCAGACCATCTACAACCATCGAAATTTTTGAGTTGTTTGACACAGAAGTTTGCGTCAGGGCCGAGTTTCTCAATCTCAAATTGGGACGAAGGAGTTTTTTTTTTAAATTTATTTATTAAATGATGGGCCAAATTCATAAACTGTAAGTCCACAATCGTTCACCGGGCTTAGTTCCTTGGAGTGCGTGGGTTGTGGCGCAGAGAACGTTAGCCAACTCGCAATAATGAAGAAACCTGAATTTTGAAAGTGAAGCTGCTACGACTGAGTACTCCAAGTGTGTGCGGGTCACCGTTGCCAGGAGGCAGGTAAGTGAGCCGTCGCTGCAACTTCATGTAGAGCGCAGGAGCAACCGAAGTTATCCTTATGCATGGTCGGTTCACCCAGCAATCTAGGCCGAGCTATGTTGATTTGACGAGATCATTCCCCACAAATAAATCGTCGTCAACAATTGCGGAACTCTGGGGTCAACAAGGGTGAATTGGAGCAATGCAGAGGCGGTGGAGGGCTGCAGGGCCATGTGTTCGACTTCATTACTGTGGATATTCTTTCCTTTCAGTGGCCAAATAAAATTCGAGCAGGCAGAGGCCGTGGGAAATTTTGTGAAGCAGCAACAAGGGAGCCAATTCAACCAGCGTATTGAAGCGCACGAAATCACATGGGATTGCGATTGTTTAGTATTTGATCGAGCGGAAATGAGCAGAAATGCTTCAAGGCACAGGAGTCGATCTCTCTCTTTGTCTGGCGGAAAAGTTCTCTCTCTAAGCGAGCTGAGAATTAATCAGAAAAGGGGTCAATTCATAAGTGCAGGCTGGAGCAATGTTGAGGGAAGGTCAACCCTAAGGGGTGGGGAGCCACTATGCGGATTAGACAAGCAATTGGGCAGGTATAATTTGACAAGCCTGTATGCGAGTATTGGAATTATCGGTGGCAGAGGAGACAACGTATGTATAAAGGAGTGATCACAAACCGGTTTGGGAGTGTTGCATGCATTTTAATGTGCTGTGCAGTGTTGATCAGGACCCAGTGCACCTATTTTTGGAGTGGCCAGTATAGTTCTGCAATATGGATTTGGCATAGGCCTTGGATACAACGCAATTGAGGAGCGATACTTTTTCCGCATTGTTTAAAAAGAGAAAGGTTGTCTACACAAATTTGTCTACAGCATGCTCAGATTGGGTGATCTTCAAGACGTGATCCCACTGTTCGGAAGGTCAAATTGTTACATTGACTTAACGTTTCCAGGTTTACCGATTGATCCTCTAACTTCATAAAATTTGTGGTTGTAAATCTATACTCTGTCAACATTTTGAAGTTTGGATTTATACTGCTGTAATGATTAATATGCTGTTGTAGCATAGCTGATTTATTGTGAGGGGAAAATAGCATTGTCTCGCATGCTTACCATGAGACTTGGGTTGAGTCACAACTGTTGAGTGCATATATATTCTCTAGCATTGGGCAGGATGTTTTGAAGGTTGTTGCTAGGGTATCATGAGTGAGTGCCATGTAAGACAACTGGTCATATTACTGTATTACGTACCTCTGTGGAGTTGTCTGTCACAGTCATGTATGAGTCAGTTGATGTACTTGTCATTATTCTAAACAAACTTTTCTAAACTCCCTGCATAAACTAGCTACAAAAATCAATAAAACCTTCTCCAAAGAAATACTCACCTTGCTACAGCAAAGGCAACCACAAACAAAACGTGAGCTGGGACACATTGTATGAAAAGACTTGTATTGCCATTATTGAACGACCATTACTGATATTTTCATATATGTTGCGGAAAAAATAAAGTTTTTAAAACAACTCCTAAATCAACACAGCAGTGCCTCAGTGGGTTGTGATCTAGACCAAAGACCAAAAAGATTAAACAATGCAGAAGTTGGTTTCTTGAAACAGAACAACAGACCCTTCTCCAAGGAGGTACATAATTTTCTCCAACAAAGTTATCCGAGAGACTTACAAAAAGAAAAAGAAGTGGGAAATTGACTTTATGCACTTGGGATGGACTTAAAGAGTGGAAGATCAGAAAATGTCTTTCCCATGTTGGAGAAACTGGAATCTTGTCTTTCAAAGGTAGAGCAATCTGATTGGAGTTTAAATTGGGCTTTGGAGCCATCTATGCTTGCATTCATACAAGCCAAATTCTTGGAACATCCAAGTGAGAGAGTCAAGCTTGTAGCTGTCTCTTGTTTCAGTGATACTTTGAGGATAGTAGCACCCTTTCCTCCCTACAATGATGATGTTATGAAGAGATTTTTCAGACGAATGGTATAGACTTTTCAAGACTTGGACAACAGTGCACGCTCTATATTTGGGAAGAAGCTTAAGGTTTTAGGAGTTATGGCCATGACCTGGACTTATGAGGTCATGTTTGATCTTGAGTGTGATGGCTTGATTTTGCAAATGTTCCAATGTTTCTTCAGCATTAGGAGACATCATCCTGACACAGTCATAGCACACATGCAGTCCATCCTGTCGTCATGTATGAGAGACCATGATGCCATTTGTTGGGAGTTGCAGATTAGGTTGTTGAGCATTTGGAGGAGAGAGTAGTTGGTCTCACCTACTGCTTATAAGCTAGCCCAAGGGTTGGTTGAGCAAAACGTTGGGGTATTCAGGAGACAGTTGACCAGGGAGGAGCTGCTCCAGTTTGGTGGATCAGGCAGCAAAAATGAGTTGAGGAAGGGACTTTGCTTCATTTGCAAAGAACCTTAGGGGCCTAATCACTCATGCTTGAGAGATGCAGATGAGGTGGCAGAGGAGAGCAGGAAGACATTCCTTCTGTATGTTAGGATGAGGAAACTTCTTCGAATGAGCAGTCATGTGGAGTTAATGACAGTAGGTCTGATTTGTATTCCAGTGTGCATGGTGAGCAGTCAGGGGACTCTACGAGAGGTATTCTGGATGATGAGTCACTTGTGATGATTCGGCTGGAGCAGCATATGGTGGAGCATGAGTCAGCTGAGGAGGAGGCTATGCACATCATGCATGTAGTCCTTTGGGGGAGAGCCAGATGGAGACTCACATTGAGTCTGTGATGGATATGCAGCTAGCCTTGGGGTCAGCCATTGAGGAGGAGCAGACAGATGCACAGACATCTAGTACAGTGACAGTAGTTGCAGATACTTACCCTTAGGATATGTTGGAATTTGATGGGGTAGCTCTGCGAGAGGCTAGTAGACAACAGGAGTATGACATTTCTTATCAGGAGAGGGAGGAGTTGTTGGAGATGGTGGTGCATCCATCTTTGGGCCGACCCACTGATGAGGTGTCGGTAGATGCACATACAGTTAGCAGGGCTGCAATACTTTTAGGGAGCGACACTCTCCAAGAGTACATTGATGGGGCTTGCAGCATATCTTCTCCACTTTGGCCTGTTATAGAGAGAGGGGCCTTCTTTTTCAGGCAGTTCTCGTTAACAGGCGGGAAAAAGCAACATGAGTTGAGTATGGGCCAACGACAACACTCCATACGTGTTCCGTATGCAGATGTCACTACATTGGATTCTTCTTTCGGGATAGATTGGCGGGAGATCATGAGTTGCTACCCTATTGATGGTCCAATCTTCTTCATAGGGAGCATAGCAGAGTAGGGACCCTTAAACATGACAGATGTTGCAGCTTCCAGTTGGCAGTGGGGCACGAGTTGACAACTCTTCAACATTCCATCCTGACTTCAGGAGTGCAGGGTTAGCATGAGATTGAGTCAAGAGTTGGATTGGAGAGAGGTGATGAGTTGGTATGTTGTTGGTGGGGCAACTTACACAATCAAAGCTACAGCACAACAGGAGCCATGGAGCATTGATGCTTGTTGGTGGTCTTCACTTAATGGGGTAGTGGCTATAGCCAAAGGCAGTGCGTAGTCCAAGCCATGGGATTCGGGCAATGATTGGCGATGGTGGCGTTGAGATCCGAGAGGATTGATTGATGATAGGTGCGGTGAGAGGTCAATTTGGGATCCCGACATTGAGGGGTCTATTCCAGGTAGCTTGACACAGAAGCATAGCTGCACTCAGGGGTTTGTATGGGATCCGGGCATTAGGTCTTAGTTGCACCGAGCCAGCAGGGTGGCCCACATATTTGGATTGCTTGAGGGAAAGCAATCTTTGGGCGAAAGGTCTGTAATATTCCTTTTTTTGGTGTTCCTTACGACAGGGTTAGGATGGACTTCTAGAGTTGGGAGCAAACAGGTCACAGGGACAGGTTGGGGTCATTAACAGGCCCAGGGGCTTTTTGGAGGAGTTTTGAGGAGTTTTTATGAGGGTTGATGGCATTCGCTTGATATATTCCATCAACTGGACAATTTGCCTTTCGTTCCAGTGCATTCTGACAACTTTCGAGAAACAAAGTTATTTTTGGGCTTAACTCAATTAATTATGCTCAAGGTGGCATCCCGTGAGGAATATGTAATAGAACACCTTAGTGTAATAGCTTATTGGAACCAAAACGAAAATACCTACATGATGGGATGATTGGACACGAGTTTAAGTGACTTGAGGAGACATGTAGCCTATTTATCCTTTTCTGCATTAAAAAGGAATATTTTAATTAGAAAATAAGAGGGAAAGTGCTCCATGATTAAAATAATAATAAAATAGAAGGCTCTAGAGGGGTCCATGAGATCTATAAAAGAAGAGGAGGAGGCCATTGAGGAATATCTTTGATTTGATATTTTTTCTTGTATGTGAGGTTGAGAACCTAGTTCTCTTCTCCATTGGTAGCCCCAGGACGGAAACCCTCGGGTATGTTGTTGAGTGTTGGACGGAAAGCCAACTCTCTTTTAGGAGACTTCATTCAGGAGTTTCACAAAGCTTCAGGGATATTGGAGCGAGGATCATTCAAATCCTCAATTGGTGCTTCATTGTCTTCAGTTGATTCAGTGGCAGCTGTTGTTGGAGGGAGAGTGCAGTTGTTTAGTTTTGGAGGCCAGCGCAGTGCAGCAGATTATATTGGAGGCCAATTTTCCATCTTAGCTATTTGGTTCAGATATGCATGTAACCCTAGTTCGCCATTTATAATAAAAAGCTGAGATTCTTCCTGTTCAATGTGTTAATGGATTGCAGTGTTATATTTGTTTTTATTTTACATGGCAATCAACTGTTAAATAAATGTTGATTTTATGACAAAGTTTTGGGTTGAGTTATTTTCTGCAAAATTGGTCGAAATATCCTGTTTGGGGTATTACAGAAATGCATCTGGGCTTGCCTTTTTGCCAAGCTGAGCAAAGCCCAAATGAAACCACAAAAACCCAGAAAATCTGCCCAGTGATGCTCTGCGCTGTCCTAGTGAAACTGCACTAGCTGTTGCAATGTAATGGCTGGAAACCCCACTTTCGTTGCTTAGAAAATTCTCCAAAATTAACCTCGGACTTCTCAACCCAATCCGACCAAAACCCGAAATGGTTTAGCCAGAACACGACCTTCCAAAATTGACCCCCAATAAGCCCTACCCTCTCCCAATAGCTGCTGAATACGTTGTCTACATAATCATCAATGAAATAATCAACAACCCTCCAAATATGTAGCAAATACTCCCTCCGACACTTCCTCAATCTCCCTCGGCAAACAACAGCTCAAATGGCTGAGGCACTACGCCACAACTATGCCCAAATCTCCTCCTCTGCACTAGCCCAAAGACTGTCGTGCTGCTTCAGAAACATATTATCAATCTCAGCCCTTGGAGGTTCGCCTATAGGTTAATAAGCTAATGAACCTAGGTTCACCTATAGCTCTTGTAAGCTAATGAACCTTGCAACTAGCAACAACCACATAAGAACACACTGCATCCACCCGGACTATCACTGCGTCCTATAGAAATACGCACTGCTGGGGAAACCAAATATAGAAGATGAAGATATCACGATGAAGCTCTCTCAGATGAAATGGAAAAACAAACTATGGTGGCACTCGAAGTCCCCCGAAGAATGGATGAGTTCTCCGCTCGGAAAACTCGTGCTAAACAGCAAGTAACCCTGCTAAGCAGCTCGAGCAACTGAGATCAAAATCGATTATCCAAATTGTTGAATTTTCATGACCTTGGGTCTAGGTTAGAGTCTTAAATATCTGATGCTACCAAACCAAGAATCTCAACCATAAACTACTTTGCACAGTGGGAATATAAAGCAGTAAGTCACATATACACAAATATACACGCCGTTTTAATTTTTCAACCCAACTTCGTTATATTAACAACATATAATACAACAGTCTAAGGCTCCCATACTAGTGATAATGGCCCTCGTACATCCACTAGTACAAGACAAGATACTCTGACCATCTGATTGTAGCATCTAACAACTCCTCTCGGTCGTATCCTATACCTGCCTAGTCCTTCGACTCCCAATCTGCAGCTCTTGCCTCTATCAATGCTCCAAGTCCATCTGGCCACTCAATCTTAGCTCTCCAATCTGCTCTCCAGTTGTCCCTTCGTCCATCAAGGGTACAACACATCAAGACTCCTGTCAAGTTGTTCACAACTCCGTTTGTGAACAACTCTCAATCTTCCCACTGTTGCTTCTCAGTTACTCAGGGACTTTAGCCCACTATGGTCTTCCTGCGCTGCAACAATGAAGACCAACATAGGGCACGGAGCACTGCCACCTATCACTGCAAGATGTCCATCTCCCAAAATGAACACAGGCTAGGAGGACTGCCCATGATCTACTGTAGAAATCCTTCTCCACAAACAAGTCTCGAGCTCCACAAACTCCTCCTGGTTGATGAGACCCTTGAGCTCCAACAACTGCCCCTCTCGCAACTACCTTTGTTCATCAGGGTGTTGCTCACCGGGCTCCAACTTGGACACTACCACGCTATCCTCCAACAAACCATAAGTACCCAATCTCGTCCACACTTGGTCTTCTCTCGCACTGCCCTCCAACAGTGCTCGAGAGACCAAGTCCAGGCTGTAGCATCTGCTCCTAGTTAGGGCATCCCCAAACTTGGGAGACCTTTACACATGGCTGCCCACAGACTCCACTAAACCGCCCTTTTCCCTGCAATAGAGGAGCTATTGCGCAAATCTAGGCACCATCAATATGTCCTCTCATAGGACACCATCAATCCATCATACACGTGTCCATCTGCAACATACCTTGCTGGTGTCCACTTGCCTTCCAATTTGATGTGCTTGTTGTCACCTTGGCTGCTTGGTAGGCCTTCCAACAATCCACGTGGGCTCCTCCAAACAATTCCTAAGGCCTCCTACAAGCAGCCAACAAACTGACCCAAGAAATAGTCAACACTTGACCCAAGTGCACAACAACCTTCTGCTACAAGTTTGTTGCTCAATCATTGTGGCATTTGTCACTAGTGTAGGGCATCTAATCACCAGATTTGCCCCTCCTCCTTAACTTCCATAGTCTGCTTTCTCAAACTGATCCAAACTAACCCAAAACATAGATCCAACACTCATCTACACTTTGTCCAAGTCTGCGTTATTGTTGTTATACTGGTGACTAGTTAGGGCACATCCATTTTCTGTAATAGCCCCCAATCTGTGAAAATTTCTGAATCTAAGTTACAGAAATCCTACTGCAGAAATCTGATTTGCATTACCAACTTGTTTATTTAATTTACAAGTTATTTTCTGAATACTTCAGTAAAACACTAATGCAAATACATTATAGCCTACACGAATATACAAATCAATTATTGAAAAATAAATGAGACAATCAAACAAAGGACACTTATTTTCGGATAGATGTCCCCAGAAAAACCCAATGCAAGAAAACCGGTGCAACAGTTCTGAGGGTTTATATTATTAAGCAAAAGTAATTTGAGTACATCTAGGGCTCCATAAACCGGCTCACCCAACAGAGAATATCCTTGACAGACAGAAAAATCGTGAGTTTTACCTCACTCTACAAGTCCTGGCTGATCCTGATAAAAAACTAGTGAAACCCTAGCTGCCTCTGCACAGTAGATGCGTACGCTTGCGTGGGTCTAGCTGAAGTCTGCGTCACCCCTTCTCTGCGCTGATCTGCCTCTAAGAAAATCAAGTTTCAGCCCTGCTGGCTTAGAAATCCTGATCTCCAACAATTTCTGGACTGTCCCTTGGAGCCACTGTGCAGCCCTTGCGTGAGCTCTGCGTGGGCTTGCATCACCATCTTTAGATTCTGCGTCACCATCTTTAGAGTCTACGTCACCTCTCCTAGTGGTTGCACTGGTCCCTCTGCTGTCTCTGCTGCCTCTCTGCAATGTAATCTTGGTCCTCCGACCAACAACCACTTTTGCCCTTAACTACTGCATTGAATCACTCAGGTTTGATCTTCGTCCGAGCACTACTCTGTCAGAAGAATTCGATCTCAAGATTCAGACTCTGTGTGTGTTCTCCAACTGACCCTCAAGCCTTCCTTTATACTTTTCCTGTTGATAAATCAACGGTCGTGATCTAATGCTTAATCAATGGCTAAGATTAAATTAGAATTGATCCTCGTCACTTAGTAGCTTCTCAACCACATGTTTAAATTAACTCACTTTAATTATTTAAATTCCCTAAGTTTTAACTTAGGCTCCATTTAAAACAATTATTTATTTGAATAACTTTCACTTCGGGTGGAATTTCTTCAAACGATTTCTAAGTCTTGGAGAGCTCATTTGTTCTAGCCCCTCCACAAAATTTCAGAGCTAGAGCATATCCGATGCTATCCAAAAATCAACACTCCCTCTTAGCGAGGAATGTGCTCTAGCAATACTTCTCACCAGAAGCATCACCCTGATGCACAACATCGGTCCTTTGTGCTGCTGATGCTCGGCTTGTTGCCCTTCATCCACTACGCTATTGTTATCTGTACTGCTGCCCATGACTGCCTCTGTCACTGCTACATCTAATCTACAACTCCCTCTCAAACTGCTGCATCATGCTGCCCATAGCACTGCCACTGCTAACTGTTGTACTCCAACTCAGTTGTTGAGCGTTAAGCAATTGAAAAGCCACCCAAAACTGACATACTGGTCAGTCTGATTACTCCTCGATGATGGAACTACCTCTGCTGCTAATCTGCGTTGACCCTCTGATGCCACTGTGTTTTTGCTGCTCTGCACTACGTAAGCACTGCTCTGCACGCACTGCGCTGCACCACTATGCACTGGGTTGCTGTTGCCTCTGCTTTGCGCTACTTCAGACTTCGGCACTCTAGCTCTGCCACTGTTGCTCCATCATCCCTTGCATCAAATGACACCTGTCATTCTGCTACTGTCATTAAGGGCTCCTGTAGCCATATGTGTTCCAAGAGTTTGGGCACCTCAAGGATCTTGCCCCTCATATCAAGCAACAATTATTCTAAATACATCTTTGAATGTCACACCAGACAATTCAGTTACAAAGAATACTGACAGAGGAAAAAAACAGTGAGATTACCTCACTTTGCAAGTCTCAGCTGATCTGGTAGCTGAACTGACGAAACCCCAACACCCTCTGCGTAGCCTTTGCGTAGTAGTTGCGTAGGCCTACGTGGGGACTGCTCTGGAACTGTGTTACCTCCTCTACGTGATCTTTCAGCTTTAAGGAAAAACTCAATCCCATCCCTCCTGGCTTAGAATCTCGATGTCCCAGCTGAAACTCAGACTTTTGCTCAGAAACTGCGTTGCCTCTGTGTGTGGCCTGTGTGGCCCTGCGTCACCCTCTCTGGGATCTGCGCTGCTTCCTCTACGTCTTTCTCTGCCTCTCTGCTGAGTATTCTTGGCCTTAGAGAAGATCCTTCGATCAAAAACTTTCTCTGCCCCTCAACTGTGTGTCGAACAAGTTCCCTTCTCCCTCTTTCGCTGTTGCCCCAGCAAAACTCGGATATGGATTTCTTTGGTGCTAGAAAACCTCTAAGGAACAAGCTCCCTCTGAATCTTGATTTCCTTCACGAAAATCCTTCTTCCATCCATTGTTGAATCACCCCTCTCTGATCTCTCTTTGTTGTTGCTTAGCACTGGATCTAGACTTCTTGGCAAGAAATTTTCCGAGGAAATGTTTCCTGCTACTTTGCTTCTACCACACTAGACACTGTTATGCACCCACAAAATTAGCGCCCCACCAACAACTTCAGATAAAAATCTGCACTGCACCTCCAGCCACAACAACTGGAAAAATGAAACTCAATAGCCTCTATGTTGGCCTAGGAACCACTGCTTTGCCTTCTGCAGCTGCAACGTCACCCTAGCAGGCTGACATAGGCTCTGCGTGAGCCTTCCATGGTGACAGAAAAGCATAGCTAAAGATTCAATGCTATGGAAAAGTTATGAACATTACAAAAAAGGAAGCCCATATCATCGAAAAGATGGACGATGTTGAAGAAGACCAAGGAAAGGAGGAGTAAGAGATCTCTGCCATGATTGAGGTAGTATCCCTCACAAAAGGTCTTGGCATAGCTCCTAAGTCTTTTGTTATAGGATATGGATATAATAAATAACAAGATGCAATGTGGCATCATGAAAGTATTAGAAACAAGAGCTCGTGACATCACAATGGGAATCATGAAGAACAAACAAAATTCATGACAGTTAAATATAAAGGATATAGCTCTTGGGAACGTCATTGGAAATTGAAGGAAATGAAGAAGTCATCCAGGATGGGGCTCATCATACATCAAGTCAAAAAGGAAACATCTATTAGATAGTGATATTCAAGATCCTCAAGCTTCTCTGATGGAATCTTCATTGGAAGATTCATCGATCCAGAGAGGGAGCAAGTGTTTCATCGGGAATTCCAACTTGTGGAATTCATGGGATGATGGTATGATGACATAAGAGAAGCAGATCAAGGGATTGAAGATCTTTTAATCAAGGAAGTTGTTGAAAGAAGCCAAGATGACTTGAAGGAAAATGAGGTATGTATGCTTGTATTTAATATTATACTATCCCGTTGTATGGTTGCAGGTAACATGGATCACTACTTCTATCTTGAGAAGCATGATCAAAGGAAAAGGATCTCCTCCTCTAAGGTAAATGAGGTATGTATGCAGGAAGGTATGGGTCACAATTAGATGAAATCAACATAATATGTCCTCATATGAAGTATGTGGTGGTTGATTATAGTCAAGGAACTCTGATTGGAAGATCCTGGGAATGAAATGTGTGACAAAAGGAAGGAAGAGATCATGAGATATGCAACCATGGTAAAGGCAATCAACATCCACGAAGACCAAGAAGACTTGACTAGGAAATCTCTCGAAATGATATGAAGACTCTGATGGAAGTCGGAAAAAGATGGAGACCCTTGACAATGGATATCTTTGGTGGATGTATCAACATGTATGCAGGATGTTGATACCTACAGGAAGATGTAATGATGAAAGACCATCAAAAAGGTAATTTTGATTTAAGTGTTCATCTTTATTTTGAAGTTGAACAATATCTGGATGGGCTTATGCAGGGTTGCCAAAGGGAAGTGTATGTCTTCCACCATTGATAACCATGTGGCGGGATGAAATATCCTTGAAGGAATATGATATGAAGATAGCAACATAACATCAAGCTAGGCCAGATGAAAGACTAATGAATCACTCTCCGGTGAAAATAAATGACGACATGACTTGTGGATGAAAGTGATGGATGGTTTGTGCCCTATGAAGAGGTTCCAAAAGATGAAGACTCCGTAACAAAGAAGAAATTCATGACATCGAAGGAAGGAGTTCTTCAAAGCAGCTGGGTGCCCCATTATTTCCACCTTAGGAGCTGCTGCAGGTCCCTGATTAAGAGGGAGCTCAGGAACAAGTTTCTTATTTGGAAGAAACATGGAAATTCCTAAGCTAAGAAGGAGCTTAGGTACATTCCTTGTGTAGGAATGAGTACATTCCTTTATTGGAATATGTCCTCCCTAACTGAGAGGGAGAGATAGACACATCATTCTTGTCTTCACTTGGGAAGAAAGAATGGAGAATTGGGTAAACATCTGGCATCTGATACTCTTTGAGGATGAGTTAGGGCACATCCAAGATAAGAGTAGTCGTAAAGTGTGAAAATTTCTAAATCGAAATCCAACTGTAGTGATTGATATTATTTCTTTTACTTACATTCCAGTAACAAGTTATTTACAAAAATTACTTCAGTAAATATCGAAATAAATTCTACTGCAACCTTCACAATTAAAATACTGAGACAAGATATAAATAAATACAAGCACAAGAATGACACAATTATTTTTGGACAAATGTCCCTGAAAAAAACCAATGTGGGAAAACTGATAGAGTAGATGAGGGCTTCTTTATTACTCTTCAGCAAAAATCTCTTATACAAGGAACAATCAACAGTAATGAAGAGAAATCTCTGTGGTAACACTAGAGAAAATTTTCTCACAAATATAGATGAGAACCTGATCCCTAAGAGGCTTTGATGCCTCCTCTAAGTCACCACTACGTGAGCACTGCGCAGTGCTGTGTCACTGCACTGCATTGTCCCTCTGCAACTTTTGCATTGCCCCTTTTGTGCAATACATCACCAGCTCTTTCACTCCCGACTGATGCTGATACCCTCTCTCCCCTCTACACCTACAACCCTCCCTTTGAATCGATTTCTTCTTTCTGGAAAGTCGATCTTACTCGGGCAACTGAATTCTGCTAGGTGTATTTTCCAAATGACCCTCAAGCTTCCTTAAATAATTTTCTAGTTGAAATTCAACGACCCAGATTAGAAGTTAATCAATGGCTAAGATCATTTTGACTTGATCCTCGTCTTCTTCTAGAAGTTACACCCACAGTTTAGATTAATACCCATTAATTATTTTAATTTCCTAAGTTTAGACTTAGGGCCCCATTAAAAATAATTAATTTATCAAATAAAATTGTCTCCAAGTGGAATTTCCCCAAACGATTTGTGGGCTATCTGGAATACATGTGTCTAAGCCTCTCCACAAAATTTGAGACTTAGAGCACATCTGATGCTACCCCAAATCAACACTCCCTCTTAGCGAGGAATGTGCTCTAGCAATACACCCTGCTGCATACTACTCTGACTCTGAAGCATCTCCCTCTATGCTGCTAATATCTGACATACTGTCCACCAACTACTGCGCTGCTGATATCTAACATATTGTTCACGAACTACTGCGCTGATGCTGCAACTGTACTGTTGCTGACACTGCATCCGTACTACAACTCCCTCTCAAATACTGCATTTGTGGCTGAGATATCACCTGTTTCTGCTACTGAAACGAATTCTCTACCATACCCATCAGCTCCCTGAAGTGAACAAACTTGGCCCTCCTTAGAGCTTTGGTGAGTATGTCTTCCACTTGATTTCTTGTGGGGACGTACTACAACTCTACTGCCCCATGTTGAACATAGTGTTTAATAAAATGACACCTGATGTCGTTGTGCTTTGACCGATCATGAAATACTGGATTCCCAGAGAGTTTAATACAACTCTGATTATCACAGAAGATACTGGTCAATTCCTCCCTTCTTCTAAATAAATTCACTAGCAGTTTTCTAAGCCATATAGCTTCGCACGTAGTTGTGCTTGCTGCCATATATTCCACTTCTGTTGAGCTCAGTGCTACAGACTTCTGCTTCCTACTACACCAAGATGTCATTCCTGATCCGATACTGAAGCAATACCCAGTGGTATTTTTCCAATCTACTGAACTTCCTGCCCAATCTGTATCTGTGAATCCACTCAATCTGACATCATCTCCTCGGGTGTACTTTGACCCATATCCGACTGTTCCCCGTACATATTTGAGAATGTGCCTAGTTGATGCCCAGTGAACCCTTTTCGGTTCTACCATGAACTGACTGAGGGTGTTGACAACAAAACATATGTCTAGCCTGGTGTTGACCAGATACATAAGTGACCCAATGAGTTGTCTGTACAAGGTGGGATCCACCTCCTTGTCTCCCGATGCATCTATCTTCTTCCAGTTGGTTATCATGGGCGTTGCCATGGGCCAGCAATCCTGCATCCTGAACCTCTTCAAAAATTTTGGGGCATATCTTCCTTGTCCTAGGAAGATCTCTGCATTCTTCTGCCATACCTCTAATCCTAGAAAATAATGCATCAACCCCAAATCCTTCATGTCAAATTCTGCTTCCAAATTCTTCATGTCGAATTTTGCTTCCAAATTCTTCGTGCAGTCATTTATGAGCCTAGATGATCCTGTAAGGAACAGATCATCTACATATAGTATGAGAATTAGTGGTTCATTCTCTGCCATCAAATAATAGAGATTGGGATCTGCATCACTCTTGACAAATCCCAACTACTGCAAGTAGCCGTCAATCTGACCATACCATGCTCTGGGTGCCTGCTTGAGCCCATATAGGGCTTTCTTCACTCTGCATACATGATATTTCTTCTCATGGGTTTCAAAGCCTTCAGGTTGTTCTATGTACACCTCATCTTCTATCACCCCATTCAAGAAAGTTGTACTGACATCCATTTGGCGAATTTCCCATCCCATCTATGCTACTAAGGACACAACAGATCTGATGGAGGTGTATCTGGCAACAGGGGTGAAGGTCTCCTCATAGTCAATTCCCTCCTTCTGTGCATATCCCTTGGTCACGAATCTAGCCTTGTACTTCTCTACACTGCCATCTGCAACATACTTGATCTTGTAGATCCACCTCGAACCTACAACTGATTTGTTCTTTGGTCCAGGTACAACTTCCCAAACATCATTTGTCATGATAGAACTGTACTCTTCTACCATGGCATCCACGCAAACTTGATGTTGTACGGCCTCCTGAAAGCTAGAGGGTTCTTCAGCCTATGTTCCGAAGGCTTGGTATCTTTCAGGTTGTCTATGTTGTCTTTTCTCGGTTCTAGGAGCTCCAACAAACTCCTATGCGTCCCTTAGCGTTTGACGTACTTCTCTGCTATTTTTGCCACTGGTGGTGGGTGTCTCAATCAGTTGCTCTTCCTGCTATCCCATCTGCTGTGAACTGTCTGGATTTCCCTCACCTGAGAAAATATTGGTGTTGGTTACGGTGCTTGATCCAAATGTCTGTCCACCTGCCTGTTCTTGCCCCTGCTGCTGCTGGACAAGAGGAACATCCTCAGACTGCCCTCCAGTAGGCATCTCTTGGGATTTCCTGAAAGCTTGGTCTTCCATGAACTTTACATCCCGTCTGACTACAATCTTCCTGCTGCCCAGAATGTAGACTCTGTATGCCTTCGAAGTCTCACTGTATCCTACGTAATACCCCTTTCCTGCAGTCTGATCTAATTTACTCCGCTTCTCATTTGGAATGTTACAATACGCCACTCTTCCAAATATCCTAAAATGACTCACTTTCGGCTTCTTCCCTGTGAAGACACTCTCGGGCGTTCTCATGCCCAATGCTCTATGAGGAGTCCTATTCTGGATATATATTGTTGTGTTGCATGCTTCTGCCCATAAAAACTTAGGTAGATCCTAGCCATATAACATTGCTTTTGTTTTCGCAACAATAGTTCTATTCTTCTGCTTTGCAACTCCATTCTAGTCCGAATTATATGGAGTCGTCCATTCTCTTTTTATGCCCTCTCTTGCGTAGAATTTTGTGAAGTCCTTGTCAATATATTCTCCACCATTATTTGAGTGCAATACTTTTATCTTCTTCCCCGTCAGATTTGCAACCAGAGCTTTGAATTCTCTAAACCAATCAAAGACCTCATCCTTGGTCTTTAAGAAGTAGATCCAATTTTTTCAGGGGTGGTCATCAATAAAATTGACAAAATATTCGCCACCACTAAGAGCTCTAGTAGGCATTGGTCCATAGATATCTGAGTGTATTAGCCCTAATACACTTTGTGCCTTATTGTTGCTTCTGGAGTATGTTGCTTTAGCGTACTTCCCTAGTACGCATCCTCTGCATACGTCATTGTGCTTGGTACTTAAGACTGGAACTCCCGTAACAGTTTCTTTGAGTATCCTCAGAGCTCCATGGTGTAGATTGTTGATTTTTGGGTAGCATCGGATGTGCTCTAGCTCCGAAAATTGGAGGGGCTAGAACACGAGTTCTCCAAGACTCATATATCGTTTGGAGAAATTCCACCCTGAGCCTATGTTATTCGAATAATTAATTATTTTAATGGAGACCCTAAGTCTAACTTAGGGAAATTAAATAATTATAATGAATTAATTTAGACACGTGAGTGAGAATGTTCTAAGTGACGAGGATCAAGTATTTTCTAATCTTAACCTTCGATTAGAGATCAGATCACGATCGTTGATTCTTCAACGAGAAAAGTATTAAAGGAAGGTTTAAATCTAAGGAAACAAGGGCGAGAGGAAGCAATTGAGCCAAGCTCAAATTCTTGGGCGTAGCTCGAAGAGAATTTTCGTAGTGAGCTTTGTAGGCAACAAGCAGGCTCGACAGAGGGATTTTCGAATCCAAGCGAGAATACACATAGTGCGAAAGACAAATCCATACCGCGCAGTAGCACAGCCCAGGACGGTGATGCAGACAGCGTGCTCACAGGTGACGAGGCAACGAAGTCGCAGGGGTGAGCGTAGATCCGTACGACTGGCGTGCGAGGGGATGCAGAGGAAGATACTGCGGCGCCGCCCGTAGAGCTACGCCCGTGGTTTCGAAAGGGGGCTTATAGGCTCGTATTTGCGTATCCGTATGTGACGCAGTGACTGCATAGGCACCTGTGGGGTTCTTCATCCTCAGCTGAATCAACCATATTCTCTATGTCTGGAGATAGAGATACTTCTGCTGGGATTTTCTCTGTTGGGTAAACCACTACTGGTACCCTAGTTTGTATTCAAAATACTGCATAATAATAAAACCCTCAAGGGTGACTGCATCAGTTTTCCCACATTGGGTTTTTCTGGGGACATTTGTTCGAAAAATTTGTGTGTCCTTTGTCGAGTGTGCTTAATTCTTCAATACTTGATATGTATGTATGTATAGGCTGTAGCGTGTTTAATTCAATATTTTCTGAATATTTCTGAAAATAACTTGTTAAACTAAAAACACAAATAGGAGAAGTAAACCAGATTTCTATAGTACGATTTATGTAATAAGGGTTCAGAAATTTTCACATGGTATCAGAGCTATTGCAGATCAGGGAGAGCTGAAGCCATCAACAAAGAGGTGAAGTTTTTGCTGCAGGAAGGCAGCTGTGACAGCATAGATCCAGGAAGAGGCAACGCAGCACCAGAGGGATAGCGCAGGCCCAGGAGGAGTGACGCAGAGCCTTTCTAGCTCATGCAGAGGCTCACGCGGACCCAAAGGGGTGATGCAGAGCCAGTCTAGCTCACACAGAGCTGACTCAGAGGCTCACGCAGACCCAAAAGGGTGATGCAATCCGAGATGAGGTAACATTGTGTCGGTTGTCGTGGTTGGATGTGCAGTTTTGTTCTTCAGAATTTGCTGGTGGGGCATTGTTCTGTCGGTACAAAACAGTGTCTAGCAGGTTTGAAAAAGTAAGGGGAACCAGTTCCTTAGTAGGCTTTCTCGCCAAGAAGTCTGAGATCTGATCAACAGAGTGATTGGAGAGGGCTTCTTTGACAAGAGTTGGTGGAGGATTTCTGGGAGGGAAATCACTTGTCAGAGGGAGTGTATTCTCTAGAGGGTTTCTAGCACCAAGAAACCCAGATCCGTGTCTTTTGTTGAGGGTAGCAGCAGAAGTAGGGAGAGGAGTTTTTCAGCTTCGACATCTTTTGAGCAAAGATGGATGCACATGGATTGAGGGATCAGGATAGGTTGGATGGAGTATTCAACTTCGTCCTTCGGAAGGCCAAAATCCTATCAGTTCCGGATGGATATCGTATCAAACATCATGTTGAGAAGGTTGTAGTTGTTCTCGTTGACACTGATCAGTTGAAGAAGTATGAGGAAAATCAGGCAAGGGCTAACCGCTTGATTATGGATGGGGTCAAGGATCATGTGGTCCCACACATTGCCAAGAAGAATACGACAAATGAGATGTGGACGCCATTAACCACAATGTATCAAGGGACTTCTGTCCAAAGGAGAATGCTTTTGGAGAATAAGCTTCGACTATTTCAGATGCATAAGGGAGAGGAAATCGACCTCTTCCTCATTAGATTGAAGGCGATTCGTGATCAGCTGGCTGCCATGGGGGCCACTCCTGATGAGGGTCTATTGGTCAGGATTGTCCTGAATGTAGTGTCTAAAGAGTGGGAGACCTTTGTCCAAGGAATTTTGGGCAAAGCTACACTTCCAAATTGGGAAGACATGTGGGTAGCTCTTTGACAAGAAGAGATCTGGAGGATGACCAAGGCGGGAAGCACCAGCGGTGGAATCAAGATCAAGAAGGAGGAGGAGGAAGATGCGGCTCTCGCATCTAAGGGACAACAGGGGCAACGAGGGAAGAAGAAGAGAGACCTTTCAAAGGTCAGGTGCTTCAGATGTGGTGAAATAGGACATTTCACCACTACTTGTCCTCAGAAGAAGGGCAAGGAAGATTCAGATTCTAAGGCTATAGTAGCAAAGGGTGATGATGGGAGTGATGACGATGTGGCTATGAGTGCTCATGTGCCTCGAGAGAAGCGGTGGGGCAACATAGATCTATAGATTGATCTACGGATAACGGCGAGGGGCAGGATCCTTGAGGTGCCCAAACTCTTGGATCACATACGAGCTACGGGAGCCCTTAATGATAGTGGTAGCATAGCTAGAGTTAGTTGGTGTAGAGGATTATGGAGGCGCATTGACAGAGCTAGGACGCTGAAGACTGGAGCTGCACAACGTAAAGGCAACAACAATGTAGAAGCAGCAGCGCAGAGGCTGATGGGAGTTTAGTAGCGCAAAGGCAGTGCTTACGCAGTGCAGAGTTGCAGTAGTGCAAAGGCAGTGCAGAGCTGCAGTAGCGCAGAGGCACCAGAGGGGCAGCATAGATTAGCAGCAGAGGGTATTTCAGATCGAGATGTAGCCAAACTAACTTGTTTATCAAGATTTTGGGTGATGTCTTTCAGTTGCTTCTCAACAACTGAGTTGCAGTGCCAGTGTTATGGGCAACATGATGCAACATTTGAGAGGGATTTGCAGTATAGATGAGGCAGTGACTGTGGTAGAGTCATGGGCAACAGTACAAAAGGCAGCAACACAGTGGATGAACAGCAACAGGCTGAGCATCAGCAGTGCAGGGGACCGATGCCGTGGATCAGGGTGATACTTCATGTTGAAGTATTGTTAGAGCACATTCCTCTCTAAGAGGGAGTGTTGATTTTTGGGTAGTATTAGATGTGCTCTAGCTCCGAAACATTGTGAAGGGGCTAGAACACATGAGATCTCCAAGACCCAGAAATCGTTTGGAGAAATTCTACCCGGAGGCTAAGTTATTCATATAATTAATTATTTTAATGGAGACCCTAAGTCTAATTTAGGGAAATTAAATAATTAAAGTGAATTAATTTAGACATGTGGGTGAGAATGTTCTAAGTGACCAGGATCAAGTCTTTTCTAATCTTAGTTGTCGATTAGAGATTAGATCACGATCGTTGATTCTTCAACGAGAAAAGCATTAAAGGAAGGCTTGGGGTCAGTTGGAGAACACACACAGAGTGGCAGTGCTTGAGCTAAGTCGAAATTCTGGGGCGTAGTTTGCTAAAAATTTTCGAGTGAGCTTGCAGTGCAATGAGGGGCAATTCGACAGAGGGATTTCTGAATCCAAGGTCGAGAATACAATAGCAGAGAGGTAGATCCGTACCACAGAGCAATGCAGGCCTAGGTTAAGCCCATTAGGGGTGACACAGAGCCAGAAGGGCTCACGGAGAGGGACGCAAAGCCGAAAGAGGCTAACGTAGTCACTCAAAGAGCTGTGTTGGGGTTTCAGTGGCCCAAATAGGGCTCGTATTCAGTAGATCTAGAAGGGGTGACGCAGTGATTGCGTAGGCACCTGTGGGGTTCTTCATCCTCAGTTGAATCAACTATATTATCTGTCTTTGGAGATAGAGGTACTTTTGCCGGGATTTTCTTTGTTGGGTAAACCACTACTGGTACCCTAGTTTGTATTGAGAATACTGCATAATAATAAAACCCTCAAGAGTTGTTGCACCGGTTTTCCCACATTGGGTTTTTTCGGGGACATTTGTCCGAAAAATCTTGTGTGTCCTTTGTTGAATTTGCTTAATTCTTTAGTACTTGATCTATATGTATGTGTAGGCTGCAGTGTGTTTACTTCAATATTTTATGAATGTTTCTGAAAATAACTTGTTAAATTAAACACACAAGTAGGAGAAGTAAACCATATTTCTATAGTAGGATTTCTGTAATAAGGATTCAGAAATTTTGACATAGATGCCCCATTCGTCTGTGCCATAGCTCATTCAGGTCCTTTCAACATTGAGGTCGCTACCTACCAGTGTCGTTGGAGACTCGAGCTGCAACCTATATAGTCTGTGTCTTCGAGTTTCAATCTAAGTATTTTTCTTGCAACTAGGACACGAAAAGGAAATTCATTCCCAATCCTGGCACATGCAGCACATTCGTGGCTCGGAGGCTATCTTCTATTTCTGTCTGAAATGTTATGGTCCCTCTTCCTACTGGGGTACACTTCGTTTTGTTTCCCATAGTAATCTGGAAGTTCATTCATCCTTCTTGATATCTCGAGAAATATTATCGTACTCCAGTCATATGAGTTGAAGCCCCGCTATCAATGTACCAATCATTGGCTGATGCAGAAATCGACAAACAAGAAAATTCTTCTTCCAATCTGGAAGATAACTCGGAAATGTCATGATCTTCCATCGTGCTATTTCTTTTCTCTAGCAGCCTCTGTAGAAAAACTGCGTGATCCCTCTGGGGTTCGATTTGCTGCTAATGCAGCACCATAACTTCCCTTCAACACATTCTACTGCAACCTTCACAATTAAAATAATGAGACAAGATATAAAGAAATACAAGCACAAGAATGACACAATTATTTTTGGACAAATGTCCCAAAAAAAACCCAATGTGGGAAAACTAGTGCAACAGATGAGGGTTTCTTTATTATTCTTCAGCAAAAATCTCTTGTACAAGGAACAATCAATAGTAATGAAGAGAAATCTTTGTGATAACACTAGAGAAAATTTTCTCACAAATATAGATGAGAACTTGATCCTTGAGCGGCCCTGCTGCCTTCTTTGCATCACTACTGCGTGAGCACTGCGCAGTTTTGCATCACTGCATTGTGTTGTCCCTCTACTGCTTCTACGCTGTCCCTTCTCTGCACTGTGTCACCAACTCTTGCACTCCCGACTAATGTTGATACCCTATCTCTCCTCTCCACCTGCAACTCTCCTTCTGAATCAATTTCTTCTTTCTAGAAAAGCGATATTACTCAGGCAACTGAGTGTCTGCTAGTTGTGTTTTCCAAATGGCCCTCATGCTTCCTTAAATAATCTTCTAGTTGATATTCAACGGCTCAGATTAGAAGCTAATCAATGGATAAGATCATTTTGACTTGATCCCCGTCTTCTTCTAGAAGTTACACCCACAGTTTAGATTAATACCCATTAGTTATTTTAATTTCCCAAGTTTAGACTTAGGGCCCCATTAAAAATAATTAATTCATCAAATAAAACTGTCTCCGGGTGGAATTTCCCCAAACGATTTCTGGGTTATTTGGAATACATGTGTCTAAGCTGCTCCACAAAATTTGAGAGTTAGAGCACATCCGATGCTACCCCAAATCAACATAAAGGACCGATATTATTTGAGGATTGGGAATCCAAGATAAGAATAGTTCTGGTGGAATATATTCTGAGAGAACCCTGGTGGAATATTTTCCAAGAGAGACAATGTTTAAGGTATTTATAAGTCATTGGTCTCAACAACATTGAGCTCAAGATATCGTGAGGAGATGGAGTTGTTAGTCAAGGCCTTGCTATGTGACAATGCTGGTTGATATGATGCTATACAGATGGGTTACCAATCCGATTCTTTTTATGAGAAATTCTTCAGATTGAGAATGACCAAGTACCACTATGAATACCTCCCTAGTTAAGAGGGAGTGTTGAAAATGTAACTAGGTTCGGTTTCATAATGACATGTAATTGTGACTTATGTAAATGATATAATGAAATTATTTTTGTAAGCCTTGCTTCATGGGTTTCATGAGCAAGTGATTTTAGTTGGCTCTAATTTGAGAGCATTAGGATTTGTCATTTAAGTAAAGGAATTAATGTCATGTATAAAAGAGTTCTTCTTGAGCCTATGTCATGTGTATAAGTGTCTAATAGCCCTCCAAAGACAAGCATTTTTCTCTTCTTTGTCGGCTTCAAATAAGGAAAAGAAAACTCATGTCGGGCTATAATAGAGACACATCTACTCACATTAGCATGTCGGCTTATATTGATGGACCAACTACTATATAAAAGAACCTCGGATCAATCCAAAAAGACAGAATTCAAAAATCCTTCTCTGAGATTTTCGTTGACACACCTCTGTGATTTCGGATGGGTAACAGGTTCAGATCTCCTCTGAAGTTTTGGTGATGGAGTAATATAGTTCCTATAGATCTCTGATTTTGTGGATGGGTTACCATTCGGATAAGGTCACAGCTTGCTGACCACAGTTCAAGGCTTCAGGCTAACCACAGTCTCCTCATAGATATAGTTCGGATCCCCGCAAGACAGTGTTGTCATGATCTTGGTGTAACAACAGTATTAAGGATATGGTCTCAGTGCTATGAATAAGATCTCAGACTTGGCATTACCACAATCCTATTACTGTACTCGGTGCTACAATAAGGATATGAAGCTCGGTATACAGTGTTAAGAGCAGTAGTGAAGATCTCGATGTCAAGAATGTGTAATATTCCTAATTAGCAATTCCACTAATTAGAATATTAATTTTTGTCATTTTGTTAACTATTACGCTTTGACTAAGAGGATGTGGGTTTGGGGGACCACAATTAGACTTAGGAAACTATAGGCATCAAAACATTAGAGCAAGGCAAATATTGCGGCTATAGTGGAGGACGAGGGTCCAATGACGAGAGATTGCATCCCACATGTGGCAGCGCAACTCTAATGCCCCTTCCTAAATTATTTTGCTACATAATTTATTTCTATGTTTTGGGGGCCAATTTTGGTGTAGTCGGGGCCCATTTTATTTTCATTAGAAGCTTAGGAGTTAGAAGTTAGCTAATTTTATGTTATGTTGTTTTGTTGGTAATATATGGGGACCACCCACACATGAAATACACATACCCTTAATAACTGGTTTGAAAAGCATGAGTGTGAACAGAGGATGGAAGGAAAAGGCAGGAAAAAGGCCCAAGGAAGATTATAAAAGGAAGGAAGCTCACTTCATTTGGCATTATTGGATTATTGATTTGATCTCAGTTGCTTGAGCTGTTTAGCTGGGTCTCTTTTTGTGTAGCAAGAGTTTTCTGAGCGGAGAATTCACCCCATAGTATTAAAAACCGGAACTGATGACCGGACCGGTGGACCTAATGAACCAGTAACCGGAACCGGTGGACCTAATGAACCGGTGACCAGACCGGTGGACCTAATGGACCGAAACCGGTCTAACCGGTACTGGTCAGGTCTAAACGAACCGGTTTTTAAAAAAATACATTAAATAATTATTTTTTAATAAAAAAAACTATTTTTAAGATTTACAACCATGATTGCAAGCCAATAGAGACAAAATATGCAAATTTTGCTCATTTATATACCATGTAAAGGTGAATATATCAAAATGGCACCGAGTGCAATACATATCATCGAAAAAATACATAAGCAATGAGTCTCCAAATGACCCATAAAGTCCAAAACAATGCTACAAGCTATGAGCATTGAGGCCATTGGCCTACATAGTACAGTCTACTACAAATCTACATATATGATATTACTAAATTCTAATTAATGATCAACGTTATCACTTGAAACTTCTAATCATGATCAAAGTTCAAACTCAGTTGGTTGAACTTGAGTCTCTCGACTCTCGACTGCCAAACTTTGCAACCGCTTCAGTTACAAACTTCTCTCTTGGTTCAGTGACTTGAGTCTCAAACTTCTGAAGGTATTCTGCCCTAATATGCCCTATTACTTCATTTGGTGCTCCACATGGCTTTACATGGCCTCCCATCCTAGCCAAGTGTTGCTTGAACCTGTAAATACCCCCTCCTGCAATAGATTTTTAGCAATATTTGCAAATCATTTTGCGATCAATCATATCACAATGAGCCCATGCAGTATCCTTGCCTTTTGGAGGCATGATGGCTACTACTTAGCTCAAGCGGCAAGCCTCAAACTCTATGCTGTTCCACTACAGCAAAAACTCAACACTCTCCAAGCTCTCAATCAAACTCACAAAATCTCCAAATGAGATGGTGTGAGACAAATAAGAGGCTGCCTCGGCTTATAAAGGATTGGAGAGGGTGTTTTTGGAGGGAAACAACCCTCCACTTCCCTCCAAAACAACCCTAAACCAGCAAAATAACCTTGCGTGGGTCCCTTTTGCGGCCTTGGTAGCTGACCGACCAGTTAAGGACAGAACCGGCCGGTTTATGGATAAACCGGCCAGTTCCGTCCTTAATTGGTCGGTCAGCACCGGTTTGACCGGAAAAAATGGCGAAAGAAGGGTACAACCGGGTTTTTGGACCGGTTTTGACCGGCTAGGGGTTTGACTGGCCGTTTTGACCGGTTTTCGGTTTGACCCGGCTGGTTTTTAATACTAGTATTCACCCATTCTTTGGGGGACTTCAAGTACCACCCTAGTTTGGTTTTCCATTTCATCCGAGAGAGCTTCACCATGATATCTTCAACTTCTGCATTTGGTTTCCCCAACAGTGTGTATTTCTGGAGGACATAAGGATAGTCCGGGAGGACGCAGTTGGGTTCTTGTGTTTGTTGCTAGTTGCAAGGTGAACCTAGCTTCATTAGCTTTTCAGCTATAGGCGAATCTCCAAGGGCTGAGATTGATATTCTATTTCTGGAGCAGCGTGGCAGTCTCTGGGCTAGTACAGAGGAGGAGAGCTGAGAGCCTAGTTGTGGAGGAAGGTCTCAACCATTTGAGCTTTTGTCTGTTGAGGGAGATAGAGGAAGTCTAGGAGGGATTATTTGTCGCACATTTGGAGGTTTGTTGAGTATTTTGTTGATCATTCTGTAGACAACGTATTCAGCAGCTGCTGGGAGAGAGTAGGACTTATTAGTGTCAATTTTGGAGGATCGTGATTTGGCCAAACCATTCTAGGTATTGGTCGAATTGGCTTGAGGAGTCCAGGAGTAAATTTTGAGAATTTTCCGAGCACCGGATGTGGGTTTTTTTGGCCAATCCATTGCAACAACTAGTGCATAATTGTTGTTGGAGAGCGTAGGGCCTTGGGAATCAATTTTGGAAAGTCAAAACCAAGACAAACCATTTCTGGGTTTTTCTGGGTTTTGGGAGAGGATTACATTCCCAAATTCCTAGAATTTTCTGGGTATTTTTCAGTGGGTAGATCGAGGGCCAAACTCAGGTAGCAACATAGTCTTGTCGTAGTAACACAATTTTCTGGAGGATTGAGCTGGGATAGCTGTTGAGATTTCTTGTATTCATCACCTAGTGCTTGTAGCTTGCCTTGTGCAAGCCCAGGTGCATTTTCTCCAACTTGTACCTCAACATCATTATTAATAAAATCTTGGCCAGTTTGTGGATTTGGAGCAATTTCTATTTCATATATTTAAGCCTCTGAAAAATTTTGTGTTTATATATTTGCATGTCTTTGTTATCATTGTGAATTTTCCATTTGGCATATTGTTGGTGAGGTAAATCCCCTCTGCGGACAGAGGCGATCCCACTAGCCCTAGAGTGGGTCTAGCCACAAACGAGACAAGCTATAACATTGATTCCTAGTTAACGAATGGATGGAGATTCGATAGATGACTTACCTGAGGTCCTATGTTGTTGTTGTCGTCAGAAAGAGTGGCTTCCTCTCATTCCTGGTTTGACAGATCACGATCCGCTCGCCTTCACGCTCGGATACCTGCACACACACAAGAAACAAAGACGATATACAACATACTATTTCACATTTGTAACTATCAGTCAGTCGAAGAAGACTAAATCAATTGCATTAAATAAACATAACACAATGATGGAACCAATACCATAGTCAAGTATATTAATGAAAGAAAGGAAGAGTACAACCAAGCTTCGACGTTGCGGTCTCCTCCAACAACGTTCCAGCGGAGTGTGTCTCACAAAGGCTCGTCGGGAATTCGGACAGGGCTCTCTCTTCGGAATTCTCCTTGGTTCTACCTTCTCTATAGCAATTACTCAACTATAGTATCTCTTCTCCAAGTTCAGCTTCTTGGCTATATGTTCAGCTAGTTTTTGTAAAGGGAGAAGGCCTGTTTATATAGAGGAAGAGGGAGAGGTTAGGATCTCTATAATCATGGAAGGGAGTCCTATCTTCAAAGAAAAGAAGCGAAAATCGCGATTTTTTCGGAAGGCCGATTTAATCGGCGATTTTTTGGGCGATTTTTTGGATTTGAAAAAATCGCCAAAAAATCGCGATTTTTTTCCTAAAAATCGTGGTCCCATCAAACAACAACCCTACAAGTTCAAAAATCGATTTTTTTTTTGTCATTTTTGCAGCCCTCTCATTTTCCTGACACACCTTGTTGGCAGTTAATGGTAATGTTAAATTCTTAAAGTAAAAGTGATATTTCCTTTATTTTTCATTTTCATTCTTCTACATAAATTTTTAACATTACCATGAAATGACTCAGGATGTTTAAGAGTGGTTTCGACCTGATTGGATTTCATATGGAGAAACTAGAATTTTAGATTTCACTCAAAATTCAGCAGAGTTAATGGTTTTCAGGGTTTCATGGTTTGGGGATTTGCATTGTTTCCATTTGATTCTATTATGTGTAAGGGTATGAGATTGGCATTTGATCAAGAGCATGAAATCCTTTAAGAACCTTGATGTTGGTGGCATTTATTGTTGAACTTTGTTGATGTTGGTGGTATTGATCGTTGAACTCCCCTACCGTGGCCTTAACAAGAATGTACCCTTCACTCAAAGGAAAACAACTGGTTAGGCATGTTAATCTTTTTCTACCGCATTTTAAGGTTGAGGAGATGAACCCTTCACTCAAACCAAAATCATTGGTTAGGCATGTTAAACTCTTTCAATTTCTATCATGTTATAAGGTTGAGCAATCCAAGTCTGAAGACTTTGAGCTAGATGATGTTTATGTATCTCTTGTTGATGATCCCATTTCTAGTAGCGATGAATCAATGATGAGTTTCATGAGGAGGAGGAGGAGGAGGTGACACCACCTACCCCTGCTACCGATAGAGGACATGGTCTACCTCCTTTAGCTCCTGGTGCTTCAGAATCTGGAGCAAAACAGAGTCCATTGCCAACCCTGCCAGCTGCTTCGTCTAGAGGGAAAGCTATTACATTTTCTCGCAAGAGGGGCAGAGGAAATTAGTAGTATAGGTTATTTGGTGCATTCCTTTGTATATAACATTATGACTCATGATATGAGATACATTATTATATTTTTTGTTGATATTTTGAGGTTGAGTTGAGACTCAGGACTTAGTATTCAGGACATGATTCACTATTATGTGTGATGTAGCACTAGACATGATATTACACATCTTATATATTAGTTTTTTTTTTTTCATATGTATGTGTCAATGCATTTATTTTATGTCGTGGACGCTTTAGATATTAAAAAAATTGAAAAAAATTGAATATTTTTGTATGTGCCGATTTTTTCCCAATTTTTACGATTTTTTCCGATTTTTTCCCCTCGCCGATTTAATCCCGATCGCGATTTTCAAAACATTGCTTCAAAGAGTGTTCCATGGGAGGTAAAAACCACTACCTAAAGGGAGAGATCCGTGGCTTATCAAGTTTAACCACTTCTAATGATTCATCCCTGAGGTAGTTAGAAGGAAACTTCTGCCTCTTTTTTTTTAAAAACATTCCTAAAATAGCTGGCGTGGGCAATACACAGAGACAGAGCGCCAAGTGGCGCGGGCTCCAGTGCAAATCTTCCCTATCAGCACGAGGGGTGAACTGGCTACCCGTGCCAATGCCAAAACATAGGTTTTTGTGTGCTTTTTGAGGAAATGTTCAACAGGAGAAATGATGTCCTTATGCAGAAGGATGCAAAGAAGGTCTTTGCAGAGTATGACATTGCTCACAGGTCACGGGAAAGACCTCCAATATGCGGGGCGAGGGATTGCAGGGACGGTGACAAAATGCTGTGTAACAGATGCCCCCTAAAGCATGAGGTCCGAGAGAGAGGGAGGGGTGAAATGCTTTATGAGAACGTGTTCGACCCAAACACTGCTGTCGGAAGACCTGCAAGTACAAGTACAACTGATATTTCTGATACATGACATGTGGCATGGGCGCAGCCATCCATAATAGAGTACATAAACAGTAAGATCCGAGGTATGGACACAGCCATCCAGCAGTAGGGATCAACAAACAGACTCAGGTATGGTCGCAGCCATCCAATCAGAAGAGCCATGTAACAAGTCATAGTAATCCACAACGAACCCGCAGCCTGGATTTCATCAGACAAAACCTAGGGTCTTGCGCTCCATCTCGACTCGAACAAAGTACAAATTCAAGCATGCGAATATGTGAGCAGAAGTCGAACATGCAAGAAATCGTCTGATTACCAGCCAATGATGGAAGTCGTTAACAGACGCGAGATAAACCACCAATAATGACAATGGCTCTCAAGGTACGAAAGGTACAATCCATGGAATGTGAACAGTGATCTAACGTCGAACACTCGCAGAGTCAGTCAATCGAAGGCCAATGATGTGGACCTTACATCGAATGCGAAGAACCTGCCATTGAGGCATCCAGGCTCCAAGGTACCTGAAGGGAGTCTCTAGATTAGCTTCCTGGATAATGAGCTGGAGTCGACAGGAAGTGACCTAATCGAAGGTGGGCCATAATGTTTCCCACATCATCGACACGAGACAGAGGAATGTGATGTTTGTGAATCAAGGCCAACAGAGAATCAGAGGGAGGTTGAAAACTTCAAAGGCAAACTTCTCTTGAACATATTGGCAACACGACACTGGATTTGGTAGTATTTGACATCAAAGGATTTGAGGTCATGGTGACGTGGCAAAGAGCAGATGAGCAATCAAAAGAGATTACCCAAACCCATGGAGTCAAACAAATAACGAGATGAGATGTCCCCAACCCGACACGAATGCAGACAAGTGCCATGTTCAAGAGCGACATACTGCCAACGCGACTACAATTTGGTTCCATTTTCCCCCACCATTTCTGGCGAGTACCCCAATTATTTTTGAAAAAAAGCTTGAAGGGGATAGCATGTGCTTGCGATGTAAGTTTGTCCTTCGGACAAATCCAACCTAGTACATTTTACGAGCCCTAGGAAAGAGGAACTCGAGTAACGTCATAACGACGGAGTCCGATGTCATCAGTTTTAACGAGTCTGACAAAGAAAGAACTTGGCATCTTTTCATGTTTAGAGAGTTTGAAAAGAAAGCGGAAAAGAAAACTCCAGCAAGGCCCTTTTCGTAAATAGTCTCACAGATCCGAAAAGGTAGAAAATTGTGTCTGAGAGAACCTCTTAGTCGCGATAGGCTAAGGTATTCATTTTTCGTAATTAATCTATCAAGCCCGAAAAAGGGGTAAACGTATACTGGGTAGATATTGTTTTGCAGCTAATTTAACGAGTTCAAAATGACAAGCGTCTCGGCAATCTTTTCAGTTTTAGAGAGTCAGAAAAGAGCTGAAAAGTGACTCCAACAGTGACTTTTTCGTGTTTTTACCGAGTCTGAAAAAGTATAAAATACAACTCGTTCTTCGTCATAACCATGTGGAAACCTATCGCTACACAAAAAGACGCGTGTAAAGCATATTTCTCGACAATAATATGATGAAATAATCGACAAATATGTTTTAAAACCTAATTTAAGATTTTGAAAAGTTATAAAAGACCATAAGTGGTAAAAAAATTATTTACTTTTCACATTTACGTCTTTGTGGAGCAACAATGGTCCATTTACCTTGCGATCTTGTGGCGATGATTGCGAACGATTCAGTGAACCAATCTTGATTCCGTGAGTTCCAAGTAAGAGCCGAGACCATTTGCCATCTTTTAAGCTAATTTTTATTACCTTGATGTGTCATTTTGAATCCTTTAGGGGAGGATCTGTAAAAACTAGGGCATCGTGGTTGGCGCAGGGTTCGGGCACGGACCCGCGCCAATCGCCCTTTTTTACATAGGGGTCGCGCCCATTGGCGCGACTGTTAGCGAAACAGTGGCGCCAACTGTGCAACCCAAAATCCGTCTAAATTTAAAGAAAATGCAACCATTTGCTTGCAAATTCCGATGCCTAAGGAGACTTACAATGCTCATATGAACAATGTGTGCAGGTACCAAGCAAAAAAGATGGTAATTGAGTGGAAAGAGAGAGAACACAATGAGGAGGATGAACTGACCATGGAGAATGAACAATGCATGAACGCCCTCAGAAACTGTGGGCTAAAGAAATTCTTCCTGACACCATGTCTCCGGGCTCAGCGCGAATTGCTTCAATATCTGATAAGCATTTGGGACGAGGATCAAGAAAAGTTTGTGCTTCGAGATCAAGAACTTGAACTCGAAGTCTCTGATGTATATTTTATCACTGGATTGTCGCGTAGGGGTGCAGTCCCTATCTTGACCGGTACCCATCCTTCCGGGGAAAGTATGGGAATGGTGATTGACAGGGTGTGCCGAGGGGCACGAAAAGGAACAAGGAGTGGAAAGGTTGACATCCAAACCGTTCCTGATCTGGCACTAAAAGTAGTGCTGCACACTATCACGCGGGCTGCAGGATCGCAAGCACGCATGAGGCCACGAAGACACAACTGCTTCTTGCCTCAGAGTGCATGAACCCGACTCTTTTCAACTAGGCCGAGGCCGTGACTATTAACATCAAGCGGCGGCTCACCAAGTGCAAGAAGACCAAACTAAAGCAGTTTGGGTATGGATCCATTTTGGTATCGTCCTTCTTGGAACGATTACCCATTTTGGTATGGGCCTCACTGATGCCTAGAGCAGGGGGTGGCCAACAGATGTCCTAGAGGCCAGAGTTTTTTGATTGGCTTTGACGACAACTGATTGTCGTGGAGGATTGGTCCTATGCTGGCACAGACTTCACCGGTGATTCAGACCTCCCGCTCCCGGAGGGAGAGGATTGGGACGAAGAGCTAGGTGAGTCTCATTTTTATTTTCATGAGTTTTATGATTTTTTGGTATATATGCATGTTCTGACAGTTAATCTTATATGTATGCAGATGTTGGCCCAGAGCGACCTGCAAGTATGTCGCCGATAGCGAGGCAAGTTCCTCGCGATTTCGATCCTCATGGTGAGGGTGGCGAGGAGGAGATAGTACAGAACCTGGAGGGGATTGCCCGTGGGATCCCAGACTATGTTCGCTTTGGTTTGATGTGCCTCGGGCCTATCAGAGGCACACTGTAGGGGTGCCGAGTCGTATCCACCGCTTGCTGAGGCGGTTGGTACGGGCAGTGATGTGCTATCATGAGCACCATGCCGATTAGGCACTTCGGCTTTTTATTTCCGCACATTTTGAGAGACATGTTGTCTCGCGATGTAACTGAAACATACATATATATTTTTGGACGTTATGATGCACACTGTTGCAAACATGCAATATATATATATATATACACATCTGTTTCCTTTACATGGATCTTTTTACATATGATGATGTTTGTTTACAAAGTATGCAAATGTCTATTTAATACAATGTTATCTTAATGTATCAATAATCCGTATAATAAGTAATGACCCGAAAGGAAAGGAAAACAGTCACAAAGCACATAAAAGTCAAAAGATTTCGTTTTTATGCAAGGTCGAAAACAAAAGTAAACTATGCTTGATGTTGGTTTCATGGTTACACAAGCTTGTAACAAAAGTAAACCATGCTTGAAAAATGGGCATGCCCCCAACATGATGACTCAATTCGAGGTACATGCCCCCCAAGCTTCAGTCCATATGAAAGGCAGATGGAGTGAAGGTTCAAAGCACGAGATTTGAGAAAGACTCGACTGGGATTTTATGAGATCTGAACACAGACTTGAATTGAACGGGAACGTGTTTCATTGTTTTAACGAGGTTGACACATTGAAAGAACTATCCTCAAAACCTAATTCATTTTTTAAACAAGGTTGACATAGAAGACGAACTATCCTCGGAACACCTTGTTTCATGGTTTAAGGAGCTTGACACAAGACAAGGAACTCTGCTCCAACGCCCTTTCATTACGACGAATAAAAGGTCATAGATTCCAAGAGGTTTGCATTTGACGAGAGAGCAACATCTTGAAAATCAGGACCCAATGCCCCCACCACACGATGCATAATGGCATCATCACTGAACACGGGCACAAGAGAGGTAGCCACATAATTAACCTGTGGCAGCGATAAAACCGGCGGATAAAGACCCGGAAGGGATGATGGTAGACCAGATGTCACGTCAGGACCAACGAATAAAAGCAGATCAATGGTCACAATCCGACCTTTGTGTGGAAAGTAGATCACACGAAAGAGGGAAGAGACGACTGCCCCCATGACATAAGTATAGTCGCGCCCCAAGAGAAAATTGAAATACAAGGGGCCTGGAACAACCATCATGTCTATATGGATGGTTTTCTTTCCCAAAGTAACAGGAAATTTGGGAAGGATCCCTAACGGTTGACTGGTTCCTCTGTTAAAAGCCAACAGATTCTGGGTAATGGGCATAAGCGGTGGAGAACCAAAAGCTTTCCAAGTAGTGGAAGACAGAATACTAACGGACGTGCCTTCATCTATAATAGTGCTGGGTACGACCAGATCAAATGTTTGTACCGTTATCTCGAAAGGCACATAAAACGGAAGGCGATATCCTGCAAATCGACTCCAATCAAAGGAAGCGACCAAACTACTTGGAAGGGATACCGTCGAACTGAGATGGTTTTCCCCTAGTGTTACCGGAGCAAGAGGAGCACTCTCCTGGACTTCCATCACGGGAGTAGGAGCAACTTCTTGAACTACAGGGACAGAAGAAACTTCCTCCAAGTTCGAAGAATCTGATGAAACAAGAATAATGTGGGGGGGATGAGATCCACTCTCAACGGAAAAGACCTGATGAACCATAGGCGGGATCAAGTCGACTGATTCCACGTCCAATGGTTGGCCAGGAATGGGTTCCTGAATTTGAATTTCTGGGGGAGCGGGATCGACCAAAGATGACTCTTGACCAATCATTGAATCAACTAGCGGAGGATTCAAAGAAAGTTTCTGGTAACCAGCCGGAAGGCAGGGTACAAAAACAATAGGGTTGTCCAACACTCTCTTGGCTTCATCCATATACGGACAAAGGTGAATGGGATGATGCCCTTCACACAACTTACAGGGATTGGTAATCTTACCCTATTCCTTATGAGTCTTATCATGACTAGTCGAAGAGGTGCCACCAAGATGACTTCCAGAATCCAAAGGCAACGGCGGACGACCGTTGGACCATGCTTCAAGTACCTTGGGAATGCCAGGGCAATCTCGAAGAAAGTGGTCACCTTTGCACAACATGCAAGGGAATTTGACTTTCCGTGGAAGGTTGGATGGTTTCTCGAGGGAAGGTGTTTGAGGCACAATAGATGGAGCATTAGCCTCTCTTTTATCCTCTCGTTTATCCAACTTCTTCTTCTTCGTCTTCCTCTTCTTTTTCTTAGCCACCTAGTTACTGGAATCAAAACTTTCACCAGGCGAAGTAGAAGAGGAGGGTGAAGAAATAGGCGAAGAAGGGGAGAGGTCCACCTTGGAATCAACATGTTGTTCAAGTGGAGGTGATGGCCGAACAGAGGTCGGGGCATTCGGGACCACCGAGGTCGAAAACAACCACATGGGCAAACCAACAGTTAACCCTGGAAGAGACAACGTTGCCATGTAAGGAGCACCAACATTCCCAAAAGCGGGAAAAGGGCTAGGATTCCCTTCGGAGGGGATTCCTTGGTTGGTAAACTCCGGGAAGGTTGTCATTAGAAACAACGATAAAACAACACTAAGGAAACTAACTTTAACCAGGAATATTTCGTGGGCAGTTAATTTTAAGACACTGAAACCAAAATCTACCTTTTCATCTTTTAAGAGTCAAGAAACAGGTGAAAGGTGACTCTATCACTTTCAGGTTGAAACGAGCATGAAAGGACGAGTGCTCAATGATCTTTTCAAATTTATGGAGTCAGTAAAGATCAAAAATGATTGCTCAGGTAGTCTAGGTAAAAGGTTGTACCAAGTTCCCGTGAACTGCCATGTACACCTTGGTAATAAAATGAAAGAAGAATTAACCAAGGATTTGACATGCGTGCAGGGAGTCTCCCTGAATGTTGTGTTCGGTGTATCACGGTTACAAGGTGGCAAACTCAGCGTCCTATGGATAAAAGGATTGCAACCTAGAGGGGTCTCCCTTTATATACTTGACGGTACGGGGAACGGAAGTTCGTACTAGTGCTGTCTGAAGCCAGATGGCGAGCGACAACTGCTAGGTTTAAAGACGTCGGAACACGTCTCTAACTTAGACCACTAAATTTTTCGTTAGGTTTCGATGTTGCCTTAGGTTAATTGAATAAATTTTAAGTTGATCTTGTATTTATGTTTCAATTCCAAGGTCCTACCGAATGTTGAATCTCACGAATCCCTAAATGCAAGCTACATGCCATAAAATACCATTTCGTTTGATGAAAAGCTATCTAGGAGAAAGTTTAGGAGTTTTCGAGCGATAGCAAATAATGAGAACACACAGAAGCATCTACTACAGCATCTAATACAATCTAATGAAAATGAGAAATCTTTCCTAGAATGTCCAATGCTAGTTATACGAAAGATTTTCAATTCCACAATGCAAACAAGAATGCAAGCACAAAATTATTTTGATTTTTCAATGTAATAGGGCAAACAGTGCACTAAATGACATGAAAAACAAACCAACACACTAGTTTGAGAATGTCAATGCGAGAGTGGAAGCAAAACAATTCAATCAACTCAAAAGCAAACCAAATAAAACTCAAACCAATGTTGCAATCTCTCAAATCGAAGAAAGATGTCGAAACAGACCCATACAAGCAGTGTAATCTATGCTTGGAGTGACGAGAAGCACAACTTAATGAAAGAGGCAAGACTCATTCCACCAAATGCAATCACTCAAACGGATCAAGGGAGCTGAATGCAATCAAGCAAGGAATGAAGTTGACCGTGAAACAAAAGACCCAGTCTCCTACAGGAGGCTCAACATACCAAAGCACTAGAAAACCTTAAGGCTATGATGCTAACAAGAAACGGACGAACAACTAAAGGAAGGAGGCTGTTCACAATCACAAACAATCCCAAAGCACTCAAAACATGTCAAGAAATTACCCAGAAGCATAAGCACTGACCAAAAACTCCAAAATCAAGCAAACCCTAACACCTACAGGAATTGGCGCGACTGTGTGGCTGTAATTAGTGCCAAACAGGGGATGGCGCAGGTGCTGAACTAGCAACAAGCGCCAGTGGGCACGACTGTCAGACAGGAAACCACGCCAATCAAGTCAACCCTGGTAAAAGGAAACTTTTGGAAAAGCAGATGTCAGATCTGATCCTCTGGGGCTGAACAGGGATCTTAGACTCAGCAAAAATAAACAGAAAAGGCAAGCTAAGCAAGCAAAAACCAAGAAGAAGACCTAATGGATGAAAGACAAACTCACACTGTTCCCCAGCGGAGTCGCCAATTTGTCGGTGAGGTAAATCCCCTCTGCGGACAGAGGTGATCCCACTAGCCCTAGAGTGGGTCTAGCCATAAAAGAGACAAGCTATAACATTGATTCCTAGTTAACAAATGGACGAAGATTCGATAGATGACTTACCGGAAGTCCTATGCTGTTGTTGTCGTCAGAAAGAGTGGTTGCCTCTCGCTCCTAGTTTGACAGATCACGATCCGCTCGCCTTCACGCTCGGATATCTGCACACACACAAGAAACAATGACGATATACAACATACTATTTCACATACCTAAAGGGAGAGATCTGTGGCTTATCAAGTTTAACCACTTCTAATGAGTCATCCCTGAGGTAGTTAGAAGGAAACTTCCGCCTCTTTTTGTTAAAAAACATTCCTAAAACAGCTGGCGCGGGCAATACACAGAGACAGAGCGCCAGGTGGCGCGGGCTCCAGTGCAAATCTTCCCTATTGGCATGAGGGGTGAACTGGCTACCCGCGCCAATGCCAAAGCATAGGTTTTTGTGTGCTTTTTGAGGAAATGTTCAACAAGAGAAATGATGTCCTTATGCAGAAGGATGGAAAGAAGGTATTTGTAGAGTATGACATTGCTCACAGGTCACGGGAAAGACCCTCCAATATGCGGGGCGAGGGATTGCAGGGACGGTGACAAAATGCTGTGTAACACATATTACAACAACTCATTCATACGAGCTAGAGGCAGCGCAGTCTTGTGGTGGGGCCCATGGGAACGTTGGGCAAGCTTAGACAAAAGGAAGCAAGATGCTCATTTTGGTCATTCATTCATCTATTTCGAATTTGTTTATTCAAAGAGCACGCTTGAGCAGTGAGCCAAGTTTGCATGTGTTGTTTAGCACACGGGTGTTTTCGAGCGGAGATCTCAGCCTTTGCTTCAGTGGACTTCGAGTGCCAGCCCAAGGGAGGTTTTCTGCCATAGTCGGTTCAACCTAGCAGTAGAGAGCTTCATCCATAGTGCAGTCAGCCCAGCAGCAGCACAATGGCATCACCAGCAACGCAGAGGTTGCGCAGTATCTTTGAGAGGACACTCCGAGAGTTGGGGAGTGAAAGGAGTTTTTGTAGAAGCTTTGGTGGGGAGGCTTAGAGCTTCCTAACAGGGATTTTCTAGGAATTTTGGTGGCCTTAAGCAACAAAATTTCCAGGACAACCGAATTGCCCAGCAGTTCAGAGAGCCAAGCCTCAAAGGGCCAATTTGCGGGATCAAGCATTTGGCAAACCCTTCGCGGGTTGTTCTGGGTTTCTTGAGTAGAGTCTGGGGTTAAAGTCCCAGAATTTTCTGAGCGATGTAGTAGGCCCTAGCAATAGACCACTCGAAGCAGTAGCAACATTTATGGGCTGATTGCAGCGCAGAGCTTCAGCGATGCAGTGTACCATCAGTGAGGGATTCTAGCACTATTTCAAAGGGCTTCTCTAGCTTGCCTTGAGAAAGACCAGGTGCCTTCATTCTAGCACCGCATCTTGTACACATTTCCTCAATTTAATAAAATGGCTCAACGCAATTTTGTTCGCTCAATAGTGTTTTAATTGTGTGTATTTGTTGTTGTTCATTTTTATGACTTTGTATGTCTATTATGTCAAAATTTCTGAATCTTCACAACATAAATCCTACTGCAGAAATCTGATTTACATTACCTACTTGTTTTCATTAATTTAACAAGTTATTTTCTGAATACATCAAGAAAATATTAATGTAAATACATTGCAGCGTACACAACTATACAGATCAAGTACTGAAAAATAAATGAAGCATTCAAACAAAGGACACACTTATTTTTGGACAATTGTCCCCGGAAAAACAAAATGCGGGAAAACCGGTGCAACAGTTTTGAGGGTTTATATTATTATGCAGATTTCTGAATACAATCTAGGGTGCCAAATCTGGCTCACCCACTGAGAAAATCCTCAGTAGGAGTACCTCTATTCGAAGACAGATATTTCGGTTGATCCAATAGCAAAATGAAGAAACCCCAAGGTGACTGCATTGTCCCCAATGCTACACAGCGATGGTTGCAGCAAGCTTTGCGCTGAGACTACATCACCTCCTCTAGTGGTTGTGTCACCCTCCTCATGAACCTTCCTGGCTCAGAAATTGATCAGCTGAATGGTTGCCCAATTTGCCTCACAGAAACCCCAACGCAGCTACTCAAGTGACTGCGTCACCCCCTCTAGCTCTGCATCACCCTTCTGGTTCTGCTTGAGCCCTACTGGCTCTGTGTCACCCTCTCAAGGGCTGCGTTGTCTCTCTTGGTGCTGATTTGCCTCTCTGCACTTATATTCTCGGCCTTGGACTGAAGTCCTGCTGCCGAACTACCCCTCACTGCATTGAATTACTCAGATCTAATCTTCGTCTGAGCACTGCTCCGTAAGAAGAATTCAATCTCTAAATTCAGTCACTGTGTGTGTTCTCCAACTGACCCTCAAGCCTTCCTTTATACTTTTCCTGTTGATGAATCAACGGTCGTGATCTAATCTCTAATCGACGACTAAGATTAGAAAAGACTTGATCTTCGTCACTTAGAACATTCTCACGCACATGTTTAAATTAATTCACTTTAATTATTTAAATTCCCTAAGTTTTAACTTAGGCTCCATTTAAAATAATTAATTATTTGAATAACTTAAGCTTCGGGTGGAATTTCTCCAAACGATTTCTAGGTCTCAGAGATCTGTTCTAGCCCCTCTATAAAATTTCAAAGCTAAAGCACATCTGATGCTACCCAAAATATCAACACTCACTCATAGCGAGGAATGTGCTCTAGCAATACTTCCTCACCAAAAGCATCACTTGATCCATGACATCAATCCTCTACGCTGTTGATGCTCGGCTGCTACCACTCATCCACTGCGCTGCTACTATTTGTACTGCTGCCCATGTCACTTCCACTAACATTGCTACATCTGTACTACATCTCCCTCTCAAATGCTGCATCATGTTGCCCATAGCATTGCCACTGCTAATTGTTGCACTGCAACTCAATTGCTAAGAGTTAAGCAACTGAAAACCCGCCGAAGCATTGACATATTGGTCAGTCTGGATGCTCCTCGATGTTGGAACTACCTCTGCTGCTATTCTGCTTTGACCCTCTGATGCCACTGAGTCGTTGCTGCTCTGCACTGCGTAAGCACTCCTCTGCACGGTGTTGCACCTCCATGCACTGCGTTGTTGCTGCTACGTTGTTGTTGCGTTTGCTCTACGCTACATCCGACTTCGGCACTCTAGCTCTGCCACTGTCGCTCCATCATCTCTTGCACCAACTGACACCCTTCATTCTACTACTGTCATTAAGGGCTCCCGTAGTCATATGCGATCCAAGAGTTTGGGCACCTCAAGCATCCTACCCCTTTTCACTACAGTTCAAAGAACTACAGATCAATGTCGCCCCACCTCTTCTCTCGAGGCACATGAGCACTCATGGCACAATCATCATCATCCCCATCATCGTCCTTAGCTGCAGCAGCCTTCGAATCAGATTATCCTTTGCCCTTCTTCTTCTAAGGGTGTTGTGTGGTGAAATGCCCCAATTCTCCACACCTGAAGCATCTGACCTTCGAGAGCTCCTTCTTCTTCCTTCTCTGTTGCCCATGCTATCCCTTAGATGCAAGAGTCACATCTTCCTCTTCCTCCTTCTTGATCTTGATCCTCGTACTGTTGCTTCCCGCCTTGGTCAACCTTCTGATCTCTTCTTGTCGAAGAGTTGCCCACATCTCCTCCCAGTTTGGAAAAGCGGCTCTGCCCAAAATACCTGGACAAAGGTTTCATAGTCTTCCGTGACTGCATTCAGGGCAGTCTTGACCATAAGTCCATCATCTGGTGTAGCCCCTACGGAAGCCAGTTGATCTCGGATCGCTCGCAATCTGATAAGGAAGGGGTCAATTTATTCTCTCTTCTATATATGAAACAGTCTCACCTGATTCTCAAGCAACATTCTTTGTTGGACAGAGGTTCCTTAGTACATAGTGGTCAAGGAAGTCCACATTTCCCTTGATGTGTTCTTCTCAACAATATGTGGGATTACATGATCCATGACTCTGTCCATGATCATGCGTTTTTACTTCGCTTGAGTCTCTTCGTACTTCTTGAGAGGATTAGCATCAACAGAGACAACAACTGCATTCAAGACATGATCCTTGATGCGATGTTCATCCAAAACTGACAGGATCCTAACCTTCCAGATGACAAAGTTTGATGTTTCATCCAACCTGCCTTGATCCCTCAGTCCATGTGCAGCTATCTCTGCTCAACAAGAAAATGTCGAATTGGTTCTATTCTCCCTCTTTTGTCGCTGACCCAACAAAACTCGGATTTGGGTTTCTTTGGTGCTAGAAACCCTCTAAGGAGCAAGCTCCCTCTGAAAATCGATTTCCTTTACCGAAATCCTTCTGCCAACTAATGTCGAAACACTCCTCTCCGATCACTCTTTGTTGCTGATCAACATTGGATCTAGACTTCTTGGCAAGAAGTCTTCTGAGGAACTGCTTCCGTCTACTTTGCCACTGCCCCACTAGACATTGTTCTACACTAACAAAAACAATGCCCCACCAGCAACTCCAGAAGAAAATCGAACTGCTTGTCCAACCACGACAACTGGAAAAAATGAGGCTCAAAACCTCTGCGTAGCTACAACGTCACCCTAGCTGGCTGACGCAGGCTCTGCATGAGCTCCTCTGATGACTATGTCACCCCTTCCTATGCCTCTTTCTGGTTTAGTGCTGTCACTCGGGACAGCTGCCTTCCTGCAGCAAATTTTTCTTCGATCTTTCATTGATGACTTCAACTCTACTTGATCTATGACAGCTTTGATACCATGTGAAATTTTTTGAACATTTACAACAGAAATCCTACTGCAGAAATTTGCTTTCCATTACCTACTTGTTTTTGTTAATTTAACAAGTTATTTTCTGAATACATCAAGAAAATATTAATGTAAATACATTGTAGCGTACACAACTATACAGATCAAGTACTGAAAAATAAATGAAGCACTGAGACAAAGGACACACTTATTTTTGGACAATTATCCCCAGAAAATCCCAATGCCGGAAAATTGGTGCAATAGTTCTGAGGGTTTATATTATTATGCAGATTTCTGAATACAATCTAGTGTGCCAAATCTCGCTCACCCAACAGAGAAAATCCTCAACATAAGTACCTCTATCCAGAGACAGATATTTCAACTGATCTAGTAGCAGAATGAAGAAACCCCAAGGTGACTGCGCTGTCCCCAGTGCTGCGCAGCGATGGCTGCAGCAAGCTCTACGCTAAGACTGCATCACCTCCTCTAGTGGCTGTATCACCCTCCTCGTGAGCCTTCCTGGCCCAGAAATCGATCTGCTGAATGGCTGCCTGATCTACCTCACAGAAACCCCAGCGTAGCTACTCAAGTGACTGCATCACCCCCTCTAGCTCTGCGTCACCTTCTGGCTCTACGTGAGCCCTGTTGGCTCTATGTCGCCCTCTCAAGGGTTGTGTTGTGTCTCCTGGTGCTAATCTGCCTCTCTGCACTTGTATTCTCGGCCTTGGACTGAAGTCCTGCTGCCAAACTGCCCCTCACTACACTGAATTACTCAAATCTGATCTTCGTCCAAGCATTGCTCCGTCAGAAGAATTCAATCTCTAAATTCAGTCATTGTGTGTGTTCTCCAACTAACCTTCAGGCCTTCCTCTATACTTTTCCTGTTGATGAATCAACGGTCATGATCTAATCTCTAATCGACGGCTAAGATTAGAAAAGACTTGATCTTCGTCACTTAAAACATTCTCACCCATTTGTTTAAATTAATTCACTTTAATTATTTAAATTTCCTAAGTTTTAACTTAGGCTCCATCTAAAATAATTAATTATTTGAATAACTTAAGTTCCGGTGGAATTTCTCTAAACTATTTATGAGTCTTGGAGATCTCATGTGTTCTAGCCCCTCTACAAAGTCTTGGAGCTAGAGCACATCCAATGCTACCCAAAAAATCAACATGTTATTACTGTAATTTACTTTCGGGAATATTACAGTGGTATCAGAGCTCATAGACTTGGCTCAGCCTGTGGGAGCAGCACAGTCTATGACACCAGAGGACAAGCAAAACGTGACATACCGGAGGCAGAGGTATAGGAGCAGGGAAGGAGAGTTAGAAATCACTCTAGATCCTATGACCACTGAACCGGAGGTTAGGGAGATAAGTATGGGCGACATAGGAGAAGTGAAGAAGAGCAAGCTGGAGGAATTTTCTCACCTTCTATGGAAGGCAGTGCAGGATCTTACGAAGAACATCGAGGAGATGGGTCAGCGGAATAACAATGGCAATAAACGGAAGGGAGTCGAAGGGGATTTTCAAGTGGGAGAAGGATCTGGTACTTCACATCACCAGGCATCACTCAACCCAAACATGCTTGCAGTACCATATACACCCCCACGATCAACCATTCCTACGTTCCTAGCTTCAGGAGCAGGAGGACAACAGGAGGAGGAGGAATCTCATTATGGAGAGTACTTCCTAGAGTACCAGTCCTATGGTCCAGAGTTCAGGAGGGCCATTACTTTCAAAGATTTTTGCCAACTGAAGGGAAACAACAAACCCAAAGGATAGAATGGAGGAGGCTACATGCAGGGGAATGACTTACAGCGTAATATGGGGAGGTTGTTTCTCCCGAATTTTGATGGCTCCTCTAAGAGCTCAGCCAAGGCATGGGTTGAGAAGATGGATGTTTACTTCTAGCTGAACCAGATGACCGAAGGAGAGGCAATAAAGATTGCCACGCTGCATCTGGATGGGGAGGCTCATGGCTCGTGGTTTCATGGGCTGACCACACTTGGGCACGCTAGGGTCACATCATATGATCAGTTCACCAGGAGGGTGCTAGAGTGGTTTGAGAGGAAGGACCCGAAGGAGTATTTTGGGGATTTGACCAAGCTCAAGCAGTCTGAGAATGCAGAGGTATATATCTCGGAGTTCTTTAGATTATCAGTGATGGTACCAGACTTGTCCGAGACGAGGAGGATCTACATGTTTATAGAGGACTGGAAGAACCATTACGGGGTCTAGTGAGGTCAAACAGATCCACTACGCTGCAGGATGCAGTGGGGAGAGCTAGAGACTTGCATGATGCCCTACCCAGGGCTAGAGGACCTCTGCCAAACAGACTATGCTTCCAACATAAAGGAAGAGACATGAGAGCTCCACCCCTGAGAGGCAATCAGGGACGTGAGCAACTAGATGATGATACTCGAAGGGACGTTCAGAGGAAGAAGCTCTGTTTTACTTGCCAGGTGCCATGGGCACCAAGCCATAAGTGTGCAACTGGGAAGGCCCACTACATAGAGGTCTCCTCAGACAATGATGGGGATGAGGAGACACATTTTGAGATGGGATGAGATGGCAACGCAACACCCCAGGAGGGAGGGCCTCTACCACCACCCCCACCAGTAGCAGGGGGAGCTGCATTCGCACCTTCTTGACTATGTGGATCAGAGGGACCCAAGTTCCTGACTATGGGGATCAAAGGGACAATACAGGGGCAGGGTGTTTCAGTGTTAGTGGACAGTGGGGTCACTCACAACTTTATTGATGCCCAGATGGTACAGAAGAGAAGCATTACTACAGAGGGGTTTGAGGGATTCTCAGTGCTTGTGCCAGGTGACAGGACTATGCAGTGCACACGCTATGTCCCAGCTTTGACTGTGACCATGGGGAATTACTCCATGACAAACCACTTCTTTGTGGTTGACATTTCGGACACCAATGTAGTGTTGGGGGTCCAGTGGCTCTACGCACTTGGCAGAGTCACCACTGCTTGGAGGAAGTTGGAGATGGAGTTCTTGGATATTGATGGAAAACTAGTGTTGCTGAGGGGTATGTATTTGTTCATCAATTACTTGGTCCTAAATTTCATAGCAAGATAGTTGACTCCATAAGGCACTGGTATCAATCATTTAAATCTAATTTAATCCTACAAGCCTTGCTAAATCTAAAATAAGTACTTGGTCATTTGACTGTGTCTCCCGAACTGGTTGGTTCCCAACTAGTTATCCTTCATTCCATTTTTGTAGGGCCTACCCCCCTTAGTCTTCTATTGGGAGAGAGCGTAAACAGAGAGACTGGGGATCAGAGTGACATCCCCCAATCTGAGCCATTGTCGCGGTGCCTAGATATTTTTTGCGACAACAGGGCCATCTATACATTGAAGATAAGCAACCCCAACTTGGTGATAGATCTATTTTGAAAAGACCAAAGCATTCTTTAGATATTACAATCCAACAAAGAAAAGCCTCATTCTACAATAGAAGGATTGTCATATAAGTTACCATTATTACAATTCATAAGAAAAGCATTACTCTTGAGAAAATCTTGACATCAATGAAAGTTGCAATACCTTTGAAGGCATCCCTTGACCTTGCTATCTTTAGAGTATTCATTCTTAAAAGGCATCTTGAAGAAATAGTTGCAGCAGACTTCTTGTGATGATGGAGGACTAAGATAAGTAGTCCTTGAGGTATGTATGTTTATTTTTATCCACATAATGTCTAGCCCAAATTAGATCAGAATTTTGAGATCTCATTTTTTTGGGTCTAGAGTTTGTAGCCTTCATATTGTTGGAGGTTGTTGGCATCTAAATTCTTGTAATCCCTATTCAAAAGGAAAACCCTAACCCTATACTATTGTGTTCCCTCATAAAAAGCCAAACTTTTGATCTCTAAGGTTTTTAGGTAGTCTAGGGAGAAATGGCAAACCCTAGTGAGGGTAGAATTGAAATTGAAATTCAAACCCTAGGGTTGATGTTTTGAAAGGTAACATCAAGAATATTAGGGTTTGAATCTGGAAACCTTGGGTATTCTCCCTCTCTAAAGATTCCATGAAATCCCTTGATTGCCAAAATCATGGTCTTGTACTTGTATACTTTTGGTGGTACTTGTCAGTAAATGTTGCAAGGACATAAAGAAATGTTGATCTTATACATGATGATGTTGATACTTCATGGTGAGAGGGATCTCTTCAAGAGGAAGCTCTACAAGGTTTGTGAAAGAAGTAAGTCAAGGTATGTATAAAGATTTGTAGTAGGTCTTCATCATATAAGAAGGTACAATCAGCTTGTCTTTAAATTTGCTTTACATTAATGACTCTCTCATGTCTAGGTTCTTATATTGTTAAGGTGACTTATCTCTAGATTAAATCAACCCTTGTAGTAACTATCTTTTGCTATTTGTTCAATTTGCTAAAACCCCGGCCTTTTGATTTTTAGGGTTTGTTGATGGTATACTATAAAACCCTAGCTTTCAAGGGTTTGTTGATGGTATACTATAAAACCCTAGCTTTTAAGGGTTTGATGATAATATTTAGGGTTTATGACAAAACCCTTGTAGAAGTTAATATAAGATCCTTAGGCATTGTTACGACTCAAACCAGCAGGGGACCTACGAGGGGTTCCTATGAGGGAAACTGCTAGGTCAAGGGAAACGATGGAGCCTTAGCCCACTATCACCACAGCTAAGACTCCTTGCTCTTTACCTACTTTCACCGATGGGAGGAGACCTGGTAGTTTAGGAATTCACTTGTAAAGTATAGATCAATGAACAGGTGTGAAGTGACCCTAGAAACCCTTTCCTTAGGATAGAATGAAGAGTGGGGCTCGCTTTCATTTTAAGCAAGGGACTTGATCTTCTAGGGAGAGGGGATGAGGATTGGAGGGTTGAGGTAGAAGAATAAGATTTATAAAGGAATTTCTCAATCCCTAAAATCCTTTGGGAACTTGAATTCTCGAGTAGTCCTCAATAAATCAGCTTTGATGAGGAATGGGACCACACGAAGCTAAGTGGACCCAGCCCGGGATAGGTGATGGATTTTGGCACCCAATGACGTTCTTAACCTAGCCAAGGTGAGAGGAAAGAATCAAACAAGAATTTTCTTCCAATGATGTCAAATTGATCCTACTAGATTCTAGCCCTGGGAACACTTAGAAAAAATTTGATCCTAGAGCTAGGGCTTGGGGTATCCAGAGATTCTACTATCGGAATTGCTCCAAATTCAGAGGAGTGTGAGGGGACCCACCAACATAGTTGTATCTAGGAGATCGAAGTTTTCCTGTGGCTACATTCCCGAGAAATTGATGCCCTAAGTGACCTAATGGGGATAGACCTAGGAAAAAAGAGGAAAAGTGAATAAGAGTGGCAAATGATCACCCTTTTTTGAGGGACTAGTGCTTGATTCACTTGGGGATATGGAGTCAAGGATAATAGTGAAGAAGGATTCGGTTTCTTGTTCAAGGAGGCTCTGAAAGTCAACTTCGTCCAATGTTAGAAAAGAGAAGAAAAGTGACTTTCAAGCATTTATACTTTATACAAATGGTGCAATCTTATCAAGATAACATGATCTCTAGAAAATTTCATTCATCTAACAATGGCCCATGCATAGAATAAGCTAAATAGACACATAATTCCACATTTCATATATGCATCAATTAGCCCTAATTATAGCGAGGTTCAATTGTTTGCAGCAACAAAAAAAATAGCTTTACATTTTCACTTACAATGTTAGAAAGCACATCCAACCAGCATCATGTTTGCAAATAAGAATCTCCAAGATAGAAATAGCCCAAATCCATACATCAAAATTCATCCATTATCCAAAAATAGTCCTCCAAGGAAAAATGCGAAGTTCTCTAAAGATAGAGAGATCCCAAGTCAAGTGATGATACAAATCAATCCAACTAAGCTCCAAAGGGGGTTAGCCAGGTACCTTATTAGGTGGTTTCCACCCTTAGAGGGGATAGTATGTCCAATGTACATCCCTCAAATGGGGGTAGAAAGTGATAAAGAAGTGAAATGGAATAGGGAGTGAGAGGGGCAGTCTTGGGCCACATATTGGGGTACAAGGGTAGCTACAGAAAGGGAAGCTCCCACCTGGGTAACAATGTGTAGGAAGGAGCAATCGTGGTACATGAGGTGCTCTGGCCTTGATATTTCCACCTTTCCTTATATGCTTGTTGCCTTTTATGAATTTTCTTTAATTAACAACTCAGGGCTCAAAGGACCAGAGCATGATGTGTAAGATATGGCAATGATTACCCTCTTTTAGTTTGGGCAGTTCATTTCCCTCCAGGGTTTGGGACAATCATGGGTTCCTGAATGATAAAAGAGACTCATCTAGGGCCTATGGAACAGGATGATGACCATGGGTATGGTGTAGAGCTCATGTGTTGGCTTTTGCCCATGTGCTAGTTATTTTTGTACTGACCATCTTTTGCATTTTGTGGTACAATTTCTTGTTGAATGTGGCTATTTATGCTTTTACTTTTTCTTTTAGCTGCTTCAATCTCCAGGGCATCATTCTAGGCCCAACCCAAGGTGAGGGCAAGGGGATAGGGAGGTTGACCCTATCTGGACCTAGAGAGGCAATTGGGACCTAGGTGGGAGAAATGGTGAATGGGGGTATAGTGAGTAGACAGAGAGTAATATATGTGGATAAATGAGAGAGACCATGCACCCAAAGTCGGGGTTTCCCAAGTGGTACCACCCTAGAACCAAATGGTCAATAAAGGAGATCCCACAAGACTAAAATGCAAGGGTAACCCCCAAAAGAGATCAAGGGGACAAGAGCACAATCTAATCCTACTCTTTCCGCCAAATCCCCCCATCAATCCACTCCCAGAAGTGTCCATGATAAGTAAACCCAATACTCAATTACCAAATGACAAGACATACCTCTAGAGTCGAGAAGCCCTCCTTCAAACATACGATCAATACAGATGGGTGAGGGACCACATGGTTGGCTCAGGTGGTGGAGAAATGGCAGAACGAGCTAGTTGAGGGCTGCAAGTGGTTGTTGGCTGTCGGCTGAGGTTCATCATGGAGAAAAAATTTCTCCTAGGGATATCACCCACGAAGTGGTGGGTAATATCTGGCTCCAACTGGGACGTGATCTCTCGAAGAGATGGGCAAGGCTACTTGAACGGGAGGTCACGAGAACTCCATCAATCTCTTGGTCACCGTAGACCTGTTATCTGCACATGTCAACGACCAAGACCATGGGGCAGCATGTTTTTCACTGTCTTATGATCACCCATGCTTAATGTCAGCCCATAAAATCAACAAGTAATAAAAATATGCAATTTTTGATCTAAATGCAGCTAATCTATCATGAGAAATATCGTATGAGGTTAGTGTTGGGATTTTGAGGTAGCATCAAGTGTGCTCTAGCCCTGAAATTTTGTGTAGATGCTAAGCCACACAAGACCTCCAAAACCCAAAAAGCGTTTGGAGAAGCAGATCCACACAGAACTAGGGTGACACAGTCCCTCAGCCTAGGCTACGCAGGCTTACTCAGTAGCTGCGCATAGCCAGCTGGGGTTTCACTAGTTGCTCATCTGGATCAGTCGAGACTTGCGAGAGTGAGGTATATCTCACATTTTCTCTGATTGTCGAGGTTTTCTCTGTTGAGTTAGCTGAGTTATGGCACCCTAGATGTACTCAGAAACTGTTGTTTAATAATAATAAACCCTCATCTCTGCTACACCGGTTTTCCCGCATTGGGTTTTTCCGACGACATTTGTCCAAAAACTCTGTGTCACTTTGTCATATGAGTGTGCTATTCAGTAAATTATCTGTATGTGTAGGTTGTTAACTGTGTTTACATCGCTGTTAATTCTGAATATTCAGATTAATAACTTGTATGTTTAATGAAGTAGGAGAAGTAAATCGAGACTTAACAGTAGGATTTCTTAGTTAAGAATTTTTCACATGGTATCAGAGTGGTTGCAAATCAAGTTGAATCTCTGGCAAAATCGGCTGAAGAAATTTTCGCTGCAGAGAGCACTGAAGCAGCGGAGATCCAGAGAGGGTAGCGCAGCATCAGGACGCAATCCCAGCAGAGGCCATGCAGGGGCTGACGCAGAGACAACACAGTGCCTTCCAGAGGGACGCAGGAGCAGCCTGCGCTGCACAAAGGCTGCGCTGAGCCAGTTTTCTCATGCAAAAGCCAGCCAAAGGGACGCAGTTTAGTTTTGAGTTGATGTCTAGTATTGTTGTGGTCCGAAAGCAGGGTTTCATATCTTCAGCAGTTGCTGGTGTGGTGGAGATTCTGCTGGTGCAAAATCGTGCCTAGCTAAGTTGGCAAAGAGTGGGAGGATAGTTGATCAGCAGATCTGCGCCAAACATATCTGAGATTCGATCAGGAGGGTGATCGTAGAGAACTGTTCAGTTGTTTTTGGCTGAAGATTTTCAGGAGGGAAATCAGTTGTCGGAGAGAGCAACTACTATAGAGGGTTTCTAGTCGCCAAGAAACCCAGATCCAGTATTTCTGTTGAGTGTTGCAGCAGAAAGAGGGAGAAGAGTATCTGTTCTGACAGATTCGAGCAAAAATGGCTTCTCATGGACTAAGTGATCAAGACAGGTTGGACATGTCTAACTTCATTATCTGGAGGGTCAGGATTCTGACAGTCCTGAATGAGTACGACATCAAGGACCATGCTGAGAATGTCCTAGTTGTGCCTTCCGATCCAGATCCTCTGAAGAAATTCAAGGAGAATCAAGCGCGGACTAAGCACTTGATCATGGACAGAGTCAAAGATCACATCGTGCCACATATTGCCGAGAAGAACACGACAAATGAGATGTGGACAACTTTGGAGACAATGTAGCAAGGAGGCTCTATCCAAAGGAAGATGCTTCTGGAGAACCGGATGTGGTTGTTCCAGATGTAGAAGGGTGAGGAGATAGATCCCTTCCTCTTCAAACTTTAGATTATCCGAGATCAACTGATTGCCATGGGTGTGACTCCGGATGAAGGGCTCTTGCTGAGGACTGCTTTGAATGCAGACACCAAGGAATGGAAAACATTTGTCCAAAGCACTTGGGCAGCGCATCATTACCATCCTGGGCAGACATGTGGGAAATTCTCCGTCAGGAGGAAATCAGGAGATTTACCAAGAGGCAAAGCAGCTGCAGTGGAACAGTCAAGGTAAAGAAAGAAGAGGAAGAGGATGCAACCCTTACATCAAAGGAACGAAGGCAACAAGGGAAGAAGAAGAGGGACCTATCCAAGGTTCGGTGCTTTAACTGTCGCGAACTTGGACACTTCACCAGCACTTTTCCTAAGAAGAAGGACAAAGGATCTTCTGAATCCAAGGCAGCAACAACAAAGGAAGATGGGAGTGATGATGATGTAGCCATGAGTGCTCATGAGTCACGGAAGTGGGGCGGCATGGATATGTAGAGCAGCTGCAGATGGAAAGGCAGGATCCTTGAGTAGCCCAACTCTTGGATCACATACGAACTACGGGAGCCTTAAAACGGTAGCGGGACAAGTGGAGCAGTGGGTGCAGGAGATCATAGTAAAGCGGAGGGCAATGCTAAGACATTGTAGAGGGAGCAGCGCAGTGCAGAGGCAGCAGCATCATAGAAGCAGCAGCGTAGAGCCTGATGGGACTTCAACAGTGCAGAGAGACAGTGATTACGTAGTGCGAAGCTGTAGCTTCAGGAGGGCAGCACAGAGCAGCAACCAAGGGAGCTTCAGCGATGAGACTTGTTTGTCAATGATTGGGCAGGGGTCCTTCAATTGCTTACTTCTCAACAACTGAGTTGCAGTGCAGCAGTTAGCAGTGGTAGTGCTATGGGCAACATGATGCAGCAAATTGAGAGGGAGTTGCAGTACAGATGTAGCAGTGCCAGTGCTAGTGACATGGGCAACAGTACAGAAAGCAACAACGCAGTGGATGGAGGGCAGCAAGCCAAACATCAACAGCGCAAAGACCGATGCTGAGATCTTGCAATACATGGTGTGGATGTTTTGCTAGATTACTCTCCGTGCTAAGAGGGAGTGTTGAGATTTTGAGGTAGCATCATGTGTGCTCTAGCCCTAAAATTTTGTGGAGGGGCTAAGACGCACAAGACCTCCAAAACCCAGAAAGCGTTTGTAGAAATTTCATCTGGTGTATGAGATATTAAAATAATTAATTCTTTTAATGAGGACCCTAAGTCTAACTTAGGGAATTAAAAAAATTAAAGTGAATTAATTAAACACGTGATGAAATGTTCTAAGTGACGCCGATCAAGCAGTCTTTTAATCTAAGTCGTCGATAAGAGATTAGATCACGGTCGTTGATATGTCAACGAGAAAAGTATAAAGAAAAGGCTTGGGGTCAGTTGGAGAACACACACAGAGTCTAAGAGATCAAATTCTTCTGATGGAGCAGTGCTCGGACGAAGATAAGATCTGAGTGACTCCAAGTTGAAGTGAGGGGCAGATGCAGTGATTAGCCAGGAGGGCCAAGAGTACAGTGCAGAGCAAGGGCAACAGAGACACAGTGGAGACAGCGCAACCATTAGAGGGTGTGACACAGTCCCTTAGGAGGGTGACGCAGGCCCACATAGGGCCCACGCAGAGGCAGTGCAACATCTCCAATTAGAAGTCTGAAATTTTGCCGAAAGCAAGGGTTTCTGAGACAGCAGAGTTGAAACCGAGATCCGGGAGAAGCAGATCCACACAGATCTAGGGTGACGCAGCCCCTCAGCCTAGGCTACGCAAGCTTACGTAGTAGCTGCGCAGAGCCAGCTGGGGTTTCACCAGTTGCTCATCCGGATCAGTCGGGACTTGCGAGAGTGAGGTATATCTCATATTTTCTCTGATTGTCCAGGTTTTCTCTATTGGGTTAGCCGAGTTATGGCACCCTAGATGTACTCAGAAACTGTTGCTTAATAATAATAAACCCTCATATCTGCTACACCGGTTTTCCCGCATTGGGTTTCTCCAGGGACATTTGTCCGAAAAATCTGTCACTTTGTCATATGAGTGTGCTATTCAGTAAATGATCTGTATGTGTACGCTATTAATTGTGTTTACTTCGTTGTTAATTCTGAATATTCAGATTAATAACTTGTATGTTTAATCAAGTAGAAGTAAATCGAGACTTAACAGTAGGGTTTCTTAGTTAAGAAATTTTCATAGTTAGTTCTAATGCAAAAAAATCAACATCCAATGCATCCTACCCTTACATGCATATAGTACATCGTCAAGTATCAAGAAAAGGAGTGATGCGACTTAAATTGACTGGCTGAGGCCAAAGTTCGTCGTTGAGTTTAGCAATGTAGTAATAGTCATCCCCAACTTTCCCATGAATCTTACCAAATCTTTAACCACTAAGACCAAGTCCCCTACTTTATATTATTTTTTAGGCTTCCACCTTTTGCTTGGTTTGTGAGTTGGCCTTTTCAGGATACAGACTTCTTGTGAAGGGAGAATAGGAGAAGGTCTCTCAATGTCATGTGCTTCATAATATGGTCCAGGCTTAATCACATGAGATAGGTAGATGGGTTCTCTATAAAGGATAAAATGGGTCCCATCGGATTGTGGGATGGTAGAATATGATAGGTCCATTTGATCATGACCTCCAGCAGTGGCTTCCCATTTCCTAGATAGTAACATCCCCCACACATCAGGAATATCAATGACAACAACATCCATGAGAAGGGATATACCGAGGTTCCTATCCAAAGAGACCTTAAGGTCCTTAATGAGAACCTCCACCTTCACAGGTTTGGAGTTAAATCCACACACCTTCTTGTATGGTCGGGTGATGCTAAGACCCAATTGCTTCATGACAGTTAAAGGCATGATGTTTGCGGAAGCCCCTGAGTCATTGATAGCCAAAGTAAGCATAAAAGGTTCATGTCCAGGGTTCTGATCGGGAATGTGAATTTTTTGCAAGTCTTCAAGTAGTTCTTCCTCTTCAAAGCCCAAGGACTTCTTAATTTGTTGTTGTTGTTTGGGAAGCTAAGCAATCTCTTTCAAAGGGACAGATATAGTCATCTTCCCAATAAGAACATCCATGTCAATGTTGAGCCCAACATGTTTCCCCTTTTCTTTCTTTTTGATGTTTGCTCCCTTTTGAGGGCCCTTTTTAGGTTCAGCTTTAGTTTGGGAATCCTTTCCTGGAGGATCCCTTGAAAGGGCTTTCTCTTAAGGAGGCTCTTTAGAGGGGACATTTTTGGAAGGATCCTTCTTGGGAAGAGAGTCTTCCTTGTTAGGTTCTTTGGAGGTTGTGGGGCCTTTGTTATTGTCTCTTCGTGAATATTGGACCCCTTTGAATCTTCCACTGCGCTCATCAGCATCTAGAATAGGTTCCTCTTTCTCATCTTTTGTTTTGACCTCATTGATGGGAGGAAATGTGTATGAACCCCCAAGCAGAATATTGAATACATCGAATTCCACAAGATTAGTTTGCTCATTTGTTTCATCATCATCACTCTCATCACTCTCACTCTGCTCATCTCCAGAGGATGAATCTTGGTCCACTGCATTGGTTGGAGCCAACGTGTTTGGGACTTCATATGAGCTAGGCTTATCTTCCTCACTTTGCTTTATTGGAAAAGGTTTCCCTTTTGGAATATAACTTGACCTTTCGGTCTTCTCCAAATCAGTGATTTTTTTCATGACAATTCGATCTCTTGAATGGACCTCCTCGATAAGCTTTTCCATCATCTTGAGGATAGCCAGAAGGGTTTCTTCTTGGTCTCAGTTTTGGTTTTGGGGAGGTCATCAACATTCATTTTTGAGATACGGAGGTTTTCCTCAACTTGCGTTGTCATCTCATTAGCTTCGGCCAATGTGGAGGGTTTCTTGTCTCTTAAGGCATAAGTTAGGTGGCCCCCTACAACTTTGAAAAACTTATCAAGGATGTTGGCATCAAAGGGATTTAGGTGATCAGGGATATCCTAGACAACCGTATCAAACTTTTGAATGAATTCTCAGATGTCTTCCCTCCCCCTTGATATTTGATAAAACTTTTCAATGTTGAATGTTCCTTCGGCATGGCAAGACCACCTTTTCATTAATATGTTTTCAAATTCGTCAGAGTCATCAATGCATCCTGGGGGAAGACTAAGGTACCATTCTCTAGCTTGTCCCTCAAGTGATAAAGCAAAAAGCATCATGATCCTATCTTCATCAAAAATTACCCTAGGGGATAGGTGCCAATAAAATTCTTCAACAAAGTCACGGGGACTCATAGTGGCATCTCCTTTGAACTTGGGTAACCATCAGTTATATTTCTCAGTTAATGGTTTGGGATCATCACGCAACTTCAAAGGAGAAAATACAATGTTCACTTTTGGTCATCTTGTGCTTGTCAGTGTTAGAAGTCTCTGCCATTTTTTGGAGTGGGGTCACTGACTTTTTCAAACTCAGGAAGGAGAACGGTTTCAACAGGTGATGGATCACGTTCCCTTCTTCTTGCAGCGGCCCTAGTTAAAGGAGGAATATTGTCACCTTGAAGCAAACTAGGGGTTTGAGTCGGTTGACAATGAACGGAGTCGCCAGAGAAATAATGAGAGTGTCGCCAATGAATCAATTCCTCAATGACTTTCTAGGGAGGCAGACCTGCTTCTTCCCCGGCAATGTTGCCAGAAATGTTACCACTCAAACTAGCAGGGGGCCTAAGAGGGGTTCCTATGAGGGCAACTGCTAGGTCAAGGGCAATGATGGAGACTTGGCCCATTGTCACCACAGCTAAGACTCCTTGCTCTTTACAGACTTTCACTGATGGGAGGAGACCTAGTAGTCTAGGAAGTCACCTATAAAGAATAGATCAATGAATAAGCGTGAAGTGACCCTGGAAACCCTTTCCTTGGGATAGAATGAAGAATGGGACTCACTTGCCTTTTAAGCAAGGGAATTCATCTTCTAAGGAGAGGGGATGAGGATTGGAGGGTTGAGGTAGAGGAATAAGATTTATAAAGGATTTTCTCAGTCCCTAAAATCCTTTAGGAACTTGGATTCCCGAGTAGTCCTCGATAAATCAAATTTGATGAAGAATGGGACCACACAAGGCCAAGTGGACCCAGCCCAGGCTAGGGGATGGATTTTGGCACCCAATGATGTTCTTAACCTGGACAAGGTGAGAGGAAAGGATCAAACAAGAATTTTCTTCCAATCATGTCAAATTGATCCTACTAGGTTCTAGCCTTGGGAACACCTAGGCAAAACTTAATCCTAGAGCTAGGGCTTGTGGTATCTGGAGATTCCACCGTCAAAATTGCTCCAAATTCAGAGGAGAGTGAGAGGACCCACTAGTGCAGTTGTATCTAGGAGATCGAAGTTTTCCTGCGGCTAGATTCCCAGGGAATTGATGGCCTAGGTGACCTAATGGGGCTAGACATAGGAAAAAAAGGGGAAAAAGTGAAAAAGAGGGGAAAATGATCAACCTTTTTTGAGGGACCAGTGCCTGATTCACTTGGGTATATGGATTCAAGGATAATAATGAAGAAGGTTTCAGTTTCTTCTTCAAGGAGGCTCCGAAAATCAACTTCGTCCAATGTTAGAGGAAAGAGAATAAAAGTGACTTTCAATCATTTATACTTCATACAAATGGTGCAATATTATCAAGATAACATGATCGCTAGGACATTTCATTCATCTAACAATGGCCCATACATAGAATAAGCAAAATAGACACATAATTCCACATTTCATATATGTAGTAATTAGCCCTAATTATAGCGAAGTTCAATTGTATGCAGCAGCAAGAAAAATAGCATTAAATTTTCACTTACAATGTTAGAGAGTATATCCAACCAGCATCACATTTGCAAATAAGAATCTCCAAGATAGAAATAGCCCAAGTCCATACATCAAAATTCAACCATCATCCAAAAATAGTCCTTAAAAGGAAAAATGTGAAGTTCTCTAAAGATAGAGAGATCCCAAGTCAAGTGATGAAACAAATGAATCCAACTAACTCATATTTATACACCAATTAGGAGTTCGATTTATGTAATGAGCCTACATTAGCCCCTAAAAATATAATAATGTGCAAATAAACTAACTTTTGGTGACAAGCCCACCAAACTAGCTCATAAATGAAATAGTAAGCCTCGCAGGAGGTCAAATAATAATATATGCATGTCGTGGGGCCCTCCCAGAGGCCTGATGATGTCCACAAGTACCATAATGATGAATAAAATCCTCAAAAGGTATTGGACAAGGGGGTGGCACCTTGTTCTCCAAGTAGTATACCTGTGGTGCTCCCAATGGGTGTGGGGGCACACCAATGACTCCATGTGTCTCCATATGAGTCGAAGATGCCTGTAGATCATATGTAAGGGATCAAATGATGGAATTAACGTTGCCATGTCATCGTACAAGTCCTGGGACACCTACCAAGTATGTGGTGCTCCTATGGGGCCTACTGGGCATAGTGTACTAAGTGCATCATCCTCATCTCAAAGGTGGATCTCTCGTAATCTTTGGACACCGATAGAGATCCATGGGGTGTTTTCTGCTGCTGTGGAGGCCCATGGCTCTCTACACACACCCTACATGTGCCAATGTAGCCCTCCAGGAGGTTAGGACCCCATATAGGGAGACCAAACCCAAATGGACACCATCTGCAATCTCGTTTAAGATTCAATGCGTCCCCTAGCCTTCCAGTACAACAAGTCATGAGAATAATCGTGTAAAAGAGATTACAAACCATAGACAACAAAGTGGGTACTTCATAATGGCATGCCCTTCTGTATTGGGCTTTGGCATGTGCTAATGTCTCCAAGCTCCAAAGGGGGTTAGATAGGTACCTTATTAGGTGGTTTCCACCCTTAGAGGGGATAGTATGTCCAAAGTACATCCGTCAAATGGGGGTGGCAAGTGATAAAGAAGTGAAATGGAATAGGGAGTAAGAGGGACAATCTTGGGCCACATATTGAGGCACAAGGGTAGCTAGAGAAAGGGAAGCCGCCACCTGGGTATACAATGTATCAGAGTGAGCAATCGTGGTACATGAGGTACCCCGATCTTGATTTTTCCACCCTTCCTTATATGCCTTTTTCCTTTTATGAATTTTCTTTAAATAACTGCTCAAGGCTCAAAGGACAAGGGCATGATGTGTAAGATATGGCAATAATTACCCCCTTTTAGGTAGGGCGGTTCATTTCTCTCCAGGGGTTGGGACAATCATGGGTTCCTGAATGATAGAGGAGGCTCATCTAGGGCCTATGGAACTAGGGTGTTGACCAAGGGTATGGGGCAGAGCTCATGTATTGGCTTTTGCCCACGTGCTAATTATTTTTGCCCCGACGATCTTTTGCATTTTTTGGTACAATTTCTTTTTGAATGTTGCCATTTATGCTTTTACATTTTCTTTTTGCTGCTTCAACCTTCAAGGCATCATTCCAAGCTCGACCCAAGGTGAGGGCAAGGGGATAGGGATGCTGAGATTTTGTGTATTTGGGGTAGCATCGGTTGTGCTCTAGCTCCCAAATTTTGTGGAGGGACTAAAGTACACTTGATCTACAAGACCCTGGAAGAGATTTGGGAAATTTCATCTAGTTTAGGAAATATTTAATTAATTAATTATTTTAATGTGTTTCGTAAGTCTAAACTTAGGAAAGTTAAATAATTAAAGTTAATTAAATTAAACATGTGATGAAATTGTCTTAAGTCACACGGATCAAGCTTTTTTTTAATCTTAGCCATTGATTCAAGATCTGATCATGGTTGTTGGTTTCCCAACGTGAAAAGTACAAAGGAAAGGCTTGGGGTCATTTGTAAAGACACACAAAGGCAAAGCACTGAAGCTAAGCTAAGGTTCTAGGGCAGGGTTTGCTAAGAATTCTCAGAAGTGTTTCAGCTGTAGAGAGGGGAGTTTAGACAAAGGGGATGATCTGATCCCAGTGTCTAGAATCAGCAAGAGACAGGGAGCAGCTCCAGAAAGGCAACGCAGAGAAGTAGGGGCATCAGCAGCAAGAGGGCAGTAGTTGCACAGGGTAGGGGCAGCTTCAGCTCCACAGGTGCTGCGCAGTGACTCCCAGGGTAGCGTAAGGCAGCTGGAAACCCTCAGAGGTTACGCAGAGACCCTTAGGGGCAACACAGGGATTGCGTCACCCAGTCTGGGGTAACGCAGCCCTTTCCAGGCCAGCGCTGAGGGACACAGGGGCTGCAGAGGCTGACGCAGGGGCTTCAGGGGTAGCGCTGGGGTTACTAGGGCCTAATTTTGGCTGAGTCCTGTAAATCCCGTTTGAGGGTTTGGATCAGTTAATATTTTGGCTTTAGAACAACCGATGAGTTGCAGATCTATATTTTCTCTGTCGAGTTTTCCAGATATGGAACCCAGATTTGTTGTATTCAGAAATACTCTTAATAATAAAACCCTCCAGCTGTCAGCAGGCCAGTTTTCCCGCATTGGGTTTATCTGGGGACTATTTGTCTAGAAAATCAATGTGTCACTTTGTCTATGTGTGCATGTGTTTTTTCTAGATCTGAATTTGTGAAAGTCTGCTATGTGTTTTGCTTCGATTTTAATCTGAATTTTTCAGTTAATAACTTAATTAAGTAGGAGGAGCATAACTAGATCTAACAGTAGATTTCTGCATAATAGTAACATTCATAAATTTTCACATGGTATCAGAGCAATTGCAGATCTAGGAGGGTCACCAGCAGAAGACTGAAGGATCTTGTTGTAGAAAGCAGCAGTAACTGCAGCAGCAGAAGGGCAGATCTGAAGGGACATCGCAGTTTTCAGAGAAGCAGAGTTACGCAGAGGGCAGGGTGACGCAGTCTTCCACTCTCTCCCAGCAAGCCCACGCACTCACTGCACAGAGGCAACTCTGGGATTGTCTAAAGCCATCCAATGTGATGCAGATCTGAAGCTGTCAGATCCAGAAGTGCCTGAAGCAGAGCTGCAGAACTTCAAAAGGTGCTGGTGGGGTTAAATTTCTGAAGTTTTCATAATTTTAGCCTAAGAACTAGTGACAAAGAGCGGGAGGAGATCAGTTTCTCAGAGAGTTTCTAGCCAAAGAAACTTGCAGATTGATCAGAGGATCAAAGAAAGTTGAATCATTTTTGATTTGGCAGATTTCCAAGAACGGAAATTAGTTGTTAGGAGGAGCAGAAGGTACCTGTTTTGCCAAGGGCCTTAGATCCAGGTCTCTAGCAAAGAGAAAGGGAGCTCCGACAAATTTCTGAGCAGATGGTTCCTCATGGACTGCGTGATCAGGACAGACTAGATGGCCTATCCAATTTTTCATTTTGGAAGGCTAGGATCCTGATAGTCCTAGAGGCATATCATCTAAGAGACCATGCAGAACAAGTTCTGGTTACACCGATCGATGTAGATCTCCTAAGGAAGCATAATGAAGCTGTTGGACATGCCAAGCGGCTGATAATGGATGGAATTAAGGACCATATTGTCCCAGACATAGCTAAGAAGAAAGCAGCTCATGAATTGTGGAAGGCCTTAACATCCCTATATGAGGGAAAATTTGTCCAAAGGAAGATGTTGTTGGAGACTCAGATGCGGTCATTCTTGATGACAAAGGGAGAAGACATGGAACATTTCCTCTTCAGATTACAATCGATCAAGGATCAGTTGACTGTCATGGGTGCTAAGGTGGAAGATGATGTGATGGTCAGGACTGCTCTTAATGCAGTCACAAATGAGTGGGAAACCTTTGTCCAAAGTATCTTGGGCAGAGCGGACCTCCCAGATTGGGACAACTTGTGGGTAATAATGCATCAAGAAGAACTCCGCAGAATCACCAAGAAGCAGTACAACTCTGGATCGAGTAAAGTGAAGAAGGAATATGAAGAAGATGCAGCCTTGGCATCAAAGAGGCAGCAGGGAAACAAGACAAAGGATTTATCTAAGATCAAGTGCTTCCAGTGTGGTGAATTAGGACATTTTTCCAGCAATTGTCGTCAGAAGGAAAAGGACAAGGAAGCTTCTTCTTCCAATGCTGTTGTGGCGAATGATGGGTTAGAAGATGATGCAGCCATGAGCGCTCATGAACCACGAAAGTGGGGCGACATGGATCTGTAGAGGAGCTACAGAATGTTGGCGGGATCCTTGAGAAGCTCATCTCTTGGATCACATCCGAGCTACGGGAGCGTTAAGACAATAGCGGGACAAGTGGAGCAATGGGTGCATAGATCACAGATGAAGCAGAGGCAGATCTAAAGGCTGGAAGGAGCAGCACAGTGGAAATACAACAACAACGTAAGGGTTGATGTGACTTTAGCAATGCAGAGTAGAGCTGCTTACGCAGAGCAGAGCTTCAGCAGCTTGGAAGGCTTCAAGAGGACAGCGCAGTGCAGCAACAGCGTGAGAGATTTCAGCACAAGGGGCTGATGTGACTTCAACAATGCAAAGGGAGTCTGCTTACGCAGTGCAGAGCTGTAGCTGTGCATCATCCTTCAGATGTCAGCATGGATCAACAGCCGATGGAGCTCTAGTGATGAGGTTGCAGCCCAACTGACTTGTCTGTCAAAGATTGGGCAGGAGATTTAGTTGGTTCTCTCAACAACTAAAGTTGCAATGCAGCAGTTAGCAGTGGCAGTGCTATGGGCAGCACGGATGCAACAAATTGAGAGGGAGCTGCAGTACAGATGTGGCAGTGGTGGTGACAGCATGATGGGCAGTAGTAGTGTAGAGTTGAGTGGCAGCAGGCCAAGCATCAATAGCACAAAAGCTAGTGCCCAGAATCTTGTGATACATTGTGTGATGTATTGCTAGAGCACACTCTGTGCTAAGAGGGCGTGTTGAGATTTTGTGTATTTGTGGTAACATCGATTGTGCTCTAGCTGCCAAATTTTGTGGAGGGACTAGAGTACACTTGATCTACAAGACCCAGAAAGGGATCTGGGAAATTTCATCTGGTTTAGGAGATATTTAATTAATTAATTATTTTAATGTTTTTCCTAAGTCTAAACTTAGGAAAATTAAATAATTAAAGTTAATTAAATTAAACATGTGATGAAATTGTCTTAAGTCACACAGATCAAGCTTTATTTTAATCTTATCCATTGATTCAAGATCTAATCATGGCCATGGTTTCCCAACTAGAAAAGTATAAGGGAAAGGCTTGGGGTCATTTGTAAAGACACACAAAGGCAGAGCACTGAAGCTAAGCTGAGATTCTAGGGCAGGGTTTGTTAAGAATTCTCAGAAGTGTTTCAACTGCAAAGAGGGGAGTTTAGACAAAGGGGATGATCTGATCCCAGTGTCTAGAATCAGCAAAAAACAGAGAGAAACTTCAGAAAGGCAACGCAGAGAAGCAGGGGCATCACTCCCAAGGCAGCGTAAGGCAATTGGAAACCCTCATAGGTTACGCAGAGACCCTTAGGGGCAGCGTAGGGGATGCGTCACCCAGTCTGGGGTAACGCATCCCTTTCCATGCCAGCGCTGAGGGACGCAGGGGCTGCAGAGGCTGACGTAGGGGCTTTAGGAGCAGCGCTGGCGTTTCTAGGGCCTAATTTTGGCTGAGTATTGTAAATCCCATTTGAGGGTGTGGATCAGTTAATATTTTGGCTTCAGAACATCTGGTGAGTTGCAGATCTATATTTTCTCTATCGGGTTTTCTAGATCTGGAACCCAGATTTGCTGTATTCAAAAATTGTCTTAATAATAAAACCCTCCTGTAGCCAGTCGACCGATTTTCCCACATTGGGTTTTTCCGGGGACTATTTGTCCAGAAAATCACTGTGTCACTTTGTCTATGTGTGCATGTACTTTTTCTAGATCTGAATTGGCGAAAGTCTGTTATGTGTTTTGCTTCGATATTAATCTGAATTTTTCAATTAATAACTTAATTAAGTAGGAGTAGCATAACCAGATCTAACAGTAGATTTCTGCATAATAGTAACATTCAGAAATTTTCACGAGGCTGACCCTATGTGGACCCAGAGAGGTAATGTGGTCCCAGGTGGGAGAAATGATGAATGGGGGTATAGTGAGTGGACCAAGAGTAATATATGCGGATACAGGAGCAGGACCACACACCCAAAGTCGATGTTTCCCAAATAGTACCACCCTAGAACCAAATGGTCAATAAAAGAGATCCCACGGGACTAAAATCCAAGGGTAACACCCAAAATCAAGGGGACAAGAGCACAAACTATGCCCACTCTTGCCGCCAAATCCCCCCATCAAAATGTCCATGATAAGTAAACCCAATACTCAATTACCAAAAGACAAGACAGACCTTTAGATTCGAGAGGCCCACCTTCAAACATACGATCAATACAGATGGATGACAGACCAAATGGTTGGCTCAGGTGGTGGAGAAATGGCATAACGAGCTAGTTGAGGGCTGCAAGGGGCTGTTGGCTGCCGACTGAGGTCCATCATGGAGAAAATTTTCTCCTAGGGATATCACCCATGAAGTGTTGGGTAAGAGGAATGAAAATGAAACCCTAGGTATAAATGCTTTGACTATGGTTGAAACTCTAACATTGTTTAGTTACTTGAATATATAAAGTTTAGTATTAAAGTTTTGATGATAATATCTGAGGTTTGTGATAAAACCTTAGCAAAGGTTGTTGTAAGAGTCTAGGGCATGAAAGTGTAACCCTAGTTGATTGCTAACTAGGTTTAGGTTTTGAATATCTAAAGTTTAATTTCTTATTCAAATTTTTGATATCCCTAGATGCTCTCCTTGTGGTAAAGTCAATCTATATGCTCTTGTACATATATATTTGTGCTTGGTTGTACTTGTTGAAGAGATTTGCAAGTACACAGTTTTCAAGAGGTTGTAAAGATGTAAGACTACTTGATGATGACTTTGATGAGCATGGTGGAAAGAGGGAGTTGTGAGGACTCTGATGACATTGAAGTTTACATTGATGTTTGATAGTTAAGAAGATAAAGAATGATGTTTCTAAAGGGCGAAGTTCTCCAATGACATGATGATGTAAAAGAAAGAGCTTGTGTAGCTAGAAGAATAAAATTTGTTAATGATGAACTTATCTCCCTTTTTAAGAAAGATCTTGGATGAAGGGAAGTGTATATTCTCCATAGTTGAGAGAGAGGACATGATGTGTCAGCCATATGTATAGTAAGGAGAGAATGGGATCAAAGAATAGCTAAGGCACTAGTAGTGGTTGGTATTCATTCGGCTGTTTTGAGAAGTATTGAAGTTGATTTTGGTGCTGTTGGAGAAGTTGGAGAAGGAAGCTTCCGTCAATATTTATTCGATATTGTGATGACCTAAGCAGCATCAGAATGGTTGTAGGCCCCAGATTTTATGCTATCATATTAATGATAAGTACCAGTACTGGTTGGGGTTGTAAGGCTACAATATGTTCTAATGGATGAACAAGTAGTTGATGTGTTGATCTGTCCTTGAGAAGATTTGAATATTTGATAAGCTTGCTTGGATTGATTTGGTTGATAGGGAGAGATTAGTACCTTAGGTCGCGTGCTTGTATGATGGTACTTGGGAGGACATCTTGGCTTGGTTGGTATTGAGATCTCATGTTATAGGCTGGCCTTGATGATGTCTAGATCTCGGTATGGGAGGGCATCTTCGTCGTATGGAGCTTCGTTTTAGTGTTTGACCTTGATGATACCTAGATCCCTATAAGGGTTGGTGTTTTAGCATGGAGACCTAGATGGTATCTATATCCAATTGGATTGATACCAGGGTTGTAGCCTGATGGTACCTATAGTGGCAAGTCGCCTTGATGACACCTTAGTCCCTATTAGTATCTTAGATCCTAGTATTAGTGTCTTGGAGATGACACTTGGATCCTTGAATTGGTGTCTTGGTGATGGCACTTGAATCCTTGGAATGGTGTCTTGACACTTGGATCTTTGATGTGTTGAGTTGATACCTTGGCAGTTTTTGGCCTTGATGGTATCTAGCATTGCATATGTTGTTGTACTCTTCTTAGAACACTTCAAATTGAGGTCAACCTTGTACCAGTTGAACAATTATGAATACCTCCCTAGTTAAGAGGGAGTGTTGAGAAATGTAACTAGTATATGTCTTCATAATTGATTGTAATTCTTATGTATTTGTCAAAAGAAAAGAGAACAAAAAATTATTGTAAAAGAAAATTATTTATAAGCATGGGTTTCATGCTTTATTTATTTTGTTTCTAGGTCAAAGCACCCATTGAGTGCTTCTAGGGTTGTATCATGTGTCACAGTCCTTGTCATCATGTAATAAACCCTTATTAGGCATTTTGTATGAAAGAAGAAAAATGATTTTATGTAAAACGGTCACGTAAACCTCTTCCATCAAGTCAGCCTCAAAAGGGGATGATCCAACCACTATAAATAAGAAGGAACTTGACCTCATTTGTTCACTCATCCAATCAAGGTTCAATCTGCAATTTTCTAGCAAAGAAGAAGTGCGAAGGAAGTTACAAAGGAAAGTTTTATCAGTGCAAGAAAGGAGTCTAAGCAAAAAGAGAAGAACTGAAATCTGCTCTTTTTTTGTCACACGTGCAAATAGATCTGAAGTAGAAGTACGAAGGTGCAGGGCCGAGGGTGCAGGCCAAGATTTCAGAAGTTGCAGAGAGGGTCGAGAGCCTGTTTGACTCAGATTTTGGAAGGTTGACTTATTTTGATTTTTGAGGATTTGACTAGAGTTTGACTTGTCTTCATGGGAGGCTGACTTGGTGGATTGGAGGAGGTCTTTGTCTTAGTCGAAGGGTCTTGGTTGTCTCATTTGATTTGGTACTAAAGGAAGTGAAGAGAATTTTTGGGTTTTCCCCTAGAAGAGGGGTTTTGCCCTGGCGGAGAGCCTACATCCTGTATCCTTTTTAGTTTGATCTCCATGTATTTATGTTCTGGTAGTATAAGAAGATAAAAGAAGATAGTAAGAACTCATATACATCACAAGTAATTATCAAGATAAGAAAATATTTCTGCCTTTCTGATTTTCTAACACACCCAAGGGTCTTTTCTTCCTAATTCACTTGTATCATTGAAATGGTTTGGTTTCCAGATGGAGGATTGCTAATGCAACCTTCTCACCAGGGGTCTTTGGTGCAGCATAAAGTATTGCTCGAGCTGGCTCAACCACGTCTGAATATCCATATAGCACATACCCTATTTCGTTCTATTGAAACCCATGTTTTTGTCATTATAGAACTTGCCTTTTTCATGTCATATGTTGACCCCTTTGTGGCCTAGCACTTAACAATATGTGGTCCCACTCTTTGAGTCTTCTCTGCTTATGTGCTGGTTTATAAGCCCAAAAACATGATATGTCAAATTAGAGTCAAATGAAGTCACCTTGGACCTCTTGGTAGTAGGTACTAAGAACTGAGGCTGTATCAACTTTATTTGCTGCAAAGCGATTTCTGCCATCCTCAATGTGCTTTCATTACACGAATGTTCTGATGTAAATATCCCTGAAAACTTTATGTTGCATGAATTTCATCCAAAAAATGCAAAACTATTTAAAATCGTAGTAGTTTACTACTTAGGAATTAGATTGGAAGATAAATCTGTGGCTGGAGATAAAGCAATGGGAGTGGTTAAATAGGACATGTTGTGAATGTTTGTACTTTCTATGATTATTTCAAATTTCAAGATCTGGCAGAGCGCTGTTTATTGATGTAAAAACACTAGGAATGGCATGAAGATGCCTTTGCTTAGAAAATTGAAAATAATATCTAACATGAATGTGGATGTAATAGAAGAGCAATAGGCACCAGTGTTTTCTTCTTGTATGCATTTGGCAGAATAGCTAAACTGGTTTTAGTACCAATCGCTCAGGGACTCACAAGCACAGCTGGAGCATTTCCAGGAATTATAGGTGTTGCACTCACAGGCTATCTTCTTGATGAAACTCACTCCTGGAGTGTAAGTTCCCGATCAACAATCGTCTTACAATAACTTTTTATTTGAATTCATAAAGTTGTTTAGGGGTTGTACCTGTTTTCTCTTTTATTTTTCTCTTTTGTGATATATTTTGTGCAACTGTTATCCTGTTTTATTATTTTCCTCTATCTTGAATTCAAGTCCTTTAGTGGAGCGCACCTGTTTTCCCATGATTTATCCTCCTCTAAAGGATTAAAACCCATGGTTATTAGTCCAAACCCTAACCAGTGCATGTCATACTAATGGAGTTTTTGTTTATAATTTCGTTATTGTTTTCTTGTGTAGCTGGCACTCTTTGCACCTTCCATCTTTTTCTACTTGACAGGTACAGTCGTATGGCTAGCTTTTGCAAGTAGTAAACCTCAAAGTTTCAGCAGAGAGTGACGGATGAAGGTTCCAGTGTTAATGGGCCATTATTTTTTCTTAAGTCATTTTAGGAATGAACAGGAATTTTGTGGATCAAGTTAAGGTGCAAAAAATGTAAATTATGAAACGATTATTATTGCTGCTATGCAACCTCTCTAGTTCAGTTCAGTTTATGCACAATTTGAGCTATATATATGTATATGGAATTTTTGTTGTACATTTATTGTTTTGATATTTTACAACATAAGGCAACCTCAGAAAATATACGAACCTCTTTCATTCCAGATAAGGCATCTCCGCAGCACATTTAGTATCACATATAGATTTTGTATCATTCCAATGTACAAGGAATAGTGGTGTGTACTTGTGCTATTCTACCTTTAGGTTTACCAATGTCATAATGTCCATAAGATATTTTTTCTTTTTTTCTTTTTAATTCAATTAAGCCCAAGTTTTATCAATTTACAGTAAAATAAATGACAACGTTTTGAATTAACAATTAAATGGGGACTTTCCCATCAACTTGGCTACATAAATGATGGAATAGAGAACACTTTTGCATGCAATTGTAGACAACGACACGAAACCATGATGGGATAAATCCTTGGACTGCCCACATACTATGAATAGTGACATATTCCCGTTTATGTTTTTGACATCAATAGAGATCGTAAAAGTCAATTGAAGCTAGGAGTTTCAGATCCAACCAAACCTACTTTAAAATTGATAATTTGCTTTGAATGCAAGAGTGCATTAAAACATTAATTTGCTTGAAAAATAACTCAAGTTTAAACCATAGAGAGTAGAAATTTAGCAAGCACAAAAGGGTTGACCATTGCGGAGATCTTAGAGAGAGAGGCTGAAATCCAATTATGATTTGTTAAATTATGATGATTTGCCTATGCTTTTTATTCAGATTCTGTTAAATGATATTTAAAGGAGCATTAAAATTATTACGTTGGTAAATAGTGCAATTACAGAGAACAAAATTTCTATTAAGTGATCCAAGAAATAGTTTGATTTCAAAAGATTAGATTGACTTACAATCTCTAGGGTGAAACTTCAAAGAATCTGGCTGGAAAAACCTAATAAAGGGATTGGTGCGTTGAGTTTTTGTAATTATGGTTGATCTTCATAATGTACGTTTTAGCCTTTGTAATGTATAAAGAATTTGTCAGACATGTTCTTCATATCATCTTGATTATTTAGCCCTTAAAATAATTTATGTAAGACATGTACTTCATGTCGGATTTAAAAGATAAAATTTTGAAATTTGAATTTTGAATTTTTGGCTCCAAAAATAGTCGCCAGCCCCAATGAAGACACTTTTAAGAAATCTAGGGCAGAGGGATGAGGTGATTTCTCTTGAATGATAACTGCTGGTGATGCAACTTTACGTAGTCTTTTATTAGCTTCTTTCTTTCACTTGATTATGTTAATTTTTTCTATCATCAAACAACTACCAAATTATAAATAAGCATGAGAAAAGGGACACAAAATGTAGGCGATCATCCAGGCCCAAAACCTCTCCAATCTTGAGAGGAAAACCCAAACAAATTCTTCTTCTTATAGAATCTTCAAGTGAGGAATTCGAAGACCAAGACTGTTGACCAAACAATCTCTCCAACACCAAGTCACAAGACTTCTTTGAACAATTCTTCTTCCTTGAGTCAACGCCAGTCAAACTGCTTGCGTCTCCTTAGATTTCGACTTCCCTTCTTATTTCGACCTATTGACTTAGATCTGCAACTCTCGGCCTCTTCAGAAACCCTAGTTGCAACACATGTGAGAGATCAATACTAATTTTATCCCTTGATTCGTTTCGCTTAGATGGAGTCTCCTCCTTCTGCAATTCAGCTTGTAAATTGACTTGTTTTCTTTCTCAATTCGGCTTCCTAAGATGATTGTGACAACATCAACTTCTTCTGCATCAGATGATACTATTCTTCCTCGCACGTGTGAGAGATATTAGCCTTAAAATAGACCCAAAACAATTCGTCTCCTTCTTCCTTCTTCGCTTGGAGAGAGGCTCTTCTTATGTGATTCTCGCGCTTCCTCTTCAATTCAGATGTGTGAATGTGTCCTTCAAGTGAGGTTGAGTCCTCCTTTATATAGTAGTTTGCCCATGAAATAAGTCGACTTGTGCAAGTTTGTAGGCCAAAATCCTCTTCTCGAATGGTCTTCATCTCCTTTTGAAGGCTGACATGATGAGTACTTGTGACAAGGTCTTGGAGGGTTTATGACTCGAATAAATTCTCTTTTTACAATATGTAACATGCCCAAATGGGTCTTCAGTACATGACATTGACTCAATTGACTTTATGACTTAATGACCAAACCTAATAGCTCACAATGGGATCCTAATCTACAAAAAAAAATTCCTTAGTGTGAAACCTATGCCTCAAGCATAACAAAATTATTTTATTTTTCTTATTTTCATTAATTACATAAAATCATAATTACACGTCATTATGAAGATCAAATCTAGTTACATATTTCAACAAAGACACACCCATTCGCAAAGATAAAACATTATATAAAGGCATTCGACCTCCACAAAGAAACCATTCAACCACACAAGAAAGAAGTACAAAATGGAGTGGCATGTAATTTAGTTTTTGTAGCATCGGATGTTTTAGCCATAAAATTTTGTGGAGAGGCTAGAATAATTGAGATCTTCGTAACCCATAAATCATTTCTGGAAATTCCACCTAGAGATGGCTTAATCAGATTATTAACCGATTTTTAAATATTTCCTAAGTCTAAACTTAGTGAATATGGTTAATAATCATAATTAATTAAGTCAAGGTTAGAATAGTCACACGGATCAACTTCAAGATGATCCTAGCCCTTGATTAAGATTTAATATTGGTCGTTAGAGTCTGAACAGAGGATTATAAGAAGAAGTTGATGGGCACTTGGAGAAAATACACTTGAGGATTATAAGAAGAAGTTGATGGGCACTTGGAGAAAATACACCAGAGGATTATAAGAAGAAGTCGATGGTCACTTGGAGAAAATACACTAGAAGTTTGATTTCCAGAGAGAAACATCAGTGGTCGGAGAGCTAGAGATTGAAGCAGAGTCAGTGAGGGGCAGAGACAGTGATTCGAAGGAAGTATTCTAGATCCGGAGAGGCAGCGACAAGGGGTCGAGTTATTCCCAGTGAAGCAGTGTAGAGGACTGCACAGTTGCTTCAGAAGAGAAATTCAATTTTGCTGGAGGAAAATTCGTTTTTAGTCTCAGAGGCTGGGCAGAGGTTGCAGATTGCCGGAGAAGCGATTTCCTCATCAGAGACAGGGAAAATGACTTCATCAGAGGTAGTTCCAGGCTAGACGTCATAGGGTCTGCGTAAGCACTGTGTACAGGTTGACGCAGAGAGTTTAGGACGACGATTTTTCTGAAGGAAAATTGTGCTGGGGTTGCTTGTGGAGGAAGGGAAATTACCTTAGGTAATTTTGGCTAGATTTACTTGTTGTTTGGATTGTCAGTTGGGCATCCATAGATCATACTAAGATTTCATCGCTGGTTAATAATAGGTCGAAATTCTTATAGGCAGTGCAGTGCTCAGACAGGTAGGTCGAATTGTTGGGGCGGGAATTCGATTTTCAGTTGTAGGGTTGCAGAAAAGTTGAGTTTCTTGGGTTAGTGATTCTAGTAGTCAGAGGGAGCAGTTGCAACTCAAATTTTTCATTGGGCAAATTCTTTGGTGGGATGCAGAAGGTTTTGTAGTAGTAGAACCAGCGTTCGGTGGAAGAGAAAATCACACATAGCAGAGGGAAAATTTCTCTTAGGGAACTTTGATTCTCAGAAGTTCATTTTTTCCAGGCATGTTGGTAGTAGCAGCTAGTAGATCCACAAATTCCAGTAGGGAGTGTGACTAGAAGAGCAGCAACCAGGCAGAAGGAAAGAGGGGGTTTTCCACAGTTTTCAAGATGGCCACAACAGGGCTTAGAGATCGGGATAGGTTGGATGGATCTACAAACTATGTCATTTGGAAGGATTGAATGTCCTTCCTTATAGCTGAATATGACCTGAAAGCCTACATAGACAATGTGGTGGAAGTTTCCCAGGATGTTGACCATCAAATATAATACAGGAAAGAGATGGCAAGGGCGAAGTGGTTGATCTTGGATGGAGTCTGAGATCATATAATCTCACATGTGGCAGACAAAGGAACAACTAAGGAAATGTGGGATGTTATATTAGGGTACTTCCAAGCAACGGAAGATGTTCCTAGAAGAAAATTTGAGATGCATTAGGATGAAGAAGGGAGAAGGCATAGATCCCTTCCTCACCAGAATTCAGGAGGTCTAAGTTCCACTTGCAATTGTTGGGGCAACACCTCAACCATCAGAGCTAGTGTGATTAGCACTAAAGTGTCTCAGAGGATTGGCAAGTGTTCATCCAAAGTATATTGGGTAGAGACACTTTACCAAGATGGGATAATATGTGGGTCGATTTGCAACAGGAGGAGTTGAGGCGAGCTTTGTTAAAGAGCTCCATCAATTGCAGGAGTAGCAGTGGATCAAAGGGGGTGAAGGAGGAGGAGAATGTGGCCCTAACATCTAAGGGTCCCAGTCAGGGGCAGGGGGAATAGAGAAAGAAGGACCTATCAAGGTCAAGTGCTTCAAGTGTGGCAAGTTTGGCCACTACAATACCCAGTATCCTCTCAGAAAGAAGGACAAGCAGGATAAGCAGGACCAAGTGGCAGCTCATGCTAAGATAAATAGGTTGTCCTCTAGGTTAGAGGAATATTTCGCGATGTTTGTCGATATACCTCCAGGAGTGAGGTGGGGTGACTTGGCGTTGTAGCCCCAGAGAGTTACAAAGATGGGTAGGGTTCTTGAGGAGTCCACTTCATGGATCATTACCTTGCTACAGGGGCCCACAATATTCAGTAGAAGGATGGATTAGTCTCAGGAGATGCAGTCAGATATTAGAGTGATAGTTGCAGACTAGTAGTAGTAAAGTGCTAGGGAGCGCAATGCAGAGTTGGCAGCAGTGCAGAGTCAGCAGAAACACAAATTCTTCAGTGACAATGCATAGGCTATTAGTAGTCAATACTTGTAGACAGATGCAACAAACACATATGATTCAGTATTTCAGATGTTTCTCAGTTGCAGTAGTTGCAGTTGCAGCAACATGTGAGAGGGAGTTGCAGTACAGATGCGGTGTTGGAAGCAGTATAGCAGGGTCAGCAGCAGCATCAAAGTTGCGCAGTGGTTGTTTGGTAGTGGCAAAAAGTCATAGTGGCCAGACATCAGTAGCGTGACAAAGGGATGATACAAAGACCGAGTGTTGCAGCAGGGTGTGCAATGTTATAACACAGTCCTTGCTAAGAGGGAGTGTTAGTTTTTGTAGCATCGAATGTGTTCTAGCCACAAAATTTGGCGGAGAGGCTAGAATACATGAGATCTCCATAACCCAAAAATGGTTTTTGGAAATTCCACCTATAGATGGCTTAGTTAGATTATTAACCGATTTTTAAATATTTCCGAAGTCTATACTTAGGGAATATGGTTAATTAATCAGAATTAATTAATTCAATGTGAGAATAGTCTAGAAACTCACACGAATCAACTTCAAGATGACCCTAGCCCTTGATTAAGATTTAATCTTGGTCGCTGGAGTCCCAACATAGGATTATAAGAAGAAGTCGATGGGCACTTGGAGAAAATACATCAGAAGTTCGATTTCCTTGGCAAATCGATTTCTAGAGAGCAGCAACAGTTTCCAAAGAGCTAGAGATCGAACCAGAGTCAGTGAGCTATAGAGACAGTGATCTGGAGGAATTTTTCCAAATCCGGAGAGACAATAGAAAGGGGCTGAGTTATTCCCAGTGAGGCAGCACAGAGGACTATGCAACTGCTTTAGAAGTGCAATTCGATTTGGCTTGAGGAAAAATCGTTTTCAGTTCCAGAGGCCGGACAGAGGTTCTAGAGTGTTGGAGAAGCAGTTTCCTCAATAGAGACAGATAAAACACTTCATCAGAGGTAGTTCTGGGCTAGACGTCATAGTGCTTGTGTAAGCATTGCGCAGAGGCTGACGTAGAGGGTTTAAGAGGACGCGTTTTCTGAAGGAACGTTGTGTCGGGGTTGCCTGTGGAGGAAAGGAAATTCCCTTAGGTAATTTTGGCCATATTTACTTGCTATTTGTATTACCAGTTGGGCATCCATAAATTGTACTCAGATTTCATTGTTGCTTAATAATAAAAACCCTCAGCTGTTGCACCAGGTTTCTCAAGTTGGGTTTTCCCGGGGACAATTGTCCAAAAATAACGATGTAATTTTTATGTGTGTGTGCATCTGTTAGTATTTTCTCATTTTCCAATGCTATTTTATTTCTGCAGTTTTATTTGTGAAGGTTGTAGTGTCATTAATTTGGTATTTGTTGTAGAAAATAAATTGTTAAATTAATTAACAATTAGAAGAATTAATTCCAGTTGTTGCAATAAGATTTCAGTTTTGAAATTTTCACATTGTCAACCAACTGAATCCTTGGATCCCCTAGCCAGACCTGTTGCGACATAGCTCTAACAACTGTTGGAATCTATCTTGCCTTGTCCCTAGTCCCTGCATGAAATCAATTTATAGGCTCCATATATCATGAACTAATATGATGCATGCTAAATTGCCCTGTGCTTGCCACTGCGTAAAACTGATGACCGCTGGAAGTCACATGTGTCAAATAGCTACCCCTTTAATGCAACCAATATATGGGTATCTGATACTCGCAATCAACTCAGTGTATGCAGATCCATCCTACTTGTGCTAACTATCACCACCAGGTCTACCTCCACCCTCTCCACAATGTGCCAATACAATGTCTGGAGCCCAAACACATACTAGAAAATTTCCTCAGTCGTACACGGTATCCTCTGCTCACGCATGATCCAGATATGCCCTCTAGAAAGAGTGACACATATCCCCCCCATGAACAACTCCCTATGTGTAGTCTCAGTGATGAATGATATGCCACCCCTGCAGATGATCACCTCATCCCCCAACCTATGGTTGTCAACTCATGCACCGACCCAATGCCACCATTGAGAAGTCTCTCCCCTAGTGCGCTGTTTCATCCAAATATCTTTGGTGAGCTCCTCGTCACCTGCTGCTCATGCCTAGAGTGTTAAAGGACAATATCCAAATCATTTTTGTCTGTAAGTGATGTAGAAGGGGGATAGGCGTGTGAGTCCCCATGGATACAATCAAGCATTGCTCATATTTGTCCCTATCGATCCTGGGTGAACTACATCCAAAGGTATGTCTGGTGTCTCTGTCCATAAGTCTCCCTAGAGGAAACACTCCAAGGCTTCGTTGTGCAGCACCATATGCCTATGCATACCATCGAGCATCCTTGTACTCCTTGACATGCCACTGTACATCGCAACCTACCCCTATACACCATTGGATACCCCCTGTTATTGTTGGCATATCCTGTATCATCTTGTGTCCTGCCCATGTCACTATACCTGACACTCCCTGTGGGTACTCAATGCAATGTGAGTCTCTCCTCCTACTCCACAGTGTAAACCGACATGCTATGGCACACCACCATGCATCTCTGTGCTCCTATGCAGGCCACTGCTCCTCATTGCACAACCCTACACACCACTGGATATTATGTCCTCAAATTAGGTTTGTACGCATCAGTGTGCATCCCTATACATAATAATAGACCCTACGACATAACTTTGTGCAGTCTCGTGTACCACTGCCTACTGTCGTACCACCCTCTAACATACGGTTTCCCGCATGTGCCAAACTATTTGTCACTCTGCTAGTGAGCCCACCATGACATGCATCGTATCTCCTCATCCGTCCTAGTAGACCTGAGTGGCCTAACTCCACACCTGCTAGAGCGGATATCTCTACTAGGTCGATCCTTGATGAATCTTGTTCCCAATACCTCAATGGGAGAACATCGTCTCCATACAATGTTCGGTCCGGTGGCCTACCCATGCCATCGCCTCCAACCAGATCCTTCCAAAGAATGCTAATCATCTTGTGACCCCATGCATAACCAACATGCCATAACAACCCATGGATTCTGCTCACAAATATCCTGGCCACTAGCACCGATTGGAAGTTCCATAAGGAATGTATGTACTCAGTTACTGGATCGATGACCTCATCAATTCCATAGCCATCCTGCCATGTTTGATGTCAGATAGGAAGCCCCACCTAGATCCTAATGCCAACCTGGGCCTCTAGTACCCCCAGTGTTTGAGAGCTCCCACTGAGCCTCACTTCAGACTACGACCATCTCCATGGGTCTAGCCCACTCCACCAAGTACCAACCCATAATTTCTCTCCGTCCAACCAAAAGGGCAGGATCAAATGTACGTGTACCCGTGCGCGCAATAACCCAAACATGCAAATTTTGCACCTTGTGCAACTTAGGTTATCTCATTAAGCTGTCTTGGTGAACACATGAAATCTGACTAGGTAGCTCAGCCGCTCTCTCCAGTTTGAACAGTTAACCTAACAATGTTGCTAGCCGCATCTATGTATGCCTGGAGAGGGTTTCTCTGATGCTCTAATGTGCATTGTAGTTGTACCATTAGGGAATCCACTTGTTCCCCAACGTGAGTCAATTTGGTCATTGACTTGGTACAAACTGCTCTCATGCCATCCAGTTCCTCATTCTGCTGCAAAATGGCCTCACGCGCTGACGTAGCCTTTGTTTTCAATGCTAGAATGTCAGCCTGAAATAGATGAAAGTGTTGTGGGCGGACATCATCTAATACCATTGTACCTCCTGGCACCTCACCCATCTATTGTGTGTTGCTATCACCCAAAAGCTCAGGCACGACCCCAGACACCTCATTAATGGACACCTCAACAACAGAAGACACTATTGGTGTATGCTCTACTCTCCCTACCAAGGTGTTAGTGGGAGTTATTGAAGGAATCTCCAACAATGGTATCTCTTGTGTCACACCAGGTAGGTCTGCATGCTCCTCATATTCTTGTGTGCCCTGATCCTATCGACTCTCCACACATGGTATAAATGGTTGCACCCCCACAGCCTAAGCACCTCTAGTGTCTCTGTTGTAAGTATGAGGATGTATTTGGCTTTTCACCCTCCTCAACTAGGCCAGCCTCTCATCGTTCAAGCATATTCCACCCCAGACTTCTTTCATATTGAATCTCCCTTGAGCCATGGGTTTGTCTACATTTTCACTCTTCACCATGCATACATGCCCAAATCTTCCATGATCTTGCTAGCTACCTACAACTGGGCCAAGATCAAGGCTCTAATACCACTTTGATATTCCTAATGGAAATATCAAGTGATAATCATAGTGAAATCATAAACATGCAATAAAAATTGTACACACATGCAGAAATATCATATTACACCAAAAATAACACCCAAAGCATTGAGCCTTTTTATTATATTAACCAGAGGGAGTACAATGAGTAGGAACAGAAGAAACTGAGCTTGCTACAACAAGCAAGGAAATATCCTAGGTGAATATGATGGTACCCAAATGTTGGAAATGGCTCTACTACCAAATTTGTGTCCACCCAGAAAATTGTTGTTGCCATTGGAAATGAACTATTTTTGTAGCCCTCCAAATTGCTCCAAAAATTCTGAGAAATTAACCATAGGCACTACTTTTCCAACTCAATAAAATCCAGAAATATCTCGTGAACCCAAGTGGTGGAAATGACCCCAGAATAAACTATGCCCTCCAATTTCCGTTGCTGACTATTGAATGCAAATAGGAATTATTCCCTCAAGAGTGCTTAGAAAATTCTGCTAAATTAATCTTGGCCTCTCCTCAACAAACCCAGAAAGGGTTGGGCCTTGTTCCAACCTTCCGAAATTACCACCAAATTGTGTGAGCTCCCTCTTTAGCTGGGTAATTTGTACTACCTGAGAAACAATTGTTGAAGCCCTCCAAAATCAGTTAAGAATTCCTCTAAAAATTCCCCCTATTTCCCCCTTCTAAATCCTTAGCCCCACTCCGGTTCAAGCCCCCACAACCAAGGTGCTCCTCTAATGACTGCGCAGGACCATTCAATACCTCTTCCGCGTTGGCCCATGAAGAATAAATTCGGCCTAAATGTAGTCCACAAAGGCTACCCCTCAAACCACTGCAAAAATGTTGCTAGGTGTCAAGAGAATGTGCCTCTAAATCCCCAGAACCAACTTTTTTATGAATCTCACTCCCCTGAGATATGTGTGGTCCTTTACTGCACCCAACCCGCTCCTCAATAGCTCGAATCTCCTGTGAACTCCCTCTGAAACAACTCCAAGAATGTGACAAAGGCTCCCCTAGGATGGCACTCGAAGTCCACCGAAGTAGGAGTTGAGATATCCCCTCAGAAATCTCATGTGTTGAACAACACAATGCTGACTTGGCTCAACAGATCAAGCAAATAATAGTATAAATTTCAAATTGAAAAAAGCTCCCAAATGATGGCCCCTCTTCTATTTATGCGTGTTGCCCTCTTCCTGTCCTCGTGTTAGAAAATTAGAAAGGCAGAAAGATTTTCTAATTCTTGATAATTACTTGTGATGTTTCTTGTTATTATGATTATTTATATCTTCTTTCTTTTAGTTCATCAAGTAAGTACCAAAGCAACAACACATAAAATAATAAACACCAGATATAGGCACTATGTCAGGGAAAAACTCCCCTCGAGGGGAAAACCCAATCAATAAATTCTTCTTTTCAATAGTATTCTTTGAGACTCTTCACCCTAGACAAAGACCATATCTTCCCTCCACACCAAGCCAGCCTCCAAAATTTCGACCCCTTTCTAGCAATTTCGACTAGGCAGTAGCTTTCGACAACATACGGCTTCCAACAGCAGTAAAACTTGGAAGACTTCGATCTCCCAATCCAGAGCACGAAACAAAGAGAGAGAGGCACCAAATTTTCAATTTTCTTCTTCTCCTTAGACTTCCTCAAACTCACACTTCTTTCAGCTTCCTAGCAACAAACTTCAAACTTCTTCCCAACTAAAAGAGATATCAAACTTATTGTGAGAGTGTGTGCTTCAAATGAATTCGATTTCCTTCCTTTTATAGGCTCCAGGTGAGGTCAAATAAGTGTCTCTTAGGCTGATCTGATCCCCTTTAGTCCGACTTGGTGTGGAGGTCACATAATTCATATTTTACTCAATATTAAACCTTTTTACATGATTCAAAGGCCTAAGGAGGGTCTCTTTAAAAATACAATGACTCTATTAACTCAGAATAAATCGTAGAATTCCTCAATGGGGACTTTGACCTAAAATATTGTGACCCAAGCATGAAACTCATGTTTTAATAATAATAATAATAATAATAATTTTCTTTATTCTTTTGACAAGTACATTACAATATGACTCAAGTACATTAAATAAATACCGAACCTAGTTACATTTTCCAACACTCCCTCTTAACTAGGGAGGTATTCATCATATATAAATACAATGGAAGATATCATACTATATGAACAATGAAAAACTTTAGGAACCGCAATTCCATGGACTAAAGTCCTGACTAGGGCAATCTATCCATTGGTCTCTCAACAATTTAGGCACCGCAATGCCACAGACTAGATTCCTAACCAAGAAAATCTATCCATGTGGGACTAAGACGGGCTCAAGCTTTCAACCCCTTTAGGTTCCATCAGGCTTACTTGCTAACCATCAACCCATGAATCCAGGCGTGTATCCAAAATTAGAGCTCTTTAATTAACACAACCTTTCCAACTTCGGGACCTAGACATCAACACAAAGTTTCGACTAGATGTCCCATGAAATGCTTCACTCACAAAGCCTCAACACTCCTTGATCCGGCAGACCATGGATGGCCAATGTCTCCCAATCAAACTGATTGGAAACCAACATGATATCAAATCCTTCAAGAGATTTACTTGTATGGACACAAGCCCAATCAAAGGATTTACTTGTATGGACACAAGCCCAATCAATAATATACTTTCACATGTACATAAACAAATGCAAACCTTTGGCGTCTTTCAGACAAATTGACGTTTCTTCTCAACTATTCATAGTAGGCCCTATCAACTGAATCTTTGACAAAAGATTCCTTCATCATACACTTTCATTCTCCTACTTCTCATGCAGCAACATATCCTCTGAAATCCATTCTTCAATGAAAACCAAGCTATGCCCTCCCTCTTAACCAAGGAGCATCTCTTTATCCAGACTCCATCTTTACATTAGGGAGATCTCTTCTATTCAAGATTCCTCAGGGACATTAGCTTCTTCATCGGAGAATCTTTTCATGACCTCCAACCATTTCATCATAGTTATCATTATCCTCATCATGTTTATCACATCAACTAGCTTCTTCACCATATTGAAGATTGTGTACCTGCACAACTTAGATAGAAAGTACAACCAAATATATAGAAGCATGAAGTTGGCCATATCATAATCACGAAAGCATTTCAAATTTATATATATTAGATACCCAAACTTAATTACAAACAAGCGACATTTACTCTTCATCATTTTGCTAGGGACTTTGTCATAAACCCTAGACTACATCATAACAATTTTCATTCTATCTAGGGTTTCAATGTTTCTTTCAAAGGTGTAACGAACCCTACTACAACATATAGCAAGCCCTAGAAACAATTTTAAATATACATCTACAAGATATCTAATAACTTTCTGAATTCATATGTTAGACTTTCCACTAGAGATTTATACAAAACCTAGATGTCATATAAGAGAATCAATCAAAGTCAATGACAACTAAGTCATTAATATGACTAGCTTCCACTAGAGTTAGTTGCAAACCCTAGATTTTCAATCAATCATCAAATCCAATCAAAACTTAGATTTCATCAATCTTACACAAATATCAAATCATCATATTGTCATCATTCATCAAAGATTTTCACTTCTACTAAGGTTCAACTTCAAACCCCTAAACATTCATTCTCAAAACCACAACAATAATTATATAAATAGATCCTAGATTGTTATATCACACATACTAAAGAATTTAACTGCTACCAGGGTTTAGCTACAATACCCTAGATTTCTAAATATCATCATCTTAGAATCTCAAGGATTTATATTAAATCCTAAGACTTATGACCATCAACAGCTAGGTCAACACATGTATCTAGGAATTCATTATCATACAAAGGCATAGCATATGTCTGACAACATTAATACATTAGGCATATACAGATCTAGACAAATCTAGGGTTTCAATAAAAAAGGACATATATTCATATACTTAGGGTTTCATCATCAAGCAAAGGCATTTCATATCCTATACAAACCCAACTTCACAACATATCAATAAATTTTTTAATTAGACTAGGGTTTGATGATAAAAACACACACATACCAAGGAAATAATTTCTAAAGACACTATAAGGGTCTTTCCTACACATTCCACAAAAAACCTAATGAGTTAGGGTTTCAATATTTTAGACCTTATCATTCAACCCTAACAAGTTAGTTTTTCCTGATCATACCAAAATCCTAAACATGACATCATCAATAAAATCTTCAAATAACATTTCACAATATCGCTAAGAATTTTAGGGTTTCATACATTCATAGCATCGTACCCTTAGGTTAGGTTTTTCCAGAACCTGTCTAGGGTTCTACAAAATCAATTAAGAATATGAGTGGGGTGGGTATATTTATTAAGTGATGAATCACCCAGAACAAGAATCAATATGATTCAATATAGCTAGGCATAACAATGTTAGTAATAGACTTCAATTGAATAAACCTTTAATATTAAGAAAACAATGTTTCAAAGCATATGTTTGTTTCTTGACAAACCTTGTCTTGAGAGGTCCTCCTTCATACTTCTTGAGAGTATAACAGATGTTTTCCTAATCAAGACCATAGAAGAAGAAATGTGACTAGTATTAATATAATCAAAACTTAAATAAGTACATGAAACCAAAACTAAGAGGAAATGATATACTTATCTTGAGGAGTTGTTGAGGGATCCCTCCAAAGCTTTGAGGGATACCTAAAACTTATAAAACAAGAAAATGTATTTTCCAAAAATATGTTAAGGATCTATAAAATATAAAATATAAAAAAATATAAAAGTAATATATCTAAGGATACAAGCAAAGGACTTAAAAGTGTAATTACCTAATGTCAAATTCTTTGGGCTTGAATTTCTTTGGGTCTCTATCTTCAACAATTTTGGCTTGATCTCTTTTTCTCTTTTTGTTTCTCGAACTGTCGTGACAATCACTCCTATAGTGACCCTTCTTATGGCATTGATAGCATTCTACCTTAGAAATGTCAACTTTATTTCGTGGTCCCTTTGATTTCTTTCCTTTATGATGAACAATGTAGGAATTTGATACTCCTTCAGAATTGGCAACTAGAGAGATCCTTAATTCTTCCTCACTGCAGGGTGACCATATTTCTTCGAAGGAGGGAGCTTCCTTCCAACTGTTAAGTCCTGCAGCAAATGCACACCAAGTAGGTGGAAATCTTAATAGGGCATTGATCACGAGTTCTTTATCTGGAACAATTTCATCAATGGCCAAAATCTCATCCCTGATTCTTGCTATATTCACAAAGAAGGAGGCCATTGTGTCTTCTTTAGTTATCTTTGTAGACCTTAGTTCATTTTTCAAATTAGCTATTTAAACAATGTTATTAATAGAAAATAACTTCGATAAGGCTTCATACATTTCCTGATCATGATCAATGTTGGATATGAATGGGACAAGGTTGTCCTTTATTCCTTCTACCATTAAAGTCATGGCCATCAATTCTAGTTCCCTGTATTTCACTTTGTCACCATCACTGGAATCCTTTGTAGGCTTCTTTACTTTTCCTTTGACCAAGTCTAATACCTTATTCTTTACAAGGATAAGGTCAATTCTCTTCTTCTGGGACCTGTAGTTTGAGGCTCCTTCAAGTTTGTTTTCTCCATTGATTGTGTTAGACATCTCCCTAGAGTGTAGTATATTCCTTCCCTGAGATGATCCTTTGAATAGTTCCTTGATCAAGTGCTGAAGACTGCCTTTTTGTTCCTTCTTCCCCAAAGCTCTGATACCTTTCTAGAAAATAAAAAAGGCTCAAATATATTTGTATTCTTGATAATTACTTGTGATGTTTCTTGTTATTACGATTCTTTATGTATTCTTTCTTTTAGTTCATCAAGCAATTACCAAAGCAGCAACAAATAAAATAATAAACGCCAGATATATGCACTATGCCAGGGAAAAACACCCCTAGAGGGGAAAACCCAATCAAGAAATTATTCCTTTCAATAGTATTCTTTGAGACTCTTCACCCTAGACAAAGACCAGACCTTCCCTCCACACCAAGTCAGCCTCCATAATTTCGACCCCTTTTCAACAACTTTAATTAGGCAGCAACTTTTGGCAATGTACGGCTTCTGGCAGCAGTAAAACTTGGAAGAATTCGATCTCCCAATCTAGAGCACGAAACAAGGAGAGAGAGGCACCAAAATTTCGATTTTCTTCTTCTCCTTAGACTTCCCCAAACTCTCACTTCTTTTGGCTTCCCAACAACAGACTTCAAACTTATTCCCAACTACAAGAGATATCAAACTTCTTGTGAGAGTGTGTGCTTCAAATGAATTTGATTTCCTTCCCTTTATAGGCTCCAAGTGAGGTCGAATACGTGTCTCTTAGGCCAACATGATCCCCTTTAGGCGAACTTGGTGTGGAGGTCACATAATTCATATTTTACTCAATATTAAACCATTTTACATGATTCAAAAGCCCAAGGAGAGTCTCTTTAAAAGTACAATGACTCTGTTAACTTAGAATAAATCCTAAAAGTTAATAAATGGGGACTTTGACCTAAAACATGGTGAAAGTTGCATTTTCCAACATCTCGTGGGCCCCATTCTCCACTAGTACGCCTTCTTTCTCCTTCCTTCTCTCTCCCCAAGTATGTTTCCTAAGGGAGTGTGTATTCATTTTGTGTATGCCCCCCACAACCCACTAAGAAATCGATTTTCTCCCTCTCCTAAGTCAAAATACTCAAAATTGTTGCTAATTCCAAAATTGTCAAAAAGTATAATATTTCCTAAGTGGCTCAGGAAAATTGGGGATAATACATGAGACATGATCATTGGATTTAAAAAAATCACATATTGAGTTATTTGCATGGTATTTTTTACCATGGTTTGAGATATGTCTCAAACAATGACATATAGTTGCAAGGCTATATAGATGTAGATTGGGCAGAGAGTGTTGAAGATAGAAAGAGTACCTTTGGAGGTTGCTTCAATTTGGGCTCTGTTATGATCTCATGGATCAGTAGGAAGCAGACATCAATTTCACTCAGCACTACCGAGGTTGAATATATTGCAGCTAGTTTGGTGAGTTGTGAAGTAGTGTGGCTTTGGAAGCTACTCGCAAGATTGTTTGATCATGTGCTAGAACTAATCATGATATATTTTGATATTCAAAGTTGTATGAAGCTGACACATAATCCAGTGTTCCATGATAGGTAGAAGCACATCGAGATCAAGTACCACTTCATTCGTGACATGGTGCATAAGGGAGAAGTGAAGCTACGTTATGTTTCTATTGATGAGCATATTGTTGATATTCTTACAAATCCTTTGTCCATTGCAAAGTTTGTATACTTCAGGGACAAGGTTGGACTTCTTGAAAACACGTCTCTCATTGAGAGGAAGAATTGATGAGATAGCATCGTGGGCATACATTCTCCCTATGTCATATATGACCATAATTAGGGAGAATGGTTTGGCAGAGGACATACAGTCTTCCTGTGTCAAGTATTTTGACCAAAATTAGCAAGGATAGCCCTAGAGGCCCATAATTACTCAGATAGAGTGTGGTCTTTCCAACATCAAACTCGTGAGCATCAGGCCTAGAATTACTCAGTTAGAGTGTGGCCTTTGGGAATTCACCATGTATCTTGGTACTGACCAAAATAATGGTGAACAAGGACTAGTCGATGTATTATGTGACAAGATAGATGACTAGTTGATGCTAATGATGAGCCATATGTCAAGGCACCGACTAGAATTGTGGCTAAGCTATCATGTGTTAGGAGTACCAACTAGAATTATGGTGAGAATACACCATGTGTCAGAGGTATTGACCAAAATGATGGTATACGATTGATGTTGATGATATACCACGTGTCAAAGTTGTTTGACCAAAATTATGGTAGTTGAATTATGTTGATACTATTCATATTTTTTTATAACATTTTCTTAAAGAAATTTTTTCACAAGAAGAATATTTGTCTAGTCATTATGAATACCTCCCTAGCTAAGAGGGAGTGTTGAATTTTTGTATCTATGGTTAGTCTTCATAATGAATGTTTTAGCCCTTGTAATGCGTAAAGAATTTGTAAGACATGTTCTTCATGTCGTTTTGATTATTTATCCCTTAAAATAATTTATGTAAGACATGTTCTTCATGTCCGATTTAAAAGAGAAAATTTTGGAATTTGAAATTTGAATTTTGAGCTCCAAAAATAGTCAAGTCATCCCTCCCTCAAGTCAAGTCGACCTTAGTGAAGAGACAAACACATTTGCAAAGACAAAACAATATATAAATGCATTCAACCTCCTCCACAAAGACACCATTCGATCACACATAAGAAAAAAGTTTCTAGGAATCCAAGCGAAGGGCAAGAAGGACGAATATCTCTCTCTCTCTAGCTCGTATTTCTCTCTCTAGACCTCGCATGTGTGAAATTATGGGCAACAGTTTCTAGATAGGTCGAAATTTTGGATAGTTGTAGAGTCGAGTTGCAGGGACAAAGTTGCAGGGTCGAGTAGCAGCACAATTTTACTTTAGGGTTGTGGACCAAGTTTGACCATAAGCTGAGTTGGTCAATTTGACCTCATAGTTAACTAGTAGCATTAGATGTATCTCTTGTTGAACTGGTTAATCTCTCTAAGAAAAATGTTGTTGGGATATTTCCCCTTAGTGGTTTTTCCCATGGTAAATATTGTATTCTCTTTGTGCATTGTGATCTCTACTGTCTTTATGGTTTTATGGTTTAATTTATGAAGTGTAATTACCCAATGATGAACTAGAATTGTTAAAATATCTATATCATTAGAAGTAATTATCAGTGTTTCAGAAATATTGTGCTTGTATCTATTACACTTGAAAACTCAACTTGGTGCAAGGATCAACAAGAATTAAAAAGTGAATGTTGATATTGTTGAATTTTTGTAGTTGTGGTCGATCTTTATAATTAAAGTTTTAGCTCTCCAAATATATATATGAAATGCTAAATATAATTTGAATCTCAATTTGGCTTCAAAATAAGGAATTTTTTTTTTAGAAATTTATATTATTGCCTCCAAAATCAAGTTGGCCTACCCCAAAAGTTCAAGTCGGCCTGCCCCCTTAGTCACACCAATTCGGGCTCTTTTGATCATTATTTTAAGGCCATTCGACCTCCTTTTCTTGGTAGGATTTCATATCATAAGATATCATATGAGGCATGAATAAGGAAAAATCAGAGGCATTATCTGAGGCAAAAAGAAACTTTAGTTTGACTTATGTTGACTTCGCACATGTGGGAATCTATTGAGACTTTTATGGGTAGCGGTTTGATTTTTTGTAGAGAGTATAGAAGACCTAAATTTTGTCTAGTTGACTTGAGTTGACCAGCATGTACATGAGGTTGAACATGTTTCTTTTTGGCCAAGTTTGACCTCGGTTTGGCTACTGGTTAGTTTGACTATTATTTGACTGGAAAGTTCAAATTATATCTCTTGTTGAATTGGAAAAATTCTCTAAGAAAAGGTTGTTGGGTGTTTCCTTGGTTAGGGTTTTCGCAAGATAAAAATTTTGTCTCTTGTTTGGCTCTCTTTATGGTCCTATTGGCTTTATTGTTTATATTGTTGAGATTTTCTATGTGTAATTGCTTAATGATGAATTTGATGCGGGAGCATCCAACCTCCAAGTCAAATACACTTGACTAGACCTAGGTTCATTCATTTACTAAGGGAGTTTATTCCCTAATTGTAAATTATTTGTAATTTTCTATTTTTTTAGGGATTATATAAATATTGTAATATTGATGTAATTGGTATGGAATGCGATCTTCTTCTAAGAAGAAGTCTCAAGAGGTTGAGTGAATTAGAGATATATTGGGACAAGATATATTTCTTGAGAGGATTTTCTGGATCTAGAAGATCCTTACGAGCATATTATTTGAGTATATTTTGGATCTAAATGATTTCTAGTTCATCATCCTTTGTATATTTTGCAAGCCAAAATGCATTTGAAAAGAGAAATCATAGAGAGGAGAGAGAGGAGAGAGGATTGGAGGTTGAGTATGGTCACGAGGCCAAGAAGGGCCAATTCAATGTAAATTTGGCCATAGGATGGCCTTTTGTAATATATATATATATATATATATATATATATATATATATAGAGAGAGAGAGAGAGAGAGAGAGAGAGAGAGAGAGAGAGAGAGAATTCTGATTTGAGTGTTAGATGTGTGAAATTGACCCTTTATATGTTACCGTGAATGTTTTCCTGTAATTGATATTAGTCATGTATGATGAATACTAGACCTAATTAAGCTCAGGAGGGATTTGAACGCGGAAGGAACAAGCAAGATTAAACAAAGATTGCAAATTTGCGAAGAATATAATTCTTCCTTTAACAAAGCCAAAGTAGCAAAGAATAAGCATGGAGGATATAGACAGTGGAAGAAAGCCATAAAGAGGAGTGCATGGAAGTTTGGAGTGATTCATGTCGTAATGACCACTGAAAAAAATAACCGAAATAATGTCTAATTTTTTTTTAACCTAGCTGGTTTAAATGGAAAATTAGACCATTCCCAGTACCTATAAATGTTATTGCAACTCTTAAAAGAGTTGTATGAGAACAACTAGAATTCACATCTCCTCGTTGTAACACGTATTGGTTACTACTATATATTTTTTTTATTTTTCTTCTCTTCAAATTATGGAGCTAAGGTATAGTTTCTACAAAGATGCGGACTAATTTCTTTTGTTATAGTTTAAATACTTAAAAGAAACACTATTTCTCTTTTGTTAAATAAATGGCTAACAAAGGTGACTATACTTCTTATAGGTATTCTATCTTTATTCATTTAATTACTTGCAACAATATTTTCAAATCATGTCTATTCCAAAGACGTAAATGGTTATACCACCCATAAGTCAACTACACATAAAGTATAGATATTCTATCTTTATTCATTTAATTACTTACAACAATATTTTCAAATCATGTCTATTCCAAAAACGTAAATGGTTATACCACCCATAAATGAACTATCTTTATTCATTTAATTACTTGCAACAATATTTTCAAATCATGTCTATTCCAAAGACGTAAATGGTTATACCACCCCTAAGTCAACTACACATAAAACATACTACTAGCACGAAAGGATTCCATTCATTAATAATTTTCCACCACCTATGTTATTGGTTGTTGGACCTTTATAGATCATAAGACTCGAATTTTATTACAAATCTCACAAGGAGGATTTTTATGTTCACATCTCTCTTATTTGTGTTTATCGATATCGGATAACTTGTTAATGTTCATTTCGACATTGATATATGAATTTATTTCGAATGTGTGTTGCCATGAGTGGGAAAGGTCTTACGCCCTCCACATGGTATTTTATCTGCATGTTGCTTCGACGGTGTAGATTTCATCTCACCAGATCGATAGTTTGGGTTTTTTTAAGCTTTAGGTAGTTGTTTAATGACTAACCTGTAGTTGGAATTCAACTCATTTTTTTGTTTTTTTTTACGATTCTTGCTCTGGAGGGTTAGGGTTTGACCTATGCCCACGACGACCATTACAGTTTCTCCTTGATAGCTTGTTAATAGGCATAACAACCATACTCTTCTTTAAGCATATAGCCTGCACTTGTCTTGTGGCAACCTTGAAACTTCGCCTACCATTAGAAAAAGGAGGATACAAATATGGTCATCCTTGATAGATTGCGAAGGTAACGATTTTTCTGGAGATTTTACAATCAATGACTTGGTAATTTTTTGCATTTACAAAAATAAGTTCCAACGATGTTTTTTTTCCCGCACAGAATCTTGAATTTCATACAATAGTTTATGCAATTTATTAATTATGGAATTAACTTCTTGTTCCAGGTTAGGGTTTACTCTTCCATATTTTGGTTTATGTACTCATGGCACAAATTCATGAACTTTTCTACAATTGTGTGTTAATAATATAGAAACGTTTAATATTTTTATTTGTAGTTACCACAGCCTTTTAAGATATTGTAATTACTATTTTCAATATGAACTCTCTATATATATATATATTCTAGTCTATAGTTAATTTTATACAATTAATTCCAAATATTGTAGCCTATATTTATACCTATTGTTATGTAGAAATTCAACTATGCATTGATTTTTCAGTTGGTACTTCGATACTAAATATGAAAGTAATTTTTGTTTTTACCCAGGAGTTTTTCCTATAACACACACACACACACACATATATATAACCTTTTCCATTCTATTAATTTAACTTGGGGTTTCTACTTGCACATGAATCGATTTTGATCAAATATTTTCAATTCATGACTTACACAATTACTTGATTTATTTTCTCAATACTATTAATTCTTTCTATATTTAAATGTTATTCTTTTGAGAAACATGGTTAACAAATTCCATGGGAATTTAACACATGAACTCTCTGCTCTTTTCTGTTCAAACTTTGAATATATTTCTTTCTGTTCATTGGGATTTTGTACTCAAATATTTTAATGGCCAACAATAGGCCTATAAAATATGTGCGCGTGTGCGTGTGTGTGTGTGTGTTATGGATACTTTCCGTTCTAGCTTATTATTTTATAAAATATGTGCGTGTGTGCATGTGCGTGTGCGTGTGTGTGTTATGGATACTTTCCGTTCTAGCTTATTATTTTATTTACATGTTGATGTCTACAGTTCTTTTCCAACATAAAATGTATCAGGTTTTGAACATAGCATATATAGTAGAGTTATATGCATTAATGTTAATACTACTACATATATTTTTTTATTTGTCTAATGTTATTTGTATTCGCTAATACAATACCACAATAAGATCATAGTCTAATTTATTTATTTGCTTATTCTATTTGTAATTTATAAGAATTTAATATTTCATAAAACAAAAACAGAAAACAAAATCATAGTCATAACATAACAAACGATATCTTTTGTTATTATTCAAGCAATATATAGTCAACTAACATAACCTTCCACCTTTCCAACAACAATTTTTTCTTCAAATGAAAACAATTTTCCTTCGAAGTACAAAATTTATAAGTTCTTTTCTCTTAATACAAAAAACAAAAGAGTAGAGTTAGAACACCAACTTGAAACACTTTTCTTTTGGAAATATAAAGAATATCTAAATATCGAGCTCCTCCCAACATTGATACAACAACTATTCTTGTCCACCCCAGCTATATAGGCCTACAATTCTTCTTATTTATCTCCTCTTCATGTTTCTCTTTAGTCTCCACTAATTCTATTTTTCAAAATATTGAAACAAAAATAAGAGAGTTTTCTTTTATAGATAAAAATCCATATGTCACTTCTTCGGGTAGTTATTAATTGCTCCACCTCACCAACATGTGACACATAGTTAACCTCTCATTTATGAGTCTTTGTTTCCCACTCCTGAAGACATTCCCCTGCCTTTTAGAAAATAATAAATTGACCAATAATTCCATAAATAAATCTAATCACCTAGATTAGATGCCTAGGAATTCTGACGAATAATAGTAATTTCTAAAAATTGAATTACAACCTTTTTCTCATTTAGCAACTTGTATTTAGCTACAAATTTCCAGTTTATTTTATTCATAAAATTAAACACAAGTACAATTTTATAATAGTAACTATACATCAGTCTTTATCAGTAAAATCACTGATAATTAAATATCTACCCATCTTTATAATGTAAAATATAAAATTAAATATCTACCCATCTTTATAATGTAAAATATAAAAGTTTAAGCCTGCATATACATAAATGCCATATGTTCTTTAAGCTGAGGGGTATCACATCCTCCCCCGCTTAAATTTGACATTGTCCTAGTATCTCAATCTGCTCATTCCTTTGGAACCATTTCAAAATTAACTATAGAAGGATAAGCTTATTTAAAAGCATCCTCTAGCTCCTAGGTTGCTTCTTCTCAAGTGAAATGCTTCCAATGAACCTTTACTTGTACCACTTCTCTATTATGAAGGGTAACCACTCTCTGGTCTAGAATACACAATGGTTCTTCTAGGAATTCTCCCTCTGGTTCCACCTGTACAACATGTCAGTCAATTACGTGAGAAGGATCATGCACATATTTCTTTAATAATGAAACATGAAATACATTATGAATCTTAATATTGGCTAGTTGGGATAGTTCATAAGCAACATGCCTAACTCTGGATAGTGCTTCAAAAGGTCCACGATATCTAGGAGATATCTTAGCACAGTTTCCAAGTCTAAGTGTACCTATCTTAGGATTGACCTTCAAGTATACATGATATCCCACATTAAATTATATCTTAGTTCTTTTCAAGTATGCACAAATCTTCCAACGATCTTGAACTGTTTTCAAATTTTGTTTGATTTGTTTGAATATCTCTTCCATTTCTTTTAGCATGTCAAGTTCAAGTATCAATCTATCTTTAGGATGATCCCAACTCAAGGGTACTTTACATTTTCTACCATACATAACTTCAAAAGGACATATTTTCAAAGAGGTATGACATCCATTATTGTAGGAAAATTCAACTAGATGCAGGTAGTCTTCCCATTTGGTTTGTTTGCCTTTCACATACATCCTTAACATATCCTCCAATATCTGATTAGTCCTTTTTATTTGACCATCAGTTTGAGGATGATAAGATCTGTTGAAATTCAACTTGGTTCCCATGTTTTCAAACAATCCCTTCCAAAATTTGGAAGTAAACATTGCATATTTGACTAAAATTACAACCTTAAGTACCCCATGGAGTCTGAAAAATTATCTCATAAATATTTATGTAATATTTATAGCCTTAAAAGGGAATTTAACTGGAAGAAAATGGGTTTCCTTGCTGAGTTTTTCAACTAAAACCTTGATAGCATCATGTTGTTTTTTTCTTCTTGGTAGTCCAACAATAAAATCCATTTAGTCTCCCATTTCCATTCAGGGATGGGAAATGGTTGTAATAAACCAACAGGATGCTGGTGCGATTCCTTAATTTGTTGACATTCAAGACACCTTGCCACATATTCAGTTGTTTTATTCTTCATATTTGGTCGGTAGAATTCTTTCTTCAATGTTGTAATTAACTTTTTATAACCATGATGGCCGGTTGTTTGGATTTTATGTATCTCATCTAATATTAAATCTTTCAGACTTACCTCATTTGGTATGTGAATTATGCCCCTAAACAACAACATTTCTTGGTCATTAATTGAAAAATTAATGCATTTCTCCCCCAAATTTTCAGTCTCTTGCAGTTTTTCTTTAATTTTTACATATTATGGATCAGAATTTGCAATTCTTTTTACTTTTTTTTCAGCTAAGTTTTTTTACCAACTAATTGTTGTTATTTTACGATTTGGTGAATTCTTCTGCTTAATGCATCAACTATGATGTTTTATTTCCCTTAATGTGTGAAATTTCAAAGTCATAGTCACTTATAAGTGCTATAGATCTTGCTTGTCTAACATTTAGATTGGGCTCACATTATTTGTCCTTAGATGAAATATCTTTCCTATTAAATAATGGCTCCACATATTAAATGCATGGATTATTGCTGCTAATTCTATATCATGTGTAGCATAATTATTCTCATGCTCTTTCATTTTTCTAGATTCATAACATATAACATGGTCATCGTGCATTAAAACTCCTCCCAATCATTCCTTGCATCCTTGCACACTAGAAATTCCTTATTGGGATCTGCTAGTTTTAAAATAGGAGTTGTTGTCAAGAGCTGCTTAAGCTTGTCAAAACTAAATTGACACTTAGAAATCCACTCAAATTTGATTCCCTTATTTTGTAGATTAGTAACTGGATAAGAAAGCCTAGAAAATCCTTCTATGAACCTTCTGCAGTAACTTATGATGCCCATAAAGGATCTGATCTCTTCCACATTCTTGGGGTTGGGCATTCCAAAAAAAAAATCCTTATCAAGATATACAACGATTCCCTCGTCTGATATCACATGCCCAAAATAATGTATGCTTTTTTGGTAAAATGAAAATTTGCTAAGTTTAACATAAATTTCATGATCTCTTAAAGTTTAGAGAACCAATTTCAAATGTTGATCATGTTCTTCCTTACTTTTTGAGTATACCAGGATATCATCTATGAAGACAATAACAAACTTGTCTAAGAATGGCCTTAACACATTGTTCATGAGGCACACAAATGTAGCAAGTGCATTGGTTATCCCAAATGGAAGCACTGCAAACTCATATTGTCCACAACGGGTATGGAATGTTGTCATATATATATCTTCGTCCTTAATTTTGATTCAATGATACCCTAACCTTAAATCAATATTTGAAAATATGGAGGCTCCCTTAACTTCATCAAACAAATCAATTATTCTTGGTAAGGTGTTATATGGTAATTTTTTTCATTTTTCTATTATCTATACATAATCCCATTGTTCCATATTTCTTTTTCACAAATAACACATGTGCTCCCTAAGGAGACACAGATGGCCTAATGTACTTTTTATCTAAAAACTCTTGCAGCTGAATTTTCAGTTCCACCAGTTCAGGTACACTCATCCTATATGGGGCCTTCTAAATTGAGACAACACCTAGTATAAGATCAATTGTGAAATGGTTGTCTCTCCTTAGAGGAAGTCTTGGTCCTCTGGAAAAACATATTTAAACTCTTCTAACACAGGATGTTCAACCAATAATGGTTGTTGTCCATTTTCAGACACTTCATGTACTTGGATAGAAAACAATTGACACCCTTTTCTAGCATATTTTTTCATTTGTACAGCAAAAAGTTTCCTTGCAAAATTTTTTCTTGGAATGCCTTGACCTATACAAGCCTCTCCTTTATCATTTACACAAGCAAAGAACTTATCTAGACAGTTTAATATCACTTTATGTTTTTCCAACAAGTCCATTCCTATGAGGACATCATAGGATCCTAAAGGTAAAAGGTTTATAGTAAGGATTGTTTGCATTCCATTAATATTTAGAAGGTAGTCTTTACTAATTTCTAAAACTTTTCTTTTGATTCCAGTAGCTAACTGTACAAAACAAGGTCTTTGTTGTTTTTCCTTCTTAATTTTTCATTTTTCAATTACATCAGGTTAGACATAACTCAAGGTAGACCCTTGGTCTATGAAAATAGATACTTCATTGCTAAAGATATTACCTTGTACTTCTACCATATTCGCTCGATGATCCACTTCTCTTCCATCTAGTGTTGCAGGACAACTTTTTGAAGCTGCAACCTAGGCAAGGTGCCTTATGATTTAAAGCCAGGTGGCAGAAGGCAGATTCTTTTTCCAGTTAGACAGATTATTACAAATATATATTACACAGGACCATCAGCAGTAAGAAAAGAGTGAAATAGCCCATCTTAAAAATTAATATATATCATCAGCCATAATCTTTATTTCTATAGTATATTCTGAAATGCAATTTCAAAATGAAATCATCCTTTGGAACTTCCTATTCTCCTGTCCCTGCAGCATTGTCTTCCTCGGAGCGAGGAAGAAGACAACGCCTACAATATAGGGCAGCTAGATAAGGGTTTTGCTTAACGCGTTAGGGTTACTTGCATTTCTGATCCACGGCAATGGATATCGTGCTTGAAGGTGACACTCTTAATATAAATATATATATATATATATATATATATATATATATATATATATATATATATATATATATATTTAAAAAATAAAATAAAAATGCCAAGAAGTTGTAGCAACTGAAAACGCTCAGAAGAGACCCTGTGTCGTCACGCATAACAGAAGCTGGCCGAGATTTGGGATAGATTGGGTTTGTTTTGTTCCCTAACCAAATCGTTTTGAAAACAAATCATTCAGATTGGTTGTGGAGATGGGCTATGTAGAGGCACATTTCGTGTATTCGTGTGGGTTTTGAAGGCCACAACTGGAGTTACAGCAACCAACAGAAATTATGCATATTTGTGTGAAGGTCGTAGCTGAAGTTACAGCAACCAACGGAAATCGTCATGGACAAAATACCCAATTTAAGGCTCTCTCTCTGATCCATTGTCACTAATAAGGAAGCCGCAATCTTCTTTTGGTAACAAATCGTGTGAATGGGCCTACCCGTGGTCACTACAAGAAGATACGTAGAATATTAGAAGCGGGATTTTTTTTTTTATTTTTTTTTTCTGAGTTCTGCCGATTGAGTTCTGGCGTTTCAGTGGTGGCATTTCTGTAGATTATCTGTATGCAATAAATGGCGACAAAGAGGGGAGGCTTGAATCCGCATTCAAGGGGCAGCAGAATTAAAACCTTTAATGGCTAAGCGAAAATTCAATCGATGCATCACCGAAATCAATCAACGCCAAAACTCTCATATGTTGGTGTCCGCTTAGAAATCGAAATCCTCCACGTCAGAGCCGACGGCTGTGGCCTCAGAAATTACAGAATGTGTCACTTAAAATATGCGAAAACCATGCGAAATGAATTGATGGTATTCCTTAAGGCCCCCGATGCGGCAAAGCTGATGCAGAAGCCAACCACTTGCCAGGAAAGACCTGAGTATGATTTTTTTTTTTAAAGAAGAGGTGATCATGGAATCGTATGCCTATTAAGCTAGAGATGCCATTGAGCACGTTGCCGATAACTTACGACGACCTATTGTCAATAAATTAGAGTGTTAAAGTTTTTTTTTTATATTGAGAAGAGTGTGATCATGAACGATGAAAAGAGGTGCGTCGTTCTGTCTCCTAAACGTTTCAGAAAATTAACATGTACGCCGATGCATTTGGCACGTTGGAAAAATTAGATCATGTGGATTATGATTCTCATAAATCTGTCTAATATGATGAGGGCCAGAAAGTCAGAAATCCGAATACAATGAAGATATCATCCCTGGTTGTATACAGTTCCAAAACCTAAAGAAATTACAATCTCACCTGGAAACCATTAAGATCAAGATCCCAAGGACAAATGATGGCACCTGCAGACTTTCTGGGATTAAGAGGGAGACCTCTATATGTCTATACTCCTGAGTAAAAGGATTGTTGGAAGCTTCTACGGTGAGAAACTGCATTTTCTAAAGGATACCCACATTCCCGAAGTCATCTTTTCTAGGAATGTCTGTGGGATACAACATATCTTCTAAGGCATATAGGAGCTATGTGCAGATGTTTTGTGATAAATCTTCCTAGCTCCAAGGAAGACAATGCTGCAGGGACAGGAGAATAGGAAGTTCCAAAGGATGATTTCATTCTGAAATTGCATTTCAGAATATACTATAGAAATAAAGATTATGGCTGATGATTACGCCGATAGGCGTAACCCCCTATCGAAGGAGCATGTTTTGTGATTAGGCTAATTAATTTTTTTGATCTGATGGTCTAGATTGAAAGATGCTGGTATATTCTGGTCGTCGCCACTAAATCAATGGATCAAATCTACCCGACTAACTTCCTTGCATATCTAAAACATGTGATTAAACCATACTTAAATTAAAAATTTACAAATCTTGATTAAAAATTTACTGTACCATTTATTAATTGCCACCTATCAAGATTAACAACTAGAAGGAAACTGAAACATTAAATCTTCTACAAGTGTTGAAATCGTTCTCCATAGTGGCGGGCGGCAAGCGGTGCAATTCAGAGAGTGGACGGTTCGGCCACAAATAGGAAAAAACTGGGTATACACTTGGCGGTGAAGGCATCAAAACAGTCTGACCACATTGGTGCGCACGTTCCCAAGGGTCTCCTCATGCCTCTGGAGAACGTAGAGGAGGCGGAACAATGTGGACCATGCCGCACGGCTCTTTTGGTTTCATTTCGCGTCATTTCCTGGAATTTCATTCGGCGACCAAGTTCTTGAATATTATTGCGATGGAAGCTTTGATAATGGCGGAATCAGCTCTAGGCATGGGCGATGGGCGATGAGGACTGTAATGGTGGAATGTCATGAAGGTCGCCCTGAATCGTCCACGGTATAAGGCTTTCATTGTCATTCTCATGTTCTTTAGAGGTCACGCTAGCCGTATTTGTGTATTGACATGTCGAGCGTTTTAAATATTTTTCCTTTTGAAGGCGGAAATTGTTTAGATTCTGTAACCTTGGCATTTTTATTTGTGTATGTATCCGGCTAATCTTCTTAGTTGTGCACAGATCCGAAGATCTTAGTTAGAATTACTGCTCAATTTTCCAACTTTAAAGCTTCTGAAACAGGAGTCTATTTATCGGCTCCAAACATTCCGTTCTCTTGAAATTCTAATCTTAGCGGCAGGCGTAATCAGTTCCATTCGTTCCTTTAACATTTGCATATTTACTTGCATCGATTTCAAAGAAAGCACATATTCTTTGTTTTCTCAAGTTTTGTATATGTGTTTAGCACAAGTTTTAGCATTTACAGATTTACTTGCATTGATTTCAGAAAAAAAAAAACCATGTATTCTTTGTTTTCTCAAGTTTAATCTATCATTTAGCACGAGTTGGCTGGCAATTTAAGGTTCTGCTACATTGCATTTGCGAACTTGTTGAGAAGTGAATTTAAACTTAACGTTTGATAAGACGCCGTATATATCTTTAGTCATAAGGTTGACTGCAGAAGATTGTAAGAACTTTATAATCAGCATTGCGTTTTCTGTTAACATCCATGAATGAGACTGTAATGTTTTTAATATTTTTTAACCTGAAAAGTATTTTAGACCGTGAATTTTAATGTTCTTGAACTGTAAATTCTCATGAAAATATGAGGTTTCTTCGTTTCGATTTCCTAATTCTTTGAGAAAAGAGACTGCGGTGCTTTTTTGTTTTTTTTTTTATATAAGCCTATCGGCGTATATCAACCACATTAGTTTTTACTAATGTGGTTGTGCTAGTATATATTAATTTTTAAGATGGGCTATTTCACTCTTTTCTTACTGCTGATGGTCCTGTGTAATATATATTTGTTATAATCTGTCTACCTGGAAAAAGAATCTGCCTTCTGCCACCTGGCTTTAAATCATAAGGCACCTTGCCTAGGCTGCAACTTCATAAAGTTGTCCAGTGACTGGTTAAGTGGATGGTGCAGTCTGCTAAATAACCTAACAGAAAACCACATCAGTGTACTACAGTTTCAATAAAGCCTTTGGATTATTGGACAGTCTCTGCAAACCATCAGGGACAGAAAATAAATAAGTTTTTCATTCAAATTGCCGAATGTAAATATTCCGGGCACAGTCTATATGATGTGCACTTATGACTGTGCTAGATCTGCATAGCTGAAAGGAATCTCTGACATGAAGAAGGGTAAATTTCTGTGTTTGAAACATCTGTATGATCGGTTCCCAGATCTGTAAAATTTAGGAGACAAATTTCCAAACTGAGATCTGGAGACTTGAAGCCCTAGATCAATCAAATATTAACTGTAAATCTGAAATTGAGAAGCAGTTTTGGATATGATGCCAGATGTAGTAGATGAAGCTGTCAAGTGCAGAATTATGAAAGAAGGAATCATATTTGGATTCCTAGTTCTCTGGGTCACAGTAAAGAGGGTTGTTTGAGGAAGCTACTCAGAATAACAGGAATTCTAACACAAGGGGAGGTTTGTTGATATATTCTCCCTGTTGGACCATGACATAGACATACACCTATGTAGCAGTAAGCGTGCGGTTGTAGCAGTCTCACATTGTAGCGTAATGGTAAAATGTGTTTCTGCAGCTTTCAAACGGGTTGTTGGAAGTCTTTAGCAAAAGACTATGGTCTTGGATGTTTTTGAATATGGGAGAATAAAACTCCCCTCCAAGCTAGTGTTTGCGATGCCCTCATTTAAAAATAGATGTTTTTTTTCTCTCAGAGAAGTTGGCATTAAGAGGGAGAATATATCTGTATATGCTCCTGAGCAGATACCTTTGTTAAACAAAAGAAGATCCTCATCGCTCAGGGACATATGGCTTCAGAGGGGGAAATTGTGAAGGAAAACCAAGAAGCCATATAAATAACAGGTTATCTAGCAGCCATGAGTACTATTGTACAATCTGAGCTTAGATCCTTTAAGGAAGTCGTAAAGCATCAAGTCTGGAAGGATGTTATGCACGAAGAGTATGAGTCCATTATGAAGAATGATGTCTGGGATGTGGTTCCAAGACCATAGGACAAAGCAGTTGTCACCTCGAAATGGCTCGACAAGATCAAGCATGGATATGATGGAAGTACTAAAAAGTTCAAGGCAAGATTCGTTGCCCATGGCTTCTCTCAAAAGGAAGGCATAAATTATGATGACATATTTGCACCTGTGGCACGATACACCACCATTCGACCTATTATAGCCCTTGCTGCTATGCAAGGATGGAGTCTTCATCAGATGGATGTGAAGACCGCATTTCTGCATGGTGCGATAAAAGAAGAGATATATGTGGAGCAACCTCTGGGGTTGGAAGTCCAGGATCGAGACACCGATGTCTGCAGGTTGAAGAAAGCCCTCTATGGGTTGAAGCAAGCACCCAAAGATTGGTACGAGAGGATAGATAGCTACTTGATGAAGCTGGGCTTCACTCGAAGTAATGTTGATCCGAACCTTTACTTCAAGGTTGTCAAGGGAAAAACTCTCATTCTGGTGCTGTATGTGGATGACCTCTTCCTGACAGATGCTGACCCTCTCATTCATCAGTGCAAGAGGGAGCTCGCTGCTGAGTTCGAGATGAAGAACCTAGGACTGATGCCTAGGCCTGGAGGTCTAGCAGAGACCTGGCGAGATTTTCCTTTCTCAAGGAAAATACATTATGAAGCTTCTGGTATGATGGACTGTAAGTCTGTGTCGACATCGATGGAACTCAACTTTAAGAAGTTGAGTGGCAGCGCTACTGGGCCCGTCCTACTAAGTATCGTCAACTCATAGGGACCCTGATGTTCTTAGTGAACACCTGTTCGGACGTATGTTGTGCAGTGAACACTTTGAGTCAACACATGGTTGATCATAACATTCACTGGGTTGGTGCCAAGAAACTCTTGAGATATCTCTGAGGCACGATAGACCATGGGTTGAGATACACTGCCGAGAGTATGACACTCCATGGATATACTGATGCCGATTGGGCTGGCAGTGTGGTGGATCGCAAGAGCACATCTGGATGCTACTTCACATGTAGATCTGCTTCGGGCAGGAATCTAAAGTCGGTAGCCTTGAGCACCGCTGAGGCCGAATACATTGTAACATGTATGGCCTATTGTGAAGTCACTTGGTTGCGAAAGCTCTTCTGTGAGCTGTTCGAGCATGTGCTAGATGCCACCGTTATCCTTTGTGATAACCAGAGGGGGATTCATTTGTCATAGAATCCCGAGTTCCACGATTGATCCAAGCATGTTGATGGCTAGTACCACTTTATCCGAGATATGGTACAGCGAAGCGCCGTAAGGCTCGATCATAAGAACTGATGAGCAAGTCGCGGATATTCTCACTATTCCCTTGGGGAAGGTCATGTTCATAACCCTCCGTGAGAATCTTGGAATCATGGAACGATCCTATTCTGAGGATCCTGTTGGACGATGCTCTGGGAGCTCTGGGGGCTTTGGGACAGCTTCTCGGAGCTATGAGCAACCACAAGGCTAGGCTTGCCGAACCTTGTTGGTGTGCTTGGACCCCACCGTTGTGATTATTGAGTTGGTTTACCTCTCATTATCTATGCCCTGTATGCATCCTACCCATTGAGTTCAGGGCTCATGGGAAGTACCTCTCATTTGGCCAATGAGATGGGAAAGGCTAGAGACTAGTAGCAAAGACTGATGGACGCATCAGAAATTGCCGTACTCTCTATCTAGGATGGCACGGTCCAACCACTTGATCTGGGATCAAGTATAGTGAGGTTTCGGACCTCCGCCTAACTTCGGGTCAGATGAACCAACTTCGGGTTGGTTGGAGACTCTTTGTGAGTCTGATAGAGGTTTCGGACCTCTGGGCTGAATTTGTCAGCCGGGGGATGATGTCTTTGTGACTGACCCACTTCTGTTCTGAAATAAAGAGGCCAGCAAAGCAAGTTACGACGGGATGACGCACGATGTTTGGATTGCACTAGTGGACGGAGTTCTCCCTAGTTGAGAGGGAGTGTTAAAATTGGACAACTAGGTCCAAACTCCGGTTGTGCTACTCAGATGACGATCGCAATATTTTTATTGGATTCCTCTTTCGGAGAGGTGTAAGATTGATCTAAAGATCATCTCGATCGGATGAGCAGAACATGTACTTTGAATTTATTCCACTTATGTGCTAGGTCGACCTAGAATAAAATATAGACTTAAATGTCTTAAAGGACGTGTCACACACCCCCAAAGATTCCTATATATTGGAGAGACTTAGAGTTCATTTGATACACATTGTTGTGGAGGAATTCTCTCTCTCTTGATGGCATTGGAGCTGCGTATTCTTTGTTTGGGTTGTTCTGGGTTACGTGTGACACGCTTGGCTGAATGACCTATTGGAGACTTTGCTGGTAGAAGCATCCTGCTGATCACCGTAACGCCACCATTCATCATCTCTGTTTTGGCTTGTCTTCCATCGATCTAATGGTATGTTCTATCTCCTTCAGTATTGCCCTAATCTGAAATGGCATAGAACATAAGCTGAAATTAACATTCTTGGAATATTACAGGCTACATCATTTATTGTTGTTGCTTCTTGAATTTGATTCAACATTGTCTTCTTCCGAGATTTTTTGGACAATACCTCCACATGTGATTCTCACCACAACACAACACTTAATATGAGATCTTACAGAGTCACTGAAACCTTTATTGTTTACAACAATTCCTCATTTTTTCCCAATATTTTTCTACTGGTTAAATTTTTGTTATAATTTCCAGCTTGCATGTTTTCTGAAAAAGTGGGTTTCTTAAAACCCTTGTTCTTTCTACTATTTTTTTTTGGTTTATTGGACATCCAACCTTTATAATTTTTTCCTTTTTGTTTACTTTGGTTGAAAGGAAATTTTTTTTTTCTAATAGCCTCATCCATAGATTTTGGTTGATCAAATTCTATTCTTTCTCTGTATGAGAAAGGTAGACAACTAATAAATATTTGGATTTTTTTTCTTCATTCAGGTAAGGGGCATACCTCAACAGACCCATAAATTTATTGACAAACTCATCCATAGTGAGTTTTCTCAATTTCAACTCATGAAATTCCCTAGCCTTTTCATAAAAATACCTTTCAGTCAAGTACTTTTTCTTAAATTCCTTTTTGAACAACTTCCAAGTCAAATTATTTCCCCTTATCCGTTTAACAACTTTATTTTATTCCCACCATAAGGCTACCTTACCAGTTAATTGGTATGTGTCCAACCTTGCTTTAATATTACTTGGATAGTTGTACACTTCAAAATATTTTGACATGTTGAGGAGCCATGCTTCTGCCCCTTCTTCAATTTCACCATCGAAATTGGGGGGTCTTATCTTCTTAAATTCTCCTTGTAACTGAGAAGATGATTTCCTTTCTCTGGATGAAGAAATACTATTGTTTGAATTTTGTTCATCTTGGCTACTAGATTTATCAGTTTCACTCTTAGTAGATTTTTATGTACCACTCCTGCTTGTAGAACTAACAAATCTACTTCTATATCTATTTTTATGAGTATTTTTACCATTTTTTTCCTTCTCCACATTTCTTCACATATACCCATTAATTTCTTCTTGTTCCTCTTTTTACTTTACCAATCTTTATTGATTTGCTTTAATGTCCTCTAAGTTACTTTTAGAAATTTTATTACTTGCAAAAACTCAAGATTTGTTTCTTTTGTATGACTGGTTCCACCTCCTACCATTCCCATTTCAATATCATGTTATCTCTCCCCTCTAGTGAATCCCAGAGAGGTTTGGCCATTAAATTATCCTGCAATTTCTAGTCCTTTCTAAGCTTCAACACAATCTATTCACGACAAGTATATTAGTTTCTAGTTTTCTGGACCCAAAAATGCCCAATGTTGTAACTACAACTCTAATACCACTTGTAATGACCACTAAAAAAAATAACATAAATAATGTTTAATTTTTTTTTTAATCTAACTGATTTAAATGAAAAATTAGACCACTCTCATTATCTATAAATTGTATTAGAACTCTTAAAAGAGTTGTATGAGAACAAATATAATTCTTGTCTCCTCCTTATAACACCTATCCATGACCATATTTTTTTTTCGATTTTTCCTCTCTTCAAATTATGGAGCTAAGTTATAGTTTCTACAAAGATGCAGACAATTTTCTTTTTGCTATAGTTTAATTACTTAAAAGAAACACCATTTCTCTCTTTATTTTTAAAGAAGCTAAGTTATAGTTTCTACAAAGATGCAGACAATTTTCTTTTTGCTATAGTTTAATTACTTAAAAGAAACACCATTTCTCTTCGACTACACATAACTCATACTGCTAGCATGAAGGGATTCCATTCATTAATAATTTTCCACCACCTATGCTATCATTTGTTGGACCTTGATAGATCATAAGACTTGAATGTTATTACAAATCTCACGAGGAGGGATTTTATGTTCACATCTCTCTTATTTTTGCTCATCGATATGGGATAACTTCGTAATTTTCATTTAGGCATTGATATATGAAATTTTACGGAATGTTTGTTTCCATGAGAGGGAAAGGTTCTACACTCTCCATGTGGTATTTTATCCATGAGTTGCTTCGATGGTGTAGATTTCATCTCACAAGATCGATGGTTTGGGTTCTTTTAAGGTTTAGGTGTTTTTTTAATGACTACCTTGTAGTCGGAAATCAACACATTTTATTTTATTTATTTAGGATTCTTGCACTGCCATGCCGCTCCAGAGGGTTAGGGTTTCACTTGTGCCCCCAGAGACCATTATAGTTTATCCTTGACAGCTTGTTGACAGGTGTAACAACCAAACTCCTCTCTAAGAATATAGCCTACATTTGTCCCATGGAAACTTTTAAACTCAACATGTCATTACAGCCAGACTATTCTTTGAGAATATAGCCTACACTTGTACCACGACAAACTTTAAACTCGTTCTTCCGTTCGAAAAAGGAGGATACAAATATGGGGCATCCTTGACAAATTCTGAAGGTAACAATTTTTCTGGAGATTTTACAGTGAATGGATTATTCCTTTTTTCTATTTACTTAATATGCGAGTTAATATTTCTTACGTTCTTTAATTCTTCTAATGGTTTATTTAATAGGATATTTGGAACTTACATCCTATGTCGGTCTAGTTACTTCTTTGAATTTTTTACGATGAGGCTCGTCAAGCCTACTCCAAGAAATATGCTAACCTCAAGCAATAAACCCTGTGTTTAAGCAAATATTCACATAATTGTTGAGATTTCCTCCCCAGTTTTCTTGTTAGCACAAAGGCCTAATGGTCGTTACAGAGTCCCTCTCTCTTTATGAATTTTTATATCATCTTATTCTTGATCTTCGTTTGAGATTAGTTTTAATTTTATAGTTTGAGAGTTGCAGTCATTACAACTGTATTAAATTCTCTTAAGTTTTCCTTTTTTGGTAATGAGGGTTTTATTTCCCTAATTCGATTATTTATTAACCCTCATTAGGGTTTGTAGAAGGGATTTCCTCCTTCTGGTATACCCTAAGGTTTGACTTACGAAGGGAAAATTTCATTACCCTCTGACTTTCAACGAATATCCAACTATGTATTAACTCACATCTTAATTATTTTTCTTTAGTATACAGAATAAGTATATGCTCGCTCATTATTACGTCTTTGTCATTTTAAATTTTTGGGTCATTATGTGATTAATTAATTTTTTTTCTTTGTTTAGGAATAATGATATCATACCATGTAGATGGAATGGTCCGTTAGCACACGTAAGGTAATTTTAAATCTTAGCACAAGATTGATACATTTTGATATAACCCAACATCTATTTTAAAACAAGTTGTAATCCTTATTTTTTCTTCTTTTTGTAGGTGAACACCAATAAGTTCCAGCGATATTTTTTCCGCACAAGATTTTGGTGGATTTCATATAATAGTTTATGCGATTTATTAATTATGGAATTAACTTCTTGTTCTAGGTTTGGGGTTACTCTTCCATCTTCTAGTTTTTGTACTCGTGGCACAAGTTCATGAACTTGTCTGCAACGCGTGTTAATAATATAGAAACGTTTAATATTTTTATTTGTAGTTACCACAACCTTTTAAGATACTATAACTACTATTTTCAATATGAACTTCCTATGGGCCCGTTATAGACTCTTTATCATATATATATATATATTTTGTTGGAAAATGTAACTAGGTCTAGTCTTCATAATTAAATGTAACTGTGATTTGTAAATGATGTAAAGAAGAAAATAAAAATATTTTTGTAAAAATAATGAAGTAAAATATACTCACAAGTAGTTACCAATCAAGAGAAATCACCTAATCATTGATGCCCTAGATTTCTCAACACGGTATTAGAGCTAACGTGACAATGAAGGAAGGGAATATAATCAAAGAGGCACTCAAGGATTGTGTTTCAAGGAAGGCATCAAAGCAAGTTGAAGGATACACGGTATTAGAGCTAACGTGACAATGAAGGAAGGGAATATAATCAAAGAGGCACTCAAGGATTGTGTTTCAAGGAAGGCATCAAAGCAAGTTGAAGGATATCAAAGTAGAGTTGAAATATACATTGAAGAAAAAATTCTACTTCAAACGTAAGTCTTGGGATCATCAATCAAAGGAAGGTAACTAGAAGTCTACATCAGCAAAAGTGTTGGATCCTCTAGTCATCATCAAAATACCACAAAGACCCTCATCAAGTTCAAGAGATCTATAATGCAAGGTATCACAAAATGTAAACATCCAAGAGAAGCATTTCTAATCCGCACTCATGTTAATAAAGGTTGTCATTGATGTCAATATGGCATTGACTAAGATGTCAATATTCTTGAGATGCCTGGTTCCATATGATGATGCCATAACCCTTGGTTGATTAGGTTACCATCAATAATGATGTCAATCCATGAAGATGTCAAGATAAATCTTAATTCCATTGATGATGTCATATACTAAAATAATAACCACAATTGTTAATGGCACTTGATAAAGGTTGGAAGACTAGGAAGATATTATTTGAAGCTCTCCTAATGATGTCACACTTGATGAAGGTTGGAAGACTTGCACTATTATTGAATACATGATGATATACATTCGTGATAACATGAATTATGGATACTATCTTTATGAAATGGACTATATTGATGACATACATGATGACACACTATGATGAAGAACTTCGAGTCATAACAATGAAGAAGCCCTAATGATCTTGTTGTCCTAATCACCTTCTGCACCAAAAATTTCAAGAGAAGTCACAAAGAAAAAACATTTTGGACATCTTGAAGGCATATTTCCATAATAAGTTCTATACCATATTAAAGAAGACTTTTTCCTCTTTCTCATGAGTCCTTACTTGTCCTGAAACTCCCAGTGGTCGATGAGATATTGAATTTTTAAGTTAAGAAAATTATATCTAATTAATGAGTTGGCCTACACTTTGGAATTCATGTTGACCTACCTCCAGAGTGACGCGACTCTTCATAGGGACAAACAACTATATATATATATATATATATATATATATTTGTGCTCAATCATTTCATAGTCAAAAAATCAGATATCTATCTCTGAAATTTTAGAGTGCAGAGAAGTAATAGAAGACCAAGGAGAGACGCTTAAGGATTAAAGGAGTTATTCAGAAATATTTTTTGGGCTCAAATCTGCACTGAAATCCCTATTGAAGACTTAGGAATAGTGGCTCAGACCTAGTGCATTCCTTTTTTGACTCAGACCTACTGTAAAAGCTCAGATTTATTGCACTAAACCATAATGATTCTCACTGCAGGAAGCAACATAATTTTCTTCTAAAACCCAATCTCAAACTTGAAGAGAGCTACTGCGACTATGGTAATACAACTGTTGTTCAAAATCTGTGACAATAAAGTGTGGTCGAATAGTTTGTTGGTTGTACACTGAGCATACAATTTGAGGAGGGCTATAGTCCTAGTCACATTTGTGAGGAGACACGGGTCTATTTGAAGGACTAAAAAAATCCAGAACTTAAGCACATTGGAGTAGCACTAAAGTGGAAGGCAGTTGCAATAGTTAGGAGGAAATTTGGAGGAGTTTAAGTACGCTGATGTGGAGAGTCATCTTTCCCTAACTAGTCAGCCCAACCTATAACAAATAGACACCATATTCGAATATTTTTAGATCACTCCCAAAGTCATCGGTTGCATAAATTGGTAGGGAATTTGTAGTAGTATTAGAGAATTTTTTAAGGACAAAATTGTTAACATCATCTACTTAAAGGCCTTGGAAGCACAAGGATTGGTATTCTTACCGAATTTATATTTTTGGATTTGAACACTTCTTAAGAAAACCACAAAATCATTCTTGAATAATAGTGTTGGAGACATATTATCTTGTTGAAACAGATAGTAGAAGAGTTGATTGAAGAAACCCTAAGATTTCGTATTGAAGCAGCTTACTGAAGATCTCGTGTAGAAATTATTGGAGACTTAGAATACCTGGTACTGAATCTTTGAATAGTATTGAAGCTACAACAAGAAGTATAATTGGAGCACCATTTGAGAGTCATTGAAGTAAACTTAACGATACTTGAGGAGCAGTCATTAAATAATCCTTGAAGAAGGGAACCATATAGACTAGATGCATTGAAGTCGTCATGAAGTAACATTAAGGAAACTTGTTTGGGTGACATGAAGAATAGTGTAGACACCTTCATGTGAAGAAAAAGGTTGTCATTGATGAAGTGACGTGGAGACTAAGTGAGGGTAAAACTGAAGATTGTCAGGGCTCGTTGAAGAAGACATTGGGAGTCGTGAAGTATAACCAAATATATCTTGACAAATTAAATCTATAGGTTGGAGCCCTAGAGGATAGGAGTCCTCAAGAGACCAGGTTGGAGCCTGTACCAGATATAGGGTTGGAGCCCTAGAGGTTGGTGCCTCAAACTGACAAGGTTGGAGCCTTGGGAAGTCCAAGTCGGTACTTGGAATAATACAGGTTCGAGCCTGGGAGATTGAAGATTGGTGTCTTCATCTAGGGTTGGAGCCCTACACAAATATTGTACTTAATTTATTGATATTAATAAAACCATTTATTCTTATTTTTCTAAATATAAGTAATCTACCCGGTAAAAATAAAAATTGGAAAGAAATATTGATTCACCCCCCCCCCCCCCCTAGTATTTCCAACAACTCATTCACCACCGAGAAAGTCGAAGTATCTTGAAGGATAGAAGGAATTATAATCATCTTCAAAAAGCTATAAGTAAAGTCCCTCTCATTGAAGGTTATTCATCCATAAAATACTAGATCCAAAGGAGTTATAAAAGGAGTAACCTCCTTTCATTGAAGAAGGGATTTTCATTGGAAGAAGATCATCCAAAAGTGTCACTAATACATCTTCTCTAACAACCATCAAAGTGATCAAGTTGAAGAATTCATCTTCACTTGTCAAGTAAGTATCTTTCATTCTATAATCTAATATAGTAAAATGACCTTGATTTGCAAGGAGATCTATAAGTTGCTTGGGTCATTGAACTTTCTTTCATGAAAAAGGAGAATAGACATAGTCCTCGAAGAATGTGAAGACATTTCAATGGAAAAGTCTCCAAACCATTTGAAGGCCAAGCATGATCTAAATACATGGAAAGGGATCAAGGGTCTCAAGGGATTCTTATGAAATAAGTCACAGGTCGCCTCATTCACTATATAGCAAGAATGGAGACATCAAAGAGATATATGATAAGCTGGTAAATTATTATTTGAAGATGTGATAAATAATTTCATATCACTTAGATCTGATCTACACAAATTGAAGGTATCAAAGGATAAAAGGTTATCCTCATAAGATCTCAACTACAAGGATATGGGAGAGATTATAAGGAGATAATCCTCATTATTTTTAATGCACTAACTGATGAACAAGGTAACAAATGTCTATGATGATAAGAAGGTTATCTCATTCAACAACTTGTAGTTTCTATGCAGGATAGATGAAGACAGGTTGAGGGAAAAAGTGGTCAGAAATTTGTCGAAAGGAAAGAATAACATAGCTAAGATTAAATGCTATGAGAATTATAGGAAATATTTTCCTAAATTCAAGAAGGGAAACAACAAGGAAGATGGAAAATTAGTCCATTTCACCAAAGAGGTGGAGGAAGATGAAAGAGGAAAATCATTAGAAGAAAGAGCTTGTGGCATCACCATAGGGAATCATGAAGGACAATCGGAAAAAAATCCATGACAGCTAAATATGAAGGATATAGCTATTGGGAACCTTATTGGAAACTTAAGTAAAGGAAGAAGTCATCTGTGACAAGTCTCATCATACATCAAGTCAAAAGGAAACATATCCAGATATGTAAGATCCTCAAGATTCTATGATGGAATCCTCATTAGAGGGTTCACCGATTTAGAGAGGAATAAAGTGTTTCATCAAGAACTCCAACTTGTGGAATTCATGGGATGATGGTATGCTTACATAAGAGATGAAGCAGATCAAGGTGTTGAAGCTCTTTTCAATCAAGGGAGCTGCTCAAAGCAACCTAGATGACCTAAAGGTAAATGACGTATGTATGCTTATATTATAAATTCATGTTGTATGGTTATAGGTAACATGGATCATTGCTCTATCTTGAGAAGCATTATCAAAGGAAAGGAATCTCCTCCTATGAAATGATTTCAGAAGGCATGGCTCACACTAGATGAAATCAACATAATATGTCCTCATATGGAATATGAGGTGATTGACAATAATTGGAAAAAATCTGATTGGAAGTTCATGGGAATGTCATGTCTGAAGAAAGAAAGGAATAGATCATATACTATGCAACCATGGAAGAAGGCATTAAACATCCAAGAACAATAATATTTGACTAGCAAATCTCTCAAAAAGATATGAAGACTTTGATGGAAGTCTAGAAAAATATGGAGACCCTTGATAATGGATATCTTTGGGAGATATCTCAACATGTATGCATGATATTGATGCTAACTGGAATATGTCATGATGAAATACCATCACAAAGTAATTTTTGATTTAAGTGTTTAGTTCTTATTTTTTATGTAGATGGGCTTATGCAAGATTTCCAAATGGAAGAACTGTGAATGTCTTCCAAGAGGACCATGTAGAAGGGTGTAAGATCCTTCTGAATAGAATGGTATGAAGAAGGAAGCATGACATGAAACAAGGCTAGATGTAGATTGATGGATCGCTTTCTGATGAAAGGAATGATGATATGACTGACTCATGAATGAAAGTGATGGATGGTATGTGCCCTATGTAGAAGTCCCAAACATGAAGACTCATAAATAAATAAATAAAAATCATGACATCGAAGAAAGGAGTTCTTCTAGCAGCTAGTGTTCCCATAATCTCCACCTGAGGATTTGTTGTAGGTCCCTAATTAAGAGGGAGCCTAGAAACAAGTTTCTTACTTGGAATAAAAACCAAGAGGGAGCTTAGCTGCATTCATTGTGTAGGAATGACTACATTCTTTTATTGGATTATGTCCTCCCTAATTGAGAGGAGAGATAGACACATCATTATGGTCTTCACTTGGGAAGACAAAATGGAGGATTGGGTGATCATATAGCATATGATTCTCTTTGAGGATGATATAGGGCATCCAGGATAAGAGTGTGAAAATTCCTAAATAGAATCGCAACTATAGTAACTGATATTATTTCTTCTACTTATTAATTCAAAAACAAGTTATTTATGGTGTTACACAGTAAATATCGAAATAAATTCTACTGTAGCCTTCACAATTAAAATATTGTGGAAATTAAAAGCAAGGAAAAATACTAGCACAAGTACAATCACAATGATAGTTATTTTTGGGCAATTGTCCATGGAAAAACCCAATGTGGGAAAATTAGTGTAGCAGATGAGGGTTTCTTTATTATTCTTCGGAAAAATATCATGTACAAGATACAAACAACATAATAGAAGAGGAATTTCCATGAGAAATTTTACATTCAATTTCCGCATGCTTCACAGTGAAATTCTAGCTCTTAAGAGGACTTGTTGCCCTCACTCTGTCACCCACTACATAGTGATTGCGCAATCCCAGCATCATTGCCTCCGCGTTGTCCCTCCTCCTTTCTGCTTCTTCCACTCTGTTCCTACACTCTTGACTATCGTTGATTTCCTCTCTCTCCAACCTGCAACTCTCCCTCTAATTCGATTTTATTTTTTCAAACTTTAGCCAGTGAGAAAATGGATATGCTCGGGGAATTGAGTATCTTCGTGGTATATTTCCAAATTTCCAACGAAGTCCTTCTTATAATATTCTCATTGAGAAATCAACGACCCAGATTAGATTCTAATAAATGGCTCAGATCATATTGACTTGATCTTCATCTTTTTCTAGAAGATTCACACCCAGTTCTAGTAATACCCTTTAATTATTTTTATTCCCTAAGTTTAGACTTAGGCGTCCATTAAAAATAATTAATTATTTTAATAAAAACCTTCTCCGGGTGGAATCTCCCAAAATGATTTCTGGGTATTCTGGAATACATGTGTCTTAGCCTCCTTAGAAATTTTTAGGCTTAGAGAACATCCAATGCTACCATAAATAAAAAGTACCTCTTAGTGAGGAATGTTCTCTAGTACTGCAACCTGTTGAAGCATCACCCTGACTATGTAACATCTCCATTTGCGTTGTTGATGTCTGACATCACTGCCCACCAACTATTGTGCAAGTGTTGCATTTGTGTTGTTTTTTACCCTACATGTTACTACCAACTATTGCATTGATATTGCAACTCCCTCTCATTTACTGTTGTTGCAACCAAGGAACCATCCATTTCTTCTATTGAAACATGTTCTCTACCATACTCATCTGCTCTCTGAACTAGATGAAGTTATTTATTCCTAGAGCCTTTGTGCGTACATATGCTACCTGATCTCCTGTGGGGACAACTGCAACTATATTGCCTCACGCTAAGCACAACCTCTGATAAAGTGACATCTAATATCTATGTGTTTCGACCTGTCATGAAATATTGGATATACTGAGAGTTTGATACAACTTTGATTATCATAGTAAACACTGGTCGCTTCCATCCTCTTCCTTAAAAAACTCATAATCGGCTTTCTAAGCCATATATATTTGAAAATTTTTGTGATGGTTGCCATATATTCTGCTTCCACTGAGCTCAGAGCTACTGACTTGTGCTTCTTTTTGCACCAAGAGATCATTCCTGATCCAATGTTGAAGTAGTACCCATAGGCACTTTTCCGATCTGTTGAACTACCTTCCCAATCTGCATCTGTGAATGCGCTCAATCTGAAATCATCTCCTCGAGTGTATTTCAACCCATATCTGATTTTTCCACGCACATATCTGAGAATGTGCCTAAGTGTTGCCCAATGTACCCTTTTTGGTTCCACCATGAATTAACTAAGGGTGTTGACAACAAAACAAATGTCTGGCCTAGTGTTGAACAGATACATGAGTGACCCAATGAGTTTTCTGTACAAGGTGGGGTCCACTTCCTTGTCTCCTGGTGCATCTATTTTCTTCTAGTTGGTTATCATAGGCATCTCCATGGGTCGGAAATACTACATTCTAAATCTCTTCAGAAAATTTGTAGCATATATTACTTGCCCAAGGAAGATCTCCCCATTCTTCTGCAAAACTTCCAACCCTAGAAAATAATGCATCAAACCCATATCTTTCTTGTCGAATTCTGCGTCAAGATTCTTCTTGCAGTCCTTTATGAGCCTAGATTACCTTGTTATAAATAATTCATCTACATATAATACCAGAATAAGTGGCTCATTCTCCACCATCAAATAATATAGATTAGGATCAACATCACTCCTTATGAATCAGAACTGCTACAAGTAGCTATCAATCCAACCATGCCATGCTCTAGGTGCCTTCTTGATTCCATAGAGGGCTTTCTTTAACCTGCATACATGATTTTTCTTATCATGAGTCTCAAATCCTTCAAGTTGTTCTATATACACCCCCTCTTCTATCACCCCATTCAATAATGTTGTCTTGACATCCATCTGGTGAATCTCCCATTCCATCTAAGCTGCTAGGGATATAACATATATGATAGAGGTATATCTAGCTACAGGGGAAAATTATCGTCATAGTCTATTCCTTCCTTTTGTGCATACCCCTTTGCCACGAACCTAGCCTTATGCTTCTCTACACTGCCATCTGTAGTGTACTTAATCTTGTAGATCCACCTTGATCCTACAACTGATCTATCCTCTAGTCTAGGTACCACTTCCCAGAAATCATTCATCATGATAGAACTATATTCTTCTACCATGGCATCCACCCATACTTGGTTTTGTATGGCTTCCTGAAAACTGGAAGGTTCTTCAACCTGTGCTACCAAGGCTTGGCATCTGTCAGGCTGCCGACGCTGCCTTTTTTCAGTTCTGGGAGCTCCACCAAACTCCTCTGCGTCCCTCAATGTCTTTCATACTTCCCTACTAGTTCTACCACTGGTGGGTAGGAGGCTCAATCAAATCCTCCTCTTGTCTATCATACTTCCCTCCATCTGTGGAGAACTGCCAAGATATCCTACTCCTGAGGAAATACTGGTACTGGTCATTGTACTCAATCTTGGTGTTTGTCCTCCTGCTTGTCCTCCTTGTTGTCCCTGCTGTTGTTGGAGTAATGGAACATCTGTTGATTGGTATTCAGCTGGAATTTTTTGAGATTTCCTGAAAGCTCTATCTTCCATGAACTATGCACCTCGTCTTACTATAATTTTCCTCCTGCTAGGAATGTAGATTTTGTATGCTTTTGAGGTCTCACCATACCCTACTAGGTACCCCTTTTCTGCAGTCTGATCTATTTTACTACACTTCTTCTCTTGAATGTGACAGTATGCCACACTTCCAAATATCCTGAGATGAATCACTTTCGTCTTTGTCCCTATGAAGGCCCCTTCAAGCACTTTCTTCCCCAATGCTCCGTGACGAGTTCTATTCTGAATATACACTGATGTGTTGCATGCCTCTTCCCATAAGAATATAGGCAAGTCCTAGTCATATAACATAGCCTTTTCTGCCCCAACAATGGTTCTATTCTTTCGCTCCGCTACTCCATTCTTTTGTGGATTATATGGAGTTGTCCACTCTCTTTTGATGCCCTCCTTTGCACATAAATATGTGAGGTCTTTGTCTATATACTCTCCACCATTATCTGAACGCAATACATTTATTTTTTTCCCTATCGTGTTCTCTATGAGAAACTTAAACTCTCTGAACCAATCAAAGACCTCGTCCTTGGTATTTAAGAAATATATCCAAATATTTCTAGAGTGATCATCAAGAAAGGTGACAAAGTATTTTCCACCACTAAGAGCTCTCGTGGGAATTAGGCCACAAATATCTGAGTGTATCAATCCCAATACGTATTTCGCTCTATTTTCACTTATGGGAAAAGATTCCTTAGCATACTTCCCTAGTACGCATCCTCTGCATACATCATCATGCTCGATACTGAGGACCAGAACTCCTATAACAGTCTCTCTGAGCATCCGCAGTGCTCCATGGTGTAAGTGTTCCATTTTCCTCTGCCATAGTTCATTTTCTCCATTATGATTTCTCTCTATCAGTGCCATTGGAGACTCAAGTTGCAATCTATACAGTCTGTTTCTTCGAGCTCCAATTTGTCTCATCTTCTTCCAGCTTGGATGTTTGACATACACCTTCCTTCCAATGAAGTATACATTGTATTCCTTGTCCTGTAACTGAGACATTGAAATCATATTCATTCTTAACCCGAGAACATGCAACACATTAGTGGCTTTAATGCTGGTTGTTACTTCCATTTGAAACACTATGGTGCCTCTTCCTACTGGAGAACACTTCGTTATGTTTCCCATAGTGATCTGGAAGTCCACCTACTCTTCTTGATAAATCATGAAGTATTCTTTTACTACATTCATGTGAGCTTAAGCCCCACTATCAATATACCAAACACCTTTTGATGCTGAACTTGACAAGCATGTGAATTATTCTTCCAATCTGGAGTATAATTCAGAGACATCTTGATTTTCCATACTTATCTATGTTATTTTTCCTTTCGATTTATGATTCTTTTCTGCCCAGAAAAAATGTGTCCCACCTGAAGAGTTCTTTGCGCTGAAAATGTTGCACTTCTCCCTATGTCACTGGAAAATTTCGATCTGGAAATCCTTCTCTTTGTCGACTCACTCAGAGAGATTTCCCCACAAAAAAATTTTCGTCCTGAACTAAACTGTGCAATCCTTTTGGGGATTCGATCTGTTGCCTAAACATCTCTCTGATCTCTCGCTTCTGTTCAACACTGGCTCTTCTGGATCTTTTCTCTCGCTTCACCTTAGCTCTGATTCCATAAGAAAATTTCTAAATAGAATCCCAATTGAAGTAACTAATATTATTTCTTCTACTTATTAATTCAGAAATAAGTTATTTATGGTGTTACAAAGTAAATATCAAAATAAACTCTACTGTAGCCTTCACAATTAAAATATTTCGAAAATCAAATGCAAGGAAAAATACTAGCACAAGTACAATCACAATGAATCAGTTATTTTTGGACAATTGTCCCTGGAAAAACCCAATGTGGGAAAACTGGTACAACAAATGAGGGTTTCTTTATTATTCTTTAGTAAAATATCATGTACAACATACAAAGAGCATAATAGAAGAGGAATTTTTGTGAGAAATTTTACAAAAAAATTTCTCACGCTTCACGGTGAAATTCTGACTCTTGAGAGGACCTGCTTCCCTCACTATGTCTCACTGCATCACCCTCTACGTAGTGACTGCACAGTCCTATAATCATTGCCTCTATGTTGTGTCTCCTCTGTGCTGCTTCTTCTAGTCTATTCTTGCATTCATGACTATTGTTGATGCCCTCTCTCTCCAACTTGCAACTCTGCCTTCGATTCGATTTTCTTTTGCCAAACTTTAGCCAGTGAGAAAATCGATCTCCTCGGGAAACTGAGTATCTTCCTGGTATATTTCCAATTTTCCATCAAAGTCCTTATAATATTCTCGTTTAGAAATCAACGACCCAGATTAGATTCTAATAAATAGCTCAGATCATATTGACTTTATCTCCAATTTTTCTAGAATATTGACACCCAGTTCTATTAATACCCTTTAATTGTTTTAATTCCCTAAGTTTAGACTTAGGCGTCCATTAAAAATAATTAATTATTTTAATAAAACCTTCTCTGGGTGGAATTTCCAAAAATGATTTCTAAGTATTTTGAAATACATGTGTCCTAGCCTCCTTACAAATTTCAAGGCTTAGAGCACATACGATGCTACTAGAAATAAATAAAGAGTAGTCGTAACAGACCGATATTCATTGAGGACTAGGAATCCAAGATAAGAATAGTCCTGGTGGAACACACCTTGAGAACCCAGGTGGGATATGTGCTAGGAGAGACGACGATTAGGGTATCTATAAATCATTGGTCTCGCCAGAGTTGAGGTCAAATCTTGTGGAGAGATAGAGTTGTTAGTCAACGCCTTGTTCTTTGACAATGTTGGTTGATATGATGCTATACATATGGGTTACCAATCTGATTCTTCTTATGATAAATTATTCAGATTGAGAATGACTAAGTACCATTATGAATACCTCCCTAGTGAAGAGGGAGTGTTGCAAAATGTAACTAGGTTCGGTCTTCATAATGACATGTAATTGTGATTTTGTAAATGATGTAAAGAAGAAAATAAAATTATTTTGGTAAATTTTTCTCCATGGTTTTCATAAGAAAAATATTTTATTTAGATGGCTCCAATTGAGAGCGTTATGATTTGTCATTAAATTCAAAAGAATTAATGTCATGTATGAAGAGATCTTCTTGAGCATGTGTCAATTATATATGAGTCTATTAAAGTGTCTAGAAATCCCCCAAAGACAAGAATATGCCTCCTCTTCAAGTCAACCTCCAAAATGAATGAAAGAACTCATGTTGTCTCACCCTATGAAGTCACACCTATTTTATTTTATAGGTCATCTTATTTTATGGACATACTACTATATATAAGACCGTAGGGTCTTCACATTTCCACAGAGAATTCTGGACATCTCTCTGAGTTTTTCGAATGGGAAGAACAGAAGATGAGTTCGGATCTCCAGTATAAAGACAAGCTTAGATGAAGAAGGGACAGTAAGGTTCTATTTATAGCTAACCACTGTTAACAAGAGATTCAGATCTATCTCTGAGTTCAGATGGACAGATTGCAGTAGTATGTCTGGTGAAGAACATATCAGTGTCATGTCAGCTAGACATCAATTCGGATAATGATGTCAAAATATGCTAATGGGTATGAAAGCCAAATGTGAAGCCTACTTTATGGGTATTCAATTGTACAATCTCTCACGTTGAATAAGTGATATAGTCAATATGACATTGTTTTTCTTGCTCTGGACCTCAATTATGGAGAATCTTCTCCAATTTTTCTATTTGGGAAATCAAATATGAGGAGAAGCTTTCTTCCCAAAGTAAAACCATATGGTACATTCCATTCAACCACAAGGAAAATCCAGAATTTGACATCTATTATGAATGGTGAAGGTCGAAATATAAAACTTTCCCAAATCAATATCAACAAAGTTCTTGTGTTACCTTTCAAAATGACACCTGATCCTATTCAACATCATGCACTTGACTTCAAAACTCATATTCAAAGTCTGCCAGGCAATTCTTGTAAAATTTCAAATATTTATGTTGTTTTAAACCATTATCTTTCAAAAGTTCATGTCTTGGATGCTGAAAATGAGAAAAAGACTATGGTATGAAACCAAATGGTGAGTAATTTCCAGCAAAATGACCACTCCCAAGGCATGATTTAGAAGTAGAACATATGTACTTATGAAGCATAGAAAGATATCCTTGATGCATTTTCAATGTTCGGCTAGGGTTATTTTTGGAGAAAATGACTCCTTATTCTTAGAATGGTGATCTTCAATACAAGTAAATGCCAGAGAAGAGAGATCATCGTGTGACATAACCCTATTAACAAAAGTGAACAAGGAATGATGATTTATAATGGCATACTAAGTTGTCAGTGATTTTGACTATTTGTCTTTAACATTTAAAAATGTTAAATGCCAAACTTACAGCATCATGGTTTGGAATCACAAGCTTGACTAATTGTCCACCATGCTCATAATTTCATTGTTGTATTCATCTCCGTAAACAACGTTTCAAATAATAAGAAAAGTTCTATAAGAAAAATCCAGACCTCTAGGCTACTGCTCATTGTCAAACAAAGTCAAAGTTGCATTACACAATCTGACACATCAGAATCTCCTATATCCCGGTGGTATCCATCCAAATTCTTATAATAGTGTCTTCAAGACTTGTGTTGGAATTGCCAATGAGATATTTAAGCAATGCAAGATGGAGCTTCCTTCACTGTTGTATATGTAATAGTATTTTATTAACATAAATATTGATGGTTTTTTCTTTCTGAAAATGAAACGTAAAAATAATATATTGTGGTCAATTGAAATGTTTTTTTTTTTTAAAGCTTTTCATCATGGAAGGGCGACATAAATATATGCCCTTCTAATTGAAATTCGGACCTGCCCTTCAAATTTTATCAATGGGTGGATGCCATCACATCCAAGCGCATGGAGTACCTGCATGGTACTGTCACTCCATGGTACTTTTATGTTGCATTAAATAAAATATATCATTGTAAATATTGGTTGTTGTTGTTTTTGGGTGATATTGTTATATATAATTATTATCTATTATGTGTCGTATGTTAATACCTGATACTTGCCACAAATATCCTTTATTATCCAAGATTTTTCTTGTTTTCCGATCATTTCGTGATTTGATTAACATTGATTGTCCTGACACTTAATAATCGTTTTGCATCGGTGGTGTATGCAATACAATCCCAAGATAAAATATGGGGCCTATCCTCAAATACAATCCCAAGATCAGCGTTCTGATGAAAAATTGGTTTGGGATATTTTTTATATGGATGATGTTGATCATATTTTAAGAAACCCGTGGGTAAATGGAAGGAGAATTCTAAAGCAGCACCATTGGCACATTGGGTTAACCCATTATATAAGGTACCTTGAAAGAAATTGGTTTTGGAAAAGTTTCCCTTCATGAGTTGTAATGGGTCAAAAGGGTAGATCAAGGGGTCGCAAACCACAGTTTGAGGACCATAGAGTAGCACAAGCTAATACTATAAATAGAAGTCTAGATCAATTCTAAGAAAGAAATTTTTGGATAAATTTGAATGTGGATGTTAGATATGGTGACTTTCTGATATTTTGTGTGGATTTGTCTGGGTAGAAGGCTCCTGCTCGCTGTGTGCGTGGAGACCTTAGTCTTGTTATGTGTGGACCCCGCTGGCTTTGTGCGCAGGTTGTTGAAGTGTTCTGTATGAAGGATCTGGACTGATATGAATAAAGGAATGTTGTTACAGATATCTGAGTTCTATATGCATCTGCTGTTTATGTTATGATTGTTTCTGCATCTTACTTCCGATTTCTGTACTGCCTGCAAATAGATCTCTTGCGCAACTGTGTTTGGGTTTATATGAATGCTTATTGGATGGATCTGATGGTATAAGGCTCTGATATTATGTGTTAAGGGTTATTACTTGGTTTATAGTTGTTGTGTTAACTTGCGCAAGACATTCTACATATTTGACCTAAATCTGTCTGAAAGGGTTTCCTGGTTAGGGCTTCTGTTGTGAAGGTCTATTTATGGTTACTTTGGATATTAAGGCACCCAAATCATTCAAACCTCTCTCAGGGTGTGGAAACCTAGTTCCAACACCCCCCATACTACTTCGGGTGAGATTTTGACTTGCACAAGCAGGTCACTGTCGAAAGGGCCATTAGTAAGAGGGTTTTGTTGGTTAACCTCAACTTTGAACTTGGGTCAAGACCCCTCAAGCCAAAAAATGGTTCCATTGCCGGGACTCATTTTCAGAGGAAACTAGCTATTAGATGGTTCAATTAGTCTTTTGCCCGTATACCTAAGTCAGACGAATGATTTACACGTTAGTATCGCTATGAGCCTCCACCATAGTTTCCTCCAGATTCACCCTACTTAGGCATAGCTCACCATCTTTCGGGTCCCAACAAGTGTGCTCACACTCGAACCCTTCGCATAAGCTCAAGATCGGTCGACGATGCACCCCCCCCCTAGAGAGGGGATCTCGACCGTCAGCTTCCTTGCACCTCATAAGTTTTCAAACCCGCAGACTCACACACATGTTAGACTCCTTCATTTGTGTTTCAAGACAAGTCGAATGGAAAGCCTGCCAACCAACACCATGAGCACGCAGGTGCACAAGGCCTACCATAAGGGCGCGCACTTCGTTCCTTGACCACCACAATGACAAACCGACATGTGGTACTCCACCCGTGCTTGTGACGATGCAGCATCCCGTGTTGGTTTGCACATCAAGTCTAGCGATAGACCAGCCTGAGTCATTCCACATCCGATCGAGACTCATCGATAGCCTCCATCCGCTTCCCTCCTGACAATTTCAAGCATTATTTAACTCTATTTTAAAATTCCTTTTCATATTTACCTCGAGGTACTTGTTCACTATCGGTCTCTCGCTCGTATTTAGCATTGGATGAAATTTACCACCCAATTAGGGTTGAATTCCCAAAAAACCTGACTAGTCGATAACGCCTCGTGATGCGGCAGGGTCCTGGCCCGACGGGGTTGTCACCCTCTCAGTGCCCCCTTCTAAGGGACTTGGCCCAGGTCCGTCATTGAGGACACTTTTATAGACTACAATTCAGGTGATGCTGCCACCTGATTTTCATGCTGGGCTCTTCCTAGTTCGCTTGCTGCTACTAAGGGAATCCTTGTAAGTTTCTTTTCCTCCGCTAAATTATATGCTTAAACTCAGCGGGTGTTCTCACTTGAGCTAAGGTCACATTTTTAATGTGACACCTAGACATACGTGCCCTCGACCGAAGCATCAGGCGCAAATTTCATTCAAAAACTCGATGATTCACAAGATTCTGCAATTCACACTAAGTATCGCATTTCGCTACATTCTTCATCGTAACAAGAGTTGGTTCCATTTCCAGGACCGGGAGAATTTTGAAAGAGGTTGGGTGATGCTAAGAGGTCATTGGCATCCATTAAAGCCTAAACTTGAGGACTGGTTTGAAAAATATATTCAATAATTTTCCCTAAAAGAGAACATAAGTAAGAAGTTGTCTACTCAAGAGTGGAAGAATAAGTATATTTTCACTGAGGTACACGAGATCATCTTCATAACCTTTGCACACGAGCTGCAGGAGTGGTTGGCAAGGTTAGCAGAATTCCAAACCTGTTGGAAGGGCAATCAGGTCACACAGTGTACCCCTGAATTAATCCAACAGTTGTAGACGACTGATAATTCCATTACCCGAACTGTATATCACTGGGTTGATAGCATCTTGGGCGGGTTTGTAACAGAGTTTGCAGTCGATCAATTTGTGTCCTATTCTGAAGCTAAAAGGAGACTTTTCAAGGGATTCAGGGGTAATTTCTTACAAAAATTTCCTTTGCTGATTAAGATGCTATTGTGTGAAAAGGGAATTTTGTGCAGCCACACTGAGTGAATGACCCTTGATCAGAGCGAAAGCACTACGCACAGCGGTAAATATTATCGGGTCAATCAGAAAGGGTACAGATTTGTATACAATCCTTTGATAAATTCCCCTGATATAAATGAAAGTGAGGCTACGCACGTTGAAACTAGCCCTCCTGCTATGCCACCATAAAATTCGTGCAGAGGTAATAATCCTCCTACCCCACCACCACCCCCACCTGTAGACGATATGGCTGCGCATATGAAGTTACCCACCTTTAAGGGTGCAGGGGATGAGGATATGGATTGATTTTGGTTTTTGGTGAATGTGGTGTGGACTACGCAGAATGCCAATACAGATGTTGTCAAGGGAGTGCAGCTGGCTATGGTCTTTAAAGGTTGTGCTTTAGATTGTTTCATGGGATACATTACTCAACATGTAGATCCCACAGTTCAACGGATTAAGGATGCCCTAAAACAAGAGTTTCAAAAGCCAAAATATTATTCTCAATGCATAATAGAACTAAAATATATTAAGCAAGGGCCTATGGAATCAGTTTGGGACGCTGACCAACGACTTAAGAAAGCCATAAACGACAAAGGATTTTATTACGATGACAAGCAACATAAGGAATGGTTCATCGCCATGCTATTACCACATCTGCGTGGGCCTATGGGTCAGTAGAAGATTGATTTGCAGGAAGAAGCCCTTGAAATTGCCATGAAATTAGAAACTGCATCGAGGGACGATGCTCAATTTGGAGTGCTAAAAATTCAGAGTGAATTAAAAGCTATGCACTTGGAAATTCAGAATTTATGAAGAGGCCGAGGTAAGGAGGTTGGCGCAGATGTTTGGTGCATACACTGCAAGGGAGTTGGCCACACTAAATATCAGTGCCCTCTGCTGTCGTATTATATGCAAACTGGGGGACCAAGTCCACTGTGCCCGAGAGATGTTGCTGGGCCCAGTACCCCCACACTGTGGTGCGCTGATTGTCAGGTGGCTGGGCGACATGATACAGATCACTTCCCGCGGTAAGGAGCATATGTACCTGAACTAAATCAATAATGGTGCAGATTCTGCTCTACAGTTGGTCACGATGAGCACAACTGCCAAACGTATGACCTGATGATCGACAAAGTGAACATTTACAGAGTGTAGGCCAACCCTTTGTCACCAGCATCTCCCTCCAGATGAGGCAAATCCCCAGCAAGAGGATGAAGAGGGGGCAGAGGTAGAGGTGCAAGTCGAGGGAGAGGGTAGCTAATTTGTTACAACTGTGGAGATGTTGGAAACTATGAACGATGCTACCCGAACCCCGCGCGATAATCCTACAGGTACTGTAGGAAATTTTATCATGTAATTGAAGACTATCTTATGTTTATAGCTAAAATGCAGGAAAATCGGCAGACACCGACGCAGAACATACAGATGGTTAAAGTTGAACCGCGCGATGTTGGACCAAGTGTAAATGTAATTACATGCAGTGGTATTGCCACTGGAGGAAATGAGGAAAAGGTTGTCGCAAAGCCACTAATCAAAAAAACATCTGACAAAAATGAAGGCCTCAACTTGCAGAAAGAGAAAGAGATTTTCACTAAGGCTAGAAAGGATTTTGCTGAGGCGGGAGCATCCACATCAAGAAATCCCATGGAACCAAAAGCTGATGATGAAGTTAAACCATTCCTACAAGCCTGCATTAAGATACTACGCAATCAGAAGGCAGTAGATAATCTCCAGGCCCTAATAGACAACTGTGCGGAAAAATAGGTGCCTCGAATAGAAACCAAGGTTGTGAACAAGGTTTATAAGAAGAAGAAGCGAAATGGTAGGGAGATGTGCATGACTATGAATATTGGAGACTATGAGATGGATCAGGTCATCTAGGATCTAGGGTCTGATGCAAATGTCTTACCTAAGAAAACATGGCAGAATATGGGAGAGCCAAAGTTGGAATGGTCCACCATTCTGCTACGCATGGCCAATCAGCAAAAGATCATTCCTCTTGGCAGTCTTTTGCAAGTTGTGGTAGACATCGCTGGAGTAAAGGTACGCGCTAATTTTGAGGTTATACAAATTGTGGATGATGTAGACCCCTAACCTACGCTATTAGGATTGGACTGGGCCATTGATATGGGAGGCATCATCAATTTGAAGCGCAAAAGTATGATTTTTGAGAATAATGGTACACGGGTGATAGTCCCACTGGATCCAGCAGAAGGAGAACAGTACACAGAACCAATGCGTGAGGGGGATGATGTTGACCATATCTATAAGCTGAATGTGCGGGAAGAAGATTGGGTGAACCCTACAATTGATGGCATGTTGAACTAGGAGAAGGATAACTCCTGTTCTGATTCTGATGACGAAATGGAGAACTGGAAGAACCGATTGCACAATGTCTCTGCGTTGCGCTGCCTCAAGATTACAAAGAAATTTCGGTGCATATCCTCCGAGGTAAGAGAACTACCCTACTTTGATGGTTCTGGTAGTGTCAAATAATTTTTGGAAGCATTGTAAAAATATTTCCCAGTGGAACGAAGGTTTTGGGTGCTTGATTTGGCTATGCGCGCAACTCCAGTGCGGTGGTGGGAGACGCTCAAGGGAACTTTTTAGGACTAGGAGGAATGTAGAAAAGTGATGAAGTTGCACTTTGAACCTCCATCCACTCCACCAATTGAATTATTCTATGGTCAGGGAGATCCACACAAGCACTTGGCCATGTGGATGGAGGTATGGGATGAAAAGACATGGAATGAGTGGGTTCATAGGTTTTTCCACTTGTTGGGGCCGGTACCCACCACCTAGTATCTAACGCTTGAGTTACACCGAGGTAATAGATACTGGTTTACGATGACTAGAGGTTTCTTGGCAATCTTTGGCTCGGTTGGGGGCTCGGAAAAAATTGGATGAAGCTCTGCAAGACATAGAAGCTCTGGTCTTTGAAGAATCCCGACCCCAAATATAATGTGTTGCGCCTGGGATGTGCAGATGCAAGACATCGTCAACTTTAGAAATATGTCAATTGAGGATAATGAAGATGACCCAAGGAATGTTCATATCCATGAATCAGAAGGAGAACACGCAGTTGCAAGGCCCGCGTTAGGGATGGTGGATGTTACTAACCCTCTGAAATTGAAGGAAGTCAACACTGGGACACAAGAGCAGCCCAAGTTGGCCAAGATTGGGGACTACTGGGACGATGATACTGTAGTAAAGATAAAAGATCTTCTAACAGAGCATTAAGAATGGTTTCCTACAAAGTTCTTGATGCTCAAGGGAATTGTAGGGGACTTGGGTGTCATGAAGATCACGCCGAAACCAGATGCGCACCCTGTCAAGCAACGCCCATATCGATTGAACCCAAAATATAAGCAGAAAGTAAAGGAGAATTTAGAAAAGATGGTGGCTACGGGTATCATTGAACCGATTGAACAGTCTGATTGGGTAAGCCCAATGGTGGTTCAAGAGAAAAATATCAAAGGAGAAATAAGGATTTTTGTAGAACTACGCAAGTTGAATGATGCCTGTGTGTATGACCCCTTCCCTACTCCGTTTTCTTATGAAATATTGGATAATGTAGGAGGAAAAGAATCTAATTCATTTACTAATGGATTCTCAGGGTATCATCAGATTAGAATTGTGCTAGAAGACCGTAGCAAGACCACCTTCGCCACTAAATGGGGTTCTTTCCAATATAATGTCATGCCATTCGGGTTGAAGAATGCACATGATATCTTCTCGCATGTGGTAATGCTTGTGTTTAAGGAATTCATGCATAAATTTTTGGAGGTATATTTTGATGACTGGATAGTATTTAGATTGTTAAAGAAACATATGTTGAACCTGCGTATGAAGCTTTACATCTATAGGAAGCACCAAATTTCTCTCAACCTGTAAAAGTGCATATTCTGCGTACCTTTTGGGATTTTATTGGGGAATATAGTATGTCAACAAGGATTGATGGTAGACCTAGCGAAGATAGCAGTTATCATCAACCTAGAAGTTCCTACCAATGAGAAACAACTACGCTCCATCCTAGGACACACTACTTATTATAGGAAGTTTATCAAAGGGTATGCTCTAATCACTACGCCAATGGAGAAGTTGCTAAAGAAGGATGTAGCATTTTTCCGAGATGACTAATTTCAGAAGAGATTTGAGCTGCTAAAGGAGAAAATGGTCACTGCACCTATTTTGATATTTCGAGACTGGTCTAAGGTTTTTCATGTGCATGTTGATGCATCTGGTATAACACTTGGGGTTATTTTAGCGCAGCCAAGAGAAGGAGACATTGATTACCTTGTAGCTTTTACTAGTATGAAGCTCTCTAGCGTAGAGCGTAGCGGATAAAAGTGCTAGTGTTTTGACACCATTTTCAGCTGCTATCGAGGAGCTCAAGGACAAAATGAAGAATCCAGTACCAGTGTGACTTGGGACGAGTCACAAGATTGTGTTGGGGGCCTGTTGGAGCATGGTCCCCTAAGTCCGAAGGACCAATTTTGATATATTTTGTAATAGTTTAGTTGTGCACGGGGGCTTTGGGGCAGTTCAAAGCCCCTCATGAGTTATAATGGGTCAAAAGGGTAGATCAAGGGGCCACAAACCATGGTTTGCAGGCCATAGAGTAGCGCAGGCTAATAGTATAAATAGAAGTCTAGATCAAGTCTAAGAAGGTAGTTTTTGGATAAGTCTGAATGTGGATGTTAGATCTGGTGACTTTGTGATATTTTGTGTGGATATGTCTGGGTAGAAGGCTCCTGCTAGCTGTGTGCGCAGAGACTTTAGCCCTGCTGTGTGCAGACCCCGTTGGCTCTGTGCGCAGGTTGTTGAAGTGTTTTGTATGAAGGATCTGGACTGATATGAATAAAGGAATGTTGTTACAGATATCTGAGTTCTATATGCATATGTTGTTTATGTTATTAATGTTTCTGCTTGTTATTTCTAATTTCTGTACTGCGTGTAAATAGATCTCTTGTGCAATTGTGTTTGGGTTTATATGAATGATTTTTGGATGGATCTGATGGTATAAGGCTTTGATATTATGTGTTAAGTTTTATTACTTGGTTTATAGTTGTTGTGTTAACTTGCGCAAGACATTTTTCATATTTGACCTAAATCTGTCTAAAATGGTTTCCTAGTTAGGGCTTCTATTACGAAGGTATGTTTATGGTTACTTTGGATCTTAAGGTGCCCACATCATTCAAACCTCTCTCAGGGTCTGGGAACCTGGTTCCAACACCCCCCCATACTAATTCGGATGAGACTTTGACTTGCGCAAGCAGGTCACTACCGAAAGGGCTAGTAGTAAGAGGGTTTTGTTGGTTAACCTCAACTTCGAACCTAGGTCAAGACCCCTCAAGCCAGCACCCATCAAACTCAATTATGGGGGGTTTCTCTCCATAGTGGATTGAATTTGGAAGCCTATGGTGTACCATGAGATCCCATATCTTTGGGTAATAATGTGTTTGGGAAATTTGGTTTTTCCCTATCCAACTTGTATCCTTGTAATTCCACTAGAAGCGATATTGATTTCCTAATGATAAATCTCACCATGGATTTAGCTCCCCTCACTGTTCATTAGGACCAGGATTCTTCCTCACCCCCCATCATGAGTCCTTGATCTGAAATGAATATAATGGTTCAAAAACCTAGGGGAAAAGGGAGTCACTCCCTGAAAAGTAGGTTTTCAGTTGTTAAATCTATGGTATTCAATAGGGATAATGACTTATGTGATGTTCCCATTATTGACTCTGAAATTCTTGAGCCCTTATAGAATCTATGCATGTTTCCTATGTTCCCCCATGTAAATTTTATCCTTGAATATTTGAGGGCTAGGGGATGCAACCATCAAATTTCCCCTTTGACGTCTACTTCGGTTAGAGAATATTGTTGTTATTTTCATCCAAGAAACAATGGCGACCCACGAAAGGGCTAAACCGTATTTTATGTCAATTTTCCCGAGATGGTGTTTTCTTGCAATTGACTCTAATGGTTTTTCTATAGGTATGGTATCTATGTGGAACTCCATATTGGCTAATATAAAAGCATAAAATTTTTTGTAGGCATTCTCTTATCTATATTTGTTAAGATTTCTCCTTCTCGAATTCATTTTCTCAATTTATATGATCCTTTCAAGGATAGGATGTTTTTCTGGCAACTGATGGATGTATGTGATATTTTGAAAATGGTTTCATTGGTATTGGCTAGGTATTTAAATCTTACTATTGTTGGGGATGGATTTTTGGGCCAAATATCTCATTTGGATCCCTTAGGAAACCATTTCCAATAGCGTTGTTCTGAGAACTATTTGGTGGACGTTATACCTCATCCTCTTGTCCCTACTTGGAACAATGGACGTACAAGATCTGAGCATATTGGAAAAAGGTTGGACCATTTTTTGATTCAAAAAAACATTTTAGAGAGGCTAGGTCATGTGAGGTATTGGGTGCTATAGTCTATGGTTTCAGATCCATGCCCCCATCATTCTTCAGTGGATGGGGGAAAATATTTGGAAAGGGTTGCCTTTCAAATTCAATAAAACATGGCTCAAATATCATGATTTCTGTAATATTGTTTGTGATACATGGTTATCATATGAAAACCAACATGATATGTTGGGTATGATGATAATTATGGATAAGCTTAAGGGGCTAAAGAAGGTACTATGTGATTGGGAGCAGGAAAATAAAAACATGATGTATCGGGATATTATGATTATTGAAGAAGAAATAGAGCAATTATGTAAGAGGATGGATGTTTTTTCCCCATTGCACTTGCATCTAATCACATTGAAAGAGATCAAGATGAAGAAGACACATATATTGAAGTTCAAGAAGAATCATGGTGCCTGAAGAGTTGTGTGATTTGGATTAAAATCAGTGACGAAAACACAACAATTTTTCAACAGTTTGCCATGTAGAGGCGTAACAAAAAACACTATATGGGAGATTGAATTGGATTCGGGTGGAAAACTTACCAATTCTAATGATATTTGAAAAGAAGCAAAAAATATTTTGAAGGGGTATACAAGGATAGACCTCTAGATGATATTGATAACCAATTGTGGTGTATTAATGCCTGCCCTCAAATGTTCTCGGTTGACGATAATGTGGAAATAGAGAAGACTTTCATAATGGTATAGATATTTGCGGTGATTTGATCCTTTTCCCAGTGACAAATGTCCAGGGCCATATGAGTGGACGATGGATATATTTTCACATTTTCTGGATATTATGGGAAAATACCTATTAATAATGGAGAAGGAATCAAGACACTCTCACCTGGTTGTTGAGGTGATTATTTCTGCATTCATATCCCTAATTCCTAATTCTTCATGTCCTTCGACCTTTAGATATTTTCATCAAATTTATTTGTGCAATATAACTTACAAGTTGATTTCGCAAATTATTGCATCCTAAATCAAGGACAAAGTATATATTTATATTTCAATTGGGCGGTTTGGTTCCTTTGGAATCACCAAAAACAAGACATTGTTTCAATTTCTCAAGAATTTATTCACATTATTAATTATAAAAAGAAATATTCTTTGGTATTCAAACTAGACTTACATTAAGCATATGATTGTGTATATTGGTCTTTCCTAAGAATGATTCTTACTAATATTGGTCTGAATCTTGCAAACGTTGATTGGATAATAGCGTTTGTTTCATCGGTGAATTTTGTTGTTTTGATTAATGGTGTTCCTTCATAATTCTTTAGGGATTTTAGGGATCTCAGACAGGGTTGTTCCTTATCACCTTTTCTATTTGTATTGGTCATAGATGGTTTGAGCAGGAAAATTAAAGACAGTCATGGTGTTGGCCTCTTTTGTGGATTATAGGTATCTACAAAATTTTATGTTTCTCATTTAATGTTTGTTGATGATATTCTTATCTTTGGTTAGGTGTATTTGCCACAATGTCGAATCTTATATTCCATCATCCAACATTTTAGTGATGTGTCAGGGATTTTTTTGAATAACGAGAAATCATTGTTGATGAATTCTCTTAAAGAAAATGAAGTGATTATGGAAATTGCTCAGCTTTTCAAAGAAACAACTGCCATTATTGATGATGTATTTACATATTTTGGTTTCAAGGTGAAACCAACTAAATATAGGGTAAATGATTGGCAATGGCTATTAGAAAAAAATGAAAAGAGGTTGGCTCTTTGGAATCACAAATGGTTATCCTTGAGGGGTAGGTATATTCTGATTCAATCAGTCCCTCAACACATTTCTATAGATTAGATGCATTTATTTTTGTTACCATGTAAGATTATTCAAAATATTGAAGCTATATTTTCATTGTTTTTATAGGAGGGAACTAGGTGGGGTTTAAGTTTCATCTTGTCCGTTTGGATTCAATTGTACATGGGAAGGAATATGGTGGATGGGGTCTTATGGACATCAAATTTTTTGTATGGTCCCTATTGATCAAGAGTCTATGGATATCCTTAAATAGTTGTGACATTTAGCAGGATATAATAGCTAAAAAGTATATGAAAAAATGTATTTAATGGATTGGTTTAGAGATTATTATGTTCTGGTGTGTCACGGATCTCATATATGGAATGGTTTCCTAAATATCAAAGGTTGGATACTTGGAAGTATACAGTGGTCTTTTGGCAATGGATGTATGATCTTGGATGGGATTGATCCCATTCAAGATTTGATAAATAGATATAATCATCCTGTGGGAATTATAGATTCACTTCACATAAATGGGATCTTTTTCTTATCTCAGTTAATGAAAACAATGAAACATTGAATACATGTCCTTTTGAAGTCAGCGAGGGAGTTGGGTATTGATGATATCTTTTCTGCAAGATGGAATCAATATATTTTGGATCTGAGGATGGTTGTGATTACTTTTGGTGGTAGGCATGGTTGTTTAGGTTGGAATGGCTTACAACATGATGGGAAGTTGGTGGTTTCAGAGGTTTATCAACACATTTCACTTTATATCAATAGAGATATGAATCAGTGTGGTTTTGAGTTGGAATATTCCGATGAACATCATTCTCTTCGCATGACTCGCCTCGAAAAAACAAATTCTCATATTGGAAAAGTTGTGTAAGTGAGGCTTCAATGGTCTAGGTCGCTATTGTTTTTGCAAGGTTTCGACCAAGAGTGTATTCCATGTATTTCTTCATTTCCATTTTGTAGTTACGATTTGGAGTCAGACTTTACATCTTTTTCAATTTGGTTCTAGATGTTATTTCCTATCTATGAAAAAATATTTTACTTGGTGGATAAAATTGTGCGCTTCTCACAGGTCTCTGTGTTTTTCTATTATTTGGGAAATATGGTGTGCATTGAATTATTTGATACTTGAAGATCGTGCGCCTAATATTGGAAGAATCTGTTATGTTGTCTCTATTCGCTTTGGGGAATTTTCCCAAAATAATTCCAAGTTGATTTTGGATCATCAATACACCTATCCAATTGGTTATTATGATGGTGTGGCACAACATGGATGATGTGGTTACAGAGCAGTTTTATGGGTGAGTTAATCTGAATATTGGCACTTCTATTGGTATGGATGCAATGACACAAATACAAGAGCATAATTTATCAGCCTATGGGGCTTACTATACAATTCAAGAAGACTACAAATTGAGCATATTTCTATTTTGGGTGACACAAAATTTATTATTGACTGGTGCAATGGCAGAGAAAATATTTCATCCCACAATCTGATAAATTGGATGGTAAGAATAGAAAATTTAAAGTTTTCATTTGATTGCATATATTTTGATCATGTTTACTAGGATGCCAACATTGTGGCAGAAAAGTTATCTAAAAGAGGGTTTCTAGTTGTTCTAAGTTTCTTTAAATTTTTTATTTGTGCAATGGTGAAATATAGGACAAAGGTTATTTCTAGATATACTAAATTAGATCCCAACTTTTTTGAGAGATTCTCTTATTCCAGAATATTAGTCCTTTTATAGATAGAGATGAACAATCATAATATTCCATAGAAAGAGATGCATATAGATTTGTTTCGATGCTAAAGCATTTTCGTATATCTAAACATGGTAGTACATATGAGACCATTTAGGAGATACCCTTTGACAATATGTTTACAAAGGTTTTTGTTTCTTTTGTTTCATTTATGTTTATCATGGATATAATATCTTCTGAGACAACTTTGATTATATGTACTAGATTTCCATAATATTATGATATTCCAATGTTTTTTCTCTCTAGAAAAATAAATAAATAAATAAATAAAAATATAAATAAAATAAATTAAAGAATCTCATCAATTCCGACCTTAATTAGTGTTGATAAATTATTAATTAGTGAATTCAATTAGCTTGTTGCGCATTACATCAAAGAAATTTTCAAATATTTTCTCGATTTAAGTAAGTCAGCCTAGGATCCTAGCCCTTCACATTGGCTAATTACTCACTAATTAGAACCTTTGCCCTAACATTAGGAGAAATAACACATTTCACCCTCTTAACGAGATTGTGCACCTTGAAAACGATAACTGAATTGAGGAGAACGATAATGAGATTTCACAGATATGGAATTACACGTGTTCACCAAGGAAATCCTCTAAGAACATAAGGTGAATGAGGTTTTTTCATTTACATTTTACCATGGTCTTGAAGAGAGATAATACCTAGGTTTTACTATCAACACAAAGAAATAATATCTTGCTAATATTTGTAGATTGTAATAGTACAATTTACAATCATAGGGGCATATATGTTTATTCTAATCCCTACCTTCTTCATATGTAAATTTGGTTCTAGACACAATAGAACACAAAATAAAAAGGGTTTTTAGAGAATAAAATGGAAAGAGATTAATCCATTAATAGGAAATATTACAACTATATATATATATATATATATATATAATTATTAAATATTATATATAATTAGTGAACAAGAACATAAAAGCCCAAAGGTCTATTAGAATTGAAATTTTGCTCTCATACTATATGTGATAGCTCAAAGTAACATGCAAATTATTTAGATCAACTAATGTCATTAATAATCATCATAAAGACACTTGGATGCAGATGATTCCTAGGAAGACGTGGACGTCCTTTCACGTGGCACATGGCACAGCCACATGGATGCACATGGCCCAAGTGAGAGCTCTTAAATTCGAGAGCTACTTCTTCGACGCCTGCAATTACCCACCTAATCTGAGCATTAATACCTGTCCTTCCCGTGGCAATTCACGTTATTTCATGGATCTTTGCAATGATATTCCCGTTCCCTCCTCTTGTTGCCTTTCTGTCCAGATTGCCAAGCTTTGCATGAAGAACTTCATCTCACATTCCTCACATCCTCTGTAGCTTGAGGTCTCCTTCCAGTTCTCTTCTCGCAATCCCGTCTCCTTCCTCGCCTCACCTGAGCTCTCCTGCGATGCCATGCCTCGGAGCCATAGGATGCATTGTTGCAGGGGCCGAGGTCGAGGCCAATCCTCCCATCCTCCCATATCCCTCTGTGATGAAATCCATTCTCCCCTCCATGAGGGCTGACCTGTTGAATTCACGCTCAATTTGGGTACCATTGAAGCCCTGGACCTGCATTGTGTCTCAGCCACCATTTCTCTGCATCTTCCAGAGGTCCCATCCAACTCTGTTGGTTCTAGTTCACGCAAACACCTGCGAAAATCCACAATTTCTCAGTCCTACCACCATCACTCCTAAAAATTGGCGGCCCTTCCAACTAAAGCAACATTGTACTCTTCAGGAAGTGACAGAGGGGAGAGCTCTACAGAAGAAGATAAGGATGAAGTTGCAAGTGCATGCTCTGCCTCTATGCTAGAGTCGAAAATGCAGCGGTCGAAGAAGGCAGAGGAATCTCGAGAGGATTGTTGTTGCTTCATTGTTGAAGATCCCCCTCCTAAATACCTGAAGCATGGCTCGTTGTGGAAGGATTATCAATACGAGGTCTCCTACTTCTGCTAGTTTTTATACCACTGTTTTTATGTTTAACTTGTTTACGCACAATTTTACCAATTTTTGGAAAATCTTATTTCATATTGGTTTCCCCATTCGGGACAACAACTTCTCGACTGGTTTCCCCAACTGGGGCAGTCCCTATTTTGTGTTTTTGAACTCTGTCTTGGCCGGAATTGGCTAGCATAAGAAATTCTGGTGAGAAAGTGTCAATTTGTAAATCCTTTTTTATTATGTTATCACCCAAAAAAAAATTTAAAACATCATTGTGTCAGGTTTGTTTTTGGTCATGGTTCAAAATTGAGTTTAGAAGTCAAATTAGGATTTCATCAAGGGTAGGTTAGATTTTTATAAGCTCAAATCCCATACTTAAGTTCAAATAAAGTCTTTTTTAAGGTCCATTCATGGTCAAATATCCATAATTTCTATTTGTGAGTCATTTCATAAAGTTTTGGGTCAAAACTGTGCAATTAGCCAAGAATCCTCGTTTTCGTAGTGCCACTAGTTCAAAAAATTTGATTTGCGCTACGAAAGGCTAATGGTTTCGTAGCACAAACTGGAAAAAGACACTGCCGACGCTACGAAAGAACATTTTATAAACTGTCTTGTCATTTGAGCTGAAATTTGTCAGAATCCATTGGGAAATGGTAGGTTAGTGGTATGATAAGTCAGTTAATGAACAGATTCAGTGTACTTACCCACGTTGTAGTCATCATAGTCATGATAGGGTATGAATGAGGCATAATTTAGTGATGAGATGACATTTCAAATTCACAATCTTGCTTAATTTGTCATTCTCGTTTCCTTTGCCTCCATTCGAGTGTCTAAGTTTTGAAGTGTCAAGCCAAACATGTGGTTGTTCCATACAATTTTTCTACATCTTAATCAATCGAGGCTGATGTAAACTAATCAAGCGAGGTTTTCGTTTCATATAGTCAAGCGAGGCTGATTTAATTTGTCAAGCGAGGCTGATAGGTTTTCTGTGAAGCATGGCAGAGGAAAAGAAAGTCCACAGAGGGGGACACTGCTTGAGACATGAGCCTGAAGATATGAAGGCCATAATTGAAGACCCAGCAGTGATGGAGGCATTCATAAGAGTAGGTTGTCTTCAGTTTTGTGAAAAGTTGCAGGGATGCCACACACGGGTTTCCAAAGAATTTGCCTTGAACTTCAATGGAACAAATACCAAGGTTGGGATGCTAAATGTTTCAATTTCACCAGAGATTGTTTATGCTATGACAGAGATACCAAGGGTTCAAGAAAATTGGTTTAAAGTTTTCAAGTTTGATATGGAGCCATGCAAAGAATTCATGAAACCTGAGTATGCAGATATGGACCTCAATAATGCTATCCCTAGAATCTGCATCAAAAACACTTATGCAAAGCTATTGTTCAATATTCAGAGGTATTTTACATGTGAAGGTAGATATCATAAGGTTTACACATATCATTTCAATCCGCTTCTGCATTTCACACATGAGATTTCACTTGATTTGCCCTTTTATCTGCATAGGAGTCCTACTAAAATGGTTGATAAAGTACAAGCCAAATCTGAAGGTTGTGAAACATCTTTGTTTCATCATGGTCTAATGAAGTTATTGATTTTGAATGAGCTTCAGAAGATAGGCAAGGATTGGTCATCCTTTTTGTTTATAAATGGTTTTGAGTTGGAAACACTAACTCCTGCTAGAAACCCTAAAACTAAAGGAACTCCATCACCACCAGTAGCAGAATCTAGTCAACCTGTAGTTGCAAAACCAAAGGAATTTGAAAAAATGAATCCAAGGAAACAAGTTGAGAAAAGTACAAAGTAGACACAAGTGCTTGATACTCCAACTCCATCACCTGCAAAACAGAGGTCAAAGATTGTCAAAGAGGCAAAACAGAAACAAGAGGTCGGTAGGCAGGAAATCAAAAGAGTAACAAGAAGCCAAGCAGTGGCATTAAAGGGAAAAATAATTGCTATAGATACAGAGGACAACCCAGTGATAAAGGGAAACTTAGATGACATCCTACATGCAATTGACATAGAGGAGACACCCATTGTTCAAGCTGAGTTCATTGGAGTAGATGAGCATAAACAGAAAAAGGCTAAGTCTGCAATGAAGCTTGAGTTTGAGGGTGAAAATGCAGCCTTCATCTTTCAAGCAAGGAAACCTACAACTAGACATGCTAAGAACCTTATTGAAAGCAGCAAGGAAGTTCAAGAACCTATTGAGATAGCTAAAGCCCCTGAAGAAGTTGTTGATTTATCAACACCTGCAGTGAATCATACAACCAACAGAGCAAAGAAAGGAAAAGAAGAAGTGACAGGGTTTAAACATCTTGAGGAGAAATTGAGGTTAGCAAACCAAGAAATTTCTATGATCAGAAAGAGGGCTAGAATGCACAATATTGAGAAAGAAGAGTTCAAAAGAATGAAGGCACTGTGGGAAGGTAAAACCGGTGCTATTTCTGAAACTCCAAGTAGTGCAGATTAGTTTTTCACATGGACAGTTCCAGCCATCAAGGAAGCTAAATTTGTTAGAGTAATAAATACTTACTTGAGAGCTAATAACAGGAGGCTTAAAAATCAAGTGGAGGACTTGGAGCAGTAGCTGAAATTGACTCAGGATGAGTTAAAGAACAAAGGTGTTAAAATGACAATCATTAAAGAGTCAAAAGCTAAATTAAGTGAAAATGAAGAAAGGACCTCATGAAGGTTGAAATGAGTGTGTTTTCAGTTCATATGGTTTTTTGATATGATGGAATCATTTTTATTTTGAGTTTTGATACATTTGCAATTTTCATTTTGGAAAATTTTGGTCAAAACTTCTCACTCAGTAGTTTCGTAGCGTAGATAGTGTAAAAAGGAAGAGAAGCGCTACGAAACTACTGTAGCAGCTTTTCTTGCCCCTTTTCACCAAATTTTTGGGGGTAAAAACATGAATCAAGAACTGAAAATTCTGAGGAGGATGTATTTAAAGATAATGAAGTTAGTTTTGGAGGAAAGAAGTCAATATTTTGAAGAAAAGGGGTAAAAGAGTAGCGCTACAAAAAGCGTTATGAAACTGTGTTGTTTTCGTAGCATAGTCTATTACGGCCTATGTGAATAGTTTGGAGATGGATTTGGATAGCTGGAGCTTAAGGAGGAGGTTTGGCATGTGTTAATGAAATTTATAATAGCTAAGGAGCTCAAAATAATGAGTTCATAGTGGTCAGAATGTTCCAAGAGTGCAAAGGACCCTATGCCTAGAAAACAGGGGATTGTTTCCTACTTTAATGGAGGTCAGCATTATGGTCATAAATATTTGAAGCCTATCATCTAGATTCGACCATGTGTGAATACACTTGGAAAATGATTTAATTTATTTTAGATAAGTTTGTTATGGATAGAGATAAGGAGTTTGAATCCTATTTGTAATAGGACTGTTTAGTAGATTATTTGTCTTTTTGTAATAAATACCATGTCATATGGTTATGCAAGGTGTCAAGAGTCAGGAATTCAATGTATCTAGCACAAGATAAGATCATCTCATGTTTTAAATGGTCTATAAAGGATCAAGAAGTCTAAAATACCAGGGTTGGACATTTTTAGCAAAAAACTGTGCTTATTGTAATTGACTAGTTTTCAGCTAATACATAAATTTCTACTTAGCCAACTTTGGATTCAGAAGGAGTTCTAGTGTGTTCTTGTTCTAATTTCATATTTTATTATCATATTGTAGTGGTGTTTGTCTATGTTACTCAGAATTCATCTTTGATGCTCTGACTTCCTATATGGATAAATTGACTGTGTTTCTTACAGTTTCACATGTGTATCTCTTGACTAGAACTCTGATATGCCTCAACTTCCATGTTAAGTAGGTTTATTGGTTTACTGAAACTATTTTGACTCCATAAGCCCAATGTGTACTTGATGATATGATTTTCAACCTATATTTATCATCTATCTTATTATTACCCCACATAGAGTTAGCCATCTATATTTTTATCAAAAAATCATTAACCCTTTGAGAGAGCCCTCTCAGGTTGAGGAGCCTAAGCCTCAATCAAAATATTGGTTTGAAACAGTTACATGAGATTGATTTGATTAGCAGCCTATTAGGTCCAATTTTGTGATAACATATTATATAATAGAATTAATCTTACTTAGAAAAAAAAAGCAACATAAAGAAAAAAATTAAGTTGGTTAGTATATAATTTATAAAACCACGAGAGATGGTGACTTACTTTTAAAATAAATATTTATCTTACTAGAAATTTCAAAGTCGTTGCGCTATTCAGATCTCCCTAACCACAACTAACATTTTGGGCATGACTCTTTGCCTAATTGTAGGCTTAGTTTCACTAAGTATTTCTACTACCTAAACAATGATTCAATGTTACCTTCCTTTAATTTCAGTCTGAATCATATTTAATTGTTGATGATGTAAGGATAATCTAGGCCTCATCGGTCGAACATTTGTATTTTTCGTTGTTGGCCTAGAAAAATTTGTCTTGGTTATAAAATGGAATGTCTCGATCATGTTATGCCATAAACATTATGTGATGATCATGGAATATTTTCCTTCTACAAATGGTACTAAATATCATCTCTCACATCCTCCATTTCAGGAAAATCCCAGTTGGATCACGAATATAGATTATGCTTTGTGGCCATCACTACATATGGAACAATTCTTGGGTGAGTTACAAGTCTAACTTCCCATCAGGATTGATGATATGGTGAAAAACTTCATGAAATCTAAATTTCATTGCAACCCTAGCCTAGTTTCATGATGTGACAAAGCAATTCAAATTTGGTAATGGTAGAATTGTTGCACCCCAATGAGGTTTTCAAACATAAAATTTAACCTCAAATAAACTCCCTTGATAAGCCCAAGGATTACTCAAATATAGAAGCTTAAAACATGTGCATTTGAACTCCATGAGTTTAATTTAGGGGTACCTTTTCACATGGGAAATTTCCATGACAATGATATATCACGAACAATATCACTTTTGCTCATGACAAGGAGAGGGGGAAGTCTCATGTCATTGGAAACCCTTGTTTGTCAATGATAAAGGAAAGGGAGAAGACTTGTGTCCTTCGTGCCAATGGATAAATGGGATTTGGTGCGATGCAAAACCCCCTATTTCTAGTGAAACAATATCGTTTGTGATAGATATAACATTATCACTACAAAGGTTGACTTTCCAAAAATGCAAGGATTCGTAGTATTCTCCCTTGTCATTGTACAAAGAAAAATTCAAATAGAAATTTTGTATTGTGTTGGAAGAAATATTCTTAGAAATATAGTGACTAAGGGTGGTATTATTGGGATGGTAAATCATTAATGATGTAACCACCACATATACCCTTATCTATATATCAATTGACTTAATAATATTTTTGTGCTATATCCCTTCCTTTCTTGAGTATGGTAGCTAGTTTCCTTTTGAATTTGGTTTTGTAGATGTTGAGGGATATTACACCATCATATGGGTTTCGTGGTGGTTACAATACTAAATTTGTGAGTGGGAAGCTAAAAATGCACTTAATGAGAGTGTTGATTAATGATATTGAACGTTGAATGATGTATTGAGGTGAAAATTTTAGAGACCCCACCCCTTGAACAACATTCTAGGGAATGGGTTTGTTATATAATAAACGGAATATGGAGAAGGGAGAGTAGTATTTTTTTATTCATAATGGAGAAGAATTAAAAATGGTAAGGATAAGTTTAGAAAAAAAAAATAGAGATTGGAAAGAGAGAGGAGAGATTATGCAAGAGCATCAAGATGAATGCTTTATTGGGCACATGTAAAAGGATGAAAATGAATTGATTTATAAAAAATAATGGGTATAGGGAATCACACATATGAATGTAGAGTGTTTAGGAAAAAGAGCCATGTGTGCAAGAAGATATAATGTAATTTTTTCTAGAGAATGTGGAGAGTTATAACTTGGAAGATGAGGTAGAATCAGAAATAAAGAACATGGAATGATGAAAAAGAGGAAGAATTTTTTAGGAGGACCAAGGGTTAAAGGAAAGCCTTATAAATTGGTGAATGATGAAGGAAAATAGCACATGGATTCAAGAATAGTAAATAATACAATAATTTGGTATTTCAAAGGCTAAAATAAGGCGAGGAACAAGAAAATTTCCAAGAAGGCGATATTGGAGTATAGTTACTTAGATTCCTTAAAAGAAGAAGAGGGGACAAAGTGGAAGTTTCATCATTACAATGCAATTTTTTGAATGTTGAAGCATTGATTTACTGAATAAGTGATATGGAAAGGTACTTCAAATATTAGAAGAATTAAGACTCTAAGAAATTTCATTTAATGATCAAGAAGTTGAAGGGTCATGCAACAACTAGGTGGGACTTTGTACAAGATGAAAGATAACACATGAAAATGGAAAAGATAAATAGTTTGAATAAGTTGTTTTCTACGTTGAGAGAAAATATCCTACCAAATATTTACTGATAGTTTATTTTGATACAAATCAAAATTCAAGACAAATATTTGGATGTACAAGACTTACTAAGGAATTATATCCAATTTCCATGCAAATGGGTGTTGAGGAAGATCAAAACTATATATTTTGTAGGTATGTAAACATAATGAAGCTTGAAATTTAAGATGAGTCAAGCTTACACAATATTGGAAGTGTGGAAGAGCATTATTAGCTGACATTGAGAGAATAAAATATCACACATGAAAACAATAGGAAGAATGATAGTTTAGGAAAAGGTGGTCAAGGAAGAAAAAGGAGCACAAAACCACACCTAGGAGATTCATACAATGAGAATGTTTTCAAAGAAGAATATTATATATAGCACATCAAGAATTCCCAAGGAAGAGGAAAAAATCTTGGTGGATAAATAAGGATAATTTATAACTAAAATTATGGAGATTAGGATCACAACTCATTTGAATTCCCACGCGAGAGGAAATTGGGAAAATTCGTAGTTGGAATAATAAGAAACACATGAGAATACTCAATTGCAAGAACAATAAATAGAGGAGAAAGTGTGATGTTGTGTAGATTGAATATGGAAAAAGTAGGACAAGAGGTACCCATAAAAGAGAAGAGGGTGAAAAAGAAACATTTTTATAACCAAATGTAACCCTGGAGGGAAATTTCACAAGGATATTATTGATTTAGGTGGTACAAAAACATGGTGCTAGTAAACACGGTTGAGATATTGGGATTAGCATGACATAAACATCCCTATTACTAGAAAGTATTTTGGTACCATATATGAAGTGAATGTTACTAACGAGTGTAAGGTGGATATGCACGTCTGTGAGAACAAGGATGAGACATTGTCTAATGTGATTATGGTGCTTGCCACTTATTGTTGGGAAGCCCATTGTAATTTGATCATTGTATGATACTTGATGGAAGGAAAAATACATAAACTATTACCAAGGATGGGATGAAATTTTGGTTGCCATAATGAAGGACAAAGACCATAGAGGTGTTTTTGTTACAATAAGGGGATTTTTGACAGATGTGAAAGAAACCGATGGATATTATGCTTTAGTGTATAAGAGGGAGACAAAAAATCCATGTAACAAAGTTGAGAGTAGCACACAAAAGAAAAAGTTGCCTATATAAATTTACTATTTGTTGATTGTGTTTCAAAATACTTTGAGAGAATATATACTTGAATGCATTCTAAAATAATTTTTCATGAGATAGATTTGGTACATAGATATATGTTTCCAAATAAGGCCGCACAGAAAATAAATCCACAAAAAAAACACATAATTAAACTAACATATTGAGGAGATGACAATATGATTTATTAGACAAAGTATGAGTTCATGTGCAATAGTTTCCTTGTTAACACCAAAGAAACTAAAATACCACAAACAACATGTAGAAACATATGCACAATATATCTCTAGGTATACTTTTCCTTTTCTTCATTTATTCCCACAATTCTGCTGGATTCTCGAGATGATGTTTTGGGCGGGCCTGAAGGAGGAATTAAGCTAAAAATTGGGCCTAAGGAGAACATGGTCTCAGGTTCTCATTTTTATCCTCTTCATTGGGATGGGTTCTCTCGACTTTCCCTTTCTCATACCCAAAAGGCCTTGTCTCCTAGTTATGAGAGGCCTATACTTTCTCTGGGAAGTGATATCAAAATTAGTAGGGTCACAAGTCTCTCCGTGTGCACCTTTATGGGCAAGTTACAGTACATATCTCTCTTTAAGTACTATATTTTGACATGGGTTACCATAAATTCAAAGTTTTTTCTTGGATATTTCCCTACCTTTATCCTTTTGATGAACAATTGGATTCACTTTAATTTTCTGGATGAAGGCGACTTGCTTACTATTTTGCACAGATCTTGGGATATTGGTAGAAGGTGTTTATGGTTGTGGCATTGGTTGACAGGGTTTAACATTCTTACTGAAAAACCTAAGTCTCACTACCTATGGGTAAAACTAGCAGGGTTTCCTCTGGATATTTGGATGAGGAAAATAGTCATTAAGGTGGAAAAAAATAAAAGGAATTTTTTTTCCTTGAGGATATATCTTTGGTAGCCCTTGATAAGTGGATTTTGTGGGTGCTTGTGGAGGTGGACCTTAAAAAGGTTTTACCATATGAATTATAAATCCTTTTAGGTGATGTATCCTTTACAAAAAAATTGGACTATTGGAAAGTCCCATTCTAGTGCTCAGTCTATCATAAAATAGATCACCTCAAGGCAGAATGTAGTGTTAAGAGTTTGAAGGGTTCTCTAAACCTTAGCTAGGGTGTTAAGGTTTAACTCTCAACCCAGAAAGTCCTAGATGTTTCTGATGAAGACCTTCAGGGAGGAGATTTGGGTAAAATGAAGTAGTCGTGTTTTGGTTGGACTCCCTCAAGTCCAAAATAAAGGATATCGAATTTTCCTCATGTTGAGTATGCATCTAACCAGAAATCCTTTGGAAACAAGCCCTTCAATATGGTTTCTTCTAAGATGAATGTTTCTGGTGCGGTGGAGGTTGGCCCACCTCCACCCATTTCGATGACTGAAGCACATGTGTTTAAATTTGGCAAGGATCCCTTCACAATCCCTTATGATGGCTTTGGAAATCCTCCTTCTTAGGTTGGGGTCTCACTAGCTTTGATGGATGTTATCTCGGGTAAGCTTCTACAATATCTCTCGTTAGATGATGCTTTATTGTTGGATAATATTGCAGATTTTGCTTATAAATCCTCCGCTGGTAATAATTTTTCATATGTTAGTTTACTTTCCCATGATCCTCCTTGCAACCCTCCCCCTCCTTTTATTTTTCCCACCCTCCCCTTTTCCAAACCATCTTCCACTTTCTATAAAAAACCCATTCATTTCTCTTCAGGTATCCCCAAATCCTCTCTCTTTACACTTGACCTTTTAAATAGCCAGGTCCTAACCAATAGCCCTTTTTCTGATGCTTGTCATTTTACCCAGAAGAACCCTTCATATATTATTGTTTCTAAGGAGGAGGCGTGTCAGGCAACCATTTTCCCTCCCAATCCTTCTTACTCCTAATCATTAAACCTAGATTTGATTCCCTCATATCCCTCTCGTTTACCCAACATACCATTGCAATATAATCTGATGTATTCATTCAATAATGTCATTATTGGGAGTAAGATACCTAATAAAAAAAAATTGCTCGATAATCCATTTCTCAGGGCGATCATTTTATGGAGTCCACACAACTATACAAATTTGATAGGGCCCTTTGAGTGATGTAGCCATCATCCTTCCTTTCTTGATGATAATCATGTCCCTAAATATCAGGTAAGTCCTTCATCATATTTTCATAGATTGGTGCATTTTTTTGGTGGATGCAGAGGGTCAATCTAGGGGAATTGTTTTCCTTTGGAACCCAAGGGATGCTACCCTCAGACCTTACTCTTCCTTGGTCGAAATAATCCTAGAAGGCCATATTCGAGGACTAGAAAATTAATTTATTCTTATTAATTATTATGGTCCCAATATTGATAGAGAATCCTTTTGAAATAATTTATATGATAATGGGCTTCTTCTCGAACACTCCCTTATCCTTGCAAAAGATCAAAATTTTACTTATTTTTTTCAGTGAAATATGAGGAGAAAATTCTCGTCCCAATCCCTTTGCTTAGGTTATCTCTTGGTTCACTTGTAAGTCTCATCTCATCGATGTATTCCCTACTACTATCAAACCCATGTGGAAAATTGGAATAATAGGGATTGAGTGGGTGGAAAAATGGTTGTATAGATTCCTAATTGCAGACCCTTTGATTTCTAATTTGGGTAAATATTGATCCTAGATATGTCAAGAGGTCATATCTGACCATTTTCCTATATTCTTGCAATTTGGATTTAATGTGTCCTTTTTGAAGTTTCCCTTTAAATTTAATAGATCTTCGCTTAAACAGGGGTCCTTTAATTCCCTAGTTTATGGTTGTTGGATGAATGACTAGGCTGACCCATCCATATCAGCTATGGATTCGTGGACTATTAAAATTAAAATTTTAAAAGAACATATCAAAATATGGGCCCAAAACCTAATCCATGATGAGTGAGGTGAGTTGGATTCCATTGAATATGAAATTAATTCATGTTAAAATTATTTCACCCATACAGGGTTTTCAGAAGATCTAAAAAAAAGGATATGCTCCGTAGCTAAAAGGAAAGCATGTTAGCTCAGATTTGAGGAAGAACGTTGGGGTATCAAGAGCAGGGGAATTTGGATAAATGAGGGTGATCATAATACTAAATTATTCCACATGTTTACCTCTTACAGGCCAAAACAAATATAATTGTTGTTTAGTTCATTTGTATATTTAGTACAATCCAATAAACATCTCAATAATGGTTCATGGAATTTCAAAAAGTTCTTTAAATGGTTAAGGTGGTCAAACTTCTTGAGCTCTTCCAACGTTATCTTCCTGAAATTCTCGCTTGTAAATATTCAAGAGCACGACCAGACAATTAACCAAATTGAGAAAGCACTTGTAAATCACCAATTCCATCCTTGGTATGTTGATCTTCACTCGTCCCTTTTTGTGGAATTTCATGTTTGTCCCCCAATTTTGAATTGACAGAACTCTTGGTGCATGTAAATAATTCATAATCTATTCACCTCTCATAATTTATATAAATATTTTCTCTCATGTCTTTTGTTGAATTATGCTTCAATTGTAGTGTTTGAAAAATAATCCCTGCCAAGAAAAACACACACACACAAAGATCTTATACATATTTAAAATGAATTCTTTGTTTCCTTCTTATGGGAGCCATTGTTTGAAAATGTGCTAGTCATGCACATTTACAATGATTGTCACTTCATTATCTTTCCTTCACCCTGAGTATTGATGAATTTATATTTTGCAAAACAATTTATAGTTAAACTTTTTTTTCAATATATCACATTTATAAAACATTGCTTTCATGGTGTCTTCTAATGGATGGAGGAGTACAATCATTGTAATTTCCTTCAATGTACATTTCTATGCCATAGATGATAGGTGTTTATACTTATTCAAAGTCAAGTTGAAATTAGATCAGTTATGCATCTAGTTGTTTTGATAACTAGGGAGCCATCAAAAATCAAGAAGTCATTACCATCTCACCACTCGGAGTGAAAAGAGAATGCATGGAATTAATGTCAAGAGGCTTAGCATAAAGAAGGGCTCTACTCTATTATATATTGTGCAAACATGATATCACTTTTATTTCTTCAAAAATGGAAACATTGACACCTTTTATGTGCTTGATCATTTGGTATGTTGCAACATATTTACAAAACCCCCTTCTTTCTTGTCCTTGTCGATATCTCCAACATAGTCAACCTATTATTTGTTGCATCTTCAAACTCTTCTTTAATAGTTGTAGAAGTGGAATTATCGAAACATACCTCAAAATTATCTTTGGTAACCCTGAGCAAAGGCATATCATGGTCATGCATAATGGAAGTGGGTAATATGCTATTCTCAAAGGATATAATATTATTGAGGTCGTGGGATCCTCTAGGGATATTTTCAGTGTCTTAATGTTTCTTCATATCTCCAACTGCAAATGATATATTTGCTTCAACCTTCGCCTCATTGAATTGAGCCAAGGACCTCTATTTTTTGTTCTCCATATGTCATGGCATCTTCAAATCTATATCTATCTTTGATATGTGCAGGGACCAAGGGGGATTGTTTTCTTCTACAAACCTTGGTAGGATTTTCAGATAAATTTTTATCTTTTATTTTCTTAGGAACTATTGTGGTAAAACACAACCCCCCCATTTTTTACTTATGTACTTCAAATAATGGGGACCCTTTCTACAATTTTTTTGGCTAAACACCTTTTAGGATTTTCATTAAGTTAATTATCTTTCAATTTTTGCTATTTTTTTATTTTTATTGGATTTCTATTTTGATTCTTTCATTGAATTTGATTTTTCACAAGCTTTCCAACGATACTTGTTTCGTTTCTTTTGGTCTTTGTAAATGGCACTCTTATGAAGTTTGATCATTTTCTCACTTGGGCTAAAAAATATATATAAAATGTACCAATATTTCAATTTTGTAGTTAAAATGGCCATTCGTTGTAAATATTATTTTTTAGTTAATTTTTACTAAATTTTCATTTCATTCGTTAACTTATCCAAGTTGTTACCACAAACCCAAACTTCATTCACTATATAGCCTAAACTATATTTAAAACCCATAGTTTAATGCTTTAAATCCCATTTAATCCCCAAAACCCACATACATAACCTCTCGGGACTTATTACTTTATATACCCCTTATATTAAATTCTAAAATTTTAATGATTATAGCTCCGCTCACACATTGAACAACCACATTATATATTACATATCACATATATAACAAACCGCTGCTTAAAACCTTTGGTAGGACCCCTTACCTTTTCGCATATCGGCCATCGCAAAAATCTTCACCACATTCATGTGCTATCCTTCCGAAACGCCGACGCGATATTATGTGGGACCCTTACCTGCCTACGGCCACGTCACTCCCATCGCACATCGCATATCTCACTATGTTATTGCCAAACGTTCATCGCTACTCGTCTCCAAATGCAATTCGCGATAAGACTCTGACTTTGCGACATCATAAATCGCAAATCACAAGTCTTACCCCATGTTAATCATATTAACAAATAGGCTTGATTGCGATTTGCGATTGGCCCCACCTCTGTCTGCCACGTCACTTTCTTTTACCACCAGTTCCTCCACTATCTTCTGCCATTTCTACTCCATGTTGCTTCCATGTCTATCCAAAAGGTTTGGCTATTACTCTCACTCCACTCCTCCTCTCTCTCACCAGGTTTGAATTATCATATATTTTGAATTAATTATAATATAATATATATTATATTATATTATAATTAATATTATATAAAATTATAATTAATATTATATTTTAATTATAATTTAAATATAATTTAAATTATAATATGAATATAATATTTAATATTTTAATTAATCAATAAATCATTTTTCTAAATTAGGTTAATTTTATTTTCAATTAGTTTTTAAAATTAATAATGTAATTATAATTAATTAATAGATAATTATAACTTAATTTAGAATTAGATTATAACTAAATTAGATTAATAATATAATTGCAATTAATTAGTATTAATTAATTAAATACTATAATCTAATTTAGGATTAGAATTTAATTTAAAAATTCTGATTTTTAGCCCAAGCAACAAAAATTTCAGATTTCTGGCAATTTTAATATACCAACTTTAAAGGCTCATAAATGGAGTTTTACTTGGCCAAATGAGGCCCATGATAGCTCAGTAGAAATATAAAATCAAGGAGATTATTATTGAAGTGGTTTCATTTCCAGATTTGATCATTTGTGGGTCTAAAATTTAGTAAAATATCAATCTCCGAATTTTTAAACAAAACTAATTTTCTGATTTTTGTTTTTTGCATTTTTATCTGCCACAACTTCTTTTGAGTGCAAATCCATTCTTCTATGTTTTCTTTAACCAATTAGATCAGCACAAACATCAAAAGAAAGCTTATATTTCCTTTTCCATTATTTATTTAATTAAGTTTTGATTGGATTTATTTTAATTTCTAGATTTGAAATTTTGATTTTATTTTTACATTTTAATTTTGTTTTGATTTATTTTTGCAGGAAAACAATTGAAGAGATGAGAAGAATAAGATCTCAATGAATGATAAGACTCCAACAATTGAATAATATGATTTTGATCCAATATAAATTGATTGAGAAGAACCACTCTTCAACGAACTTTCTTATTGAGAATTCTTTTGTGAATATTATAAATAACAGATTGTAGAATGTAATAGGGGCTTCTCTCCTCTGCAATTTTGGAATTCTAAAAGCACTTACGTAATATATATTTAGAGTTGTAGGTGGGAGGAGAAGAATCTTAGATTTGGGGATTATTGAGGTTTTTCTTTTACATTTTGAGTTATGTATAATGAACAAAGTTTGCACTATTGTAGCTCTGGTTTTGAAAGTAGAAGTGCAGGCATTGTAAAGGACTGTTAGAGACCGGAGCTAGAGAAATGGAATTAATAAATTGGTATTTATAATACTATTATTTTAAATGCTGGTTTCATTTTATGATAACGGGAATGTGCCAATTTACTTTCATATTTGTGCACTTTTGTCGATATGAGTAATTTGCCTCAATTTTATGTTATTATTTATCTCTACTCTTATGGGTTGAATTCTGATTTCTGAGTAACTATTTACTTAGAAATTTGTCTTATAAAATTGATTTATTGAATAGTGATATGTTGTGAAATTTTTCTGCATATTATTGTTTAATTATTCAAGTTACGGATTAAATGATCAATATCATTTTGAGAACTTCTTCCTGAGTGTTGTTGATTGATTATTTTAGTTAAGAGGTTTCTAGATAAGATGTGTTTGGTATTCATAATGTTAGTTAATTGAACTACTTCGTTAGCTTGATATTCATTATATGCTAGACATATTTAAATCCCAATTATTTAAAATATATTGCTCTCGGTTGGGATAAATTTATATCTGCCTAATTGAGATAGGATTAAGATAGTTCCTTTTTCTTTAATCTTAGAATAATTTTGCATATAGATTAAATTCTACATCCCTGAAAAAGTCCTCTTCCCATAGAGGCAAAACTTTAATTGTGGCTTGGCTAAGCCCAATTTAGCTAAATGATCACTTTCTTGCCCAATCAGCAAGAGAAATGATCTGATGTCTCTATCCCATTAGTAGAGAAAAGTCATATTTTAAGCCAATGGAGATTGAGAGAAGGTAACTGGACCTAGTTAAACCATTCGGAGCCACTATTCCAAATAGAAAGAAACTGCTTTAAGGTCCGGACCAGGTGGTCATCCCCCATTTTTTTGCAGTGAATTTCGAGGCATCAAAATTTTGGTGCTAGAAGGAGGGCCTAAGACTTTTTTTCCTTTGGAGACTTTTTATTTTAACATTTTATTTTTATTACAATGGCTCCTCTAAAACTTCGAATTTGGAGTTGTATTTCTGGACATGCATCTTCCAATACTCCACTAGATATAGTAAGACTCTTGTCTTAGGTAAAGTTTAATGGTAAGAGGAATACTTCCATATTTAATCATGTCTTTCAATTTATTCAAAAATTTCAAATTCTATTTTTCAAGAAATTGATGAAGATATTTTATGCAGGATTTTTACTCTTACATTCTTGGAAAAAGCCAGAAGCTGATGTCAATCACTTCCAGTTGCCTCAATCCACACTTGGGAACAATTTATACCAACCTTCCTATGAAAATTTTATGGATATATCTATGAATAGGTATGTGACGATTTTGAAGATCTACGAAGGTTTGAAGGTGAGTCTTTAACTGATTTTATCATCAGGTTTCGTTTAAATTTTTTAAAATTAAAAATTTAAGATAAACATTTGAAAAGAGAATTATTAGATTGATTTGAACACATTTTCTCTCTTCCTTCCATTCATAATCCATGTGAAATTATTTCAAACTTTGATCAATCTCCTTCTAATTTCATTGACATAAGTAAGAATTCTAATATGGAGGTACAAACAAATGATGATGAAGTGGTCTCTATTTTGTATAATCAATTCCTTCAATAACTCCACACTTCTTAAAATATTGATAAAGATCAAGGTATACCTTCACACGTCAATGAATTCCAATCACAAAACTTGGAAAATTTCACTCATCAACCGCAAGAAGATATTAGCAACACTATTGAAGAAAATACCGCTTTAAAATTTGAAAATAGGTATGAGTTAAAATCACAAAATCAGAGCATAATCTGACAAGTACCAGCAGTGATTAAATTTTCCAATAATACGCAATCTACTGTACAAATTTCTAAATTCTTTTGCAACGATAAAATGCCAAATTCAAGACAACAAAGCAATATTATTCAATAAAGCATAAGTATCCAAGTAAATGATCTTAAATATGAAATTTGCAATGAAGAAAATGCACAAGAGTTTTAAAATAGAGACATTTTCAAATACATTGTTTCAAATTCGTATTTTTCCCTTTATCCCAATAATTTTTTTAATAACAATTTATCCTCTCTTCACGTTAACGATATTTCGGAAAACAGAGAGTTTGATCTAAATGAATTGCCAATTAGGTTTTATCAGGGTACATAATTAATTAATTATCATTCTTCTGGCATTAATGAAAATGGGCTCAATATTCCTTCTTGTGTTCATACATTAGGTGAGATCGAAGGGAATTCTAATGAACACTACAAGAAAAAATGACATTGGTGAGGGTCATGCTTGTGACGAACCTTAAAGGTTCGTCACTAATGTCACATATGGTGACGGTCCTTAAAAATCATCACTGTAAGTGTATATAGTGATGGTCCTTTAAGGTTCGTCACCAAAGCCATTTTCAATGACACTTTTGGTGAGGGTTGTTAAAGGCCCACCACTAATTCTCTCTTTGGTGACACTTCTAGTGACGAACTTTTAATTAACCTCACCAATGCTCTTTTTGTTACTTTGGTGACGGTCAAAAAATGTCCGTCATCATTGATCATTCCAATGAGTTTTTGATGACGCTTATATGTGTCTGTTAAAATATTTTTTGCCAAAAGATAAAAATTTAAGACCATTATTGTGGAGTAATTTTTATAATATCTCCAAGGCCATAGTGGTTAGAGTCATTCAATATTTTAAGAAGTAATTAGAGTGCATCATTTCCCTCAAGTAATGACTAGTCGAATAGAGTTTTCCTATGAGTCAACATATGATTCATATCTATTAAGTTTATTATCTAGCAAATTCCCTTTAGATGAAGTTCCAATAGTGTGTAGGAAATATATTATTTAATACATAATCAAGGTCTAACAATTATATTAATGAGAAAGACCTAACACTCCTAAAAAATATGGGCACACCTTAAATTAATGCTTTGGCACACACTAACATTTATTAGCACCTCACATGTCTTGGAACATATTTGTACCTAGAACATCTTGTGATGACATTGATGCCCAAACACATGGTGGGATGCGCTATCACAACATGTAACTCTCCTAGCATGTGTTGGTATGCATGTAGTCCTTAGCATGCCCTAGAACACCTTGTTTGAATGCATTGACATACATTAGCACTTGGTACACAATGCCACTTGGCATGTATTGGGACCTATTATTAGTGTGCCTAGCATGCCCCTTTTTAAATAGATAAAGTCCCGACTTATTAACCCTCTAATTGGTTCTTCCTTTTGTTTCCTTGACACATATTGACATACCTTGGCACCCTGCACATCCTTAGCACCTGACATGTATCGACATATCTTGGCACTATTAATTGGCACATATAATTAGCACACCTTGGAACTCTCAAGCACACTTTGGGAATTATTGACATGCCTTGATATTCCCTAGCATGCCTTACCAATGATAAGGATACTTTGTCACTCCCTCCGTGGCATGAAAACTAGCACTCATTAACGGTAGTCTCTGGCACACGTTCCTCATATTCATTAACTTCCATGAAATTTTACCTAGTTCTCCCTTAATTTTTTTTCCTAGTACTCCTTAACACTGCTCAACATGCATTAACACTCTCTAGCACACCTTAGCACTCTTCAACATGCCCTTCCACTTCTTAACATGCATAACAATCCTTAACACATATTGGCACTTGGCACGTGTTGGTGCTTGGAAAGTCTTAGCATGTATGGAATATGTTGAGATGCCTTGGTATGATTTGGCATGGTTTAATATTAAATTTATTTGAGATCAATTGTTGGAAAGTAGATGAGAAGCAAAAAAGGAATACTTGGCACTTAGAATGCACTAAGACTTTTCACTTGGCACCTTTTGTCACCTAGTGTTGGTGTGCCTAGCATGCCCCTCTTGAAAAAGGTAAATTGATGACTTATTAACCCTCTTATGTGTTCATTTCCTTGTAGTTTAACTTGTTTCTCCCTTTTGTTGCCTTGATAATCCGTGGCATGCATTGACACACCCTTTCACATCTTGGCATGCCTTATCACTTGGCACATCCTAGCATGTTTGACATGCCTTCGCACAATCTGGCACATCTTAGCATTCCCTAGCATGCCTTGGCACTCATGTCCTCACAGCTAGCCTTTACATTTTCTCACAACTTGGGAACCCAATCAAGTCCTTGTCTACTACAATTCATGTGAAAATATTGGCCTGCTTCAACCGCAACAACTTGAACAATTGCACCTACTACAAGTAGATTGTGCCTTGTTCACCTAAGAAATGCCTATAACTCATATTATGCCACTCATTTCCAAGCTCAAATCATCCCACTTAACTAGTTCCCAAGACAAGGATCACATGATCTAGCCATGGCCATAAAACAACTAAGCTACATAGCTTACACAAGTAATATTTCACATGTATGTTCAGCTCATATAAATAGTAGAACATTAACGAAGATTTTGCAAGAACCTCAAGATGCACAAGGCACACAAGATATAATCCGACACAATATGAGTGCCCCAAGACTTATACACAACGATGTACAATATACAATTATCTATAATATTTTAAAACATGAGCATGTAGCTAAATTTTGTCACATCTCATATAAAAAAAAAAACAGCTAAAGGAAAAACAATGTTGTGCCTAGCACAAAGTGATCTCCCTTTGTCTAAAACTAGCGCTATGTCGAGCCCCGTATAAAAATCGTAGGTTTGTGTCCTGTAAATCCTATTCTGAACTTCTCCAGCTAACACACTTTGTCCTTAGCACACTTGTATTCGCTAACACTCCTTGGCACACACTCTTATTCATTCCTTTCCATGCATTTTGACGTAGTTATCCCTTGATATGCCCCAACACTCCCTGACATTCTTCAGCATGCATTGAATTTGTCCGAAATGTGTTAGCATGCATTTTCGATATTTTTCATTCCCTGACCCTCCCTAGCTATCATGCTCTCACAACTAACCTTAATTTGCAACTTGGAAACTCAACCAAACCCTCGCTTGACTACAAGAGCTTGAATAAGTTACAGTTACTACAACTAGACTATGTTGTTGTATTGTGTAGCTTGGGAGGTACTCCACAAGCCTATTGAGATGGGTTTGTGTGATTTTGGTAACAAAAGGCTTCGTGGGAAAAGAAGCCGAGCAAAGGGATTTTGGACCCAATATGGGGTTTAAAATCCAAATGAAAATTAATATTTCCTAAGGTCTAAGTGGAAAAAACCCATAAGTTATAGAGGGTTCCTAATAGGTCTAGGAAAAACTATTTAAGGATGCCTTAGGATGAAGGAAAGAACATCAAGTGTGAAGGAGCTCATTTGATCAAGGGGGCGAAGAGAGATGCAGTACTAAAGTAGGTCGAGTACGAGGGCTAAGTAAGGGTTGCTAAAGGGAGGTCATGATAATCCTCCAAGAGCAAGATTATCAGGTGAGGGTTCACAAGAATGTTGCATACCTTAAAGGTTGGTTCAAGAAAGGAAGTAGGATGGCATATTGTTGGTTCTCTTCTGGCAGATCAAGCTTAAGAGAGGTTGCTCATGAGAATTTGGGCATGTGATTTCAATGGTGTCTTTGTTTGAAGGCCACATCAAATTCTGAAATGTTGAAATTTACAACAAGAAACAGTGAAATTGAAAACCAGAAAGGACAAAAAAAAAATGCACCCACACTGGTGAGGAATTTTGATGCTCCAGAAGTGAGGAATGTGTGGCGTCTAATTTATTTTTCCTTTAAATAAATTGGAAAACAAATTGTAATTTCATCTCATAACAACTTGTGTCAGTTAACTAAGTCATGATGACTGAGTTTTCTCAATAAATTCGAATTGAGGGTCTAAGATGAAGCATCTAGAGGGATTCTAATATTTTTGGGGTCAGTTGTAGTTGATGCATTAGTGGGGTGCAGGTGTGAATTAGTTAACTCAATTAAATGAGTTAAAATCAGTTTAACTAGTTCTAACTAAGTGATAAGCTAGTGAGAGGTCCAATGAATTAAATTAGATCTAATTCACAGTGAGTGATCAATAAGATAACTGATAATTCACTATTAATAGTTGCATACATGTCAGTTTCGAGGAATACCCAGTGAGACAAAGGTTAAACATAACATAACTATCAGTTGTATTTAGAGAAAAATTCCCATGTGCAATTATAAAGTCATTGGGATGCCATGATGGATTGCGAAATAAAGGAAGACTGATTTTCCTAATTAATAGGGAGTTAATTCCCTAGGAATTGCATGAGCAAGGAAGGCTGAAGTAAGGTTGAGAATTGGCTAAGTACTAGATCGAGTTTGCCTAGATCAGCAAGAGACAATTGGCAGAGTGTTAGAGAATCTCATGAGAGATTAAGCATTGTATTATTTCATGATTCCTTGAATTAATACACAATAGAGATAGAGGAGTTTTGAGCAGTTTCTTTCACCGGATACATCCTATGTTGTACGATTGATAACTTCTTTCTCTTACTTATATGTTATTGTGTGATCATGTTTTGTTTCTGCAAATTGTTGGAAGGATTCGGTATCTTGTTTTAGTACATTACAAGATGAGATTAAATCTCATTGGTTATATGTTTTACATAGTATCATAGCAGGAATATTTTGGGCGGCGAGTTTGTAGAGAGTATCTGAAGATTTTGATGTAAAATTTTCAAAAACAAATAGAATATTTGGATTCCTTTTGAAAAACTACCCAAATGGAAAAAGAAAAAAACTCGGTCGAACCGAAGCTCGGATGAGGGAGATATCGTCGATTTAAAATCATCTCTTTTTTTAAAAAAATTTGTAACGATGGGACAATTACAATGTGCGCTAGGTATCAAATTCATGCAAAGCTTTGAGGAGCAAAGTAGAGGTTAGAGACTTGGTGGTTGAGAGGGAGCACAAATGATATCTCAACTTGCAGTCTTAGAAGCAGTCTCAGAAGGTTGTGGAGTAGTCACAATTGGAGAAGCATATAGGAGACTGAGTGGAAGCGGCCACTCAAGTAGAGACCTCCATGAGGGGGAAATTTCGAATGAGATGGGCAAAGGGAGCACATGCAACCATACCTCCAGGTGAAAGGTGGGGTGATGTGTAGACATAATCCCAAGATAAGAAATTTGGGTAGGGTCCATTGAGATGGTGTGTCTCATGGATCGAACCTGGCTATGAGGAGCCCACAATACAACAGTAACAGGAAGAATCAATTATATTGATGTAATCATACGTCAACAAGACAAAAATCAGAGTGACAGATGTCAGATACTGGAGCGTAGATCAGAGTTGGTAACAGTTCAAAGGGCACAAATGAAGATGTGAGTAGCAATGCAGAGAATCCAGTACTAGACAGGTGTAATTGCTACCAGCCGTCAGAAGACTCTGATGACAGATGCATTATACTGATTCAGTTGTTTAGAGGCTATTCAGTTTCAGGATTTGCAGGTGCAAACAACACTAGAGAAGTGTTTCATGCAGAACATTCCAAAGGTACTAGATGGGGATAGATTGAATTCCTTTCTTGTTGAGAGGGAGTGTTGAAATTTGCAACAAGAAACAATGAAATTGGCAAATAGAAAGGACACAAAAAAAATGCACCCACACTGGTGAGGAATTTTGATGTACCAAGAGTGAGGAATGTGAGACGTCTAATTTATTTTTCCCTTAAATAAATTGGACAATAAATTGTAATTTCATCTCATAACAACTTGTGTTAGTTAACTAAGTCATGATGACTGAGTTAGCTCAAGAAATTTGAGTTGAGGTGATCTAGGTGTATATTGGTGGCTACCCGCCTATTCCACTTGGGCCCTCACCATTGTCTCTTTCATATTTTTAGGTTCCTTGATTGTAGCAAAATTTACTATTTTTGTCAGTTTTTTGGGTCATGAACTTCTAGAGCCGTTTTGAGGCTCCAAACGACATTTTTTGGGCATGAAATGTTTGCTAATTTTATGGAAATCACATTAGCAGTTGTATTCCTCAGAGAGATATTTCTAACGAGGTATCATGTGCATCAAACGAAGATCATATGACCATGTTATGACCCCAGGAATTTGGCTGCCCAACTAACCCCAACGGGGCCCATAAAATCTTGGTGTTACATCTCCTCGAGGTTATGGTTTTGGTTGTTTATGGTTTTCTCTTATTTTTCAATAATAAAAAGGCCCTTAAGCCTTATTGTAACACAGTTCAGAGGAACATAACTATCAATTGAATTTATAGAAAATTTCCCATGTACAATTTTAAAGTCATTGGGATGCCATGATGGATTGCACAATCAAGGAAGGTTGATTTTCCTAGTTAATAAGGAGCTAATTCAATAGGAATTGCGTGATAAAGGCAGGCTAAAGGAAGGCTGAGAATTGGCTAAGTACTAGACCAATTTTTCCTAGATCAGCATGATATAATTGGCAGAGTGCTGGAGAATCTCAAGAGATATTAAACATTGTATTGTTTCATGATTATTTGACTTAATACACAATAGAGATAGAGGGTTTTGAGCATTTTCTTTCCCCAATTGATAATTTATGTCTCTTACTTATATGTGATTGTGCGATCGTGTTTTGTTTCTACAAATTGTAGGAAGGATTCAGTATCTTGTTTTAGTACATTACAAGATCAGACTGAATCCCATTGGTTATATTTTTTACATGAAATATAAGAGAGGGTTGATACCATCTTGCCTTGTGGTGGTTAATAGGCCGCAAGGTATGTGATAAAGACCAACATAAATGGAGGAAGGCTTGCACTATAATTTAGAGCCAGAAAAGAAGTAGACACAGGCGTAATATTGACTGAGGTAACCCTAGTTTAATGGTTGACATTGAGATCTGAAGTTCATGTCAATATTTAGTCAAAGAAATTCCCAGAATCTATGGATCCATATGAACTAGGTAGATTCCCTTATGGAGGCAAGAGTCATGTTTTTTCTATGGGTGGATAGGGTTTGTTCTACAACAATTACAAGTACATAAGTATAATGCCCTAGTTAGGACAGTTTCCTAGCATGTTTAGTTCATAATATATGCCCTTAAGACTGTGAATTTTTTTTGTAGAATAATACAGGTTGTGACCCTTAGAGCGAGGTTTATTTATGCAATATAGACCACATATATGGAAGATGGTTTGTAGATTTAGTATGTGTGGAGACAACAGATCCAAAGGAGGGGGGAACTTGAGCAGAATATTGAGCATGTAGAAGAAATGTGCCATATGAAGAATGGATTGACATGTAGAGGAGGTGATTTTGGTGGACTGTTGATAGAGTTTTAGACAAAGATCTGAAGCAACCTATAATTTTTTTTTCAATGGATTACTAATGGCTGATCTGTGACCCTAGTTCAGTCATCTACAGATTGTTAGAAGGATGATAAGAGGAGTAGTTCATATTTGTTCATAGGTTGGAAAAAAATTATCAAATTTTAGATACACAAGAAAAATGACTTTGAGAGGACTCAAACCATTGTTAGGTGGAAGATTTGAAGAGCCCTAGATGAATACAATATTGTGGGCCTTAGATCAGTAAAAATAATTGACTGTGGTTGGGCAGATTTATGGTAGGCTAAGTAGAGTTGGAGGGTTGTTAGGTGTCTGTCAAAGAAGAGCCTCAAATATTGTTCTTGTGAAGGACAACAAGATTGGTATAAGGGTAGGTGTATAGGGCCTAAGGATGTGCAAAATTTGAAGGACTAAAGTAACAGTCAAGTGGGTCAGCCAACTAGCCCTAGTTCACTATATTGTAGAGGATTGATTCAATGAGAATAAGGGTAACCTCCATAGCCATAGACTTCTCATCTTGGAGTCGTAGTATGGAAAAAGTGGGCATACCAAATATTTGTTCGAAAATGAAGTTTTGAACAACTTGTTACCACTCAAACTAGTAGTGGAACTAAAATGGGTTCCTAAGAGGGCAACTGCTAGGACAAGGGAAATGGTGGAGGCTTAGCCCATTGTCACCAAAAATAAGGCTCCTTGCTCCTCATGAAATTTCACTGATGGGAGGAGTCCCGGTAGTTTAGGAAGTCACTTGTAGAGTAAAAGTCAATGAATAGGTGGGAAGTGACCCTAGAAACCCTTTCCCTAATATAGAATAAAGAGTGGGACTTACTTTTTAAGCATGGGAATTGTTCTTCTAGGGAGAGAGGAGGGGGATTGAAGGGTTCGGGGAGAAGAATGAGAATTATGAAGGAAGTTCTCAATCCCTAAAATCATTTGGGAACTTGGATTCCCAAATGGTCCTTGATGAAAGGCCTTTGACACCAAATGGGACCACACGAGTCCAAGTGGACCCAACCCAAGTTCAGGGATGGAATTTAGCAACCAATGATGTTCCTATCCTGGACAAGGTGAGGGGAAGGATCAGGCAAGAGTTTTTACTTTGATAGGTCAAATTGATCCTACTAGGTTCTAGCCTTGGGAACACCTAGGAAAAAAATGATCCTAGAGCTAGGGCTTGAGGTATCTGGAGATTTCATCGTCAGAATTGGCCCAAAATTTGAGGAGAGTGAGGGGACCCACCGACGCAGTTGTATCTAGGAGATATAAGTTTTCCTCTGGCTAAATTCCTTGGAAATTTATGCCTTGGTGACCTAATGGGGCTAGACCTAGGGAATGTGAAAATTTCTTAATCTAAGAAACCCTATTGCGGTATCTTGATTTACTTCTCCTACTTGAATTAAGTTACAAGTTAATTTATGAAATATTCTGTAAATTAGCGAAGTAAATACAAATAATAGCCTACACATACAGATCAAATATTGAATAACATGCTCATAGACAAAGTGACACACAGATTTTCTAGACAACTGTCCCCGGAAAAAACCCAATGCGGGAAAACCAGTGTAGCTAGCTCTGGAGGGTTTTCATTATTATGTAGAATTCAAGTACAACAATCATGGGCACCAAAACTGGTTCACCCAATAGAGAAATAAAAACGGTAGTAATACCTCTATCCTCGAAGGTAGCAAATATGGTTGATTCACACCCTCAAACAAGATTTATAGAACTCGAGCCCTTTCTGGCCCACCGAAATTCCCAACGTTGCTCTGAATCGCTTTGCATCAACCTGACTGGCCCGCGTCACCCTCACTGGCCCGCGTCAGCCTTTGCACTGCTCAAGAAGGGCCTACGTCACCCCTGAAGGGCTTACGCTGCCCTAACTAGGCCTGTGTCAGCCTCGCATAGCTACTGTTGCCCCTGCCATGCATTGGCACACCCTAGTACATGAGACATGTTGGCATGTTTATTTAGCCACTCTCATGCCTTAACATTTCCTAGCATACATTGTCACTCCATCCTTAGCACACCTGGAACTCACTGACACTTCCTTTCACAAACTCTTATTCATTCATTTCCATGCATTATTTTGACCTATTGCTCCATTGTGTTTCCCTGCCACTCCCTAACACTTCCTTTCACATGTTGGCACACCTTGGAACTTGGCACATCTTGGCCGCATGTCGTTATGGAACTCTAGCATGACTTAGCGCTTCCTAACATACCATGTCACTCCCTCCTTAACACACCTAGAACTCACTGACACTCCCTGTCACACACTCTTATTCATTCATTTCCATGAATTTTGACCTAGTCATGCTCCCTTGTGTTTCCCTAGAACTCCCTAACACTTCCTAGCACATGTTGGCACACCTTGGCACCTGACACATCTTGGACGTGTGTCGCCCTAGAACTCAAGCATGACTTACCATTGCTTAGCATACCATGCCACTTCCTCCTTAACACACCTGGAACTCACTAACACTCCCTATCACACACTCTTATTCATTCATTTCCATGCATTTTGACCTAGTGCTCCCTTGTGTTTCCTTGGCACTCCCTAACACTCCTTAATACACATTGGCACACCTTGGCACTTGGCACATTTTGGTATGCTTCCCTAGCACTCTAGCATGCCTTGGAACTGCGTATCATATCTTGTCACTCCCTCCTTAGCACACCTAGAGATCACTGACACTTCATTTCCATGCATTTGAAACTAGTGCTCCCTTGTGTTTCCTTGACACTTGGCCCTCACACTCCCCAACATGCATTCATGCCACACCTTAGCACCTAGAAAATCTTGGTATGCCTTAGAACTTGGCTTGTCTTGCCATGCCTATCATGCCTTGGAACTATTTAACATGTGTTAGTACTTCTTGGCATTCTCTTACACACCTTTGTACTACCTAACTGTCATGCCCTCATGGATAGCCTTTTTTTTTTGCGACTTGGGAACATGCATATCCTTGACAACAAGGGTCTAATTTAAAAACACATAGTTCCTTTAAATATTTGTAGGCTGAGGCAACCACTTCAAGCCCTTGAACTTTAAGATAACCCAATATTTACAATTTTTTACAATAATAAGTCCATTATGCACACTTCTCCTCTTAGGTTTGGGAAGAGAGGGAGAATACTTAATTGATACCAACCTTGTAAATGAACAACCTTACCTACTCATTGGTTGGAATCTCCACCACTAGTTGAAGAAATATATGTGCCCTGAATCAAAGATGATATCATAACATGAGTTATCGACACTTGAACATAATTGTCATGGATCTCATGGACAAAATATGGTGAGAATTTTTGAAACTTAGGAAACATTTTCTCATACTCTACTTAAACTGTGGGTGGTAGGGCTTCAATTTTTTCCATTTACTAGGAATATCACCCTAAAAGTCAAACATTGAAGAATAAATCCTATGCTAAATCACACCTACCTTTTTATTTTTAAGATCTTCATGAGAAATCACCTATGACCCTTAAATTCATTGCCCTTTAGCAACTCGAATGGTGGAATAGATGGTGTTTAAATAAGAGGTAAACTCATTTATCCTTCACCTTTGTCAAAACCTCTAGAGACACCTACAATCTATACCCATCCTTTGAATCAACATGAAATTTTGTTTTTTTTCTACTTCCTTTACATACCCTCCCTTCAAGGTTATGCTCATAAGAAGAGCTCATGGTTGAAATATTTCGACAACAAAATGGGGCACACTATCTCTTTATAAGGTTTCAAGGGAGGGGTATTGGAAAATAACTATCATATCCCCTACAACCCTTAATACCTTCTCAACACATAAATGAAACAACAAACTAATAACTAGACCCAAAAATAGATCTCATTGTTTAAGGCAAAACCCAAATAGAAAGAATCACACCATGGATTAAACACTGGCATTGAGTTTGGGTAAAATCAAGGACCTCCTTTCAAGATAATGACTTTGTTTTTATCTTTTTCAAATGGTAGGTTTAAAACCCACATTAAAAATGGGAGATTTTCACCTTAGAATTTGCAACCTTTTCCCAAGACGAATCTATCTAATGGACTAGCTTGGATATGTCAGGTCTTGGATTTCTTGAGTACCCAATCAATGATTTTGAGGCCAACTCCCTAGCTCCAACTAAATTTAGTAATATTGGAGAGGCAACTTGAAAAATCTGTCTAATAGGAGACATTTTTCCTTCCTTTTGATTGATTTACAATAAACCTTAGTGCCTTTCCTTTCTTATCTTCCTCTTCCATTCTCCAAAAAAAACTATTAATATTATATCATAAACACTTTATATAGGTAAGCATTGCAATCATTTTCCTCAACTCATGGGGTGCCTTTACACCTCAACCCATGCAATTGGACCTAAGTCCATGGTACAACCCATCATACTCTAATATGGTTCTAATTATCTCCTCAAAACTAGGGCATAACACATCTTACAATGCCAAATGGTTAAAACATCTCAAACTTGTGGGTTTTTTTCCTTCATGAAACATAATATAGCTAGTTCTCATAAAAAAATGCATTAACATTGCTAACACACACTAAAAGTACAATATACCCGTAAGATGTGGCCTACTCTCAAGCGCTTAGACTACACCTCCATAAATATTTCACCTTCAACTTTGGATGTCCCAAAACAGTAATATCATAACCCAATATGACCTATTTGTTAGGTTTGTGTAATTCACTCCTTATCATATCCTTGCACCTCCTTGACACTCCATGAAAAATCTACTCCAATGGTCACCTTCTAAGTTCCAATAACTCCTTTTTCAACACGACAAAACCACCTATATATGTTGCAACAACCTTGCCAACTTCTTTAGTGGGTTCCACATATGTTTCACATTTCTTCTTTGTCTTGCAAAGTGGTAGTGCCAAGGAGAGGGTATCAACTTCGATTAAGGAATGTTCAATTAGTACCACTGCTAAGTTTCCTTCATGCAACTTGTCAAATATCTTAAGTTTGCTTCAAAACTTCTCATGGTGCTTAAATTGATTTTCTACACCTCTAAGTGAGACTACAATCCCCAAAAACCTCTCTAATTATTCCACCTCTTCAACCCTTGTTAGAGTCTTCTTAGACGTGCACTCATGCCTCAAGAAGAGCATAACACTAGCATCCCAAACGTGCATGCTCGTTCCATATTTTAATGCCTCGCTGAAACCACATTATCATACTACCTAAAATGAAATGTTCACATCTTAAGGAAAAACACATATTTTACTTATGAAAACCTAAACTATGCGAGTGACTTCGAGATGAATCCATTTTCTAAAGATGAAAACATAGGCTCTTACAACCCCATTCACACAACAATTTGAATATATTTAACCTAAAGAACGTTACACACCCTACTCCTTCCAAATTTTTCATATGACATTTAAGAGACTAACACTTTTAGCTATTAAACCCACTTACCATATACTCTCTTTTGTTGACACCCACCAAATATACAAAAACACTTAAATGTTTTCAATACAACCAAGTTAAAAATGCTTTCACATTTAAATTCCAAAAATACAACATACCTATCTCAACAAATTTTAATAATAAAATAATTACATAAAATAAATAATCTTAACAATAAATTATTATTATTATAATAATATTCCAAAAACATAACAAAAATGCTTTCCATCACAACCAAAAACATACAATAAAATGTTAGTTGTTCAAATACTATTTAAAAAAACTTCCGAAAATAAAATTATAGGATTTTTGTTTTTGTTTTTTTGGGATGATTTAAAAAACCCCTCCCAACCCAAATGTTCCTAAGTAGTGTCTTTTCGGTTTTCACAGGGCGGGAACAAAAACGTTTACTTTACAGTAAGTATCTATGTAGTATCTTTTCGATTTGGACAGGGTGGGAGAAAAAATCTAATTGAAGAGCGTTGGGACTTGGGGTTTTACCAGTGGTAGACCCGATATCCGATCTCGAACCGCACCATCGGGTCTTCAGTCCATTGAAAAAGCTACGATTGGATCCATTTTTAACTTCACTGCTTTTCCACTCCATTTTTAGTGGACCTCCATTTTTAGTGTTCCACACAAAGAGGATTACACACACCTCAGGTATCTGGCTCTACTAAATTTTTTTCGCATCCATGCTTGTATGTTTCAGCTTTAATCTGTGTGCTGCAATTTTTTACTATTTTCAGGGACGACGTTGGCTTTTGATGAGTTCGGGAGGCCATTTTTCATAATAAAGGAGAAATAATATAAGACCTAAATGAGAGGTCTAGATGAAGGCCAGCATTGCGGCCAACAGGGTTGCTACGAGAATCCTCTACACCTCACTCAACCTCAAGGGAATAGAAAATATGCTTCAGAGCCCTGATGACAATGTCACCATCAGTACGATTCTATTTCATTTATTTATTCTCTATTTCTAGATCGCTGAAACCTCTTAAATTATGAAAATAAGTAGAATTTATTTTAAAAAAGTATGATTCATAAGTAAAAATTACTTAAAATTTTTTTTTGTAGATATTCTGCAAAGAGTGAAATAAGCCAATACTCTATGATCATTTTAGTCTTTCTCACAAACTACGAGGCCCAATTCCACAACCTGAAGAAATTACACAAGCCTTTGGGATGTAAAGGGTTAATCACTCAGTGAGTAAAAGAGAAAATAAAACCTAGAGTGATTCTGCAAAACTTTTAGATGTACAAGAGTAGTCAATCAACTAGTAAAAGGCCATAGTCGTTGACAACCTCCTTCAACAAACTGTATGAGGCATCTTCGAATACCACACTACACTATCTTAGAATTTTTCCCTATTAAGAAGCACTATATACTTAATTCATATACCACACATTCACAATCTATGCTGGAATTCTGCAAAACTTTTGTTTTTGAAAAAACAAAAACCACACTAAATATGAATCTCCCTTTCCTCTAAAAGGCTCCCAACTACAATTTGAATGAAATACATTCTACCAAGTAAAAAGGATAACAAATTTAGAGTACAAAACCCCTTGACATGTACTAAGGCCATGGTTGCAGTTATTGATTGATTAGTCACAACAAATAAGGGGACATGTAATGCATGCAAGCTCCTACCAATTGACACATCTAAATTTTTGAAACTGTATTGTCCAAGAAGATTTGTCTTTTCACCTATTGAATGTTTTGGAAAATGATCTTCAACATTGGTATGTCCTTCTTGCCTTTCTAAACATCTAGTGTTCTTCCCAAAAAAATTTATTGCTACCACTTCCTTTTAGGGATCATAGTGTCGTATGCTATAATTGAAGCATTATGAGCATGCTCACGACTATTAGTGAAACCTTGGATACTACTACACCGGTCATTCTATGCATCGACTTTGAATCAAATTCAAGAATTGGATACTACAATTAAGAAAAAAATTAAGGCCATTCTAGCATTTGTTTTGTAAGTTTTACTATTTTCATCGGTTTTGTCATTTTAATTACAACAGACTATTTTATTTTCTTCTTTGGTTGAAGATTTTTGGCAATCACAACAGTTTGAATTTATATCCTCTACCTCATCTCTGTCACTAGAAAATGATAGAGCTTCTTGAATAACAGTTAACTCTGCCACAATTTTCTCTGAGTCTTCTTAGAAACATGAACCAACTTTATTCCAAACACATTAGAGCTGCATATTTATCTGCGCTTTGCTACAATTGCAAGGTCTGTTCAAGCAAAGACATTTTTAGATTGCATCTCTTTTAGAATACAAATTTTTTATAAGTGTAATGGTGAAAATTTGAAAACCATTTTAGAAAGTCTGTGTTATTAGGTAAAGGAAAGTATAATCCTAGCTATGAAATTTACTATTATCCTAAAATTATTAGAAAAGTATAATTCAAAATAAAATATTCTATTTGAGAAACAAACAACATCACAAAACTAGTTCAAGAAACTAGTCCTATAGAAAACTCAAATTGAACAATCTAGTGATTGTAAAACTTAGAATGATTGAGCCATATTCAAATATAACAATCACAAAGTCAAAGGAGAAAGCAATTCAAGAAATTTATTAAATTGGAAAGAAAAGTCAGAGATCTGTCATACCTACTACATGATGTTTTGTAAAATACATAACATCAACATTTTAGGCATACGAAGGAGTGAATGAAACAACAGTTTGTTCCAATGGATTTGTAGAAAAGCTGGTATAGGTTTTAGATTTCTCAAATAAATGTGTGTCTAAATAGACCATTTGTATGAACCAGAAGAAGAAAAGGGTAAAGTTTTATTTTTCTACATTTTTGTCTTTTTCGCTGAACACTGGAAATAAATTCTTGGTGAGGTGGAGAGGACCCTTGAGCAAAAGGGCATACATTTTGGAGGTGACCTAGCTATTGGTAGATTTGTAATAGAAGGTTGTGTTCTCATAATCTAGTGGTTGTGAGTAAATATCTCCCCTCTAATTCAGGAGGATTTTATTAGGTAATCCCTTGTTGAAATCAACTTCCACGCATATTTGTGCAAAGGTTACAATACCCTTCGCTAGATTGTGCGTGTTGTTCTTAATGAATAAACCTAGGGCATTTCAAATATTGGCTAAAATATCAGGGTGCATTAAGTTAAGAGGTAAATTAGGGAGCTGAAACCAAACAAGAATGGCCAAAGTTGGCATTATTAGGGGTTAGAATCTATAAACCATGGTTGAATGGAGAGGCCTAATAGGCCCAAAACCATGGTCCAGCTCAAGGATCCCTTGTCGATCACTCTGGTTCTTGAAATATACTATAAAGTATCCCTTTGAGGAGAAGAAAAAATCAATGTTCTTAGACCAGGTCTTAACCACCCAATCTCGAAGTACATATGTTGAAGGCCAAAATCCATTAAATCAACAATTAGAGCATGCTCCATGTAGTCAACACTGAGAGAGTCAGATTATTTTTTTTGGCACACCAATGGATGGGATTTTGTTGATCTGATTCACAAGAAAGGTTGGCACTGAGAACTCCTTAGGAGGCTGGTTCACAATCCATAGCTTTAAGGCTTATTTTAAAATATTTGGGCCGAGAGGAAGAGGGCCCACCCCTTCCTTGAGCTTCCCCTCACAATCTAGAAACTAGATTTATTACCGTATTGTTTACTATGTTGTGCTCACTTAGTCTATTTGTAACCTAAAATTTTCAGCCCTCATAAAGGAGATGCATAAGGTAGAGGGGATCCCAGTCCATTATTGAATCTTAGCTGCAAGGGAGGAGACCAGATTCGTAGCTCGTACTTGAAAACATAATATCCCCTTGAGAGGGGTCTCACAAGAACTCAAAAAAAACAAAATAATTCAATCCCTGATTACAACTGGGGGGGAGGGTGGATTCGGCTTCATACAAATCCCCAAAAACTGTTTGCTGCTCATGACGACTGGAGAGAGGGCAGGCCTGCACCAAGCCTTTTAAAAGAAGGCCCTTGACCACTACAATGTTAAGAAATCTAAGGGCTTTAGTGCTAAGATATTTCTCTTCATTAGTGATTGTTTGTGAATGCATTTTAACTTCTTTAGATTAAGATATTATTCTTGTTCGATTATTAGTGTTCTTTCTTTTTCAAACAATAACCAATGCATAAACATAAATAGACAAGAGACACAACATGTAGGCTATGAGCCAAGGCCAAAACCTCTCACTCTTTGAGAGGAAAAGCCAAACAAATTCTTCTTATAGATATTCCAATTGAAAAATACCAAGACCAAGACCCTTGACCTATTTATCCACTCCAAGACCAAGACCCTTGACCTATTTAGCCACTCCAAGACCAAGACCCTTGACCTATTTCGCCACTCCAAGACCAAGACATAGTCATCTTCCTTGATCCTTTGATCTTCAAATCATGATCCCTATAGCAACATCCAGACATAGTGATTCATCATTGAAATTCATGTTATCACTACAACACCGAATAGCACCAAGTAGCTCCAAGCATCTTAGCATCATAACATCAGTGAGAACAATACCTAGAAGTTCCAAGGATATACATTATGATATAACACTTAGCACTCATCAACACCATAGCATAGAGTATTATTCTTATTAACACAGTACTGAGACCTTTTCTGAGATTGTTGAGACTCCATGGTGTATTGCAAGCTCTTGTTGTGGTAGCATCAAACCACACATACTGAATCATAATAGAAAAATGGCCTTGGATTTTCTTGGAACCATGCTCCCAAGAGTCCCAAAGAAAAGAAATTAGATCCTGAAGAAATGATGTGGACGCAGACAAGTAGGATTAGGCCTCTGTGCTAAAGGAGAAGCTTCCAAATGCTACTAAACCCACTCAAGAGGTCGGTAACTGCATTTTTTATTATTATTTAATTATAGGAATTACAACAAGAAATTTTCCCATGAGGGACTTCTGTTGGCTTAGTTTTTGGGTTTGAATGGTATATCTTCTACCAAAATTGTTTGACCTTTCACAATCAAAACCTTTATTTTTTGGAAAGAAAAATGCGAGGAGACATGAAGAGGAATTAGGCATTTATAAAGCTCTAAACCCCCTTCATTGAGCGCATGAGGCCTATTGGGACCTTCTCGTAGGCCCCAAATTGTTTTAAAAAAAGTAAAAATAGCTTTTCCAATTGTCCTCAGACTAGACCTGCTCTTTGGGGAGTGTGCACCATTCTTTAGACAACATGAATATGTAGATTGAGAGTGTGCTCTTGAAAACACTCGATCAGGAGTATTTTGGGAGTGTACTATTGTAGATAATTGCTTGAAAGTTGAGCAAGGGGAGTGCTTCCATACAATATTTCCTTTTCCTAGGTTTTTCTTAATGGAGACTTGAATGACTAACACATCTAGAAGGATATTGTTATACACCATCTACTAACGAATCTTGAAAGATATTATGATGTGGTTTTTATTAGCAAATATCAAAGTAGACATTATTATGTGACATATAGAAGCATGTTACTTGGAGTGCCCATTTTTTGGATTTCAAGTGGAATTCTTTGTTGTTTGGTCAATTATTGTGTTTGTACATTATTAATTATCTAGATTTCAGTTTTTCTAGTTTTCTAGGCTTCCTTATCAACCTTATCTCTTTGGTGAGCTATGTACTTCATAGGTAAGGGTCTCTTTTTCATATCTACTATCCTTCACTCTTGGTCTTATATAGGTTTTTATTCTTCTAGGCTTAGTCCCTTATTTAACTTCTCTATTACTTTATCTTCCTTGTTAACTATATATTGTTTAATGACAATAATGTTTATTTCAAGGATTGAGGTTCATTTTTCTTGAATATATCCATCTCCATTTATGTCTCACTTAGAATGATGTATTGGGAACATCACTAGTAGATATTTCTATGGAGAAGGAAATATAACCAATTGAATTTTCAAAGTAATGTTTGTTATCTTGGTAACTGAGATAAAGTTGAAGATGCTGACTGTCAGGTATGAAGGGAGGATATCAGGGATGGAAAAAAAATGAAAGAAGTAGCATTTACTTGGCCTAGCAGAATTTTTCTGGGATATATTTTAAAAACATCATCCAAGAATTTTTTTACCATTTTTTTTTATATCAACAAATAATGGAACCTACCAAGAATTATTGTAGTGAACATATCAAAGTTAAAAAGGAATTTCCCTATGCCAGAGTAAAATTAGGTAATAAATAAAAGAGCACATAAGTTGAAAGTTCATTCAACAAATGTATAAATTAGGATGTGCGTACGAATGCCAAATAATGGAAAAAAACCCTTTTAGCTATTTCATCCATCCATTCTTTAGGCACTCTGTTGTCCACTATGATGTAGGCTCTAGCCTGCAGAGTAAACAAAATAAGTTGGATGATGAACACAAGCTGGTCTTTGGTTGTTTACAAGGATGATGAGATTATGGAGCAGTTGCACTAATGCTTTGCGTTGATCTTCATAACTCAATTTTTGCAGCTTCCGCAATTTGGTGTGTAGACATATTGTAAATTACCAAATTTGGCTAATAAATAATAGTTTTGTAGGCCCAAGGGTTGTCTCAATTAGTTCAACCATATGCCAAAGACATGTTTTTGATGTGCATGGCATAGGTCACAGGTTCAAAGCCAGTCGAGTCTGTCAGGGTTTCTAGCTGCTGTTACACCATTTTTTGGTCATCTAACCTATCATCATTAGATGGACCCAAGTACACCATGTAAGACCAATTTTACCCTAAGTAAAATTTCTTTCACTATGTAAAATAACTTAATAAACCACATTTATTAGGTTAGCTTTTTATGGTCTAAACAGGAAACCTAAAAGGAAATATTAAACAAACCTATATTTGTTTGATTTTCTCATGGAAATAAATGAACAAACCATATAATTAATTACACTTAATCATGTTTAATCCAAAACAAAGAAATTAATTAGATAAACCTTATTTATCTTATTGTTTTCAGGAATAATTATTTAAATCATTTAGATAATATCTTGTTAAATATGACCAACTGTACTCACAAATAATTAAATAACTATTATTTATTTGATTATCCTTCAACCACTTCCTTTAAAAAAGTAATCATTTTATTTATTTATTATTAACAAATTAAGGGATTTGACCTAAGTCAAAACACACTTTTTCCAACAACATAATAAAAATATTCCATAAAAGGTGGATCTTGGGGATTTGGATAACATTATTTTAATCATGCACCAAGATCTAGAATGACCCAACATTTTGTTATAAATAGGAGGGTTTTTCCTACCATTCTTCACCTTTTGTTGCCTATTAGATCACTCTGGATCTATACACTTGGTCACATTTTTCTACATTATTTGCTGTGTGAGCTCCCTTTGAGTTCTATCTTTGTCTGGGTTTTCTATACCAACAAGAGAGAGAGATTCTAGATCTGAAGTGCTGAGGACTTCCAAGAACCCATCCCATTGAGGAGAATTGGAAACATATTCTTGTTTTCCTCCCAGGTGCCCTTAATACAAAAAATTCTTTCAAAAATTGCTCTTGTCTTGTCTATTGGATATATGGAGCAAACCCTTCTTTTTACTGCTTAATGTCTTTCTATGCATAGATCTGGTTTTTTGCAGCTCTTGTCTTGATCAACTAACTGCAGATCTGAAGATATTGGCAGCCACTTTTGATGTTAGGGCTATTGGTTATGCGTAGCTAAAGTGGTCCTTTTTCGTACACATCGACAAAGGATTCATACTAACAATTGGCGACTCCACATGGGTTTTCAATTACGACCGCTGTCGTTTTTCATATTCCTGCATATCCAGCTACTTCAGACCCTAGGGTGACTGACATCAGCCGCAACTGAGACGGAAACTTTTCTGAAAATCTGCTGTCGAGACACCCGGAGCTTCAGGTCACACTTTTTAGCCCATAACCTGCGACCTAGACCTCCAGGTCACACTTTTCAGCCAATTTTCTGCGACCTGCACTGAAAACAGGTTAGAACCTGCGACCTGCCAATTTTTCAGCTGTTTTTCTGCAATTTTTCTGGGTTTTGCTGAAGCTTCTGTCAGGGTTTTCCAGCCTCTGTCTCCACCCGTTTAGACCTGTTTCTGATCTATTTTGCTCATCTAAGTGGGAACCTAGCCCCCTAGGGCTTCAGTACCTCCACTTTTTGTGGAAGAATTTTTAGCTGTTTCAGCTGTCTGTTTTTTCAGAGTTTCAGCCTTCCCTTTTTCAGATCTGATACCTCATTCTCAGATCCCTTTAAATTAGCTCTTCTTCCTTTCAAATCACCTCTTGTAGTTTTTGCCTGACCCTCGCCACTTTGTGACCCTCTCGTCCTTCCGCTTTTGGTCGATTTTCCTCCTTTTTTCCACCACCTTGCCTCTACCCCTGGCCGCATCCGACCTCGTTGAATTTTCTCCTTTAGATCCTCGTCCTCGATCCCAGATTCATTGCCTCTTTAGTGTACACTATATTTTTTTCCTTCTTTACATTAGTTTTGAGACCTACTTATGCATTGAATCGATGCAATATAGTCTTGAGACTAAGTTATTTCGAACATTATATATTGTTCTCTTCCAGATCTCATTTTCTATTACTTACACTTTTTTCTCTTGTTTCAAAACGAAAAAGGTTTAAAAATTAAAATTAACACACGCCACACACCACCCTAAGCGTAAGAAGAGCCTGTTTACACCGCTGTGCAAAAGACTTTAAAAATCAATTGATACTGCACCTCTCTGCCCTTGTTCCGACATTGTAATCACTTGATTTTGCACCTCCTTGCCCTTGTGGTCGTTCTTCTTCCCCTTGTGCCGTGTTTGTGTTGTCGTCATTGCGCCCCCAAGGCGCACTTCCCGGAGACTTCTTGGCCTTCACCCTCAGTTTCCGGTCGATCTACTTGCTCCGTCCCGCCGTCGTCGAGCCAGTCCTCCTCCGAGTCCACACTCCGACTCCTCTTATGATTCATTGGGTTCTCCTTCTCCTTCTGGTTCTCCCCCTGTCACATTCACTATGTCTGGTCTAGGGCCTAACGCTAGCGGTGCTCCCGGCCCTAATTCCGGAACTACTACTAGCGGAACCACCACAGGAACTACCTCGGCCGCACCCTTGCTACCGTACATTGCAGGCCTCAGCCTCCCCGATTTCAATCAGTTGATCAATGACCCTATCCGCCACGATGTTGGTTGGCCTGCTATGCCAACCAAGCTCCCCTCCGACATCCCTAAGTTCGAAGGCCTTGTTGGAGAAGATCCAACCAATCATGTCCGATATTTCCACATGTGGTGTTCCTCCAATTCCATTACCGATGACTCCATCCGTCTTCGTTTGTTCCAACGCACGCTTACCGGCGAAGCTTCTAAATGGTATGTCGACCAAGCCACCTCTTCCCATACCACCTTTGCGACCATTGCCCAAGCCTTTTTATCTTATTTCCAGCTCCCTCTCCAATACGATACTGGTACAGAGCTTTTGACCTCTTTCAAGCAAACCTCTTCGACCCGCCTTTCCACTCATGTCCAGGAGTGGCGACGAAGACGAAGCTTATGTCGAGCTCCCCCCTTCGAAGATCGGGTCTATATGGAATGGTTCCTTCGCTCTCTCTTAGCTCCCATTGGCAAAGATGTCGCCTCCCATTTCCCTCAAACTGAAGAAGCCGCCCTCCAAATAGCCTTGAAATATGACCTGATCTATGCTCAGTCTGGTTATGTTTATACCGTCCTCCCTGACCTCCCCAGGCCCGGTGGTGCTAATGCCCTGGGGGCATCTCATTCTGCCGACGGTATTGTTGGAGCCCTTTCTCATCCGTATGCTCAACCTCTTATGGGCTATGGTCTCCGTCAGGGAGGGGCCAACACCTCTAGCACTCTTCCCCCTCCCGGTAGCATGTATCCAGGATACGGCCTGCCTCCTCCTTTTGCCCAACCTTCTGCTTACCTCAATGTTGCCCAACCTAACCATTACCCTTATCCGCAGCCTGGTGCACCAGCTCCTCCAGCATATGCGCTTCCATCTCCCTTGCCTCCTCCAACCCCGCAACAGCACCTATAGCCCCCTCCAGGGCAAGTATTTGCACAGCAGGGCGCGACTAATCCCCCTTCTTCTCAAAGAAGGCGGAGAGGCAATCCAAACCAATCTGACCCTGGTACTCGTGGGCCCAATCCTCAAGGTATTGACCCTAACACCGCTAACCAGCAACAGGGCACTCAGCCCAAGCTGGACAGGCCTCTTCGCACAAATAAGCCTTGTTCGTGTTGCAGTGTTTATGGTCATTACACCCACGATTGTCCCCTCTTACCCCAGATGCGGCAGATGTGGGAGTCTCAAGCCACATTGCACGGACAACATGCCTCCCCTAATGCTCCCCCTAATGTGGCCACTACTCAACCAGCTGTGTTTACTGATCCTTTCCCTCAGCAAGGATTCGTGGCTACCCAACCACCTGACGGACAGGTCGCCACTCCACCTTCCATTTCTGGTTCCTCCGATTACCATATCCTCATGATGAACTCTGATCCATCCCCTCCCGTCGACCTTCACCTTCAAACTCGGTCTCGCCAGTACCCCAAGCCTCCCGCTCAGTCTGCCCCCGAGCCCCCTTCTTCAGGTTCTACAGAGCCTCTTTCGACATCCAATGGCCCCTTACATATCCCTCAGCCCAAAGTTGAGGTTCACACCAATATTCCTAAGGGACCATTACGTCAAAATGCTGCTTCTAGTCGAGCCGCTCATTCGTATAACATAGTAGATGATTTGGCCCAATCTCCCGCTACCATTTCCACATTGGAACTCCTCCAATCGTGCCCTTCCCAAAAGAAGGCTCTGCTATCTGCCGTGGGCGCTGTAGATCATGCTGATGACCAAATGATTGTTTTCGACGCTCATCAATCAGAACATCCTCCTCTTCCTGCTTCCGTCGCCTTCCAAATCCCAGTCAAAATCCGAAATGCCAACGTTTCTCGATGTATAATTGATGAGGGGGCATCCACCTGTGTGATGTCCGCTTCGGTTTGGAAGCAACTCAGATCTCCTGACGTGGCCCCTTCCACGATCACCCTTCGAGCATGGGACAACCACGCCTCTCAGCCGATTGGCATTTTCCATAATTGTCCTATCACCCTTGCCGGTAAGACTGTTTGCGTTGACGTCGAAGTCATCGACGCCCCCCTCGACTACAACATTCTATTGGGGCAAAGCTACACCTATGCCATGTCTGCTGTCCCATCCGCGGTTTTTCGAAAGATGTCTTTTCCTCACAATGGGAAGATAGTCACCATTGACCAGTTGACCTATCATGAGCCAAAGTCTGAGACCTCCCCTGAGACGACCATCTCTTCTGTAGCCAATAAGAAAACCGTCGATTCCTTGATCAGTGTCTCCCCCGGCGTCTACAAAGATTCCTCCCTGCTTGGAACTTTCCCTGGTATCCCCCCTCCTCCTGTCTCTGATCCCAGCTTGTCGAATGTTTGCATGATGCAATCGTCTCGGGTTTCCCTTAAGTGACCCATGTCGGTTAGTCAGCAACCTCAGACTCAACCTCGCCCACCGCAACCTGCTCCTAGCCCTTCATCTCCGCCAGCCGGACCTCCTCCTTCTGGCCCTTCTCCTACAGCTGGTATCCCTAAACCCCTTTATCCCCCTGGATTGGTTCCCCCATGCCTTAACCATCTCGGAGCCGTCCCTCCTGGTCATTACCCCGCTGGTCAGATACCTTTCCTAGCTCCCCCTCCCGGAGTCTATTCGGTCCCCGTCATGGCCACCCTTTCTCTCCCTAACCTGACCCTGGGTATACCCGTCTGGTACCTTGACCCTCCAGCCGCTACCCCTCTTGGTCACCCCAAACCCTATCTTGCTTTGACACCGGTTCAACCGGTCCCCCTCGCTTCCTCTGTTGCTACCATGCCCCCTCGCTTGGTCATCTAACCTATCATCATTAGATGGACCCAAGTAATAATTACAAGACCAATTTTACTCCTAAGTAAAATTGTTTACCATGTAAAATAACTTAATAAACTACATTTATTAGGTTGTTTATGGTCAAAACAGGAAACCCCAAAAGGAAATATTAAACAAACCCATTTTGTTTAATTTTCCTCATGGAATAATTAATTAAACCATAATTTAATTATTATTCCTAGTCATGTTTAACCCAAAAATAAAGAAATTAATTAGATAAACCTTTATTTATCTTATTATTTTCTAGGAATAATTATTTAAATCTTATTTAGATAATATTCCTTCTTAAATATGACCAAATCACCCACAAATAATTAAATAAATCATTATTTATTCGATTATCTTTCAACCACTTCCTTAAAAAGATAAATAAATCATTTATTTATTTATTTTTGACAAATAAAGGGATTTGACCCAAGTCAAATACTTTTTCCCTCCAACAAATATAATTAAATATTCCATAAAAGGTGGATCTAGATTTGGTTAACATTATTTTAATCATGCACCAAGATCTAGAATGACCCAATATTTTGTTATAAATGGGAGGGTTTTTCCTACCATTCTTCACCTTTTGTTGCCTATTAGATCACTCTGGATCTATACACTTGGTCACATTTTTCTACATTATTTGCTGTGTGAGCTCCCTCTGAGTTCTATCTTTGTCTGGTTTTTCTATACCAACAAGAGAGAGAGATTCTAGATCTGAAGTGTTGAGGACTTCCAAGAACCCATCCCATTGAGGAGAATTGGAAACATCTTCTTGTTTTCCTCCCAGGTTCCCTTAATACAAAAGTTCTTTCAAAAATTGTTCTTGTCTTGTCTATTGGATATATGGAGCAAACCCTTCTTTTTACTGCTTAATGTCTTTCTATGCATAGATCTGGTTTTTTGCAGCTCTTGTCTTGATCAACTAACTGCAGATCTAAAGATATTGGCAGCCACTTTTGATGTTAGGGCTATTGGTTATGCGTAGCTAAAGTGGTATTTTTTCGTACACATCGACAAAGGATTTATACTAACAGCTGCTGTTGTGGTTGGTATTTGTCCTGCTCTCCATGGTGGTATCTGGTTGTTTACAAGGATGATGAGATTGTGGAGCAGTTGCACTAATGCTTTGAGATGATCTTCATAACTAAACTTTTGCAACTTCCACAATTTGTGTGTAGTCATATTGTAAATTCCAAAATTTGGCTAATAAATAATAGTTATGTAGGCCCAATGGTTGGATCAATTAGTTGAACCATCTGCCAAAGGCATGTTGTTGATGGGGATGGAATAGGTCACAGGTTCAAAGCTAGTCGATTCTGTCAAGGTTTCTAGCTACTGTTGTGGTTGGTGATTGTCCTGCTCTCCATCTGGATATTTGCAGGAAGGGGAGGGGGATCTTGGGAGGTTTTCTTGGAAAAAAAAAGATATCGATCCTTTTAATATGAACCATGAATCATGATGTAATTTCTCATGATTTATCATTTAAGAAGTAAGATATTGAAATATATTTTCATGTATACTGTTTTATATCTTCTTTATCTTTTGAGTTTTCATTTTCTTTTTGAAAATTTCTATTTTTTGGGATTCTCACTTCCTAGTTCCTAATTTTTTTTCCATCTGCATTCTTGCTTCTGGAAACATTGTTATCAGCTACATGCATAAGAGAAATTAAAAGTATTTATGTGTTTGCATCAATTATTTTTCAGCATTATTAAGAGCAGTAACAATACAAAGACTAATTTTCCCTCCTTTAAAAACTAATAAGCATAATGGGGACTTATTGCACATTTTATGGATTGCCTTGTTTTTTTGGCTTGGGTTGTCATCATCATTGTTTGAGCTTATCACTGGCAGAATGATTAAGTGAGGGAGCTGCTCTAAGCACCTATCCTAGTGCCTAAGTAGCACTTTGTTAGCATCGACTTAGTCACTTATTCTCTTTGAACCATCAATGCACAATCTAATCTCCTTGACTTTTAACTGTCTTTCATTGAACTGGGAAAGTTGGAAAATGCGGTCAAGCTTGCAACAATTTTGTATCCTTAACTCAATATCAACATCCCTCTTGTCTTCCTCATGCTTCACTACTCACTTATCAAACTATGCCATAGATTTTTCCATTGCCTCCCTGATGATTTCTCTCACCTCCAACTTAAAAATTAGAGTATTATCATCTAGTCGTTGAAATCTCTCACCCACACTGACAAGTGACTCATGAATTTATTATTAGAGGAGCACATGTTCATGGAAATTTTTCACTTCCCACAGGAATGCTTAGTATCATTCCACGTGGAGGACTCTTCCTGCCTATGAACATATTTCTTGTCAATTCGGACTGTCTCCTCAGAGGAGTCCCATCAAATCCCATCGTTTTTAATTATGAAATTGACAGGCAGGACCCTCTTCCCTCACAGTTCATTGAGGAAGCATTTGGGATTTGCTCATCTCCTTTCTATCCTTATTTTGATTTCTAATGGCCAATAATGCAAAGAGAAAGTGAATTAACAAGTCCAGTTCTTCTCCAGGTGTGAGAACAAATAGAAACTTCATAAGAATTAAACTATGATTTATACTACTGACTAATGGCTGCCACCATTGTCGCAAATTATGGAAGGATTTTCAAATCAGTCCATAAATTTGATGACCTGCAACTTAAGGCATCCCGCCTTAATCTTTCAAATTGAAAAAACTGGGACATCTATGTCAGCTCCCCAAAGCCTAGTGATTTTTCGAAGTCTCAACATTTTTACTTACTATTAATTTCAATAATTCATTATTCTTCCTTTGAACCTCAGGTTTTGAAAATCCTGATGTCATATACTTTCCACTCAATGGCATGTTAGAAAGCCAATCAACAACTTTGTCGGTTGCTCTTGTAGCATAATGAATTTATTTCTAACCTTTCTGCTGAAACCTCCTTTTAATCCATTTACATTGGGGGTTCAAACTTCCAAATTCGAGAATAAATGAATTTTTTCATCACAAAATTGATTATAATATGAGAATTCCACTCCATTCCATTGGCACTCTTTCCTGCTTGATTTTTGATGTTGATTCCTATTTTTTCCATATAGACTGCAATCATCTCCCCATTCTTGCTCGTTATTACCCTTCCACTAACTTCTCTTCTGGGATATGTTTTTGCAACCCTAGCAATATTTGGGTGGGTGGGGGGGGGGGGGGGGGGGGGGGGGATCTGGGAGGTTTTATTACCAAAAAAAAGCTATCAATCCTTTTATGGAGCAGTTTCACTAATGCTTTGAGATGATCTTCATAACTAAACTTTTGCAGCTTCCACAATTTTGTGTGTAGTCATATTGTAAATTCCAAAATTTGGCTAATAAATAATAGTTATGTAGGCCCAATGGTTGGCTCAATTAGTTGAACCATCTGCCAAAGACATATTGTTGATGGGGATGGCATGGGTCATAGGTTCAAAGCCAGTCGAGTCTATTAGGGTTTCCAGCTGCTGTTGTAGTTGGTGATTGTCCTGGTCTCCATCTAGATATTTGGGGGAAGGGGAGGGGGATCTTGGTAGGTTTTCTTAGAAAAAAAAATGTTATCAATCCTTTTAATATGAACCATGAATCATGATGTAATTTATCATTCTTTATTGTTTAAGCAGTAAATTATTGAAATATATTTGCATTTATATTGTTTTATATCTTCTTTATCTTTCAAGTTTTCTTTTTTCTTTTTTGAAAATTTCTATTTTTTGGGATTCTCACTTCCCTGTTCCTAATTGTTTTTCCATCCGCATTCTTGCTTCTGGAAAAATTGTTATCAACTACATGTATAAGAGGATTTCAGAGTATTTATTTTGTTTGCATCAATTCCTTTTCGACATTATTAAGAGAAGTAACAATATAAATACTATTTGTCCCTCCTTTAACAACCAATAATCATAATGGGGACTTATTGCACATTTTATGGATTTCCTTGTTTTTTTGGCTTGGGTTTTCATCATCATTGTTTGAGCTTATCACTAGCAAAATGATTAAGTGAGGCAGCTGCTCCAGGAACCTCTCCCAGTGCGTAAGTATCACCTTATTGGCATCCACTTAGTCGCTTGTTCTCTTTGAACCATCATTGTACAATTATAATCTCCTTGACTTTGAACTTAGTCTTGCATTGAACTGGGAAAGCTAGAAAATGCGGTCAAGATTTCAACAATGTTCTATCCTTAACTCAATATTAGCAACCCTCTTGTCTTCCTTATGCTTCGCTACTCACTTAGCAAACTATGCCATAGATTTTTCCATTTCCTCGATTATTTCTCTCACATCCAATTTAAAAAACAAAGTATTATCATCTAGTCACTGAAATCTCTCACCTACACTAAAAAGTGACTCATGAATTTATTGTTTGAGGAGCACATGGTCATGGAAAATTTTCACTTCCTACATGGTTGCTTAGTGTCATTACACGTGGAGGAATCTTCCTGCCTATGAAAATATTGCTTGTCAATCCGAACTATCTACTCAGAGGAGTCCCATCAAATCCCATCGTTTTTAATTATGCAATTGACAGGCATGACCCTCTTCCCTCACAGTTCGTTGAGGGAGTGTTTGAGTTTTTCTCCTCTCCTTTCTAGCCTTCTTCTAATTGCTAATGGGTAATAGAGACTGAGATAATGCAGAGAGAAAGTGAATTAACAAGCCTAGTTCTACTCCAGGTGTGAGAACAAACAGAAACTTCATAAGAATTAAGCTATGATTTATAATACTCACTAATGGTTGCCACCATTTTTGCAAATTATGGACGGATTTGGAAATCAGTCCATAAATTTGATGTCCTGCAACTTAAGGCATCCTGCCTTAATCTTTCTAATTGAAAAAAATAGGACATCTATGTCAACTCCCCAAGGCCTAGTTTTTTTTCGAAGTCTCAACATTTTGACTTACTATTAATTTCAACAATTCATTATTCTTCCTTTGAACCTTAGGTTTTGAAAATCCTAATGTCATATACTTACGACTCAATGGCATGTTATAAATCCAATCAAGAACCTTGTTGGCTGCTCTTGTAGCATAATGAATTCTATTTCTAAACTTTCCGCTGAAACCTCCTTTTAATCCATTTAAATATAGGGTTCAAACTTCCAATTCGAGAAGAAATGCATTCTATCATCACAAAAGTGATTATAATATGAGAATTCCATTCCATTCCATTACCACTCTTTCCAGGCTAGGCCTAGCAAAAATTTAACTCCACTATAAGATCCCTCGTTCCTGCTTTATTTTTTATGTTGATTCCTATTTTTTCCATATAGACTGCAATCATCTCCCCATTCCTTCTCGTTATTACCCTTCCACTAACTTCTCTTTTGGGATCTCTTTTTGTAGCTCTATCAAAATTTGACTTGAATTGTCCTCCCTTTGGGGGTTCCATTTCGACCTCTTGGGAGTGGTTCGCAGTTAAAATTGAAAACTAGTGCCAAAACCCACCTTGGATAGCTCATATGATGGAGAAGATATTTTTTTTGGATTCCTCTTTCCAAGAGGTGCAATATTGATCTAAAGATCATCTTTTATGGATGAGTAGAAGTGAGTTTTGAATTTATTCTCTTACACATGTGAAAATATTTAAGGTTGGCCTGAAGTCTAATGTAGGCTCATAAGCCTTAATGGATGTGTCTCCACGCTCAACGAAGGATATAAATATGAGAGGCCTATTCAAAATATTGGACATCATCAATCATCACATATTTCTCTCCTCTCATCATTGGTTCGTACAAAACTTGGAGCTTCTCTCTCTCTACCTCACACATGTGGATGAAGGACAGATTTCAGGGCAAAATTTCGGATATATTTTAGGGCTGAATTGCAGAGCGTTGACCAAGGGTCAACCTTGCTCCCTTTGTTGCATTTTTTAGGTAGGAAGTATGTAACAATATGGTGGTGAATCTAAATCAAGCTTGAAAAAATCAACCAACACATTATCATTCTCAAGTTGTCACATTGCATTTCAATTTCCAGCTCTCATTTGTGTGTCAAGTGTATAAGTATTTTTGAACAAATTCACATTTTTTAATCCAATATTTCTTTCATATCCAAGTTGTTGGTAATAATTGTGCCACATTGTGATATCCTAGTATTTTGTGGACTTCTTGATTTGGTTTCAGTGAATTTGCATAGCACACCGAGTTGCTTAGATCAACAAGTTTTTAAATTAAATTGAATTAATTGACCACCCACATAGGCCAGTGACCTTGAATGCCTTTAATGAGACTTTATTTCTTTAGTTGACACAATATAGGCATTGTAACAAACCAAACTACTTTTTTTGGCTACTTCTTTCTTGGCATGGCGTGTGTTGATCTTCCTTGGTATATTTTTCCATGATGGCATCTTGTTATGAACCAGAAAAGAAATTAGGTATCCCAAATGATTGATGATAGTTTAAATTCAAGTATTCCCTACCACTTATTCTAAAGCTAAATTTTGCCCATGCATATAGTGACTACCCAAATCCCAGGAGTGAGGAATTTTTTGTGGTAGCAAGAGACTAGACTTGGCCTTTCAAGAGTCTAGGAAGGAAGAATTTCTAGTGGGTAGTTAGAGACCAAACTTGCCTATTGCAGTTAGATATTATATTTATATCATGCTAATATTTGTAGGTATTTAGGATATAATAGGTATTTAGTCAAAGCTCTATAATTCTTGAGATCTGACAAAATGGTTCACCTGAAAACTTTAACAAATAGGAATTAAGGAGTGAAGTTTCCCCAACTATCTTCTCAAATCAGAAAAATGCAATAATACAATAAAATCAACAACTTTTAGTGTAGGTAATCCATCATTTTTTTTGTTTTTGTTGTCAAAATATCTCTTATATTTGTAGAAAAGTATTTACAAAAAGTAAATAAAAAGGTGGAAGTGTATATACAATGGATCTTATATCAGTATCCTCTTATGTTAGACTAGCAAAGAAGAAATAAAGTCTGTATAGGTTACTGAATATAAATATTGAGCATCTCTTATCAATAATTCACCCTCAGTTAATATCTAGTCATGTACCTCATTACACCACATGGAACAAAAAGTAGATAGATAACTAAATTTTTTCTCAAAAACAAACTTACACTTAATCTTCCTAGGGAAAAAAGAGCAGAGACTCTCAATCACTGCCAAATCCCAATGAAGGAAGAGTGGACCAGATAGCTACAATTACCAAACAAGGCAACACACTAGTGAGCCCGGTATTGAAGGAGAACTAAATACTGGTCTTGATTATCTTTCCAAACATATTAGAAATAGTGTAATTTATGTGCTCACCTGTCTTCTAGATCAACCGAAACCCCATCTTGTATTGAGAGTTGGAGTAATAGATTCTTCTAAAGCAACAAATGTTAACGCCTTTGTGGTTGATACTAACTGCAAGGACTAACCAAAGATCCACCTCGCATCCCTGCAAAATAGACTTGATGTCACAATGTTAGTTTTCAACACGTTGGGCGAGGGATGAGCCCCCAATCCTTGTGGAATATTATTCTTCCCACCATACTTTGACCATAGGTATGATTGCATGGTCTCCTCTAGATGCTAAAATTGAGTCTTACTAGGCAACCAAAAAGATACATAATAAATGTGTGAGGCATAGAGGATCTGTCCATCCCCCTTGTTAACATCCCATCTAATGAGAGGTCCTTATGATGCCAAAATAAAGGGTTACTCTAAAATTGTTGAAGACATGGTACACCAATCCTGGATAGCCACTGGTGAAATCCCCACTTCAAAATTTCAAATGCAATGCCTAGATACTTGAAAATTACCCTAGATCGAACATAAGCCTGAGCTGTGGGAATATAGTAGGTTGAGAGTCTAACTATAACAACTCAAAAATTTTCTCGTGGTCACTAACCACAACATCCAATGTAGAGCCAAAGATGTGCAAACAAGTATGAGCACCATCAACCAAGCTCTACTTAACACTCATAGAAATAAAGGATCCATTAGAAAACTGATTTTTGATCATGTCTTACCCATCAGGATGTAAGATGTCCTTCACTTGCCCCTGAATGCTAACAAATTCAAATAGGTGAGCCAAGGCATCCATTTGCAAATATACAAATCCGGGGTAAAGGGGCACCCTTGACAAATAGATTGATTTAGAAAAATTTCAAGGGATAATGAGTTACTAACAAGAAGAAATGTCGATGCATTAGGGAGTAGTGTGTTTACCATGGCCACACATCGTGGTCCAAAGTACAAGAAAAACCAACATGTCTGTGATGAAGGTCCAATCTACAGAAAACAAGGCTGCTAGCCACTATCTCAAGCCCATTCCAAGGCCTCTCAAGTATAGATTACGTGTCTAGAATAATTGGACCCTGTACAAAACCTGTCTGCTCTTGTTGAACTACCTTCCATGCAATTGAGATTCATTTGTTTAGATGCAATCTTGTATGAGACACCAAGTAATGAGGCTCCAACCTCCAATGGTTCCCCTAGATACATTCTTGGTAATGCGTTTATTAAGGCCTTGATTGAGAGACTTAGATAACCTTTTAGAAGAGAAATTTCCAGCTGTCAAACAATAGAAATAATCTTGTATTGTGTTCAACATGGCCTTGTAGAAATTAGAACGAAGGCCATCCATTCCTGATGAAAAAATCACAACAAAGGCCATCCATTCCCGATGACTTGCTATTCTTAATAAAACTAAGAGCTAAAAAATCCCCTCTCTTTCGAGAAGTCACTATCCAATTTGACTCAATCAATATACCAATAGAAAGAAATCTTGCATGGAATGACTCTATAATGAGCGTTCCTGACATCCAACACATGATCCATAAAATAATTAAGAGAAAATATTTTGAAAATGTAATTGGAACATGCCTTTGAACTTTGTTTGATCCTCTGCAAGAGATCCATCCCGTTGATGCAAACCAAGAATATTGTAACTGTCACGTTTCTTTTCAAGTAGTCAATGTAGACTTTGGAATTTGGATCCCACATCCTCTTCAAAAATCCAATCCCTCATCCTCTTCAAAAATCCACTATAATCGAGAGTTCACCTTAGCACCCCTTGTAATGCAATCCCTTTAATTACAAACTGTCATTTCCCCTTGAAGGACCACATTGTAGAGATCCCTCTCAAGGAAAATTTATATTTCCTTTAGTGTAAGCAGAGCATCCTGCAACTCTTTTAAGTATTTTACTTTTGCGGGTCATCATTTATCTCACCCATTCTATTACAAAGAATACATTTCTCATACCCATCCTTATTTTTCCTCTGCTTTTCAAGATGATGTCATGATTTGAAATATCACATCCATGTAGTGTGGTCATCTGTTTTCTTTGAATTTACCCCATTAAAGCATTGGTATCACATATTGTTAAAATGGACCTATGGTAATTTTTATCACTCAGAAAAAGTGAAACATCATTTGAAATAGTCTTAGAGGTTCATTTGTCAAAGGTATGGTCATAGATTTCAAATGTCATTAGTTGGTAAAGGATTTTTTTCTTTTCTTTTTCATATTAGCCTATCCTAAGGTCCAAACCCACCCCCATTCAAGTCTTTTCATGTCACATCAGTCATTATTTCCTGACATATTCCATTTCCAAGCTTATAAATCTGAAAAGGTCAATTTAGCCAAGATTTCTTGTTTTCGTAGCGAATTACACAGTAAAAAGGTAGTTTTTGCTATGAAACTGCTAATACTTTCGTAGTGAAACTGACCAGAAATGAACTAACTACGCTATGAAAAGGGGTTTTTCTGTCTGTATTTTCAAATTCGGTGCTAGGTGCCAGTCAATGATTAGAAGGGTTAGAGTGGGTGTCAGTCGAGTCAGTTAGGGTTAAGCCAAGGTACAATGGTCATGGTTGAGGTCATTATTACTGTTTTTAGCATGTATGAGTCATGATTAAGCCATGAGATGTCATCTAAACTTTTAAATATTTCCTAATTGAGTCTTGTGTCATTCTTCGCTCCATCTTGGCATGTTGTTGAGTTCAGGTGAGCCGTTTCACCAAGCCAAGTTGGTTGCTAGAATTTTCAAGAAATTGCAAATGTCATTGATCAAGCGAGGTAGAAAAGGTATAAAAGCACCATGGCTGCAAAGAGGAAGACCAACAAAGGAGGCCACTATCTCAGATATGAGCCATCAGACATGAATTTGTTGAATGAAGACCCAACTACCTTAGAATTTTTCAGAAGAACAGGGTGTTTACAATTTTTCCAAATATTGCAAGGGTGCCATGTGCAGGTTTCTAAGGATTTTGCCATCAGTTTCAATGGGATAGCTTCAAAGGTGGGGATGTTAAACCTCACAGTAACACCAGAAAACATTGTCGCAGCAACAGGAATTCCTAGAGGAGGAGAACAATGGTTCAAAGGTTTCAAGTTCACTATGCAGGAATGTAAGGAATTTATCAAGCCAGAGCATAGTGAGATTGATTTCACAAATGCCATCCCAAGGAGCTACATGAAAGACAACTTCTCAAAGCTGCTGCTAATAATTCAGAAATACTTCACTTGTGAAGGGAGGTACCACATGGTTTACTCACACCATTTCAAGCTTCTGCTACATTTTTTTGGTAAGAGGTCTCTCGATTTACCTTTTTACTTATACAAAAGCTTAGATAAACTGTTAGACAAAGTTCAAGCCAAATCTGAAGGAAATGAAACCTCACTTTTTCATCATGGTTTAATCAAGTTGCTGGTATTAGAAGAGTGAAAAATATTAGATAGACACTGGTCATATTTTCTATTTGTCAATGGTTTTGAAATGGATTCCATCACTCCTAAAAGAACTCCTAAACCTATAGATATCCCATCACCTTCTGTGGCAGAGAAAAGTGAGTTAGTGATCATGGAGACAAAGCCATTGCAAAAAGTTGATACACCTTCTGTTACACCTGCAAAACAAAAGCAACTAGTGAGAAAACATGGCAGCAAGAGGGTTACAAGAAGGAAAATAGTGGCTAAAGGTAACTTAGAAGACATTCTGCATTCTATTGATATTGAAGAAACTCCCATAGTCCAAGCTGAAGATATAGATGAGGGAGGAAAGAAGATCAAGAAAGCCAAAACAACTAAAAAGTTAGAGTTTGAAGGTGAGGATGCATGATTCATGTTTCAAGCTAGGAAACCAATTACAAGACATGCTAGAAAGCCCTTGGAAAGTATTAAGAAGCTCAGAAGGTCACTGAAACTGTCCAGCCACCACCAAGCATCATTGACCTTTCCTCACCTACAAAAGAAGAATCAATCATTAAAAAAGGAAAGGAAAAGATAAAATTATTGAAAAAACAAAGATTGAGGTCCTTAAGGAGCAGTTGAAGCTGGAAAATGATGAAATATCAGTCTTGAAGAAAGAGGCAAGGAAGCACAAGGTTTAGAAGGTAAAATTTGAGAAAATGAAAGAGATTTGGGAAGAGTAGGTTAATAGTGTGTCAAAGACCTTAGATAACACACAAAAATTAATCAAATGGACTCATCCATTGAGAGGAGAGGTGAATCATATAAGAAAAATGAACTTGCACTTGAAATCTAAGAATAGGACACTGAAGGACCAAGTCAAAGACATTCAATAGAAGTTAGAATTGATTCATGAAGAACTGGAGAAGAATCTTAAAGATGACTGTGGTTGAGGAGCCCATAGCTCAACTAATCATTAATGAAGGAGAAACACCTCAAGGGTCTTAAGTTGAGTTTGAATGTGTTTTAGAAGGTTCATGGAATGTTGAAGACCAAGTTTGTACAACTGGAGGTCACTTTTTGGATAAAATTTTGAAATCTGGAAATGCTGCAGTTTTTCATAGTTTCGTAGTGTTTCCTAAGCTTAAAGCCAGTAAAACGCTACGAAAATTTCTGAAGTAGCCTATTTTCTTCCAAAAGAACTTTGGCAGTTTTCAAGGAGGGAGAATGGTGGTGATGATGTGTCATGTCTTGGTTGACACCATGGAACAACAAAGGAGTAGAGTTTCTGTTGGCAATATGATGCAATGAGTTGTCCTTGATGGCAACCTACTTGATGGATTTGTCCTTGATGGAAACCGACTTACTGAAGTTGTCTTTGGATAGCAACCCATGTATTACAAATGTAAGAATGATGTATCTACAGAAAAGAATTCCAGAGAAATGATAAATATAATATGTCACAATGTATACGTGCTTTTGTAAAGGCCAAGTCGTGTATACACGCAGATAAGTACGTCCCAAGTCGCGTATGCCCTTTTGCGCTCCAAAATTATAATACCAAGGGGCATTACCATGGTTTTGGAACACAGTATTGAGCACTCTATGGTTTAATTGATTCTGTCCAAGAATACCATTGGAATTTGTGTGGTTTTGACTCATGGTATTGGTAAAAGCTAAATCTATTTAAGGAGAAGAAGATCATAGTGCAAGGTGTGCATGTGTAAGGGTTGTTGATGGATAAATTTCTCTAACGAATATCTGCATGGATGAACTCTGTTCTTAATTGATAGATCTGAATCTATGATGCACCCATGGATATAATGATGGTTCAAGATCTCTAGATCTGACGATGATGAATCTCTGGTTTGATCGACTAACGAAAGCATGAAGAACTGGCGCAAGTCTGCTGAAGAAAGTGAATAAATTTGGGTAAGTTTTATAGATCTGGTCTGTTCTACAAAATTTATTTTTTACAGATCTATACGCTAGTTGGTTTCAGAAAAAGCGCGTATATACGCAGGTTCTCTTCATGAAAAGCGTGTATGGAAGTTAGGGTTTCTGAAGAATAAAATACACATAAGTATACGCGGTTTGGTGTGCAGGAAAGCACGTATATACGCGGCTTCAGTGAAGAAAAGTAGCATATTCTATTTGAAATTAATGAATGTTCAGGGTTGAGTTTGTATCTGCATATCTATTCTGAAGTCTAGGTTATTTCTGATATTCTGGTTACAGTGGTCTCACTGTTCTGTTTGAAGTATTGGGCAAAGTATGTTTGTTGATGTTAAGTGAAGGGTTGTATTGAAGCTGTTTGATTTGGTATGAAAATTGATGAAACATGGTCTGCAGTGGGTCTGAGGGTTGAAGTAGAAGCTTTCTGCCAGTAGAAGCTAGTGTTGAAATCAGGGGGTCGAAGCTCCCTTCCAGGAGAGGCTGGTAAACGAGATTAGGGGGTTGGAGCTCCCTTCCAGTTGCAGCTGGAAAACAAGAGAAGGTTGCAAACTTCTGCAGGTAGAAGCCTGCGTACTGGTATAAGTCTGCATCAGTATAACATTGTAAAAGGTCTTCTATATAATAAAGATTGAAAACAGAGATGATAGCAGCGGTGGTTTTCTCCCGAATTGGGTTTCCACCTTAAATATTGGTGTTCATGTGTGTGATGCTTTATTCTGTTGATTACTGTTCATAACCTGATACATAACTGATAAATTTGTTTATAAGATTTCTTCTGAGAATTTTCTCTAAATCTGGAAAGTTAAATCAGTATACGCTAGTTTCCTTCTGCATTTCCGCATGCATACACTAGTTTCGTTCATAAAAATCGCGTATGGAAATCTGCTCAGAAAAATTTGAATTTATATTATAAGCTCTAAATATTGATTCACCCCCCCTCTCAGTATTTTTCCCAACAATTGGTATCAAAGCAGGTCCTTCTGAAAAAGCTTATCCGTTAGAAGGAAGATCAAGCAAGATGAGCAATCACGATGGAACAACATCTATCGGGCCTCCGCTCTTTAACGGAAACAATTTAATCTTCTAGAAAACAAGGATGAGATCCTATCTTCAGTCTCTGGGAGCAGATGTATGGGTAATTTTTGAAGGAGGATATCAATATCCAGCTGCAGTACCAACAGATTCGACGGAAAGAAAGAATTATGAAACCAATGCAAAGGCGGTCATTGCTCTATTGGGAAGTCTAACTGAATCAGAATTTGTCAAAGTCATGCAGCTGAATACAGCAAAGGCAATATGGGACAAAGTCATTCTAAGTTATGAAGGTGATGCAAAGGTAAAAAGTGCTAAACTCCAAACTCTCAGAATTCAATATGAGAATCTAAAAATGGATAATGAGGAGAGCATTGAAAATTTCTTTTTTCTTCTTGATGATATTGTAAATTGTATGAGAAATCTGGGAGAAACAATAACCGAATCCACTCTGTTTGAGAAAATTTTAAGATCACTAACGACAAAATTTGAGTCAAAAGTTTCTGCTCTTGAAGAAAAGCAGGATCTTCAAAATATTACTATGGTGCAACTTCATGGCATACTAACTTCATATGAAATGAGAAGAGGAGGACCATCTGAAGTCAAAGAAGCAGTATTTAGAACTTCTACAAAAGGGAAGGAAGTACAAAAAACAGAAGGATCAAGATATATCTCAGAAGAAGATGAGATAAACTTTGTAAAGAAACTTCAACTTGGCACAGGACGGTTCAGAGGTAAGATTCCTTTCAAATGTTTTGATTGTGGAAGAGTTGGTCATTATGCTGCTAAGTGTCCTCATAAAGAAACACATAAAAAGGGGAAGGAAGTAGCAAGAAGGAATAAGAATCAGTTTAGCACTAGAAAAAGTTACTATACTCATGAAGACAGTGATGGGTTATCTGATAGTGAGGAAGAATGTGAACAAGATCTTAGACTTCTCATGGCATTTTAAAAAGAATCTAGAGAAGAAAAGGATACTTTTGTGGATGCTCTAAAAGACAATGATTTTCTTGATGAAAACAATCAACTCAAAATATGCTTAGAAGAGAGTAAAATAACCATAGAAACTCTGAAAAACCAGCTTGAAGAAAAAGAGAAACACAATGAGAAATTAGAGTGTGAAGTAGTAAGTCTAAGAAAAGAACTTGAGAAAGTAAAGACTCTGAATCTTAGATTTGATAAAGGATATAAAACCTTAGATGAGATTATCAAGGTACAATGTTCTCCCCTTATAAAGACAGGTCTTGGATATATCGGAGAATCTTCTCAGGCTTCAACACCAAATTATCTAAAAGCAGCTACAACTAGTATACAACATGCTGCCACTCAGCAAGGGAATAAAGAATCTTTACAGGTAAAACATGATCATCTCAATTCAAAGAACACTAATAGGAATATCTTTCAAAGAAACACAAATCAACAGGTAAATTCAAGTAGGAGATTTCATGATCGCAGAAATTTCTTCTTCAATGGACAATGTTTCTCATGTCACAATTTTGGTCATAAAGCTGTTCAATGTGTTGCATATAAAACCATCATGACAAGAGAAGCAAGAAAGAAAAGGATTGATATTGAAACAAAGAAGAATACCTATAACAATTTTTCTCCTCTTCAAAATGAAGTTGAATGTGCTTATTGCAATAACTTTGGCCATGAAGAATCTGAATGCAGGAGCAAAATTCAGCCAAAAGAACATGTTCCTTCAAGCTCCAAAGTATGGAAAAAAAAGGAATTACAGGTTGAAAATTGTGGCATAGCGTTATTTGCAGAAGGTGAAGAAAATCAATGGTACATTGATAGTGGATGCTCAAGACACATGATAGGTGACAAAAACAAACTTCTTGCATATAGTGCTCTAGAAAAGGAAAAGAATGTTACATTTGGAAATGATACTCCTGCGGTCATTAAGGGAAAAGGGTCTGTTTTTCTAAAAGAAAAGGTGAAAGCTAATGATGTCATGTATGTGGATGGATTAAAGCATAATATGTTAAGTGTAAGTCAAATGTGTGATCAAGGAACTGAAGTTGTCTTTAGTTCAAAAGAATGTGTGGTACATGATCTTGATACAGGTAAAGAAATTATAAAAGGAAAAAGAACTCCAAGAAACCTGTATGTATTGAAGAACTGCAAAGAACAATGTTACTTGAGTAAATCTTCAGAAAACTGGCTATGGCATAGAAGGTTGGGGCATCTGAGCTTCTCTCAAATCAACAAATCAGGCAGACTTAAAGTTGTTCGTGATCTTCCCAATATTACTCTACCTGAAAGTATCATATGCAAATCTTGCCAATTCAGTAAGCAAACCAGAGTGCAATTTAATGCCAAGGAAGGATCATCAAGTAAGCCTCTTGAACTCATTCATACTGACATATGTGGACTTGTGAAGAAAAAGTCACCACGTGGTGAACAATACTATATCTTATTTATTGATGATTTCTCTAGAATGTGTTGGATTGGGTTGATTAAACACAAAGATGAAGCATTTGAGAAATTTTATATCTTCAAAGCACTGGTTGAAAATGAATTAGATCTAAAAATCAAGTGTCTTAGATCTGATCGAGGAGGAGAATATACATCAGATGAATTCCTAGAATTTTGTGAACAACATGGCATAAAAAGACAGTTTTCTGTAGCTGGCACTCCACAACAAAATGGCGTAGCAGAAAGAATGAATAGAATAGTTCAACAAATGGCTAGAGCTATGCTTGATGATTCTGGAACACCTGACACATTTTGGGGAGAAGCAGCACATACAGCGGTAAATATTCTTAACAAGGCACATGTTCGTGTAAATAGTGATAAAACTCCATATGAACTCTGGTATGGTAATCCTCCCACTGTGAAGCATTTTAGAGTTTTTTGAAGCAAATGCTTTATCAAAAATAATGATGAAAAACTTGGCAAGTTTGGACCCAGAGCAGATGAAGGAATACTTCTTGGTTACTCCTCTAGGAGTAGAGCATATAAATGTTACAATAAAAGACTTCGGAAGATTGTTGAATGTATTGATGTTGTTATTGATGAGTCTCTTGTAGCTCCAAAAGAAGAAAAACAAACAACAGATGAAGACGATGATGACATATATCCTTATACATCAAATAGAAATGATATTGACAGTGAACCCAATGAAGAACCCGAAGATGAATTATCTGAAAAAGCTCCATCCAAATATGTTCAAAAGAATCATCCAGAATCTCAAATTTTGGGAGAAAAGGGATCAGGTGTACAAACAAGAAGGACTCTTGTGGAATCTTCTAGCTATCTGGCATTTCTATCCACTATTGAACCACAAAATTTCAATCAAGCTAGCAAAGATGAATGTTGGATTCAAGCCATGAATGAAGAGCTTGATCAAATTGAAAAGAATCACACTTGGGAATTAGTACCAAGACCTCATGACAAAAATGTCATTGGAACTAAATGGATATTCAAAAACAAGTTAAATGAGAATGGGGATGTTATAAGAAATAAAGCTAGACTTGTTTGCAAAGGGTATGCTCAACAAGAAGGTATAGAATTTTAAGAAATGTTTGCTCCTGTAGCTAGACTTGAAGCCATAAGAATGTTTCTTGCTTTTTCAAGCTTCCAACAAATCAAAGTTTATCAAATGGATGTTAAATCTGCTTTTCTCAATGGTGATCTAGAAGAAGAAGTTTATATAGAGCAACCAGAAGGATTCATTTTGGGAAATGATGAAAAACTTGTTTGTAAACTTAAAAAGGATCTATATGGTCTCAAACAAGCTCCAAGGGCATGGTACTATCGTCTTGACAAATATCTTCATCAACAAGGATTTTCTAAGGGGTCTGCTGATAGCAACTTATACATAAAAACTGAAAATGATAAACTACTGATTGTGGTTGTATATGTTGATGATATCATTTTTGGAAGTAATGAAGAGTCTATGAGTCAGAAATTTGCTTCTGATATGCAGCAAGAATTTGAAATGTCTTTACTTGGGGAACTAACATTCTTTCTTGGCTTGCAAGTGCAACAAACAACAGATGGCATATTATTATCACAAGAAAAATATCTTAAGCAAATTCTAAAGAAGTATGGCATGGAAGAATGCAAACCTGTAAGTACACCAATGATAACCGGATGTAATCTCAGTTCACATGATGATTCTCCCACGGTGAATCAACAGGAATACAGATCTATGATAGGAAGTCTACTTTATCTCACTGGGACTAGACCAGACATTATGCATGTAGTTGGGATTGTTGGACGATTCCAAGCTAATCCAAAAGAGTCTCACCTTCAGGCTGTCAAAATAATATTCAAATATCTACAAGGAACTCAAGACTTTGGACTATGGTATCCAAAGAATGTTGATCTCACTCTTCATGCTTACACTGATGCAGATTGGGCTGGAAATTTTGATGATCGGAAAAGCACTAGTGGTGGTGCATTCTATATGGGGCCCCGGTTGGTATCTTGGTTCAGCAAGAAGCAAAGCTCTATTGCCTTATCTACAGCAGAAGCAGAATATGTGGCTGCCGCATCATGTTGCACTCAACTTCTTTGGATGATGCAAACCTTACAAGACATTAAAATCAAATGTTCACCTCCTATCTCCATTATGTGTGATAATACAAGTGCCATTAGTATCTCAAAGAATCTTGTTATGCATTCCAAGACCAAGCACATTCCCATCAAGTATCACTTCTTACGTGAACAAGTGCTTGAACAAAAGGTGAAGTTGGAGTATGTTCCCTCCAAAGAACAAGTTGCTGATATATTTACCAAACCTTTACCCAGGGAAGTGTTCGAATATCTCAGACAGAAGCTGGGAGTAGTCTCTGCCATGCAGAAGTTCAGATCTACTTGAATTTAGAAGATTAAATTGGATACGCGGATTTCCTGAAGGACAGTCGCGTATATACGCGAGTTTATACACAGAAAACCACGTATGAGTGTTTGCTGACAAAATTTTTTCGGGGTCATCATTCTTCACCACAGCTGCAGTGCTGTTGGGTCTCTCTAGTGATGTTCCAACTCTCGTATTTCTGTTTCATTCTTTAATACTTATGATGAAGATGCCTTGATGATTTGCTGTTGAAAGTGTTCAGGATGCACAGGCTAAGGGGGAGCACTGGTCATGTGGAAAGGATGCATTGTTGGCATTCTAATTATTTGTTGTAGTCTGATCTCATGCTTGAGAATCTTTAATCTTGATTGTATAAGTCATTTCTGTAATTTGATGAAAAAGGTCATGTTGAGACCTATGATGTAAATTGTTATATTCAGTCATGTAAGGACTTCTTCAAATTTGTAAACCCACTTGGTTGGGTAGTTGAGTCAAAATGTGTAAACCCACTTGGTTGGGTACTTGAGTCACATATTTAAATCCACTTGGTTGGATCATTGATGTAAGTATGAGTCCTTGGTGATAGGAAAGGTCGTAGAGTCATGTACTTCATTGAAAATTTTTGTTTGAAGATGCAACATGATCTCAGGGGGAGCATGGTATTGTCAGTACAAAGGATCTTGATCTACCCTTTGCCCTTGATGTCAAAGGGGGAGAATGTTGTTGCTGCATTTATTTCTGATCATGGTTGCCATCAAGTCCAAAGGGGGAGATTGTTGGCAATATGATGCAATGAGTTTTCCTTGATGGCAACCTACTTGATGGAGTTGTCCTTGATGGAAACCGACTTACTGAAGTTGTCTTTGGATAGCAACCCATGTATTACAGATGTAAGAATGATGTATCTACAGAAAATAATTCCAGAGAAATGATAAATATAATATGTCACAATGTATACGTGCTTTTGAAAAGGCCAAGTCGCGTATACACGCGGATAAGTACGTCCCAAGTCGCGTATGCCCTTTTGCGCTCCAAAATTATAATACCAAGGGGCATTACCATGGTTTTGGAACACAGTATTGAGCGCTGTATGTTTTAATTGATTCTGTCCAAGAATACCATCGGAAGTTGTGTGGTTTTGACTCATCGTATTGGTAAAAGCTAAATCTATTTAAGGAGAAGAAGATCATAGTGCAAGGTGTGCATGTGTAAGGGTTGTTGATGGATAAATTTCTCTAACTAATATCTGCATGGATGAACTCTGTTCTTAATTGATAGATATGAATCTATGATGCACCCATGGATATAATGATGGTTCAAGATCTCTAGATCTAACGATGATGAATCTCTAGTTTGATCAACTGACGAAAGCATGAAGAACTGGCGCAAGTCTGTTGAAGAAAGTGAATAAATCTGGGTAAGTTTTATAGATCTGGTCTGTTCTACAAAATTTATTTTTTACAGATCTATACGCTAGTTGGTTTCAGAAAAAGCGCGTATATATGCGGTTTCTCTTCATGAAAAGAGCGTATGGAAATTAGGGTTTCTGAAGAATAAAATACACAGAAGTATACGCTGGTTGGTGTGCAGGAAAGTGCGTATATACGCGGCTTCAGTGAAGAAAATTAGTGTATGCTATTTGAAATTAATGAATGTTCAGGGTTGAGTTTGTATCTGCATATCTATTCTGAAGTCTGGGTTATTTATGATATTCTGGTTACAGTGGTCTCACTGTTCTGTTTGAAGTATTGGGCAAAGTATGTTTGTTGATGTTAAGTGAAGGGTTGTATTGAAGCTTTTTGGTCTAGCATGAAAATTGATGAAACATGGTCTGCAGTGGGTCTGAGGGTTGAAGTAGAAGCTTTCTGCCAGTAGAAGCTGGTGTTGAAATCAAGGGGTCGAAGCTCCCTTCCAGGAGAGGCTGGTAAACGAGATTAGGGGGTTGGAGCTCCCTTCCAGTTGCAACTGGAAAATGAGAGAAGGTTGCAGCCTTCTGCAGGTAGAAGCTTGCGTACTGGTATAAGTCTGCATCAGTACAACATTGTAAAAGGTTTTCTATATAATAAAGATTAAAAGCATAGACGACAGCAGCGGTGGTTTTCTCCTGAATTGGGTTTCCACCTTAAATATTGGTGTTCATGTGTGTGATGCTTTATTCTGTTGATTAATGTTCATAACCTGATACATAACTGATAAATCTTTTTATAAGATTGCTTCTGAGAATTTTCTCTAAATATGGAAAGTTAAATCAGTATACGCTAGTTTCCTTCTGCATTTCCGCATGCATACGCTAGTTCCGTTCATAAAAACCGCGTATGGAAATATGCTCAAAGAAAAAGTTGAATTTATATTATAAGCTATAAATATTGATTCACCCCCCCTCTCAGTATTTTTCCCAACAGTTTCTGGGTGAAAAATCTATTTTTTGGATGCTAAGAAACTGTCATGTTTTCATAGCGAGCTGTTTTTGAAGGTTTTGAAGCATCCCAATGGCATTTTTGGACAGGTGGACTCCTCCAATAGGTCAAGGGACCTTATCATCAAACATTTATGACTTGAAGAAAGTGCAGTGAAGAAAACTCATCAACTAAACTTTCGTTGCAGATAATGTCTTGTGTTCCTAAAAAATAGGGTTTTGTTCCACATGTCTAAGAGGGTTTTTAATGTGTAAAGTAGTGATGAACTATGTCATAGCATTTTCGAGCATGTGATGCTTATGTGTAATTGATATGTAACTTTTTCAAAGATAAGGTAGAATGATGTAATAAATAGGAGTTTGAGTCCTATTAGGAACATCTTTAGGGTGTAGCTGTCATTTTCTTGTTAAAAACATTATTTTTCTGTTATATGAGGTGTCATAGGAAGAATTCGATGAATCTAGCCAAGAGGGAGATCATCCCTATTGTAAGAATGTCTATTTAAAGACAAATCATTGAAGTAGTAAGGGGTTGGAGATTTTTTTCACCATACTGCTGCTTTATGTATTGTGTCTTATATCAGTAATAAAAAAGGTTTTCTTCTTGATAGACCTAAGATTATCATGGGGTTTCTAATGTTTTTATGATCTATATCTTTATGTGTACCACTTGCAGTAGATTTCATCTATATTACTCAGAATTCATATGTTTATGCTCTGACTTCCTTTATTGATGAAATGACTGTGTTTACCTATGTTCTATGTGTGATTTTCCTTTGTTAAAGACCCCTATCTACCTCAGCTTCCATGTCAAGAAACCTTTCCACTGAATCTACTGATTTGTTGACTCCATAAGCCCAATGGTAGCAATCTTGCATTCTTTTCAACCTACATACACAAGAATCAATTTACTTTTCAAATCGAGTTAGCTATCTAGCACTATCATTATCTAATATCATAAACCCCTTTGACAGAGCCCTCTCAGACTAAAGAGGCTAAGCTTCAGTCAAAATATGGTTTGAATCAGTTACATAGAGTTGTCTGATCAGTAGCCAATCAAGTACAATTTTGTGATAACATTATGGTTCGTCCGCCGGGACACTTAAGATATACTTTTCCCGAATTTTTTAAGCTGAACTCTTAAAGGTAGCAGGAGCTCTGAAGCTGTTCAAGGCTGCATTTACCTTGGTGAATCCATTAAAAATTCTCATGTTCAAAGGTGGCATCGAAAATGAGATATACGAGGATTAATCCTGACCCATATCCAGCTACAATTGTGGATAATCCAAACATAATTTCCAGAGTCATTCAAGGAAGTTCTGCAATATTACGTACTCCATTACACACAAAAGCCTTGTCCTCTGAAGTTTTAAGAAGTATTGAAGATAAAAAGTTTGATGATAAAATTCAAGAAGTCTTGTTTAGGTCTGAAAATGAAAAAGAATTGACTGAAATTGTCTTAGACCTACATAGAAGAGGTATTGATACCTCAGCCTTAGTGACTAAAAAAGATAAAGAAGATTTTTGGGAAGAAATCACATTTGAGTTATTGTTAGAAAGGGAATATTTGGATATGTTGAATGAACTAGACCCATTTGAAATATTGTTAAGAAGTAAATATGGTGTCCCTCTACCTAATTGGAGTTCAATTGTGATTGGACAACAAAGGCCAACCAACCCTCCTCCTAACAGTTCCTCTTCCTCTACTATTGTTGTCCCTAAAAATACTACAGTTCCAGTCATCATGGCAGGAAATGTACCACCTCCACCTACTGTTGCACCTGCTAGGTATTCCCTTCTTGTTCTTCCAGTTGTCCTTAATGCCCTTCCTAGAAAATATTCTGCTAGAATCAAAACTTTGGGAAGCGATGAAGAGATTACAGCTGAAGAGCATGTAGACCAGTTTAATGACTTCATAGACAGGGAGGAGGTTGACCATGAAGATGTCAAGATGAAATTGTTTGCTCATAGCTTTACTGGTGAGGTTAGAAAGTGGTTCAAAGCCCTTGCTACAGGAAGCTTGCATAATTGGAATGAATTTTAAGATAGCTTATTAAGAAAGTGGGGAAATAGAACTAACAATGTGCAAGCCCTCACTGAGTATAATAGTTTGAAAAGATCTGTTGATGAAACTGTTCAAAAATTTCCAAAGATATTTAACAAATTTTATGACTCCATCTCTGCCCATCTAAAGCCTCCACCAAGAGTAGCTTAGTTGAGATATGTTGAGGATTTTGACTATGAATTTTCTATCCTGCTCAGAGAAAGAGAATCCCCTTCATTAGCTTAAATGAAAAATGATGTTGTGAAGGTGGAGGTCAATATGATAGTAGCTAAAAAGTCCAAGATGCGAAAGACAAAATTGAAAGAAGAGGATAAGCCTTCCACCTTTGATGATAAATTTGACTCCATGATGAAGACAATGGAAAAACTGATGGATAGGCTTGCCCTTGGGAATGCCTCTACTCTTCCTGCACAATAAGAAGCTCAATTTATAAATCCTCAGTTTAGAAGACCTCAAAATCAATGGAGACCAAGGGAAAACAAGATTCAGCCTGACCCTCAAGTAAGGCCTCCTTTTCAGCAAAACTTATTTGATGAAGAAGATAAACCTGAAATACAAGAAGACTCAATTCATTGCTTAGATGAAAACATGTCAGGGATGCTTTTTACTAAGGAAGAACATGATGAATCAAATCATGATGTTAATAAGGGTGAGGAACCATCTGATTACCTTAAAGGATATCAACATGCAATATTTGAGATGCAGAAACAATACAACCTCAGAAACAGGAATGTTCCAATTACTGCAAACAAAACACAACCCAAGAAAGATTCCCTTAAATCTGCTAAAGTTAGAAAATATCTACCACCTCCTCCTCCTGTCAAAGAGACTGGAAAATCTGCTTCTATTTTTAGTTTGGAGAGTGAGATCTCTAAGATCAAAATCCCAGTACCTTTTAGAGAAATTCTTAAGGTGAATGAATAGAGAAGTAAGATTGTAAAAATGCTAAATTCCCAACTAGGAACTACTGACATCCTTAATGTTCAAGAATATCATCCAACCATATACTTGGGACCAATATTGGAGGATGAGCAGAATGAAGAGGTGCCTCCTTTCTATGTTAGCCTTAGCTTTCATGACATGACATTACACAATTCCATGTTAGATTCAGGGGCCTCTCATAACCTCATGCCCAAAGTGATCATGGAAATGATGGGATTGGAAATTACCAGGCAATATAAGGACTTGTTTTATTTTGATTCAAAAAGAGTTCAGTGCATTGGTTTAATAAAAGATGTCATTCTTGATCTTACACAAGTCCTTGCCAAGACAATGGTGATGGACATTGTGGTAGCAGACATTCTAGCTAAGTTTGGCATGCTGTTATCAATATCATGGGCAACAAATATAAAAGGCACCATGAAGATGGACCTAAATTATGCCACCATTCCTGTTTTTGGTAAGAAAATAAGACTATACAGAGAAACAAGGATGGCTTATATGGTAAGTAGTAAGGACAAACCTCAAAATTTCCCAATCTATGTCGTTGATGCTGAATTAGGATCTGATATATTTTTCAATGAATTGACTGATGAAGCAGAAAATCATAAAACAGAAATTCAGGAAACCGAAAATCAACGGGCAGAAAATCAACGAATCAGTGAAGAGAAGGAAGAAGGCTGGTGGTTGTTACACTTTGATGGATTAGTAGGAAGAGAGGGGGCTGGAGCAGGAATTTGGATCACAAATCCAGAGGATGAAAGTAAGTTATTTTCTTACAAACTGAACTTTGATTGTAAAAATAATATGGATGAGTATGAATCTCTATTTTTGGATTTATAAATTTTGAAAAGAATGACTGCCCAAAAAATTTCTGTTTGTGGAGATTCTGAATTAGTTATTAAACAGTTTGAGGGTGTATATCAAACTAAGGATGCGAGAATGAGGGCATACAGAAATTTGATCATGGAGATGTTAGAGAATTTTAAATAAAATTCATTTATTGTGAAGACTAGGGACCAAAACTCAGTAGCTGACTCCCTAGCTATCTTTGCAAGTATGTTTATTATCCCTGCACATTCCACTGAAAGATATGAAATTGAAGTTTTCCATAGGCCTGCTATCCCTGACAGCATAATTCATTGGCAAGTTTTTTAGGATGACAAGCAAGTAAAAAACTTTATAGAGATGAAAGAGGAGTTTGAAAGCACACATGTAGATCAGAAAAACATGCTTGCTGAAACTAAAGGAAATTCTGAATTGTTGTAGCTGAAGAATAACTCTATACCTAAAGGTCTCGTCCCACTTGAAAATATTTTTGACCATAATGATGTGTTCAAATCTCCTAGGATACAAGCTGATGATGAAGGGGTATAGAGTTGTAACCTTGGTACAGTAGCAATGCCAAAAATGATCAAGCTTACAAAGTTTCTTTCAGTTGACATGAAACATAAATATATTGAGATGATGAAAAGGTTCATAGATGTTTTTGCATGTAGTTATGCTGATTTGAAGAAGTATGATCCTATTATCATTTAACATACCATTCCTATCAAAGAAAATGAAAAGCCTTTCAAATAGAAGTTGAGGAGGATTAGTCCACTTCTCATGCCTCTGATTGAGAAGGAAATCAAGGAGCTCTTTGATGCCAAAATTATTGTTCCATTCAGATTCGCAAAGTGGCTTGAAAACTTGGTTCTAGTTAGGAAAAAGAGTGGAGAAATCAGAATCTGCATTGACTTCAGAAACTTGAACAAAGCTTCACTGAAGGACAATTAACCTCTCCCAAAGATGGACCAAATTCTGCAGAATATTGTTGGTTCCCAAAGGATATCTATGTTGGATGGTTTTTTAGGATACAATCAGATACTTGTGCATCTAGAAGATTAGGAGAAAACTCTCTTTACCAGACCATGGGGCACATTCATGTATGCCAATATTCCCTTTGGTCGGTTGAATGCAGGAGCTACCTTTCAAAGATAAATGGACATTACCTTTGCTGAGGAGAAGGATAAGTTCGTGGTTTTCTATCTGGATGACATAACAGTTTTCTCAAGGAGAGAAGAAGACCACTTGAAGCATCTAGAAAAGATTCTCCTGAAATGTAGAAGGTTTGGATTTTCTCTCAATCCCACTAAAATAATTTTTTCTCTGACTTTAGGGAAGTTACTTGGGCATATTATATCTAAAGATGGGATTAAGATTTATCCAAGCAGGGTCAATGCCATTCAAAAAGTGGATCTGCCTAGAAGCAGAAAGGAAATTCAGTCTTTCCTTGGAAGGGTGAATTTTGTGTGGAGGTTTATTCCTAATTTTGCTGAGATTGTAAAAGACATAACTAAGATGCTGAAGGAGCTGACATCAAGTGGAAAGTAGAAGAAAAGCACTCATTTGAGGAGATCAAGAAGGCACTTCCTCAAGCAACAGTGTTGACTAGCCCAGATTTTTCAAAAGAATTTCTGGTTTTTACATTTGCACCAGAAAATAAAATTGCTGGAGTTTTGCAACAGAAAGGATAGCAAGGTACTGAGAAACCCATTTCATTTTTTAGAAGGACCTTAGCTAATTCAAATCTTAAGTATAGCATCTTAGAGAAGCAGGCCCATGCTTTGGTCAAAGCCATCAAAGATTTCAGAATTTACATTCTGCATTCTCATGTCATAGCTTTTGTTCCTAATGCTGTTGTGAAGTGAATCCTAACTCAAGCTGATCTCAATGGTAAGAGAGGGAAGTGGATAACTAACTTGCTGGAATATGATATAGAGATGAGACCCAAAAACTTGGTCAAAGGTCAAGGGCTAACAAAGTTGATGGCATAGTCAAATTTTGACTGTCTTGATATGAATTTAATTGAAAAAATTTCAGAATTATCAGATGAAGATGAAGAGCTGATTCCAATTGAAAAGAAGTACATTATTTCTGATTGGTACAAAGACATTGTTTTTGTCTTACATCATCATAGGGATCCCGTTGAATTGAAAAAGTCTAAGGCAAGGTTTGTGAAGTTAAAATCCCTGAGGTACTGCATCATTGATAAAAATATGTATTGGAAAGATACTAGAGGTATTCTTTTGAATTGTTCACTAGAAAAAGAGGATGAAAAAGTGATTGAGGAGTTTCACAAAGGAAATTGTGGAGGTCATCATTATTGGAAGGCCACAACAAATAATATTCTTAGAGCAGGGTACTACTAGCCTACTACGTTCAAAGATGTCTACAAAAATATTGCTGCCTGCAATGAATGCCAGATTTTTGGTGGTAAGAAAAAGCTTGTTCCTTTACCCTTGATGCCTATATATGTTGAGGCACCATTCCAGTAGTAGGGGCTAGATTTTATTGGTGAAATTCATCCATCATCTTCAGGTCAGTATCGCTGGATTCTGACAGCAACTGATTATTTCACCAAGTGGATTGAAGCAATCCTAACTAGGCAAGCAAATGATTTAGTTATCATTTCATTTTTGGAAAATAATATATTGTCTAGGTTTGGTTTCCCTATGAAGATCATCACTGACAATGCACATGAATTCAAATCCAAGAGGCTGATCAATTTTTGTCATCAATATCACATTACACTTGGGAATTCTACTACATATTATCCTCAAGGTAATGGTCTTGCTGAATCTTCTAACAAGAGCATTGTGAGAATTATTAAGAATGTGCTACAGGAAAATAAGAAGTCATGGAATTTGAAGCTGAAGTATGCTCTGTGGGCTGATAGAGTGCGCACAAAGAGATCAATTGGAACTTCACCTTATGAATTGGTGTATGGGTTTGACGCCATATTTCCTACATACTTGGGAGTGCATGTCATGAAGCTGCTGCAAGGATTGGAGGAGGAGCTAAATGCAATTCAGAGGAGAATAAATAAGTTGATATCCTTGCAGGAGAAAAGGGAGAAAGTCTATAAAAGTAATCAACAATCTCAAAAGATAATTAATAAGACATTTGACAGGAATGTCAAGGAGGAAAAATTTCAAATCCAAGATGTGGTTTTGAAGTGGGAGGCTAGGATTGAAGAAAAGGAGAAACATGGAAAGTTTGATAATATTTGGAAAGGTCCATTCAAAGTAGCCGCATTCCATGGAAACAACACTTACATTCTGTAGGAGATGGATGGACAACCTTGTGTTGGAGGGCTTGTCAATGGCAGGTTTTTGAAGCACTATTCCTCTTAATTTCTACTGATCTTTCATTCCATTGTATATATTCCATTTTAATATGTTTTTCTGCTAATAAAGACTAGTTGATCATCAAGCTTGAGCCCGAGGTGAAGGCCATTAGATTTTTAAGGAAAGCTTGGAAAATTTCAGAGTTTTTGTTTTCAAGAATATGTATAGCACTAGAACTACAAATTATTTGGTGCACCACAGGGGCACACCATCCCAAGTGGATCCACTGTTATCACTCAGAAAAAGTGAAACATCATTTGAAATAGTCTTAGAGGTTCATTTGTCAAAGGTATGGTCATAAAGTTAATTTGTCATTAGTTGGTAAAGGAAAATTTTATTTCTTTTTTCATTTTAGCCTATCCTAAGGTCCTAACCCACCCCCATTCAAGTCTTTTCATGTCACATCAGTCATTATTTCCTAACATATTCCATTTCCCAAGTTTATAAGTTCGAAAAGGTCAATTTAGACAAGATTTCTTATTTTCGTAGCGAATTACATAGTAAAAAGGTAGTTTTTGCTACGAAACTGCTAATACTTTTGTAGCGAAACTGCCAAAAAATGAACTAACTACGGTACGAAAATGGGTTTTTCTATCTGTGTTTTCAAATTCGGTGCTAGGTGTCAGTCAATGATTATAAGTGTTAGAGTGGGTGTCATTCGAGTTAGTTTGGGTTAAGCCAAGGTAAATGGTTATGGCTAAGGTCATTATTACTATTTTTAGCATGTATGAGTCATGATTAAGCCATGAGCTATCATCTAAACTTTTAAATCTTTCCCAATTGAGTCTCGTGTCATTCTTCGCTCCATATTTGCATGCTGTTGAGTTGAGGTGAGCTGTTTCACCAAGCCAAGCTGGTTGCTGTAATTTTCAAGCAATTGCAGGTGTCATTGATCAAGCAAGGTAGAAAAGGTATAAAAGAACCATGACTGCAAAGAGGAAGACCAACAAAGGAGGCCACTGTCTCAAATATGAGACATCAAACATGAATTTGCTAATTGAATACCGAACTGCCTTAGAAGTTTTCAGAAGAATAGGGTGTTTGCAGTTTTGCCAAAGATTTCAAGGGTGCCATGTGCAAGTTTCTAAGGATTTTTCCATTAGTTTCATTGGGACAGCTTCAAAGGTGGGGATGTTGAACCTCATAGTAACACCAAAAACCATTGCATCAGCAACAGGAATTCCTAGAGGAGGAGAGCAATGGTTCAAAGGTTTCAAGTTCACTATGCAGGAATGTAAGGAATTTATCAAGCCAGAGCATAGTGAGATTGATCTCAGAAATTCCATGCCAAGGAGCTACATGAAAGACAACTTCTCAAAGTTGTTGCTAATCATTCAGAAATACTTCACTTGTGAAGGGAGGTGCCACATGGTTTACTCATATCATTTCAGGCTTCTTCTACATTTTTTTGGTAAGAGGTCTCTTGATTTACCTTTTTACTTATATAGAAGCTTAGCTAAAATTTCAGACAAAGTTCAAGCCAAATTTGAAGGAAATGAAACCTCACTTTTTCATCATGGTTTAATCAAGTTGATGGTATTAGAAGAGTTAAGAATATTAGGCAGTTACTGGTCATGTTTTCTGTTTGTTAGTGGTTTTGAAGTGGATGCCATCACTCCTAAAATAAATGACCTAAACCTAGATATATCCCATCATCTTCAGTGGCAGAGCAAAGTGAGACAGTGATCATGGAGACAGAGCCATTGCAGAAAGTTGATAAACCTTTTGTTACACCTACAAAACAAAAGCCAATAGTGAGAAAACATGGCAGCAATAGGGTTACAAGAAGAAAAGTAGTTGCTAAGGGTAACTTAGAAGACATTCTGCATGCTATATATATTGAAGAAACTCCCATAGTCCAAGCTGAAGATATAGATGAGGGAGGAAAGAATCTAAAGAAAGCCAAAACAACTAAAAAGTTAGAGTTTGAAGGTGAGGATGTAGGATTCATGTTTCAAGCTAGGAAATGAATGACAACACATGCTAGAAAGCCCTTGGAAAGTAGTAAGAAGCTCAGAAGGAAAATGTCCAGCCACCACCAAGCATCATTGACCTTTCCTCACCTACAAAAGAAGAATCAATCATTAAACAAAGGAAAGGAAAAGAGAAAATGATTGAAAAAATAGATATTGAGGTCCTTAAGGAGAAGTTGAAGCTGGAAAATGATGAAATATCAGTCTTGAAGAAAGAGGCAAGGAAGAACAAGGTTCAGAAGGTACAGTTTGAGAAAATGAAAGAAATTTGGGAAGAGCAGTTTAATAGTGTGTCAAAGACCTTAGATAACACACAGAAATTGATCAAATGGACTCAACCATTGAGAGGAGAGTTGAAGCATATCAGAAAAATGAACTTGCACTTGAAATCTAAGAATAGGAAACTAAAGGACCAAGTCAAAGACCTTCAAGAGAAGTTAGAATTGATTCATGAAGAATTGGAGAAGAAGGGCTTAAAGATGACTATGGTTGAGGAGCCCATAGCTCAACTAATCATTAATGAAGGAGAAACACCTCAAGGGTCTTAAGTTGAGTTTGAATTTGCTTTAGAAGGTTCATGGCATGCTGAAGACCAAGTTTGTATAGCTGGAGATCACTTTTTGGATAAAATTTTGAAATTTGGAAATGCTGCAGTTTTTCACAGTTTCGTAGCATTTCCTAGGCTTAAAGCCAGGAAAACACTACGAAAATTTCTGAAGCAGCCTATTTTCTTCCAAAACCACTTTTTGCAGTTTTTGAGGGAGAATGGTGGTGATGATGTGTCATGTCTTGGTTGACACCATGGAATAAAAAAGGAGCAGAGTTTTTGGGTGAAAAATCTATTTTTTGGATGCTATGAAAGCTCTCTACGAAACTGTCTTGTTTTTGTAGAGAGCTATTTTTAAAGGTTTTGAAGTATCCAAATGGCAGTTTTGGACAGGTGGACTCCTCCAACATGTCAAGGGACCTTATCATCAAACATTTATGAATTGAAGAAAGTGCAGTGAAGACATCTCATCAGCTAAAGCTTTCGCTGAAGATAATGTCTTGTGTTCCTAAAAAAAATAGGGTTTTGTTCCACATGTCTAGGAGGGTTTTTAATATGTAAAGTAGTGATGAAATATGTCATATCCTTTTCAAGCATGTGATGTTTATGTGTAATTGATATGTAATGGTTTCAAAGATAAGATAGAATGATGTAATAAATAGGAGTTTGACTCCTACTAGGAAAAGTCATCTTTAGGGTGTAGCTGTCATTTTCTTGTTAAAAGACATGCTTTTCTATTATATGAGGTGTCATAGGAAGAATTCAATGAATCTAGCCAAGAGGAAAATCATCCCTGCTATAAGAATTGCTATTTAAAGGAAAATCATCGAAGTAGTAAAGGGTTGTAGATATTTTTCACCATACTATTGCTTTATGTAATTTTTCATATATCAGTAATACAAAAGGTTTTCTTCTTGACAGACCTGAGATTCTCATGGGTTTTCTAATGTTTTTCTGATCTATATCTTTATGTGTACCACTTGCAGTAGATTTCATCTATATTACTCAAAATTCATATGTTTATTCTCTGACTTCCTTTATTGATGAAATGACTGTGTTGAACTATGTTCTATGTGTGATTTGCCTTTGTTAAAGACCCCTATCTGCCTCAGCTTCCATGTCAAGAAACCTTGCCACTGAATCTAATGATTTGTTGACTCCATAAGCCCAATGGTAGCAAGCCTGCATTCATTTCAACCTACATACACAAAAATAAAGTTACTTTTCAAATAGAGTTAGCCGTCTAGCACTATCATTATCTAATATCATAAACCCCTTTGAGAGAGCCCTCTCAGACTGAAGAGGCTAAGATTCAGTCAAAAGATAGTTTGAAACAGTTACATAGAGTTTTCTGATCAACAACCAATCAAGTACAATTTTTTGATAACAGTAACGATGAAACTGTAAACCAAAAATAAATCACGAACTCTAATATTTTAAAATATACAAGGGGTGAATCCACAACTACTATCCTGAGATGTTTTTCCAGCTAACATAAAGATTTCTTGTTTCTTGTTTCTAACTAGGTCAATGCCCAACATTGACATTTATAAAAACGCTAAGGTACAATGATTATTCTTGTTACCTCACAAACCTGCACTTTAAGTGGTAAAGACTTAAAACACATGTACAATCTTTAGGGGAACTAAGAGGGTTTGTTTGTTGCCACCACAATATTTTCCTCTCTTTCTTTTGGCTATCTATCGCCTGGAACAAGGGAGTTTCCTTAATTAAAATATGAGATAGATTTAGAAATATATTGTGGGAATTATTGCCTATCCAATTAGGCAAAATGGAGTCAAGCGGAAACCTTCAGAGGGTTTGAAATTGTGAATGTGGATGGCACGATAGTGTTGTTACAACATGCCAAAAATTCAACCTATGAATGTTTTTTTTCCAGATTGCAGAAATTACATAGAGGGCCCTTACAAAGGTGCTACTTAATACACATTCATGGCACCAAAATGGATGATTGTACAACAAATTTCAAATATGTCCTACCATAAATTGAAATGACAGTAGTAATTTTTCTAACTTAATAGTAATCGGCAAGGGAAATTGATAGGAACACCTCAACCAAATCCCTTCTTCAAATGACAAAATTTTCACAATATGAAGCCTAATTTTGTGGGAAAATTTTAATGAATTACCATCAATAAAAAAACAAGAATATGGATGCAATGATGAACCTCATTTTACAAAATAAATCCTTGAACTTTATTTCTCTGAGTAGATCTTCAACTAGGCTCACAGGGGAATTTCCCATTAAGCTATCCATGCCTTTACAATGGAGAGAGCTTCTGCATGATGCCTTTTGTCATCCTCTTGGCCAAATTTTTCCCATGAAATGCGGTAATTTGACCAAATTCTAAGGTTTGTTCTGCCATGTGTATGTCTTCTCATTGGAATTATTTTCAAGGCAGTTTCTTCACATCCACTCCCATTAGAATAACATTATGTGACAAATCAATGGGGAGCTCTTTAAGATGTGGAATCTCTTGATTAGATTTGAGCAGGAAGGATTCTATACTTGCCTAGGTTTAAAAATGGTATGATGTGCATTTTATTCCAATGCTTTATTTGGTACACCATTCTATGCATGGATTGCATGATTTTAGGCCTAAAAATATATACTTTTCAATATGTGCCAAATTTGAGCCTTCTTCATATGTTATTATCCCTGCTCCTATTCATTTATTCCTTGACATATTCATCCCCTTTTATTTTGGTTAGTAAATGAGCCTTTGTTAACAAAGTGGGCCTACCTTTGGCCTAAATTCCATGACCAAGGTGTATCTATTTCATCAAAATTAAGGACATTTCCTAGGACCAACTTCCTAGGCTTAGTTATCGATGAGATATCAGACTATAACACAAATTGACAACATTAAATCACGACATCATGTTCTTGAGGGGAGATTACACTTGAGTCTCTGTAATGATAGCACATTTGATTTACCACTTGATCACAACCCACTTAACAAAATTATTTTGGCAGGCCTTAAGGAGAACACAGGGTGGCCTTAGGTCCATAACATGTACACAAGTGTAATCACTTCATGATGGCGTAAGTTAAATGACTACCTCCACGTGCTTGGTAAAATCTATGTGAATGGAACTTGGTCATCAGTGTTGGCCTTAAGAATAATGAGGGTAGGCTTGGATTTGCAATATATGCACATGGTTCATCACCTCCCAATGCCATAAGTTCAATCCCTTCCTATCCCCCAAGGGTGAACCCTATGAGAATGCAATCTTGACCAAAGGTGTGAAAATCCTTGCTACTAACTACTAGTCCCAAGCGTGTTGGGCATTGGTATATTATTCCCATATCTGGATGTTGTTTTTACATTTTTTGAGCAAACTTATTTAGTTATTTGGCCTTTTCTACCAAGGGAGTCACTGTGTTGGGGAGTGATCAAGGTGATATGACATGGTAGGATGGCAGGGCGGTTAATGAATTGTATCCATTTAGCTTTAAACATGTTTCTCTTAGAATATTTTGATAATAATGGCTCTCCATTCATGAGGAGTCACATCTGGAATTTCATTGCAAGGGATCATTTGTCCCAGCTTTGTTCTTGCCAGTTACATCCTCCCCATTCTGGACTTCATGGATAATTTTGTTTGCAGGTTTTGTGGCTCCCATGATACATGTCTGGTGCACTCATCACATGCAAGGAATTATGGTCAGTTGTGGGAAAAGCTGTGCAATTCAGCATAACAGACTATTCAACTACATCTTCTACGGATTAGGACATGTGGAAAATTCAACCTAAAAATTTGGTGTGATGGGTGTAGCTGTAGTGGTTGCAAATTGCAAAGCCTCAGGCGTGGACAATTCAACCTAAAAAGGTAGTGTGATGGGTGTAGCTGCAATGGTTGTAAAGCCTCAGGAGTTTTCTGCAAGTTGCCATGACTCATGAGGGATGAATTCACATTTTGTACCCAATTATTTCCATAAGTCCTTCATTAAGTATTGGTTTAAGACTTAAGACTATGTTCTCTAGTGATAACCTCAACTCAAAAAGTTGTATATGATATCTCCTTGTCCTTGACGCAAATATTTTAACTCCGAACCTTATACATGTTCCCTGTCTCAAAATTTGTCTAATATGATATAAAATGTTAATTCATGTTGAAGATGGATTTTATTACTATAATTTTTAAAATTTATAACAATATATTCATAGTTACAATCTGATTTTCTGCAGGATTTTTGAAATAATATCTTCATAGTTGCAATATGATTTTCTACAAGATTTTTGTAATAATATCTTCATAGTTGCAAGCTGATTTTCTGCAAGATTTTTGTTGAACGATGACCTTGGTAATTTTAGTGTCTTTTCATATGTTTGAGAGAATAAGTAAAATGCTTTAAATTCTGAAATAACAAATCAACAATTCTTCCATGTCTATAAATATAATAGCTGGTTAATGAGAATCTTATCATTTTCTTTCTTGGATTCATGTTTTTCGTCTTTTCAAGGATTAAATTAGTAAGGCATTAATAATTCAATTATGGTTTTCATTGTTGACTCATGTTATTTGGGACATGTAGGTCACATTGTACCATCATACTCTACAGTAAATCTCGAATGATGAAGTGGCTGAGCAAGCCTTTTAAAGGTTCAAGTCATAAAGTGTCAAATGGACACTACGTAGGGGTGCATTTGGAGATGATAACGTAAATTGGCATGTGCCCTATAATGCCATGGTAATCCCCAATTCATCAGAGTGTATTTTCTTTTAAACTTCAATATTCTATCTGTTAGCTCTAACAAAGTTAGCGTCATGCTAGTGATTAATTTGAAACTGAATTTTAGTGGAAAAAATCATTTTTTTTGGTAAAATAGTTCATAATTTATTCTGATATTTTTTTGCAAGTGTACCAGTCACGATGATAAATGTGTGGTCTAGTTCAGAGGGTTCTCAGTTCTTTCTAGATACACTTTTCATAATTTTCTTTGAATACTTCTCTAGTGCTTTACCTTCATATTTTATCCCCTGCACAATTGCTCCTAAGGTCCATGTTGTTACGTTTATTGGTTGTTTCTGTGGAAACTTTTTCTTGAGGTTCTGCAACGTAAATCCAAATGAAAAAAATACTATTTTACATATTGATACTTGTTCAAGACATTGTTGTGTGATACTTGAATTTCATAAATCTAGATTTCTATTTCATTATCTATATCAATATATAAGAACAGGCCCATGGATTGTTCATATTTCTCAAACTGTGGAGTTGTTCCTTTCCTGTTGCATGTTATTTTATATTGTTATGTTGTGTTTCAAATTTCTAGTTGTGCTTTCTATTTATTCTCCAACGTAGTACATGATTTATTTGATTATATCAAAAGTCTTACCAATACGATAACAATGATTGTTGTATGTGGACATTTTTGTTTAGGATGGTCCATTACAGAATCAAGATGAGGAGTTGGATCATGCAATTGCACTTTCTCTTTCTAAAGAACCAACTAGACCAAATGGTATATGATGGCAGTTTAATTTTTTACAGTTACTTTTAGTTTAATTATGTCATTTAGCTCGATTATTTTCATATATTCAACTAAACTTTTGTTGCTTAACAATACTTTGTCATTTCCATTTTTTAGTGAAACTGTTTATGGTTTGATACTCTCATATGACCCTTATCAAGTTACATGCACCCTCATAAGAAAAAAACAAGAGAATTTTTCTTGCCATGACTATCTTTGTCATCGTTGACTTAACAAAGTATTTTAGCTAAGAAACTAGTTTCAAGGTTATGTCATAACTTGTCATATAAATTGAACATAACTTATATCCAAAATGTTAACTTGTAAACTACTTAGCTATTTTTGTGCTTTCCATTTAAAATTGAGTCCACTTTGAACTTTGAACAAGATGTTCCATATACTTGAATATTAAGATATTTTGGTGTAAGGATTAAAATTAGCCCATAAGGCCTCTCAATTATTCATTTATTTTATCTGAATACAAAATTTATTATTAACTTAGAATCACTTATAAATTTGCACAAATACGTCATAGATCAAGATCATACTTCATAGAGTGTCGTAGAATAAAAATAGGAGCAAGGACACTGAATTATTTCAGTTTTCCTAGTTATTACTATCACCCCTTTCAGTACCTCCACAAGTTTCAAATGGAATTTCCAAAATATATATTATCTATTATCATCATGGCATTTATGGTATCTTGTCTCCATGTTTATGGGAAATTCCTTGGCTGTTGGGAATCAGGATTTATTTTGGTATGGTTTTGTTATTGAGTTCCATTTCGGTCTTGAATATTATGCTCCATATTTATAAGATCAAAGTGAAATTTATGAATTACCCATCTCTTGTCATGATTACTTGATTCTAAAAAATTATAGTAGGTGATGGTACAAAATATCATGTAGATGAATGGTGTTAAATTTTACAAAACACATGGCTTATCCCTTTTGTGCATATTCATAATTTCATAGTTAGTGAAATAAGAAAGCATACTTAGTTGTGGAAAATAGGAAATGTTTGTGACTCATTCATCATCTTGGTTTTCCAGTGCATATGGGAACAAAATGAGCTAAATCCTAAGACTAACTAAATTCTTAAAAAACATCCTTATATTGTAATAGGTGCTATGAACAAGATTTGAAGTACAGGGTGGTATCTGCAAAGCTAGGCATGCAAACGAGGAGACTGATAGTGTATCTGAATATTTCGTCTGGAAACCATCAAGAAAGAACTTTTCTATGGCATGTCTGGTGGTGCTGTCTATAGATATATTGCTATGGAGTTCTAGAAAAATTCTGTGAAATTATGCACATTGTATATATTGGGGTGGGATAATCAGATTTTTTTTTTAATATCCAAAGGTGATAAAAAAAAAACATTATATTTACAAGTAATATAAAGATGAGTGCTTGTTAGGAATGAATACTGGTAAAGTGCACTCTTAGAAATTAGAATAAAAAATATACCTGTTAGCACTGGAAAGCTGAACCATGCAAGTTTATTTTAAAAATTAGACCTTTGCTATATGTTCAAGTATTTCCATGAGATAATGATTAGTTGGGATGTGGCAAGGTTGTTGTTATAGGCTACATACACTAATATGTGGTGACATTCAAGGTATGGTTTTGTTATTAGTTCCATTTCGGTTGCCGAAAGTATGTGTTGTGGTGACATTCAAGGTCCGGCCTTCAAATTTCAATATAGTGTGTCCAATCTTAACACGGGTTCATACCCTATTTCACTCTAAATATCACTCCAAATTGTATTTCTCATCTTATGTTATTATCTTATTTCCTTAGTGATGTAAACCTTCTTGACCGAAGTCAATATATGTTAGGAGCTTCATTAATTAGATCTTCTACATTTCAACAATTCCTAATGTGTGGTTTACATTAATTGTGCTCTTTCCATTCCTAGATTACCATTATCAGCATGGTGGAGTTTGTTAGTGTTATTTTTTTGAGTGAACTTGAAGGAAGCACTACACAAAAAGTCCCCAATGCAAGTATTTCAGGAAGACATGACTTCTACAGAGAAATGACCGAAAAAAGTGACATCTCTAGTTTTGGAGTGGTGATCTTGGAGCTGGTGATGGGAGGACAACCAATAGATCGAGAAATTGGAGAGGATGAATATATTTTGAAGTGGGTTTGCAATAAAATAGAGAAAAAGAATCGATTTCTTGAAGTGTTGTATCTTGAGTTTGTGGACTGCTTCAAGGAGGAAATGACCATGGTTCTGAAAGCAGGACTCATTTGAATAAGTAATTTTCCCATCAACTGTCCAACAATGAAGAGAGTTGTACATTTGGTGCAGGAAGCCAATACCGAGCACAAGGCCAAGGCAACTTCCAAGGTTGAAAAATAGTCTCTTCACTAGTACGTGGAACCCACAATTTTCATTGTATATGCATGATGGCAATTGTATTTGGCCTAGAATTTTCTTCTTTACATGGCCTCCATATTTACTTCCACTTTGTAGCTTCTAAGTTTGTTTAGGTTTGTTCATGTATAACCTTTTGAATATAACCTAATACTAATACCCAAAATAGAAGCTTGCCTCTATAACTCTTTGGGCACCATTCCCCAGGACAATCCAATGGTTAGAGGGTGAATCTATCTATCTAGTCATGGGTCATTGTGCTGTTGCGTTTTTGATAAATCTACCCTCCAAGTTAATAATTGTGGTGGGTTGGCTAAGACATAGAATTTTTAAACATCGCGAGGAAAGCACAAATCGATACCATTGTCATCATCATCTATGTTAGTGTCTTATTATTGATCTCCTCTTGCTCTACTCTCCTTGGGCACAAGCATTTAATTGTATACCAAAACAATGGAGCTTTAAATGTAATATAGGTGGAAATCAAGATGATTTTAGTGGTTGTTGCGTGAGATTCTCATTATACTGTTGTCATAAATGGTTATTTCGTAGAAGTTTAATTATGGCCTTTGGTCGTTTTAAAATCGTATTGTAACATGAAAAGGTTCATTCCTAAAATTTACATGTTTTCAAACACTCTTTGGATTAAATCCCAATCAATATGTATTTAACCATTCTCTGTATTAAATCATGAAATGACAAGACAACAAAATTGTAACAGGAAAATCATGTTCCTTCCTAAAATTATCAACGTATTTAATCATTAGTAATTTTGGTAAACATTAAGTATTTAATCATGAATAGTTTTGGTAAATATTAGTTATCATAGAGGAAATTAATCAATTGAGTTATTGTATTTTTATTATGTATATTGAATATCATATTTATTCTTATTGTCTTTTTATTATGTATATTGAACATGTTATTTCGAATAAATTTTGATCTTCCTAGATCTTCTATTCCTTTGGCGTATCTTTTCACCTTTAGGGGCAATTTCTAGTTCAAATTCTAATTCTTTAAAGGGTGCTAGCTCAACAGAAGAGCACCTACTTTACAAGTAGGAGGTTGGTGGTTCGATTCCATCATGCCCTGATATTCATAGGGAATGGCGGCGATCATTTTTCGGTGACAAATTCTCTTTTGACTATCACTAATGAGCTTATGGCGACATTTTTTGACCCTCACCAAAATATGAAATGGTGGCGGTCAACAAACACCACCATATATACACATCAATAGTGACGACCATGAAAGGTCTGTCACCATAAATCATTGTTGTTGATATGAAATGGTGAGGGTTGTTGTTTTTCATTATAGTCATTATTCATAATGGATCTTGAATCTGTCACCAATGAGATTATCATGATATTTTTTGACCCTCACCAAATATGAAATGGTGATGATCAACGAACGTCGCCATATATATGCACCAATAGTGACAGCCATGAAATGTCCCTCACAAAAAATCGTTGTTGCTCATATGAAATGGTGACGGTCACTATCCATAATTATAATAAATATTCATGACGGACCTTGAATGTCACCACAACACATACTTTCAGTGGCGCCACCTTTGGTGATGTTCAATTTTTTGGTGATGGAGGCTATTGTTTGTCACCATTTCTCATATGAAATGGCGACGGTCACTATCTGTCATTATAAATTATTATTGGTGATGGACCTTGAATGTCACCACAACACCTATACTTTTGATGACGCCACCTTTGGTGACGTTCAATTTTTGGTGACGAAGACTCTTTTGACCCTCACCAATGAGCTTATGGTGACATTTTTCGCCCCTCACCAATGTCCTTTTTTCTTGTAGTGGAATGTCATAAGGTCATATATGATAGCTACTTTGACATAAAGGATATTTATTTGTCTTATTTACAATTGAATCCTCATAATAAAAGTCTAATCACATGTGAAAATGAAGAACAATCTGATTCAAAAATTGTTTCAAATAATTATCATTTTCAAACAATTAATCACATTCATGATTTCAGCATTCAAGAAACCATTCCAATCTATGATTTATATAATGATCAAGCTCGAATTCACATTCAGAGTCATAGCCTTCTCTCTAATTCAAAAGTGGGTATCAACAATCATTATAATTGCATTATTCTGCCCAATTCTTGTGAAGAGGAAATAGCTTTAAGTCAGTCCCAATTGTGCTGTAACAATAATTGTAACACTATTGTAAACTATGATCCAATTTTATTATTATTTCATCATTTATTTTTAACTTCAGATTTATTTTCTGTTTTTAGTCCTAGATTTTTAGATACGTTGTGTTGGCATATTGAGTAGCTCATTTTGAACACTCAATTAATGCATTACCTCAATGGAAAAAAGAAGTTTCAAATTAAAATTGTAAACATCAAGAATTATTAAACTTCCAATTTCAATTGATGTTTATTCCTTATCAATTACTTCTTGCTTCTCAAGAGCAGGGCCAACAAGAGAGTGTATTTTCACTTTATGACCAGCAATCTAATGCAATTAATAATATTTTGTTGGATCTATCGCACTTCCATCTGTTTTTCATTGATCCATTTGAAAGATATTTGGAAAGTTTTCTTTCATGGAAGATTTTTAATAATATAACCCTCAAATATAACACTAACAAAATCACATATACCGTTGTTTTTGAAATATTATTTCTACAACCTAGCCTATCATTTCCACTTTTGAATCCCTCCCATTCAATAATGTAAATCCATCCAGATTTCTATGATCCAATTGAAATTCAGTTGGAAATGACATTTCAAGAGAAGGAAATGGTGAATAAGCTACTAACAATAAAGATACATTCTGCTTTCAGATTTAGTTTTCTTAGTTTAACTATATTTTAATTTTTACTAATGTTTGACATGTACATACATGAAGGAATTAAAATGAGAAAGTGGTTACATTGGAAGTATGACTATACCTAGTCATGTTTCCTTCATTAATTTAGAAATAGGAATATATTAATTTCTTTTTCTGTTTGCATTTATTTCATTATTTCAGATTTTCAATTAAACAAGTAATGAATCCAATTTATTTTGGGCATTTTGTTTCAATTATAGAAAAGAAGCTTAGAGAATTTTAGAAGCTCTTGAATTATTAGATCATACATATTTGTCAAAGCCTTCAATTTTATTGTTTTTTCAAAATTCATAACATTGATCATACATGAATAAATTCCAAGAATTTTCTACCACTTGACGATTCTTGATTCACAAGTAATTCTAAGAACTCGTTTTTACCACTCTTGTCTTCTTATGCAACTTTGGAAAGGATGCAATATGAAAACTCATTACTTGGCATTTTTAGATCAAATAAGTAGGACCTACTGAACTTATGCAAATTTTTAGAAATTTGGGAGAACTTGAAGATTCATGAGGTAAACTTAAAATCAAAATTCTTCCAGGTATGTGTTTACAGGTTTATCGTCATCTATTGTTTATTTTATTTTCAAAGGTTGTTTTTTATTTCTATTTTTGTTTTGTTTTCAAGTCTTCATTGAATTGATTATGACGACTCAAGATAAGCAAGCAACCAGATCTTTTCAAATCCGCAACATGTTCAGGGAAGTATTTATTATTTCATCTGAAATTTGAAAGATATCTATTTTTTCTTATGTTTATTGAAATCCTGATAAGACTTAAAAAATTGTCGGAGGAATCATATCAGGTCATTATATTTCACAACTCGCTTTATAAAAAAGTTATGAGAAAATTAATTTCCAATCAAAATTTCCAACAGTTAATTAAATTATTAAAAGGTTATTTATTTTAAAAGAAATTTTAAATCATTTTCTTTCCTTTTTGAATTAAATACTATAAGAAATCATCTGCTCCCCATATGGCACATCATATATCGCAATTCACATATCGGATATTTTGAAATTAACATATTCCAAATATATCCAATTCCTCGATATTCCCATTGCCTCTGATCTCCGATGAAAATTTTCTTCCGATATCAGAATATTTGATCGGAAGCTGCTCTTACCATTTCCCGATAAGAAACCTTTGATGCGATAAACTTCGATATTCCTTCTCGTTCTTTTTTCCATGAAATGACTTTGCCAAAAATTGTGATGTTCACATAAACCCAGACCCGATATGAAATTAAATAAATATAATAAAAATATCAGGTTCGTTCTTCATCGCACATCGACGCATTAACGATATTACATTTCACACTTAAATCTATTGATCGCCGATCGCTTATAAAAACTAAAGCTGGTCCCACCAATGAGCCAAGTCATTTATCACATTTTCGTTATCGCAAGAATAATATTGGCATCTATTATCTCATACATAATTATTCTCCGATCTCCTGATATAATTATTTTCCAATATCGCAATCACTCCATCGTAGTTTGCTATCACAAATTTTCCATCGCAAAAATTATATCGCATTGCTAAACTCAAATGAAGTTTTGTCTTAAAGATATTTTGATGCGATAAAATTCGATATTAGACTTTCCATCATTATCTTTTATTTATTATAGAAAATTCTCAATCGCATATTAGCAAAGGTAGAATTCACAACTTTTAAAGTTATGCATGGCAAAGAATCTCGCGCTGCAAAAAATTCAGCAAGGCAATGTACTTGATTAATTTATATTTTTAATTTTCTTTTATTCTGAATTTATCTCCATAATTATCAGTTAAAGATTCAAATCCTCTTTATATAACTGTTACATTATTCGAGATTTTGAATCAATTTCAATACTTTGGGGCTGATATAAATTCAGAATGGAAGAAGCAAAAAGAACATTTATCGCTACATTTCATAAAGAAGCTTATCTTCATCCTCATTTCTGATGGATTTGATTTATTCCCGATTCCTTGAACATGAAACAATGCTTTCTTTTAGTTAATTGCTTGTTTTATTTCAGATTTAATAAATAATGATTTTGGGTCAATAAAAATTCTTCATGCTTTTAATTCTAATTAAAGGAAGAAGTTATCTTTTGTTAGAGAAAATGATACCTTTCGGGTAAGATTAAATGCAGTTCTCCAATGGTAAGTTTCATGTGCCCACTTTCATTTATTTTCATTTCTTCATTTTTGCTTTTGTTTTTGCTAATCACAAACTCTTTTTTCAGGTCTTCATAAACCTTTCACACCTCAAACAGATCAGTTTTTGAAGTTCATTTTCTTTTTCCCTATGAGATTCTTGAAATAAGCAATAATGATCCTCATCAAATCAACTAAATTGGGGAGTTTATGAACCTTTATTCTGTTTCTTTAAGCATTTATTTTATTAGAGAATAGTTAACATTCTTTTATGCAGGTTTTGTCTTGAAGAAGAAAAAATTGCAATAGACAAAGAATTCTCATTCAACGTATTATCTATCATCACTGCTATTTCACCCTCTACATTTTGAGGGCCTCAATTCTTATAACTCTACAAGATAAAAAATTCAAAATCTCAACATAGGAATGAATGTACATATGCTTATTTTATTTTATAATCCTTTGTTGAGAAATTCATATAAGTGGTCTTGTTAGAGTTTAACTTTTAAATTTTATTTTTTCTTTTAGTTTTTTCTTTTTTCATTTTTTATTCGTTGATTTCTTTACTTACTTTAGTTTAGGAATTACTTTCCTTTTAATTTCAGCTTTGATTTGATTTTGGTGACATTTCCATGACTTATGTAAAAGGTATTTTTCTTACCTTACAGTTGTTTACATACATGGGAAATCTTTTACTCTATCCATTTAATTGAATTTCATTTATCATTAAAGGCATATCTTTATGGAACCATAAAGCCATCTGCTTTAAATATTTTTCATGGAGGAACACACATCCTTTCTAAGTGATTAAGTTTACTTTTTCAAGGAAAGAACTGATTTGAGTTTAATACAATGAATCTCTCCCACCCCTCCACATAAATTTTGGAAATACTGAGAGGGGGGTGAATCAGTATTTCTTTTCAATTGTTAATTTTACTAGTTAGATCACTTATATTTAGAACCCAAAAATGAACAATGACGGAATAGATACTATTATTAATTTATTCTTTACAATAAGTAAAGTACAATAATGTTATAGGGCTCCAACCCTAGATGAAGACTCCAATATTCCAGGCTCCAACCTGTATTGTGCCAAGCACCAACTTGGTCTTTCCAAGGCTCCAACCTTGTCAATTTGAGGCACCAACCTCTAGGGCTCCAACCCTATCTCTCGTATAGGCTCTGACCTGGTTTCTTGAGGACTCCAATCCTCTAGTGCTCCAACCCTATTTTCCAAGGCACCAACCTTGTCTCTATGAGGCTCCAACCTCTTGGGTTCCAACCCGCAACTTCATTTCGTCAAAATATCTTTGGTTATTCTTCACGGCTCCCAAAGTCTTCTTCAACGAGCCCTGTCACACTTAGTCTTCACATCACATCATCAATGACAACCTTTTCTTCTTAGAAGGTGTCACCACTGCTCTTCATCGTACCCAAACAATTTCTCCAAGTTTACTTCATGATCACATCAGCGATGTATCATGATCTCCAGGGGTACCTTCAAGATGTCTTCAATAGGTAGCCCAAGTTCTGCACCTGCTCCAAACTTCTTCAAGGACTTCTTCAAGAACTTCTCAAGGGAGTCTTCACTTTACTTTCCCAAAAAATTATTTCTTCACAAGTTCTTCAATATGTGCTTCAAAATTTGTTAGGACATTAGTTCTTCTTCAACAAGACTCAGCAAAATCTTCAAATCTCCAAGGGCTCTTCAAGAGTATTTTTTTTCAAATGCTTTTCAATAGTCTGCAAATAATGGATCTTTTAGAACAACTACTTGTCACCTTAATAGATCTTCTTTTCAGACCATATCCAGGTCACAATCAATAGACCCAATCAACCACTGAAAATAATGCCATAATGTCTTCTTCTTGTTCAAATATTTGCTACTCAAGGTGGGCTGGCCCAAATTCAAGGTCTGCAATCAATGTCTGCAAATGCCACAATTACTATCTTCTTTTCTGCCTTAGTTCCAAATCCGTTTCTATTGCATAACTACAATGCTGCACTTTTATTCAACTGATCACCCAAGTTTGAACACAAAAGACAGGCTTGAAATATTCAACAAGGTAATAGGTCTGAATTCTGAAAATAAGGTTGAGTTGTAGGTTTAATTCTGTTTCAAAGGAGGAGCTGAATTGCAGCTCTGCACCTGTCTGAGCTTCAGTTTATGAGGACAGTTTGAGGTATGGAAGGTTTATCATAGGAATAATGACCTTGTCTGAGACTATAAACACAAGTTTCAAGCTTTAAATAACAACTTGTTGTGGGTCAAACAATTTCAGGTTAGAGGTAATGAAAGGTATCAAAGTCTATTGTCCTGTAGTTTCTCCACATATTTGTAGTGTTACTTCTGTAATCCGCAGGGAGATGCCACACTGAAAACGCAGAGAGATATGTAACTGATCAGAGTTCAGTGAGCTACACAAAAATCTGCAATCCGAGCTGTTGAAGGTGATAGTGCACCATTGTAAGAAGAATTAGCCCAAACAAAAGGTTTTCAAGTCCTCCTCAGCCTCCAATTAATTTTCTGTAGTTTCTTGATCTTTAAGCCCAAACAAATTGCATAACAAATCATTCTTTTGTCCTTAAGCTTCTCTCTTCGATGTCTTAAATATATCTCTGTGGAATTCACAGAAATTTCTTTTTGAAAATGAACAGTCCGAACCTCCTTTTTATATGAGTTTGATTTCAAGATGAAGGGACACGTCTTTATGGATGTAGGCTGAAATGAATGTGTGAGTCTAGGTCAGCTAGCTTTAAAAATAGGATATATAATCTTCAAAATTCAATTTCTCTTAGAGTATTTGGAGTTAGGAGGCGTATAATAGCTCATTAGAAAGAGGAAATAGTCCTCTTCAAGATGGTTAAGGTATCATTGTGGAAATATGTCTCCAAATTATCATTTTTTTTCTTTCTTCGTGACTCTTCTAGGAATTTTTAGTGCATAAGGTGATAGGGACAGCAAGGGGTCATAGTGTCTTTATGTGAGTCATCAATGTTATCCATGTCATCATGATAGTGTCCAGCAATGAATGTATCATCCATGTCATCATGATAGTGTCCAGCAATGAATGTATCATCCATGTCATCACATAATTGTGCAATGATATGTTATAGTGCGACATCATTAGGAGAACTTCAAAATAGTCTTCCAACCATCAAATGATATCTTCCACGTTATCATCTAGTATTTCAACCTTCATCAAGTGTCATCATCAATTCTGGTCATTCATTTAGTGTATGACATCATCAAGTTTATGACTCCATATGTCATCAAGGGTTAAGGTCTAGATCATCAAGGCACATGCAACATTATAGCTAGTTGTAGGACTTCCTAGGACTTCTTCATTAGTGGTTTGTCATCTTCATGGGTTGACCTCTTCATTGATGACATCTTTGTCAAATAAGATTCATGAAATCATCATATGGTACTAGACATCTCCACGATATTGACATCTCGGTCAATGCCATATTGACATCAATGACAACCTTGATTAGCAATATCCCCCTTTGTCATTGATGGCAATATTCTTGCCCTTCAACATTCTCTCCCCCTTTGACATCAATGGCAAAAGGGGTACTCAAGTACTCTCCCTATCAAGTTGCTTTCCTTATCATATTTTCTTCATCAATAATGGCTCTTCATAGGTACGATGCTCCCCCTATCATGGTGCTCTTCTTTCTGGCAATGTGTGCCATGATAGATGTTTTTACATTTCGCCATGGATGAACCAACTCTCCCTGCATGCATAAGATCTTCTAGCTTCTTTAGACAAGAAATATTGTTTCCTTGTGATCAAGTGGAAGGAATATTCACAATTTCATTATTTTCTAAAATGGAATTACTCCCGCAAGATTATTTGTCAAGATTGTTGAAGTGTGAATCATCATGGATTCCATAACACCTTTTCACGAAAGACTTTTGCAAGAATAGTCATGAGAAACCAACTCCCCCTAACAGTATGCATGGTCTCCTTTTTGCCAGAGTCTTATCATCAAACACTTGAAATATCACATTTTCCAAGGATGTCATCATAAAATCAACAACATGTGTTGTTGGCTTGAGTGTTTAAGATAATTTCGGATCCAATTTTCTTCCTTCTCCATACTTGTGTAACTTTATTCTCTGGCTTGGTTGACATAATGTTAGCTTGTTGAGGAACCCAAGTCAAGTTACAATCACGAGCCATATGTCCAATGTTATGGCAATTGAAGCATTCCACTCTGCTTATAAATGAGGATGTATGATTTCTTCTTGCAAAGCTGCTTCTGGGAGATTGACATGTACCATTATATTTGTCTTGGTGATATGCCCTACAATATTTTGCCATATGCCCAAAGTTTGTACAAGAATAGAAATAACCAAAAAATATACTTTGGTACCTGGGAGATGAAGATTTCCTTGAAGTACTTCTGAAATATTTTTGCCTTGGAATTCTTTGATGATATTAATTTACTTTTGTATTCTTGACATAATCTGTAAATCTCCTTGGAGTATGGTTTCTTCTAATGTCATCTTGACTCTTGCCTTTGCTGGAATTGGGAGTATCATTTCTTCCTGGCTTCCTCACATCCTTGTTTGAAGCATTATCATTCTTGCTTGAGGGTTAACCTGCATAACCAAGACCTGATTTGTCAAGGGGGGATATTTGATGACACAGGATGTCATCTAGGGTTTGGAAACTCTTCAAGTTCTTATTTAGCAAGTCAAATTCATTTTTAAGAGAGATAATTTCTTCTTTTAATTTTTCACAATCTTCATATTTCATGACTAGCTGCTTATTCATTTCTTCCGTCATCCTTGTTGCTTCGTGTGCTTCATTTTTAAGGGAGATGCTATTTGATTTCATTATGAAGACTTCTTCATTCTGCTTTGCTAGACTGCTCTCCATTTCTTCTTTTATTCTCGTAGCTTCACATGTTTCAGCCTTGAGAAGATTGATGTCTGATTTTAGTTTGAATATTTCTTCATCCTTTTCTTCTAGTTGGCATATCATGGTGTTTCTCTCCTTTTCTGCTTCATCAACTTTTCCTTCTATGAATGCCAAAGTTTCCATCAACTTCTTAGCTCCTTGTGCTTGTTTTCTTGCTTCTTCTAGTTGAGATGTAAGAGAGGAGACCTCTTCCTTGTATTAACCAATCTCCACTTCAAGATTGTTCAAGCTATTAAGTCTTTGTTCAAGGTGGCTTGATAAAGTTTCTTCCATTTTCTTTGCCTTATCTAATTTATTTGTCATAGATATGACTTCTTCATGATTCTTTCTTTTGTTTTTTTGAAATTCCTCCTTAAGTTTGATGAGCTCCTCATTTATTTCTTGTACTTGAAGCTTGAAAAGGTCAACTTCCTTCCTTGTATTGTCTTGGTCACCATCTTGCGCTTTCTTCTTAAGTTCCTCATTTTCTTTTTTCAAACTATTAATATCTACCATGGAAGCCATAAGTTTATTCAAGAGATCTTCTTCAAAGTCTTCTTTGTTCTCATCATATTCTAGGTCTTCTTTAGTCTTGCTGTCATCTCTCTTATCTTCAACTTCCTTGATGGATTCTCTACTTCTTTCTTGTTTTCCATCATCTTCTTGACTAAATATCATTGTCAACTCTCCTTTTGAGTGAAGGTCATGAATTTTTTCCCATATGACTTTTGCTGACGAATATTTTTCAAAATTGGCCTTCATAGAATCAGGTAGCCCATTCAAGATTTGTGTCATTGCTCTTGTATTATACTCCTTGGATTCTCCTTCCATCGTGCTATCAGTAATAACTAATTTCCAAACTTCAATGCCTTGAGTCTTTAACAAATTCCTCATTATTGCCTCCCATATATCAAAGTTTCCATTGAACACTGGGGCCTTCACAAATTGATTGACTTCAATTTCAATGGTTGTGGAAGACACATCTTTAGGAGGATTGGAGAATTTCTTCCTTGGCTTTTCCATTTGTGTTCTAATGATCAACCTTCAAGCTGTTAGGTTTTGAGTGAAGGTATTGGCTCTGATACCAATTTTTGGAAATACTGAGAGGGGGGTGAATCAATATTTCTTTTCAATTGTTAATTTTACCAGTTATATCACTTATATTTAGAATAAAAAAATTAACAATGATGGAATATATACTATTATTAATTTATTCTTTACAATAAGTAAAGTACAATAATGTTATAGGGCTCCACCCTAGATGAAGATGCCAATCTTCCAGGCTCCAACTTGTGTTGTGCCAAGCACCAACTTGGTCTTTCCAAGGCTCCAACCTTGTCAATTTGAGGCACCAACCTCTAAGGCTCCAACCATATCTCTCATACAGGCTTCGACCTGGTTTCTTGAGGACTCCAATCCTCTAGTGCTCCAACCCTATTTTCCAAGGCACCAACCTTGTCTCTATGAGGCTCCAAACTCTTGGGTTCCAACCCGCAGCTTCACTTCGTCAAAATATCTTTGGTTATTCTTCACGGCTCCCAAATTCTTCTTCAACGAGCCCTGTCACACTTAGTCTTCACGTCACATCATCAATGACAACATTTTCTTCTTAGAAGGTGTCACCACTGCTCTTCATCGTACCCAAACAATTTCTCCAAGTTTACTTCATGATCACATAAGCGATGTATCATGATCTCCAGGGGTGCCTTCAAGACGTCTTCATTAGGTAGCCCAAGTTCTGCACCTGCTCCAAACTTCTTCAAGGACTTCTTCAAGAACTTCTCAAGGGATTCTTCACTTTACTTCCCCAAAAAAATATTTCTTCACAAGTTTTTCAATAGGTGCTTCAAAATTTGTTAGGCCATTAGTGCTTCTTCAACAAGACTCAAAAAAATATTCAATTCTCCAAGGGCTCTTCAAGAGAATTTTTTTTCAAAAGCTTTTCAACAGTCTGCAAATAAAGGATCTTTTAGAACAACTACTTGTCACCTTAATAGGTCTTCTTTTTAGACCATATCTAGGTCACAATCAATAGACCCAACCAACCACTGAAAATACTGCCAAAAATGTATTCTTCTTGTTCAAAGATTTGCTACTCAAGGTGGGTTGGTCCAAATTCAAGGTCTGCAATCAATGTCTGCAAATGACACAGTTACTATCTTCTTTTCTGCGTTAGTTCCAAATCTGTTTCTATTGCATAAATAAAATGTTGCACTTTTATTCAACTGATCAACCAGGTTTGAACACAAAAGACAAGCTTGAAATATTCAACAAGATAATAGGTCTGAATTCTGAAAATAAGGCTGAGTTGTAGGTTTAATTCTGTTTCAAAGGAGGAGCTGAATTGCAGCTCTGCACCTGTCTGAGCTTTTGTTTATGAGGAAAGTCTGAGGTATGGAAGGTATATCACAGGAATAATGACCCTTTCTGAGACTATAAACACAAGTTTCAATCTTTAAATAACAACTTGTTGTGGGTCAAACAATTTCAGGTCAGAGGTAATGAAAGGTATCAAAGTTTGCTATCCTGTAGTTTCTCCACATATTTGTAGTGTTAATTCTGCAATCCACAGGGAGATGCCACATTGAAAATGCAGAGAGATATGTCACTGATCATAGTTCAGTGAGATACACAAAAATCTGCAATCTGAGTTGTTGAAGGTGACAGTGCACCACTGTAAGAAGAATTAGCCCAAACAAAAGGTTTTCAAGTCCTCCTCAACCTCCAATTACTTTTCTACAGTTTATTGATCTTTAAGCCCAAACAAATTACAGAAAAACTCCTTCTTTTGTCCTTAAGCTTCTCTCCTTATTTAATCATGAATATTTTTGGTAAATATTATGTATCATAGAGGAAATTAATCAATTGAGTTATTGTATTTTTATTATGTATATTGAATATCATATTTATTCTTATTGTATTTTTATTATGTATATTGAACATGTTATAATTTCGAATAACTTTTGATCTTCCTAGATCTTCTATTCCTTTGGTGTATATTTTCACCTTTAGGGGCAATTTCTAGTTCAAATTCTAATTCTTTAAAGGGTGCTAGCTCAACAGAAGAGCACCTACTTTACAAGTAGGAGGTTGGTGGTTCGATTCCATCGTGCCCTCATATTCATAGGGAATGGCAGCGATCAGTTTTTGGTGATGAATGCTCTTTTTACTATCACTAATGAGCTTATGGTGACATTTTTCGACCCTAACCAAAATATGAAATGGTGGCGGTCAACAAACACCACCATATATACACATCAATAGTGACGACCATGAAAGGTCCGTCACCATAAATCTTTGTTGTTGATATGAAATAGTGAGGATTGTTTTTTTTCATTATAGTCATTATTCATAATGGACCTTGATGTCACCAATGAGATTATCATGACATTTTTTTACCCTCATCAAATATGAAATGGTGATGATCAACGAATTCTGCCATATATATGCACCAATAGTGACGGCCATGAAATTTCCCTAAAAAAAAATCGTTTTTTGCTCATATGAAATGGTGACAGTCACTATCCATCATTATAATAAATATTCATGACGGACCTTGAATGTCGCCACAACACATACTTTCGGTGGTGCCACCTTTGGTGACATTCAATTTTTTGGTGATGGAGGCTATTGTCTGTCACCATTTCTCATATTAAATGGTGACGATCACTATCTGTCATTATAAATTATTATTGGTGATGGACCTTGAACGTCACCACAACACCTATACTTTCGACGACGCCACCTTTGGTGATGAAGACTCTTTTGACCCTCACCAATGAGCTTATGGTAACATTTTTTGCCCCTCACCAATGTCCTTTTTCTTGTAGTGGAATGTCATAAGGTCATATATGATAGCTACTTTGACATAGAGGATATTGATTTTTCTTCTTTACAACTGAATCTTCATAATCAAAGTCTAATAACATGTGAAAATGAAGAACAATCTGATTCAGAAATTGTTTCAAATAATTCTCATTTTCAAACAATTAATCACATTCATGATTTCAGCATTCAAGAAACCATTCCAATCTATGATTTATATAATGATCAAGCTCCCATTCCCATTCAGAGTCATAGCCTTCTCTCTAATTCACAAGTGGGTATAAAAAATCATTCTAATTACATTATTCTGCCCAATTATTGTGAAGAGGAAATAGCTTTAAGTCAGTCCCAATTGTGTTGTAACAATAATTGTAACATTAGTGTAAACTATGATCCAATTTTGTTATTATTTCATCATTTATTTTAAACTTCAGATTTATTTTCTGTTTTTAGTCCTAGATTTTTCGATACGTTGTGTTGGCATATTGAGTAGCTCATTTTGAACACTCAATTAATGCATTACCTCAATGGAAAAAAGAAGTTTCAAATTAAGATTGTAAACATCAAGAATTATTAAACTTCTAATTTCAATTGATGTTTATTCCTTATCAATTACTTCTTGCTTCTCAAGAGCAGTGCCAACAAGAGAGTGTATTTTCACTTTATGACCAACAATCTAATGCAATTAATAATCTTCTATTGGATCTATCGCACTTCCATCCGTTTTTCATTGATCCATTTGAAAGATATTTGGAAATTTTTCCTTCATGGAAGATTGTTAATAATTTAATGCTCAAATATAACACTAACAAAATCACATATACCGTTGTTTCTGAAATATTATTTCTACAACCTGGCCTATCATTTTCACTTTTGAATCCCTCCCATTCAATAATGTAAATCCATCCAGATTTCTATGATCCAATTGAAATTCAGTTGGAAATGACATTTCAAGAGAAGGAAATGGTGAATAAGCTACTAACAATAAAGATACATTCTTCTTTCAGATTTAGTTTTCTTAGTTTAACTATATTTTCATTTTTACTAATGTTTGACATGTACATACATGAAGGAATTAAAATGAGAAAGTGGTTACATTGGAAGTATGACTATACCTAGTCATGTTTCCTTCATTAATTTAGAAATAGGAATAGATTAATTTCATTTTCTGTTTGCATTTATTTCATTATTTCAGATTTTCAATAAAATAAGTAATGGATCCAATTTATTTTGGGAATTCTGTTTCAATTATAGAAAAAAAGCTTAGAGAATTTTAGAAGCTCTTGAATTATTAGATCATACATATTTGTCAAAACCTTCAATTTTCTTGTTTTTTCAAAATTCATAACATTGATCATACATGAATAAATTCCAAGAATTTTCTACCACTTGACGATTCTTGATTCACAAGTAATTCTAAGAAATCATTTTTACCACTCTTGTCTTCCGATGTAACTTTGGAAAGGATGCAATATGAAAACTCATTACTTGGCCTTTTTAGATCAAATAAGTAGGAAATGTTGAACTTATGAAAATTTTGAGAAATTTGGGAGAACTTGAAGATTCATTAGGTAAACTTAAAATCAAAATTCTTCCAAGTATGTGTTTACAGGTTTATCGTCATCTATTGCTTATTTTACTTTCAAAGGTTGTTTCTTATTTCTATTTTTGTTTTGTTTGCAAGTATTCATTGAATTGATTATGAAGACTCAAGATAAGCAAGCAGCCAGATCTTTTCAAATCCGCAACATGTTCAGGGAAGTATTTATTATTTCATCTTAAATTTGAAAGATATATAATTTTTTCTTATATTTATTGAAATCCTGATAAGACTTAAAAAATTGTCGGAGGAATCATATCAGGTCATTATATTTCACAACTCGATTTATAAGAATGTTCTCATAAAATTAATTTCCAATCAAAATTTCCAACAGTTAATTAAATTATTAAAGGGTTATTTATTTTAAAAGCAATGTTAAATCATTCGCTTTCCTTTTTGAATTGAAAACTATAAGAAATCATCAGCTCCCCATATGGCACATCATATATCGAAATTCACATATCGGATATTCTGAAATTAACATATTCCAAATATATCCAATTCCTCGATATGCCCATTGCCTCTGATCTCCGTTGAAATTTTTCTTCCAATATCAGAATATTTGATCGGAATTTTCTCTTACCATTTCTCGATAAGAAACCTTTGATGTGATAAACTTTGATATTCCTTCTCGCTCTTTTTTCCATAAAATGACTTTGCCAAAAATTGTGATGTTCACATAAACCCAGACCTGATATGAGATTTAAAACCTCTTTATATACAGATATCGCGTCCATTCATAAATCACAAGTTTGGTTGGGGAACATGTTTAAAAGTTTCGATGTCCCGGATCCGATATGAAATTAAAAAAATATAATAAAAATATTAGGTTCGTTCTTCATCGCACATCGACGCATTAACTATATTACATTTCACACTTAAATCTGTTGATCGTCGATCTCTTATAAAAACTAAATCTGGTCCCACCAATGAGCCAAGTCATTTATCACATTTTCGTTATCGCAAGAATAATATTGGCATCTATTATCTCATACATAATTGTTCTCCGATCTCCTGATATAATTATTTTCCAATATCGCAATCACTCCATCGCAGTTTGCTATCGCAAATTTTCCATCGCAAAAATTATATCGCATTGCTAAACTCAAATGAAGTTTTTTCTTAAAGATCTTTTGATGCGATAAACTTCGATATTCGACTTTCCATCATTATCTTTTATTTATTATAGAAAATGCTCAATCGCATATTGGCAAAGGTAGTAGTCACAAATTTTAAAGTTATGCATGGCAAAGAATCTCGCGATGCGAAAAATTCAGCAAGGCAATGTACCTGATTAATTTATATTTTTAATTTTCTTTTATTTTGAATTTATCTCCATAATTATCAGTTAAAGGTTAAAATCCTCTTTATATAACTGTTACATTATTCGAGATTTTGAATCAATTTTGAATACTTTGGGGCTGATATAAATTCAGAATGGAAGAAGTAAAAATAACATTTATCGCTACAATTCATAAAGAAGCTTACATTCATCCTCATTTATGATGGATTTGATTTATTCCCGATTCCTTGAACATGAAACAATGCTTTCTTTTAGTTAATTTCTTGTTTTATTTCATATTTAATAAATAATGATTTTGGGTCAATAAAACTTCTTCATGCTTTTAATTCTAATTAAAGGAATAAGTTATCTTTTGTTAGAGAAAATGACACCTTTCAGGTAAGATTAAATGCAATTCTCCAATGGTAAGTTTCATGTGCCCACTTTCATTTATTTTCATTTCTTAATTTTTGTTTTTGTTTTTGCTGATCTCAAACTCTTTTTTCAGGTCTTCATAAACCTTTCACACCTCAAACAAATCATTTTTTGAAGTTCATTTTATTTTTCCCTATGAGATTCTTGAAATAAGCAGTAATGATCCTCATCAAATCAACTAAATTGGGGAGTTTCTGAACCTTTATTCTGTTTCTTTAAGCATTTATTTTATTAGAGAATAGTTAGCATTCTTTTATGTAGGTTTTTTCTTGAAGAAGAAAAATTTGCAATAGACAAAGACTTCTCATTCAACGTAGTATCTATCATCACTGTTATTTCACCCTCTACATTTTGAGGGCCTCATTTCTTATAACTCTACAAGATAAAAATTTTAAAATTTCAACATAGGAATGAACGTACATATGCTTATTTTATTGTATAATCCTTTGTTGAGAAATTCATATAAGCGGTCTTGTTAGAGTTTAACTTTTAAATTTTATTTTTTCTTTCTTCATTTTTTATTCGGTGATTTATTTTCTTACTTTATTTTATGAATTACTTTCCTTTTACTTTCAACTTTGATTTGATTTTGGTGACTTTTCCATGACTTATGTAAAAAATATTTTTCTTACCTTGCAGTTGTTTACATAAATGGGAAATATTTTACTCTATCCATTTAATTGAATTTCATTTATCATTAAAGGATTATCTTTATGGAACCATAAAGCCATCTTGCTTTAAATATTTTTCATGGAGGAACACACATCCTTTCTAAGTGATTAATTTTACTTTTTCAAGGAAAGAACTGATTTGAGTTTAATACAATGAATCCCTCCCACCCCTCCACATAAATTTTGGAAATACTGAGAGGGGGGTGAATCATTATTTATTTTCAATTGTTAATTTTACCAGTTAGATCACTTATATTTAGAACCCAAAAATGAACAATGATGGAATAGATACTATTATTAATTTTTTCTTTACAATAAGTAAAGTACAATAATGTTATAGGGCTCCAACCCTAGATGAAGACTCCAATCTTCCAGGCTCCAACCTATATTGTGCCAAGCACCAACTTGGTCTTTCCAAGGCTCCAACCTTGTCAATTTGAGGCACCAACCTCTAGGGCTCCAACCCTATCTCTCGTATAGGCTTCGACCTGGTTTCTTGAGGAATCCAATCCTTTAGGTCTCCAACCCTATTTTCCAAGGCACCAACCTTGTCTCTATGAGGCTCCAACCTCTTGGGCTCCAACCCGCAACTTCACTCCGTCAAAATATCTTTGGTTATTCTTCACGGCTCCCAAAGTCTTCTTCAACGAGCCCTGTCACACTTAGTCTTCATGTCACATCATCAATGACAACATTTTGTTCTTAGAAGGTGTCACCACTGCTCTTCATCGTACCAAAACAATTTCTCCAAGTTTACTTCATGATCACATCAACGATGTATTATGATCTCCACGGGTGCCTTCAAGATGTCTTCAATAGGTAGCCCAAGTTCTGCACCTGCTCCAAACTTCTTCAAGGACTTCTTCAAGAACTTCTCAAGGGAGTCTTCAATTTACTTGCCCAACAAATTATTTCTTCACAAGTTCTTCAATATGTGCTTCAAAATTTGTTAGGCCATTAGTTCTTCTTCAACAAGACTCAACAAAATCTTCAAATATCCAAGGGCTCTTCAAGAGTATCTTTTTTCAAATGCTTTTCAATAGTCTGCAAATAAAGGATCTTTTAGAACAACTACTTTTCACCTTAATAGGTCTTATTTTCAGACCATATCCAGGTCACAATCAATAGACCCAACCAAGCACTGAAAATAATGCCAAAAATTTCTTCTTCTTGTTCAAAGAATTTCTACTCAAGGTGGGCTGGTCCAAAATCAAGGTTTGTAATCAATGTCTACAAATGCCACAGTTATCTTTTCTGCCTTAGTTCCAAATCCGTATCTATTGCATAACTACAATGCTGCACTTTTATTCACTTGATCAACCAGGTTTGAACACAAAAGACAGGCTTGAAATATTCAACAAGGTAATAGGTCTGAATTCTGAAAATAAGGCTGAGTTGCAGGTATAATTTTGTTTCAAAGGAGGAGTTGAATTGCAGATCTGCACCTGTCTGAGCTTCAGTTTATGAGGACAGTTTGAGGTATGGAAGGTATATCACAGGAATAATGACCCTGTCTGAGACTATAAACACAAGTTTCAAGCTTTAAATAACAACTTTCTGTGGGTCAAACAATTTCGGGTCAGAGGTAATGAAAGCATCAAAGTCTGTTGTCCTGTAGTTTCTCCGCATATTTTTAGTGTTACTTCTGTAATCGGTAGGGAGATGTCACACTGAAAACGCAGAGAGATATGTCACTGATCAGAGTTCAGTTAGCTACACAAAAATCTGCAATCCGAGATGTTGAAGGTGACAGTGCACCACTGTAAGAAGAATTAGCCCAAACAAAAGGTTTTCAAGTCCTCCTCAACCTCCAATTAATTTTCTGCAGTTTATTGATCTTTAAGCCCAAACAAATTATAGAACAACTCCTTCTTTTGTCCTTAAGCTTCTCTTCGGTGTCTTAAATATATCTCCATGGAATTCACAAAAATTTCTTTTTGCAAATGAATAGTCCGAACCTCCCTTTTATATGATTTTGACGTCAAGATGAAGGGACACTTCTTTATGGATGTAGGCCGACATGAATGTGTGAGTCTAGGTCGGCTAGCTTAAAAAATAGGATATATAATCTTCAAAATTCAATTTCTCTTAGAGTATTTGGATTTAGGAGGCATATAATAGCTCATTAGAAAGAGGAAAGAGTCCTCTTCAATATGGTGAAGGTCTCATTGTGGAAATATGTCTCCAAGTTATCAAAATTTATTTTTCTTCGTGACTCTTCTAGGAATTTTTAGTGCAGAAGGTGATAGGGACAGCAAGGGGTCATAGTGTCATTATGTGAGTCATCAATGTTATCCGTGTCATCATGATAGTGTCCAACAATGAGTGTATCATCCATGTCATCACATAATTGTGCAATGATATGTTATAGTGCGACATCATTAGGAGAACTTCAAAATCGTCTTCCAACCATCAAATGATATCTTCCACGTTATCATCTAGTCTTTCAACCTTCATCAAGTGTCATCATCAATTGTGGTAATTCATTTAGTGTATGACATCATCAAGTGTATGACTCCATATGCCATCAAGGGTTAAGGTCTAGATCATCAAGGCACATGCAACATTATAGCTAGTTGTAGGACTTCGTAGGACTTCTTCATTAGTGGTTTATCATCTTCTTGGGTTGATCTCTTCATTGATGGCATCCTTGTCAAACAAGATTCATGACATCATCATCTGGTACTAGAAATATCTACAATATTGACATCTTGTTCAATGCCATATTGACATCATTGACAACCTTGATTAGCAATATCCCCCTTTGTCATTGATGGCAATATTCTTGCCCTTCAACATTCTCTCCCCCTTTGACATCAATGGCAAAATGTGTACTCAAGTACTCTCCCTATCAAGTTGCTTTCATTATCATATTTTCTTTGTCAATAATATCTCTTCATAGGTACAATGCTCCCCCTACCATGGTGCTCTTCTTTCTGGCAATGTGTTCCATGATAGATGGTTTTACATTTCTCCATGGATGAACCAACTCTCCCTACATGCATAAGCTCTTCTATCTTCTTTAGACAAGAAAGATTGTTGCTTTGTGATCAAGTGGAAGAAATATTCACAATTTCATTATTTTATAAAATGTAGTTACTCCCGAGAGATGATTTGTCAAGATTGTTGAAGTGTGACTCATCATGGATTCCATAACACCTTTTCATGGAAGACTTCTGCAAGAATAGTCATGAGAAACTAGCTCCCCCTAACAGTATGCATGGTCTCCTTTTTTCCAGAGTCTCATCATCAAACACTTGAAATATCACATTTTCCAAGGATGTCTTCATAAAATCAACAACATGTGTTGTTGGCTTGAGTGTTTAAGAGACTTTCGGATCCAATTTGATTCCTTCTCCATACTTGTGTAACTTTCTTCTCTAGCTTGGTTGACATAATGTTAGCTTGTTGAGGAACCCAAGTCAAGTTACAATCACGAGACATATGTCCAATGTTATGGCAATTGAAGCATTCCATTCTGTTCATAAATGAGGATGTATGATTTCTTCTTGCAAAGCTGCTTCTAGGAGATTAACATGGACCATTATATTTGTCTTGGTGATATGCCCTACAATATTTTTCCATATGCCCAAAGTTTGTACAAGAATAGCAATAACCAAAAAATATTCTTTGGTACCTGGGAGATGAAGAGTTCCTTGAAGTACTTCTGAAGTATTTTTGCCTTTGAATTCTTTGATGATATTCATTTCCTTTTGTATTCTTGACATTAGCTGTAAATCTCCTTGGAGTATGGTTTCTTCTAATGTCAGCTTGACTCTTGCCTTTGCTGGAATTGGGAGTATCATTTCTTCCTGGTTTCCTCAAATCCTTGTTTGAGGCATTATTGTTCTTGCTTGAAGGTTAACCTGCATAACCAAGACCTATTTATCAAGGGGGGGTCTTTGATGACTTAGGATGTCATCTAGGGTTTGAGAACTCTTCAAGTTCTTATTTAGCAAGTCAACTTCCTTTTTAAGAGAGACAATTTCTTCTTTCAATTTTTCACAATCTTCATCTTTCATGACTATTTGCTTCTTCATTTCTTCCATCATCCTTGTTGCTTCGTGTGCTTAATTTTAAGGGAGATGATATTTGATTTCATTATGAAGAATTCTTCATTCTCCTTTGCTAGATTGCTCTCTATTTCTTCTTTTATTCTCGTAGCTTCACATGTTTCAGCCTTGATAAGATTGATGTCTGATTTTAGTTTGAATATTTCTTCATCCTTTTCTTCAAGTTGGCATATCATGGTGTTTCTCTCCTTTTCTGCTTCATCAAATTTTCCTTCTATGAATTCCAAAGTTTCTATCAACTTATTAGCTCCTTGTGCTTGTTTTCTTTCTTCTTCTAGTTGAGATCTAAGAGAGGCGACCTCTTCCTTGTATTAACCAATCTCTACTTCAAGATTGTTCAAGCTCTTAAGTCTTTGTTCAAGGTGGCTTGACAAAGTTTCTTCCATTTTATTTGCCTTATCTAATTTATTTGTCATAGATATGACTTCTTCATGATTATTTCTTTTGTTTTGTTGAAATTACTCCTTAAGTTTGATGAGCTCCTCATTTCTTTCTTGTACTTGAAGCTTGAAAAGGTCAACTTCCTTCCTTGTATTGTCTTGGTCACCATCTTGTTCTTTCTTCTTAAGTTCCTCATTTTCTTTTTCAAACTGTTAATCTCTTCCATGGAAGCCATAAGTTTATTCAAGAGATCTTCTTCAAAGCCTTCTTTGTTCTCATCGTCTTCTAGGTCTTCTTTAGTCTTGCTGTCATCTCTCTTATATTCAGCTTCCTTGATGGATTCTCTACTTCTTTCTTGTTTTCCATCATCTTCTTGACTAAATATCATTGTCAACTCTCCTTTTGAGTGAAGGTCATGAATTTTGTCCCATATGACTTTTGTTGACGAATATTTTTCAAAATTGGCCTTCATAGAATCAGGTAGCCCATTCAAGATTTGTTTCATTTCTCTTGTATTATACTCCTTGGATTCTCCTTCCATCGTGCTATCAGTAATCATTGATTTCCAAACTTCAATGCCTTGAGTCTTTAACAAATTCCTCATTCTTTCCTCCCATATATCAAAGTTTCCATTGGACAATGGGGCCTTTGCAAATTGATTGAATTCAATTTCAATGGTTGTGGAAGACACATATTTAGGATGATTGGAGACTTTCTTCCTTGGCTTTGCCATTTGTGTTCTAATGATTAACCTTCAAGTTGTTAGGTTTTGAGTGAAGGTACTGGCTTTGACACCAATTGTTGGAAATACTGAGAGGGGGGTGAATCAATATTTATTTTCAATTATTAATTTTACCAGTTAGATCACTTATATTTAGAACACAAAAATGAACAATGATAGAATAGATACTATTATTAATTTATTCTTTACAATAATTAAAGTAAAATAATGTTATACGACTCAACCCTAGATGAAGATGCCAATCTTCCAGGCTCCAACCTGTATTGTGCCAAGCACCAACTTGGTATTTCCAAGGCTCCAACCTTGTCAATTTGAGGCACCAACCTCTAAGGCTCCAACCCTATCTCTCGTATAGGCTCCGACCTAGTTTCTTGATGAATCCAATCCTCTAGGGCTCCAACCCTATTTTACAAGGCACCAACCTTGTCTCTATGAGGCTCCAACCTCTTGGGCTCCAACCCGCAACTTCACTTCGTCAAAATATCTTTGGTTATTCTTCACGGCTCCCAAAGTCTTCTTCAACGAGCCCTGTCACACTTAGTCTTCACGTCACATCATTAATGACAACCTTTTATTCTTAGAAGGTGTCACCACTGCTCTTCATCGTACCCAAAAAATTTCTCCAAGTTTACTTCATGATCACATAAGCGATGTATCATGATCTCTAGGGGTGCCTTCAAGACGTTTTAAATAGGTAGCCCAAGTTCTACACCTGCTCCAAACTTCTTCAAGGACTTATTCAAGAACTTCTCAAGGGAGTCTTCACTGTACTTACCCAAAAAAGTATTTCTTCACAAGTTCTTCAATATGTGCTTCAAAATTTGTTAGGCCATTAGTGCTTCTTCAACAAGACTCAAAAAAATATTCAATTCTCCAAGGGCTCTTCAAGAGTATTTTTTTTCAAAAGCTTTTCAACAGTCTGCAAATAAATGATCTTTTAGAACAACTACTTGTCGCCTTAATAGGTCTTATTTTTAGACCATATCCATGTCACAATCAATAGACCCAACCAACCACTGAAAATACTGCCAAAAATGTCTTCTTCTTGTTCAAATATTTGCTACTCAAGGTGGGTTGGTCCAAATTCAAGGTCTGCAATCAATGTCTGCAAATGCCACAATTACTATCTTCTTTTCTGCCTTAGTTCCAAATCCATTTCTATTGCATAACGACAATGCTGAAATTTTATTCAACTGATCAACCAGGTTTGAACACAAAATACATGCTTGAAATATTCAACAAGGTAATAGGTCTGAATTCTGAAAATAAGGCTGAGTTGTAGGTTTAATTCTGTTTCAATGGAGGAGCTGAATTGCAGCTCTGCACCTGTCTGAGCTTCTGTTTATGAGGATAGTCTGAGGTATGGAAGGTATATCACAGGAATAATGACCCTGTCTGAGACTGTAAACACAAGTTTCAATCTTTAAATAACAGCTTGCTGTGGGTCAAACAATTTCAGGTTAGAGGTAGTGAAAGGTATCAAAGTTTTCTATCTTGTAGTTTCTCTACATATTTGTATTGTTACTTCTGCAATCCATAGGGAGATGCCACACTAAAAATGCAGAGAGATATATCACTGATCAGAGTTCAGTGAGTTACAAAAAAATATGCAATCCGAGCTACTGAAGGTGATAGTGCACCACTATAAGAAGAATTAGCCCAAACAAAAGTTTTTGAAGTCCTCCTCAGCCTCCAATTACTTTTTTGCAATTTATTGATCTTTAAGCCCAAACAAATTATAGAACAACTCCTTCTTTTGTCCTTAAGCTTCTCTCTTCAGTGTCTTAAATATATCTCTGTGTAATTCACCGAAATTTCTTTTTGCAAATGAATAGTACGAACCTCATTTTTATATGAGTTTGACGTCAAGATGAAGGGACACGTCTTTATGGATGTAGGTCGATATGAATGTGTGAGTCTAGGTCGGCTAGCTTAAAAAATAGGATATATAATCTTCAAAATTAAATTTCTCTTAGAGTATTTGGAGTTAGGAAGCGTATAATAGCTCTTAGAAAGAGGAAAGAGTCATCTTCAAGATGGTGAAGGTCTCATTGTGGAAATATGTCTCCAAGGTATCAAAATTTATTTTTCTTCATGATTTTTCTAGGAATTTTTAGTGTAGAAGGTGATAGGGACAACAAGGGGTCATAGTGTCTTTATGTGAGTCGTCAATATTATCCATGTCATCATGATAGTGTCCAAAAATGAGTGAATCATCCATGTCATCACATAATTGTGAAATGATATGTTATAGTGCAGCATCATTAGGAGAACTTTAAAATAGTCTTCCAACCATCAACTGATATCTTCCATGATATCATCTAGTCTTTCAACCTTCATCAAATGCCATCATCAATTGTGGTCATTCATTTAGTGTATGACATCATCAAATGTATGACTCCATATGTCATCAAGGATTAAGGTCTACATCATCAAGGCACATGCAACATTATAGGTAGTTGTAGGACTTCGTAGGACTTCTTCATTAGTGGTTTGTCATCTTCATGGGTTGACCTCTTCATTGATGGCATCCTTGTCAAACAAGAGTCATGACATCATCATCTGGTACTAGACATCTCTACAATATTGACATCTTGGTCAATGCCATATTGACATCAATGACAACCTTGATTAACAATAAAAGCCTTTGATTGATAGTTGCAGTGAAAGAATTTGGAGCAAACATTATGAAAGTACTATGTCCATTAAACATAAAATCTCTATTAACATCCCACCTCTTTCACTCAGATACATCATAAAGAAAAATCTTGCAAATGCGCTTATCAAAAGGGTAATTAAAAGAGGAAGCATGGGAAATACAAGTAAACCTGTCGGGTCTATGTACGCTCGATGGCAGTGGGGCTAGGCTTGTATGGCATAAAAGACAACTTCGTCGAGGAACTGTTCAGGTTTGCTAGCAACGAAGAGATGTCAGAGACAATTACAAAATGGATATATGCTTTATCAAAAATTCTTATCTCTACCTTCTCCTGTTTTTCATATGAGGTAGTTTTAAAACAATTTTTTCCCAAATTTGGATTGATCACTTTTAATCGAGTGTGTTTTAAGTACTTATCTTTACAAACTCATATTACTTAATCTATTCATGTGGGTCCTATGGAAAATGTTTTACTGTTAGACTATTTCACAATTTCCATTATTTTTAACCTCTGGGTAAATTTAAGTTCATTATCTTTAATCAGAGATAACTGGTTCTTCTCCCGCATGTTGCCATTGTTGTGGTAAAACAGAACCCCCCATTTTTTACTTATGTAATTCAAATAATGGGGACCCTTTCTACAATTTTTTTGGCTAAACACCTTTTAGGATTTTCATTAAGTTAATTATCTTGGAATTTTTTCTATTTTTTCATTTTTGTCGAATTTCTATTTTGATTCTTTCATTGAATCCAATTTTTCACAACCTTCCAACGATACTTGTTTCACTTCATTTGGTCAACCAGTTTGTAAATGACGCTCTTTTGAAGTTCGATCATTTTCTCGCTTGGGCTAAAAAAATGTATAAAATGTACCAATATTTCAATTTTTGTAGTTAAAATGGTCACTCGCTATAAATATTAATTTTTAGTTAATTTTTACTAACTTTTCATTTCATTAGTTAACTTATCCAAGTTGTTACCCCAAACCCAGACTTCATTCACTATATAGCCTAAATTATATTTAAAATCCATAGTTTAATGCTTTAAATCCCATTTAATCCCCAAAACCTACATACATAACCTTTCAGAACTTATTACTTTATATACCCACTTATATTAAAGTCTGAAATTTTAATAATTATAGCTCCGCCCACCCATCAAACAACCGCATTATATATTACATATCATATATATAGCAAACCGCTACTTAAAACCTTTGGTAAGACCCCTTACCATGTTCTATCCTTTTGAAATGCCAATGTGATGTTATGTGGGACCCTTACCTGCCTACAACCACGTCACTCCCATCGCACATCGCATATCTCACTGTGTTATTACAAAACATTCATCCCTACCCGTCTCTAAATGTGATTTGCGATAAGCCTTTGACTTTGTGATTTGCGACATCACAAATCGCAAATCACAAGTCTTACCCCATGTTTCTCATATTAACAAATATGATCGATTGCGATTTGTGATTGGCCCCACCTCTGCCTGCCACGTCACTTGATTTTACTGCCAGTCCCTCCACTATCTTCCACCATTTCTACTCCACGTTGCTTCCATGTCTATCCAAAAGGTTTTGCTATTACTCTCACTCCATTCCTCCTCTCTCTCTGACCGGGTTTGAATTATCATATATTTTGAATTAATTATAATATATATTATATTATATAATATTATATTTTAATTATAATTATAAAATAATTTAAATTATAATATTAGTATAATATTTTAATGTTTTAATTAATCAATAAATCATTTTTTAAAATTAGTTTAATTTTATTTTCAATTAGTTTTTAAAATTAATAATGTAATTATAATTAATAATAGATAATTATAACTTAATTTAGAATTAGATTATAACTAAATTATATTAATAATATAATTGCAATTAATTAGTATTAATTAATTAAATATTATAATCTAATTTACGATTAGAATTAAATTTAAAAATTCTGATTTTGGCCTAAGCAACAGAAATTCCAGATTTATGGCAATTTTAATATACCAAATTTAGAGGCTCATAAATGGAGTTTTACTTGGCCAAATGAGGCCCACAACAACTCATTAGAAAGATAAAATCATGGAGGTTATTCCTGAAGTGGTTTCATTTCTATATTTGATCATTTATTTGGTCTAAAATTTAGCAAAAGATCAAGCTCCAAATTTTTAAACAAAACTAATTTTCTGAGTTTTATTTTTTTCATTTTTATTTGCCACAACTTCTTCTGACTGTAGAACCATTCTTCTATGTTCTCCTTGACCAATTAGATCAGCACAGACATCAAAAGAAAGATTAGATTTACTTGTCAATTATTTATTTAATTAAGTTTAGATTGGATTTATTTTAATTTCTAGATGTGACTTTTTGATTTTATTTTTACATTTTAATTTTGTTTTGATTTATTTTTGCAGGAAAACAATTGAAGAGATGAGAAGAATAAGATCTCAATCAATGCGAAGGCTCCAACAATTGAAGAATATGGTTTTGAGCCAATGGAAATTGATTGAGCGGAACCACTCTTCAACAAAATTTGTTATTGAGAATTCTTTTGTAAATATTATAAATAGAAGATTGTAGAATGTAGTAGGGGCTTCTCTCCTATGCAATTCTGGAATTCTAAAAGCAGTTCTGTAATAGGGATTTACATTTGTAGGTGGGAGGAGAGGAATCTCAGATCTGAGAATTATTGAGGATTTTCTTTTACATTTTGAGTTATGTATAATGAACAGAGTTTGCACTATTGTAGCTTTGGTTCTGAAAGCAGAAGTTCAGGCATTGTAAAGGACTCTTAGAGACTGGAGCTGGAGAAATGGACTTAATAATTTGGTATTTATAATACTATTATTTTAAATGTTAGTTTCATTTTATGATAATAGGAATGTGTCAATTTACTTCCATATTTGTGCACTTTTTTCAATGAGTAATTTGCCTCAATTTTATGTTATTATTTATCTCCACTCTTATGGGCTGAATTCTGATTTCTGAGTAACTATTTACTCAGAAATATGTTTTGTAAAATTGATTTATTGAATAGTGATATGTTGTGAGATTTTTCCGCATATTATTGTTTAATTATTCAAGTTACTGATTAAATGATCAATATCATTTTGAGAACTTCTTCCTGAGTGTTGTTGATTGATTATTTCAATTAAGAGGTCTCTAGATAGGATGTGTTTGATATTCATAATGTTAGTTAATTGAACTACTTTGTTAGCTTTATATTCATTATAAGCCAAACATATTTAAATCTCAATTATTTAAAATATCTTACTCTCGGTTGGGATAGATCTATATCTGCCTAATTGAGATAGGATTAAGATATTAGATTTTAGAAGAGAGGAATAACCTGTTTCTGAGTTTTTTAATAACCCAATATTTCAGACTTCCTAAGTGAGTCCATCATCAGGGGTAGATGCCAAATGTACTTTGAAACTTTAATTGTGGCTTGGCTAAGCCCAAATTAGCTCAAGGATCACTTTCTTGCCCGATCAACAAGAGAAATGATTAGATTTCTCTTTCCCATTGGTAGAAAAAAGTCATATTTTAAGCCAATGGAGATTGAGAGAAAGTAACTGGACCTAATTAAACCAATTGGAGCCACTATTCCAAACGAAAAAGGAATTGTTTTAAGGTTTGAACCAGGTGGTCATCCCCCATGTTTTTGCACTCAATTTCGAGTCATCAACGGGAACCCACTTCATTCTACTTCTCCATTCTCATTCTATATGTCCAAAATTGTGACATTGATAGTGTTCTCTCTTGGATAATGGAGCAACTATGCTATATTTTATGTTTCCATATCCATTAGGTATTTTGTCTTGTCTACTTGTAAGCTTCCTTATAGGTTTTTTATGATAACCATTGCAATAATTCTTGTATTATGATATAAAATATCTAGATTTATAACCACAATTAGTGCAAGAATAATGATAACCAAAGAATAAGGTTTGATACTTGGATGTGAATACTTCCCTTGATGTTTTTATGGAATTTATTTTCCTTGGAGGAGGCTCAATCCTTGGTTGATTTTCATTGTAATTTGCATGGAGAGAAGATTTGTTGATATTATTAGCATAAATTTTAGGAAATAAAGCACTTGCAACATTTTTTTTGGCCTTCATTGTGAATGTCAAAACTACTTTCGGGTTTTTCTTCTATTCTAGACTTTGGAAATTCATTAGTATAGCCAAGTCCCCTTTTATCAAATTTTGATCTATGATGACTAAGAATTTCATCTAATGATTGATAAATCTTTATAATTTTTCATATCTTGTTGAATTCATTTTCAAAGAGACAATTTATTCTTCAAGCTTCTCACAATCTTCTTCTTTCTTCATCAATTGTATCTTTACAACTTCTTCCATTTTATTTTCTTCTTCTAGTTGATTTGTCAATGAGATGACATCTTATTCATTTCTCCTTTCTTGTTGAGCAAATTTTTCCTGAAGCTTGTTAAAATCCTCAAATCTTTCCTCTAATTGGAATCTTAGAAGGACAACTTCATCCTTTGTACCATCAAGGTCATGATTATTTTCAACATTTTGTATCTTCTTATTAATTTATTCATTCTCTTTTCTTCGATTTATTTATTCTAAAACAACCACAAGATTTTCTTTAAACTCTACTTCAGGTTCTTCTTCATATTCATGGCCTTTCATGTTCTATGTGCCTCCATCTATCTCTTTTAATTTTTGATCATTTTTTTGTTCTAGTTTCACAATCTCTGGTTTTGGCTCAGTAGATACTAAGATAAATTCTCCATAAATTTTTTGTAGTTTTTCCCATAGGCCTTTAGCTTAAGAACATTGACCCACCTCGACTTTTACAAAATTTTACAGACTACTCAAGATTACTTTCATCACTTTTGTATTGCATTCTTTTGACTCCTCTATAGATGTTCTTCCAATGACAATTGATTGCCATACTTCACATCCAAGATCCATAAATAAGAATTTCATTCTTGAGTTCAATAATACATAGTTTGTTTCATCAAACAAGGGAGATTTTCCAATCTAATTGACTTTTAAATTCATGATTGAGAGGAGAAATTTTCAAAGGATTTGGAGGATTTCCTTCTTGACTTTGACATTTTTTCTAAGGGATATTCCTTCCAGTCATTAGCCTGAGACTAAAGGATCTGACTTGGATTGCAATTGTTGAAAATAATTAGTGGGGGTGAATCAATATTTATTTCAATTTTAATATTATTATAGTTAAGATTTTTATCACAAGTTAAAGCATATCATGATAATTAAAATAAAAATAATTTTATTAATGAAGATGGTGAGGACTCCAATCCTCTTTTACAAAAAAATCAGGCTTTGACATGTACAACAAAATTTCTAATTTATTCAAGGCTCCAACCTTTAACGATGACTCCAATCCTCGTAAATAAATCCAAACTCCAACCTGGTCAAAATGAGTAATTCAATCCTATTAGGCTCCAACCCTTCCAAAATACTCAAAATACAACTCAGTTATTGATTAATCAAATAGATCAAGGTACTTATTCATGGTGTCTGCTAGAATTGCTTCAAGATGGCTTCAATGATTGATCTAAAATCCCTCCAATGGCTGCTCCAAAGTATCTTGAATGACTACTAAAAAACATGCTTAAGATGCTACTCCATGAGGTATTTAGGATCTTCTCAAAATTATCTCTATTGTCTATTCCAAAGTGGTCACATGTATTTCCAAAAAGATGCTCTACAATGCTGCTCCAAAAGTCTTCAAGAGCTCTAAAGAGGGTTGCTCCAAATTCTACTATAAAGGGCATAAGGATTAATCCTAAAAACTACTCTAAATTATGCTTCAAGATGGTTCTCCAAGGTTATTCTAAAATCTGCTCAATAGTCTGCTTCAAGACATTTCTCACGGACTACTTCAATATGCCCTCAAGTTTGTTTCAAAAAACTCCAAGTTTTTCTCAAAGGAATGTCAGTTTAGAATAAAATTTGCGTCTTAAAGTTTTGTTCTGAAGGATTGATTCATATCATATATGAGGGTTGAATTGCATAGACCAAAATCTTCCATAGTTTGAACTTGCTCCTTTCCATAGTCTAAATCTACATATAAGGTTGAGTTTTGGGATACTTTAGTGCAAGGTTGAGGTATGTTGCTTCTCAAGGCCAAAATTGGATGCTTCTTAAGGTTTAAATTTGTTTCTCCTTAAGGAAAAATATTCTCCTTCAAGAGTCTAAGTTTAAATTTGAAAGGTCTAAAACCATTCCAAAAATAATATGTTAAGAATTTGATCAAGGATTTCCAAAAACCATAACCTAGAAACCAAAAAGACTAGAAAATAAATCCCAAGTGTTTCTTCTTCACTTTTCCACACAAATTCTCTTTCTCAAGTCCAAATTTTTCTTTTGCTCCTTTCATCAAGTTACTCCCCAGTTGGGGATATGTTACTTTATTTATACTTGATTGAATAAACTATAAACAAGGCCGAATTATGTTATTATTTGTAATTTTTTTGAAAGGGCATGACTATAAATGATTCGACTTGATTGGAATTAGGTTTACCATCCATAAAATAACAATTCGTTCCCATTTTAAGAGGTTGTTAGCATCCAATATGGTTGTATTCGTTCGTTGTAGGCTTTCTTGTTGTCAATGCTTGTGATATTGATTACTTACAAAGGGGATTGAGTAGTTAAAATTGTACTCTTTCTCTCACATATTCAATCGATATTTGTATCTTAAGAGAAGGAAACGTAAAGTGCCATTGGAAAATTCGTGGTATGAACTAACTTGGGTAAAGTGGGAAACAATATTGATTGTTTTATTACTTGGAAAATTGTGTGGTCCCTAGATTCCCAGGCCAACACTCTTCCTTTTACCCTTTAGCGATACATGGATAAATAATATGTGTGGAGGAATTATTCACTGGAAAATAATTTCAATTTGAGTGTGATCTTGTACTTGTCCATTTACCTCATTTTCCATCTGAATAGAGAAGCCATTTTCCTCCTTTTTGATTTGTCTTATTTTTCGGGTAGTGCATTTAAGATTTTGTGGAAGGGCACTTCAAATTAGATGCTAGTATGAATAATGCAGATATGGCAACATTGGTATGCGTCTTGTAATGGACATAATTAAATTAAATTTCTATTTCATGTTATCCCTCAGGTAGAAATAATTCTATTAACAATATTACATTATTCCTTAGATTTGTTTGATAAGTTTAGGATTTTTGTTCCAATTGAGCACAACTAATGGCAGAAGTCACATTTTTCTTTGGCCATCAATTACAACAATGATGAAATATCAAGACATCAAAGGTGAAAATTCAAATCCCACACACATCCCTCACATAGGAAAGTGACATCTTCCTTCTCGTGAAGGAGGTGACCTATGATATTATAGAGAGCCCATGCATTGCCACCAGTGATCTGCATCTCTTGGGCTTCCAGGTCTACTACTAGGTGACAATACTGATAGGGGATTATCTCATCGAATTGATATGTTCCTTTACTAAGCAAGGGTGGAAGAGGAAACCTCGCTCCATCTTTATTGTCCCCGCAAGGTCTACCACGTTCTCTTACCATTGTTTTTGCGAAGGAGTGTTGTTACAAAGTATTTTTATTTATGTTACCTATGACTGTTGAAAACCATCACTTCTGTTAATTGGCATCCCTACTTCTAGTGCACTTAACATTTTATGTGTGTGAACCATAATTTCCAACAAGATGGAAAGTGTACAAGGGTCTAAAGGGACATAACTGGTTGGCTAAGAGGAGGGTTCCACCATAGCCTCTTATGAAGTGACAAACATCATAGGGTGCAGGCCCAAAATGTCATTGTTCCCTTGGATTGAATACAATGACATGTCAACCACTGAGATTGTAAATTATTCCCTCTGTCGACCTAACACCCAAATCCAGAGCTATATTTACAAATATTACCCTATAATAAAAATTCTTATTAATAATTAACAACTTTATTATTTTAAATATATAAATAAGTTATTTAATATAAATTATATTAATATACTCTTCAATTAAAAAAAATACCAATACAAATAAAAATAAAACATGAAAGGGGAATTTGTTTACTAAATCTATTTTCCATAAAACCTTGATTAACTAATGGAAAAAGGTCACATAAAGAGTTTAAAAAAATACATTAATAAGTTTTCATTTATTCATCACTAGCCTACTTTTTGAAAAAGGAATTTTAATATTTAAATAAATTTATATGTTAAGATGTGTGTGTCAAAATAGTTTAATGAAAATATTAATTTTAAATTTATCGTAGTGTCCTAGTAGCATTCATTAAATTGTTCTATTTCGTGAAATAATGGCAACTTTATGTATGAAGTTACTGATTACACTAAGTGGGATGTACTCATTAAAGAAAATATTAAGTTTAAATTTAATATATTTTTATTAAATATGGTTGGAAAAAATTTAATAAAATATATTATTAAGATATAAAAGATAAATACTTTTTAATATAAAAAATATATATTTTTAAAGTATAAAATGATTGTTGTAATCATAATTTAATAATTGATATTCTTCGAAAGGTTATGAGGAAGTTGTTGTATTTCTCTTTTGTATTTAAATATCACATTATTAATATTATTATTATATATGAATTGATTTGTTTTCGAAGAAAAAATCATAATTTTATTCAACCTGAAAACAAGGAACAAAATTATAATTTGAAGATGTTGTTAAGTATTCAATCATATCAATCTTTTGGATGTTGAGAAATAAAATAAAACTATAAAAATTAAGTAATTTTGTTGGGGTTTAGTGTGATAATAATCACTTAACTTCCCATTTTTTGCTTTCTTTTTCTGAACCTTTTTCCAAACCCCATGGTTGGGATCAATTATTACTATTTCCATTTGATATCTATTTTCTTCCAAAGGAGTTTCTGTATCTAAATATAAGTTCTAAAATACATGGGTTCTCTTTATACCCCATGCCCTTTTCATAGAGTGTTTCCTTTCTGTTGCTCTGATGGTTTGATATTTGTCTATTCAGTGCCCTTTTGGATATGGGTCACAGTTCCTGACTCATCCACAACTCCTTCATCTGCTTGGCTGATACGTTGTGCCTATGCATCCATATTTGAATTATTCTCCATGGTATCTTACGCGAGGATCAGATACCATCCATCCATTTGGCTTATGGGTCTGCCTCTTTTTATTTTTTGGGATCTTTTTTACCTGTGGGCATGTGTTCTACAAGTGTGTTGTTTGAAAACAAATTCGACATCTAAATTTCGTGTTCTCATAATATAAAACCCGAGTCCACTATAAATTTTCATGTTTCAATTAGATATGATTAGGTATACCTTTTCTGAGGTCTATCTCAACAAAAATTCTTGCAAATGTGAAAATGCCTTTTTCTATTATGTCAAAGTCCATCTTTTTAATTTTTTCCAAAGTATTTCCAATATCCTCTAGAATATGATGGTGCCATAAAGGAATGGGGATATTTTTAGGTCCTTTTATTAACAGTGTATCCCCCATAACAAATTCAACATCTAAATATCATGTTCTCATAATCTAAAACTCAAGTCCACTAAAAATTTTCATGCTTCAATTGGGTACGATTAGGTAGATATTTTATGAGGTCTATCTCAACATAAATTCTTGCAAATGTGAACATTTCTTTTTCTATTATGTCAAAGTCCATCTTTTTAATTTTTCCCCAAGTATTTCCAATATCCTCTAGAATATGATGGTGCCAGAAAAAAAGGGGGAGATTGTTAGGTCCTTATAATAACATTGTAGCCCCCATATTGTTATTGTTGTTCCCCATAGAAGCTCATTATTTTTATTGTTGTGCCCTTACATTATTATTGTTATTTAGGACCTAATTATATTTTTTAGACTCCTATATATACCATGGAGGTATTTTCATTTAAATCATCCAAGAATTGTTCATTTATGTGATGTAAAGGGAGGTTGCCTCCTTGAAGTTGCTTATTATCAAGTCGTTGATCTATATTTCCTATGTTTCTGTATTATTTTGATCTAGAGACATAACATTTGGTATCATAGCTCTTGATCCTAGGTTTTTTCTACTTCAAACAGTTCATCATGGAATTTTCACTCTATTTTTTTTTGTGAAGTTTCAGAAAGTGAAATTGCTGCCACATGAAGGCAAAATCTTGATGGACATATAGTTAAAATTTTAGAGTTTGGTTCACTATATTTTTAGATATAGGTCACAGGAAGTTAGGGTTTTTGTATGCTCCAGAATTCAATCTCAAACAGGTGTTTCAGGTAAAATTGCCATAACTTTATCTTAGAGCATCATATTTGAATTTCATAAAAATTGAATGAAAGTGAATGGAATTTAGTTTTTTTGGTATGAGTTTCATAACCAAAGGTTGAAACGGTGACATGTGAAATCCTGTACAAGTTTTATATACTGAACAATTCCATAATCACGTCATCGCATAATATTTTGTACACTTTTATCTTGAAGAATCCAATCTCGGTTTGACTTATATGGTTGGAAATAAGACACAAAGCACTACCTCATGACAAAATTTAAGATCTTAGGAGGCTGAAATCACATAAATACAATTTTTTAAAGGTCTACCATATGAACAAGCCTATAATCAAGCTCTTAAAACGTGTGTATTTTTAAATTTTCATAATTTTTTTTTGAAAACTAAGATTTACGTGATTCAAAGGGCATATTGAAGCATATATATTATTAATTGGTTCAAATTTCCTCAAAAAAAAAAATCTACACCCATTAATCCCTCAAAAAGCTCAACTATGACGCATGAATAAGATGAATAAATGCAACGTGTTATATCAAAATTACGGGACGAAGAACAACAAATTTTTCTCTCACAAAGAACAACAAAAATGGAACTGGAAGCAATGATGAATGTTAATATGGATGGTTTAAAAGTAGACATAATATGGGACATGGATGGTTTAAAATGGGACATGGAAGGTTTAAAAGCAGACATAGAAGGTTTGAAGGAATGTTTGACAAAATTGCTACAAGAAATAATTTCAAATGGGGACAAGGTATTCCATGAAAATCACGATGAAAATAAAAGGAATGTGAAATATGATTTTAGAGACTCCAACTTTGGGTTTAAGACCATCCATATTCTAAAGATCGATATGAGGAAGTTTGACGGCAAGGATTTGGTAACATGGATACTATAGATGGACCAGTTCTTTGATCTACATGATGTGCAACACACAGAAAAGGTTGCATTGCATATTTATATTTAGAACCCAATTAGTTTGTGTGGTATTGATGACTTTGTTCTCGTAAATCACTTGTCACTTGGACATTTCTTACGGAGAAATTGATAGCACATTTTGAGGATACAAAAATCAATACCTTCTTTAGCCAATTGATAAATATAAAACAAAAGGGTTCAGTTGGGGAGAAAATAGAGGACTTCAAAATATTGAATATCAAGGTAAATGATATTCCATAAGAGCATATAATTGATGTCTTCATAGGTACCTTAAACGATAACATCCAATATGAGGTTCACCTTTGGGAACCTAAGTCAATGGAGAACGCATTCAGGGTGGAAATAAAATTTGAAAGAAAAATTATGGAAATAAGGAGGTCTACCACTCAAAACTATAAAGATGAAAGTGTTGTCACTCCTATATTTCCACGACCTACAAGGTTGACACCACAACAACTGGATAAAAACAGAGAAAAATGGAGTTTTCACACTTGTGATATCAAATTCACTAAATGTCACAAGCGTGTAGAGAAGAAATTATTTTACATAGATTGTGAATAGGAGGAATAAAAGGAAAAAGAAACATCAAGAATAAAATATACACTCGGATCCAACCCCAGGGGTTGAAAAATAAGAAATGAAGCTGACTATATCTTCTAATGCATTGGTGGGAATTGTTAGTGTTAGTATTGCATCCTACCATCAATGATCAAAATCCTCTTTTCATATCATTTTAGGAGTCCCACTCATAATTTTTTTATCATTCCACTAGGTCATGCAAGAAATTAGTCACTGATGGTAGCCCCAAATCTAAAAAATCATCACTCTTCTACAAATTTGATTACTTGTTGGCATATCTTCATACCTTGCTGACTATACATCATCCATAAAATCAATATCTATCATGTAATCTTGAAATTCAGTCCTTCAAGGTCTCATTAGCTATTTTAGGGTTTTCAAGGTTACATTAGGTCATTAGGGTTTCTAAGGTTCAATAAAACTCCATTCCATTGCATAAGACCCGCAAGTAAGGGGTGATCCAAATAAACTTCTCTACACTATGTGAAGATGATTTATGAAGAAAATATCTCATTTCAACATGTAAGTTTGAGTTCAAATGTAATTTTTTTATATTTTTCATTATGTAATTTTATGTCTTTCAAATGTAATAATTTCACCATCCCAAGCTGCAAATTCAGTGTTCCAAAGATGCCCAAACATAAAAATGTAAATTCATAGAATTTCTAGTCCATCAAAATGATCAATTTCAAAGCAAAGAAGTCAAAATGAAAGGTAATGTTTCAAATGGTTAAGTGAATGATAAAGGAAGAAAGTGGGTCCCAAGGCCCAAATAATCAACTTCATGAAGTATAAAAGCCCTCAAGACACTCATTTGTCCTCTATGCTATCAAGCCATCACTTACATAGCTCAAAAAATTGGAATTGAAGGGTGAAAGGTCGAAATTCTTGAAGGAATTGCTCACCTGGAAAGAGATGTTGCACATAGAGCCCTAGGTGATGCGCATAGAGCCAAGGAGTTGCGCATAGAGCCAGAGGTGCTGCGCACCTGGTAAACTTCACTTACAAGCTCCAAAACTTTGTGTCAACACTCCAAACCTTCATAAAATTTTTTCACTACTTCTTGGAAAGTAAGTAACCTGCAAATACACCCTCCTTCCATTCCTCAAGTAAAATTTCATGGTATTTAAGTTTTTATGACAAATTTGGAGAGCTCTAGGCTAAAAACCCTAGTTTTACTTCCTAATCCCAAATTTTATCCTTGAGGATCCTTTTACCCTTCCCACATATCAATAAATTCTATCCCCACCTTTATATCATTAAATCCCTATCCCAAACCCCTTTATCTCATAAACCCTAAGACCCAGGTATTTCAAATTCTTAGGCTCCCAAATCCCCATACCTGTAATAAAATTTCTATTCCCAAATCCAACAACATTTCCACTCCCTGTCACCTCCTTCAATTCAACAATCCTTTCCCCCATCTCCCTAATTTTTTCCATCCCATTCCCCACTCCCTAAACCTATATTTTACTCGCAATTCATATCCCTAGGGTTTCTAGCCAAGATACTATGGAAGAAGAAAACAGATAATTCAGAGAGGAAGAAGAAAGGGAAGAGAGGAGGCCACACAAAGGAGGGAATATCATCAGACGTGAACCTACAAACGCTTGAGAACTCATGACCTCTCCCATGACAGTGACATGTTTCAAGCATGTAGAATGCTTTGAATTTTGTGAAAAAATACAAAAGGTCCAACATCACCTTGTTTTGAGTAGGATTTTCATTTCTAATCTTCTTGATAATCAGGTAAGCCTTGTTTGTGTCACTTTCATAATATCCACAACTATCATAGAAAATTCCACCGAAATTCCAAATGTTGGTTAAAAATGGTACAAGGCAAAGGACTTGGAGTGTCATTACTTTGACCCATATATCAACCCAAGGTACAAGAATGAAAGAAAAAGTTTCTTTCCTTTATCTTACCTCCTGGATAGGTATGTCCCCGTGATGAAAATCATGATGAGGTACTTTTCTTGTGAAGTAAGGTTCTTTAGAATCTACACCTACGATATCAGGTTATTAATGCACTTCACAAGGGTCAAAATGCTCAACATACCTTATTTTCTCTTCAGGGACTTTGAAAAAATGGCATACATTGTTCAAAAGAGAGATTATGACCAGCGAATAAAAATTCTTTTTCACCACTCTCTCGTCAATATCATTGTCCTCCATCACCTTGATAGATTGAACATCTCATGGGACACTTTCATAGCTAATGAAATTTTTACTGCTCCATCAATTCAACATGCTCAAGTTGCGCCTCCACCATCTCATCCTTCCACATCCATTCCTCCATCTCAACCCACAGTATCTAATTTTTCATCAACTCAAACTACCTCACCCATTTCACCACCGCCATCACCATTTCACACTCATATTGGGTCATGTAGCATTGTTAAGAACAGTGAGCTTCAAAAGACCAAAGTGGCTGAGATAGAGACATTGGCTAAAAAATATCAAAGAGGTCATAGGCAGGTGTTTGCTCCATATATTGTGGAAGGGGCCCTGCCTTCTTCACCAACAAAGAAGGTACAGAAGGGCAAAGAAAATATGGTAGAGGATGTACATGAGGTAGCCATTCATGATGAGGACGACCTCCATGAAACAGAGACTGATTTTGACCTTGTTGATTTAGATAATGAGCATGATGATGATGCCTCCAAAATGATTATTAAACAAAAGGATGCCCAAATCAATGAGTTTCAGACCAACTTAGAGAGATCTCAGTTTGTCATTGCATTTCATGAGCAATAAAATGAACAACTCAAAACCAATCAGGCCATCATGGAAATTCGGCGTCTGAAGGCAAAAATAGAAGAAAATAAGGCAAAGGCTTTGCTAGATGAGGCATATGGAGGGTATAGTGAAACCAATGAGGCATAAGAACAAGTTTCAAGGAGAAGACCTAGGACTAGAGGGTTGAAAAGAGCTCTAGAACTAGAGAGGCAAAATGAGGCTGAGCTTGCTAATGAGCTCACTCTTAATGAAAAATTTGCAATGGTAATCAATGAGAACCCAAAGAAATGGCTTGACAGGGCTAACCAAAACCTTGAGAAGCTTCTAGGGAAGAAAAACAAGGATAATGATATATTGAGAAAGAGGGCCAAGCACTATGCCAAGAAAAACAAAATTGCAAGGTCAAAACTTAAACAAGCCAATGCAAAAATTGAAACCTTGACCATGCAAGAAGAGAAAAGAAGGCTTGATATCCTTGCTGAAGCCTCACTCCATGCCTAACCATAATCATCATCCATCATTCAGTAAATATTGGCAATTTTTGACACATTTTTTCAAATTTTTGAATTTTTTATGCATTCTTGGACAGTCATGTGACAGTTGGATTGTCCTATGTGTGCTGCGCATTTTTTTAAGGCATATTTTGGCCAAATAGAGACCACCAAGATTCATAATGATGAATACATGCACCTTAGAAACTTTTCAAAGTTATTTTGGACAAACTGGTCAGTGAAAAGGGCAACAAATAGCCAAAAAATATGTTTATGTCCTCTTTTTGAGCCTGGCGCTACGCAAAGAGAAATCTTGGGAGAATCAATTTTTTTGAGGTAAAATCAAGTCAAATATGAAAATCAACAATATATTTGGAAAGTAGACTAGATAATATTTCTAGTGAGTTATCTTGAGCTCAGTTTGGACATTGGTAACCCCTCCAAAAATCAACTTGAAGTTGACACTACGCATAGGACAAATTTTCTGAGTTTGCTGATATTTTCCAATTTTCTCAAATTTTCCCAGTTTTACCATGGTCAATGGGATTTTTCCCAATGTAAATCATGAATTTAAATGTAATTATGATGTGGTTGACTTACCTAGGGTAAATACATTAGGTGAAAAGATTTGATATCATGTAATGAATCAATTTGCAAAAAGTGAGGGATGAGTCAGTTTGACCTCCTTACACTCTAGGTATTGAGCTAAGTTTTGGTGGAATTGATCCTCCTCTCATGGATTCGACCCCTAAGGATGGGAGAAGTTATTTTTAGGTCTATATCATGTACTTTTTTACTCATTACACGGGTTGGAAATTACTTTTTGACTCATTACACAGGTTGGAAATTGATGGATGTTAAGGAATTGATCAGAGAATCTAATGTAATTATTTTGGCAGGAAATTATTGAAAAGGTTGTAGTTATTTCTTTGGGATACTTGTGGTATGAGAATTTAACATTTTTTTTCTTACATATCATTATGAATGAATGTTTTTTTTCATGATCCATTTCATTTATATGATATTCTGGTTTTTAATTTGGTGAACATAATGCATCTCTCATGCCCTGTTTTGGAAAAACCTTCATAGTTTGTCCATCTTCTTCAGTTTAGAAAGAATTCAAGCCTTCCCTTGATATTTTTAGCACCTCACCTATCTGATCCATCTCACCCTTAGACCCTAAGTGTTAGGTTTTCTACCTACCTTGCCCCATTGAATCTCTACAACCCTAATCCTATTTTCCTTGACCTAGCCTCTTTGAACTAATCCTCATTCAACAACCCAATTCAACCAAATCAAACCCCTGTACTTATACCTAGCCTAAAAAACTCCTTCATCCAATCCTCTTAGCTGTGAATTTGTGGAGATAGCCCTCTTCGGTTTGGTAGGGCTAGATACCAAGCCAAAATATTGGTCTATGGTTACTTTTGTTAGGATTTCTTCTTCAACCTTAGAGATCTGGCGGAGTGCTAACATACTGGCGTCATTGCAAAGGAATGAAAAATTTATTTTTCCCTGGGTGTATGCAAAGAAACATTGTAATTTGATATTTTGGATGATAGGGTTAAGTTTTAGAAAGGTTGATTCAATAATTGCATTGCTAAGATTGTAGAGCTAGATTTGAGAAGATATACCAGAGAAAATCTCAATCCTGATCTAGCTAATCTAGTAGATGATCCAGAGAATATTTTCCGAAGGCATAGATATCAAACTACAAAGATTCAGTCAAGACCAGTTCCATTGGTAATATATTGTTGTGTAACCAGCTCCAAAAATAGAAGAAAAGAGATATCAACGCCTTAGAAATAAGCCACTTCGAGGGGGCAACCTCCAATACATTACATAAATAAACAATTCTTGGATGATACAATTTACAAAACCTCCTTTCTATATATAGGAGTCCATGTGGCCATAATGTAATCCTAGTGGGCCACAATGTAATCCTAGCCAACCTAACAATAATAATTTAAGAGCACAATAATAACAAAATGGGGGTTACAAGGGTACAATAATAACAATAAGGGGGTTACACTAATAACAATAAGGGACTATACTAGTAATATAGGGACCTAACATGCCCCTCTCCTTCAAAAGAGTGTTGTCCTCAACACTTGAGTAGCTCTGGGTGCTTCTGTATAAACTTCTCATCCTCCCATGTAGAATCTTCAGTGGGTAAGTTCTTCCACTTGATGAGATACTCTAAAATTGATCGATTCCGTAGCTGTCGAGTTCTTGTTTCCGTGACCACTTCGGGTTCCAATATGATTTTTCCTTCCTCATAAAGTTCTTGCAATATTGTTTGAACTGGAAGATTTTCACCTATAACCTTCTTTAAGCATGAAACATGGAAAACTGGATGCACTCGCGAAGAAGCAGGAAGCTCCAATTTGTATGCCATAGTACCAATCTTTTGCAACACCTTATAAGGACCATAGTATTTTGGCGATAATTTATTATCCTTCTTAGCTTGCTTGAGGGACATTTGTTTATATGGTTGTAGCAGTAAAAATACCCAATCTCCTACATCAAAACTTCTCTCGCTGCGATGTTGATCTGCCTGTTGTTTCATTCGATTTTGTGCCAAATTCAGGTTATCCTTTAAGAGTTGGAGAACTTCTTGCTGATGCTCGATGTGATCTTCCACTGCTTGAACCTTCAAATTTTCCCTCAAAGATGATGTCATGGATGGTGGATGATATCCATAAAGTGCCATAAATGGGGTCATTTTTGCTGCAGTATGGAAGGAAGTGTTATACCACCATTCAGCAAGAGGTAACCACTTGACCCATTGTGTTTTTTTACCAGATACAAAACAACGAAGATATACTTCCAAAAATTTATTTACTATCTCAGTTTGACCATCAGATTGAGGATGATAAGATGAGCTATGAGCTAATTGAGTACCCAAACAAGAAAATAACTCCGTCCAAAAATTTCCAGTAAAAATGGGATCTCTGTCGCTCACAATAACCCTTAGGCTTCCATGTAGCTTTTGAATTCTATCCATAAATGTAGTAGCAACTGTACTTTCTTTAAATGGATGAGATAATGCACAAAAGTGTGCATACTTGGTAAGTCTATCAACTACCACCATGATGACACTCTTTCCTTCGGACTTAGGTAAACCTGTGATGAAATCCATTGAAATCTCCTCCCAACGTTGACTTGGAATGGATAAAGGTTGTAGAAGTCCTGGGGTCTTAATTGTTTCCACTTTATTCTGCTGGCAAACCAAACATTCCGCCACAAAGTTTCGAATATCAGATTTAAGGCCATCCCAAAAAAATTCTTTCTTCACCCTGTGGTAAGTTTTTAAAAATCCTGAGTGTCCTCCTAAAGGAGAAGTGTGCAATTCTAGAAGAATCTTTTGTTTTAGTTGGGAATTCTTACAAAGATATAAGCGATCTTTGTACCATAAGGAATCATTTTTCCAACTAAATGTATCAGATGTACTAGGATCTTGTTGCAGCTTTTGAATGAGTGTCCATACATCTTTGTCCTTCTTCCATTCATCTCTTGCTTCGGTTATCCAATCTGGTTGGATAATAGAAATGGCACAAAGCAATGCTTCCACCTCTTCATTCTTTCTTGAGAGTGCATCTACAACAGCATTAAGCTTTCCTTTTTTGTAGATTATTTCAAAGTCATAACCCAACATCTTTGTGACCCATTTTTGCTGCTCTTCTGAAGATAATCTTTGTTCCAAAAAGTGTTTAAGGCTATCATGATCAGTTTTTACCTTGAAGTGTCTTCCCATTAGGTAAGTTCGCCATTTCTTTAGTGCATGCAGTATTGCTAACATTTCCTTCTCATAAATAGGTTTTTGTAAATACTTTCCTTTGATTGGACGACTTTCAAAAGCAATGGGTCTTCCTTCCTGCATTAAAACAGCACCAATTCCATTTCTTGAGGCATCACATTGAACAATAAATGTTTTTGTGAAGTCTGGCGTAGCTAAGATCGGTGCTAGGCACATTGCCTCTTTAAGATGTTCAAACGCCTTAGTTGCTTCAGGAGTCCATGAAAATGCATCTTTCTTCAATAATGTTATTAGAGGTGCTGCTATTCTCCCATAATTCTTAACAAACTTGCGATAATACCCTGTTAACCCGAGAAATCCTCGCAACTGCTTTATGGTCGTGGGGACTTTCCATTCCTTAATGGCTTTAATTTTGTTAGGGTCTACTTTAACACCCTCGTGAGATATAATATGACCCAGATATTCCACCTCTTGTACTCAAAGAAAAATTTGGATGTTTTTGCATATAATTGTTTCTCCTGCAATAGTTTGAGCACCCTGTCAACATGTTCAACATGATCCTTCCAAGACCTGCTGTAGATTAGTATATCATCAAAAAATACTAGCACAAATTTTCTAAGGAAGGGTTTGAAAATGGAATTCATCAGCCCTTGAAATGTAGAAGGTGCATTGGTAAGGCCAAAAGGCATGACCAAAAATTCATAATGACCCTCATGAGTTCGAAATGTTGTTTTCGGAATATCTTCAGTCTTCATTCTAATTTGATGATACCCTGAACGAAGATCCAATTTGGTAAAATAAATTGCTCCATATAATTCATCCAATAATTCATCAATCACAGGAATGGGAAATTTATCTTTAATGGTGAGCTTATTGAGCTCCCTATAATCCGGACACATTAGCCATGATCCATCCTTCTTGTGTACCAATACTACAGGAGCAGAGAAAGAACTTTGACTAGGTTGAATTATACTCGCCTCTAACATTTCTGCAATCATACGTTCAATTTCTCTCTTTTGGACGTAAGGATATCTATAAGGCCTGATGTTTGGAGGAACACTTCCTGGAATCAAATGAATAGCATGATCATGATCACGAATAGGTGGGAGTCCTTTGGGAGTTTGAAACACCTTGGAATGATTGTCCAAGACTTGTTGGAGATCTGCAGAAATAGATGATTTTGATGTTGGAACTTCTAGTGAGCATAATTGTGCAATGACGCCTCGTTGTTCTTTTTTTAGAAGCTTTGTCATGACATTAGAGCTTATTATCTTTCCCGACTTCCCCGCAATACCCCGTAATTCAACTTCCTTTCCTTCTGAAAAAAAATTCAAGAAAGTTCTTGAAAATTAAAAGCTACCATCCCCAAAGATTGTAACCATTGTACTCCTAGTACAACATCAGCACCTCCCATAGGAATGGAAAGCATTGGACTAGTCAATACATATTCCCCCATGGTTAGCTTGATATTATAGCATTTTCCAGAGCAATTTATAGTTCCTCCATTTGCAACCATCACTTGACATTCTGGTGCTAGGTATAGGAAACAATTTAATTCCTTGGCTACCTTATAATGAATAAAATTATGGGTGCTACCTGAATCAATCAACACTATTACCCTTTTCTTCTTTATATGTTCTTCTATCTTGAGAGTTTGAGGAGTGGTAATTCCTGCCAGTGCATTACACGATATGGTCGGATTCATTTCTTCCTCTTCTAGGGGTGGTTCCTGGTGTATATCCTCTTCTTGTTCATTTTCTTCTTCTTCTTCACAATCTATGTAAAATAATTTCTTCTCAGCACACTTATGACCTTTAGTGTATTTGCTATCACAACTGTAGCAAAGCCCCTTTGCTCTTTTTTCTTCCAATTGTTGTGGTGTCAACCTTGTAGGTTGTGGAAATCTAGGCGTAGCAACACTTCCTTCTTTATAGAATTGAGTGGTAGGCTTCCTTGTCGCCATAATTTTACATTCAACTTTTCTTGCCAACCTGAATGCCTTCTCCAATGAATCAGGTTCCAAAACGCGAACTTCATGTTGGATGTTATCCTTTAAAGAGCCTAGGAAGAGATCAATCCTGTGTTCCTCTGTAATATCAGTTACCCTTATATTCAATTTTTGGAAGTCCTCAATGTGCTGCCCCACTAAACCCTTTTGTTTGAGATTTATCAATTGGCTAAAGAAGGTGTTTCTCTTTGTATCCTCATAATGTGCTATCATTTCTTCAGTAAAAATTGACCAAGTGACAATTTTTTTACGGGAGCAAAGCCATCGATACCATACAAATGTATTTTGTTCTAAATGTAAAGTTGCAATGCGTACCTTTTGTGTGGTTTGCACATTATGGAGATCAAAATATTGCTCCATCTGTAGTATCCATGTTACAGGATCCTTTCCATCAAACTTCCTCATATCCATTTTTGGAATATGGTGGTTCTTTCAGCCAACATTAGGACATAAATCTGATTAAGAAAGTTATTTTAATTTCTCATCATAGGGTTCTTATACTGTCTTTTACTGGAAATGAAACATTTCTTGTATCAACTTTGTCATTTCTATGCCTTTTGGATATTCTTCATGTTTTTCTATGTTTTTCTTTCCTTATCATCCATCTTAGCTTCCACATGACTCATGCCATCTATCTGCTTCCATGCCTTTCTTCAAACCGTCCATATTCACTTCCATGCCTTTCTTCAAAGCTTCCATTTCATTTTTTGTTGCTCTTTGCGAGAGTGAAAACTGTTGCATTTGCTCTTGTAATTTTGATAGATCATGTTGCAATTCTTCATCTTCATGAGTCATAGTAGAGCCTTCTAAAGGCTTAATGGGTGTTGAATTATTTTTATAGGGCATATTTTAGAACCCAATACTGATATCTATTCTACAATATGCCCTTGGAATCAATTCAAATTGATTCTTCAAACAAGACTTATGCAATTTGGAAAAAAAAAAACACACCTTTTTCTTGCTTTTGAGGAGCTCGATATTGAAATTGGATTATCTCTGTGATTGCGGCTCTTCAATATTTGAAATTCAGCAACGACGTAGCCCTCTGGGTCTATATTTTGGAATACAGGTCTGACTGATTTTGATTCTCAGAGACAAAGTTATGTCCAATCTCCCACAATGACCTAAATTATGGACCTGAATTCAGGTAAATGACTTGTCACGACTTACCACATCAACCTTTATTCATCCTTCACCTCACACCTCTGAGGTGAAACAAAAATAAAGTCCATTGTGATTGTGACCACTTTTGTACTCAATCTGATGCTCGGAAGAGGGTCATTGAAATTTCCCACGATCACCTCTTTGTGATGAAATTAGGGAGCTGAAAGCACTGCCTTCCACCATCATATCTCCAAAATATTGCAACCAAAGCTTTGAAAATTTTTCGACGCGTTTCCTCGGATTCAAACAGCACCTAAAAATTTCAGATTCTTAACTTTCGTAGAAAAAAAGTTATAGCGCAAATTCCACAATGACACATTTCAAGGCACAGGAACAAAGACCTGACTTCCACAGATGATATCTCCCTAAATATTTCGAACCAAGGTCTGAAATTTTTAGACAAGCTTCCTCAGGATTTCGAATTCGCACCCTAAAAATTTCAGCTTCTGAAACTTCGTAGAAAAAAAGTTATAGCGAAAATGCCACGATGACCTGTTTGGAGCAGCGAAACCCTAGAATCCAAACCTCTGATACCAAATGTTGTGTAACCAGCTCCAAAAATAGAAGAAAAAGAGATATCAACGCCTTAGAAATAAGCCACTTCGAGGGGGAAACCTCCAATACATTACATAAATGAACAATTCTTGGATGATACAATTTACAAAACCTCCTTTCTATATATAGGAGTCCATGTGGCCATAATGTAATCCTAGTGAGCCACAATGTAATCCTAGCCGACCTAACAATAATAATTTAAGGGCACAATAATAACAAAATGGGGGTTACAAGGGTACAATAATAACAATAAGGGGGTTACACTAATAAGAATAAGGGACTATACTAGTAATATAGGGACCTAACAGATATGTTTCTCTACCTGCTAAACTACTTTCTCTTGAAGATATATAGTATGATCTGAAATTTGAATTGTCATTGTTTAAATCCAAGTCTGAAACCTATTTATTCGACATAGTCTTCGATCCTTTAAGATTATCTGAGGTCAATTCATTGTCTGAATTAGACCTTAGTACTTTGAAAGATTGGTTTTTCGAAGAGATTAAACCCGAATCTGACCTTGACATCAAAGATTAGATCCAATTCTACCATCAAGAGGAAATTCTTGTCTCAAATCAAACTCAAACTTAATCACTTGTAGTTTTTTCATTTGCAACTTTGACCTCATCATTCATACCTACTACTTCAGTACCTACAACTGCATATCCATTACCTATTTAGCCAATCCCTCCTGTTGTTAATCCCACACTTCACTCAGCAGAAATCATGGCAAGATTTGCCCCACTTATATTACCTCCCCAATTGAATGAATTACCTCAGGGTTATTGCCAAAGACTCACCTTTTTTGATGAAAAATATACCATATCTCCAAGAAAACATATTTTTAAGGTCACTGACTTCATAGACTTGGAGGAAGTTGATGCTAACAATGCAAAAATGAGGATTATAGCCTAGAGCTTCTCTGGAGATGTCAAAGTTTGGTTTAGGTCTTTGACTGCTAATTCCATTGCCACTCCAGAAAAAATCATTGATTTGTTTATAGCCCAGTGGGAAGTAAAGAAAAATCATTTAAAGTTGCTTGCTGAGTATGAGAACATTAATAAAATAAATCTCAATGAATCAGTCCAAGATTTCAATACTTGCTTCAATAGAATTTATAATTCAATTCCCGTTGAGATCAAGCCTCCTCCAAGCTTATCTCTCATATGTTATCCAGATGCATTTGATCCTGACATGGCTTACCAACTAAGGGAAATAAATCTAGCTACACTAGAGGATATTCAAAATAACGCGGTCAGCGTTGAAGCAAATCTATTGATGAAGAGAGCTAGAGCTAGGAATGAGAGAAGAGTTACTATCAAATATGAACCATCCACCTCATCTTCTGATGCTAAGATGGATATACTAATAAGAACTATTGAAGGATGGTTGACAGGATGTCCATCATTGAGAGACAGCCTAAGGTCAGAAATCCTAACTACAAAGGTCAACAACAACCTCAGTTAAGGATCAAGAAGAGAGAACAACGTACTCCTGAGAAACCACCACAGCAGCAGCAGCAAATCATAACACCCTTGCAGCAGAACTATTATCAAGGAGAAGAAGAATATGAAGACAAAATAGTTGAGGAAAATATCCTATTCAAAGCCGATTATTTTCCTATGTTTTTTACTGAAGATGAGGAATATTTTGAAAATAAAGATCAGACTAAAGATGAAGATTTTGTCCTTGCCAATGATCATGAATTGGAGACCAAATCAGATGATAATCAGTGGGGGTACTTGAATGCACTTATTTCACAAAATAGGAATATTTCATTGAGGAGCAGAGATGTGCCAGTTAATCCAATTCAGAAGAGAGCATCTCAACAGAAAGACACTCAAACAAGGTAGAATCCTCCAAGCAATTAGAGTACGGGAAAAGAGCCTGTAGTCACAAATCTGAATAAGATAAATTAGAAATCCATAAGTTCAGTAAATGAGGAAAATGATAATTAGAAGAAATAAGTTCCATGAAAGGACCATGTTGGACAACGAGACATAGTCATTAAAGAGGTAGACAAAACACTCCCTTTAGCCTAGAAACAGAAATTTCAAAGTTAAAGTGTCTATTCCTTTAACCGAGCCTATTAAGAATAACCAGTATAAGTCCCATGTTGAAAAGATGCTTAAAGTAGATCCTTTTTCTGACATGGTCAATGTCGAAGATGATCAGATCGAACTCATTTTTGGTCCTGCTATTTACGGTCAATTAGAAGATAGTGAGGTTCCTCCTTTTTACTTGAGCCTAAGAATCCACCAGTGTATTTTACATAAGTCCATGTTAGACTCTGGAGCCTCCCACAATCTAATGCCAAAATCCATCATGGAAAAGTTGGGCCATGACATCACGTGCCCCTACCATGACTTATACTCCTTCGATTCAGGTAGATTTCGTTTTATTGGCCTTATTAAAGATTTGGTAGTCTGCCTAGAGCAGATTATAGCAAAGAATGTTATAATGGATGTGGTGGTAGTTGACACACCGCCACGGTTTGGCATGTTGTTGTCAAGATCCTGGGGGGAAAAGTTACGAGGCACATTGCAATTAGAATTTTCTTATGCAACTATCTTTGTTTTTAGGCAATTAAGAAAATTGTACCGTGAAACCAAGATGAAATATATGATCACAAGAAAATAAAAGCATAACAGTCATCTGATAAATGTTGTACATGCAGATTTAGAGTCATTCATTTTGTTTAATGATAGTGGCTTAAATGATGTATATATCCATCTAGTAGATTTATAAGATGTTCTAGAGATCCATAATTGCGTTAGAGAAGTTATAGCAAAGTAAAAATTGAATCTGCCTAGCTCACCAGAACAACAATCAGATGAAGCAGTGAAAAATTCAGAACAACGATTGGATAAAGTGGAAGAAAGTCCGGAAAAACATGAAGAGACAGTTCAGAAAATTGAGCCAAAACAAAAATCAGAGTTTCAGCACTTGGAGGATGAAAATGGTCGATGGTTCATGGAATTTTATGGTGCCATGGGGAAAGACGGGGCATGCATTGGAATTTGGGTCTGCAACCCTTTTCATCAGCAGAATAAGGTCCCTACAAATGTTAGATTGTGCTCTTATAAGTTAGCTTTTGATTGTGCTAACAATGAAGTCGAGTATGAAGCAATGATTACTGGCCTAAATATCTTGAAGAAATTGGGAGCAAGAAGGATTGTTGTGTATTGTGATTCAGAACTTGTGATCAAGCAAGTTAAAGGTGAATATCAAGCTAACCATCCTCAAATGAGACAATATAGGAATGATGTACTAGATATTTTGAAAATATTTCAGGAGTGTATACTTACAGTGGTGCCAAGGAATCAAAATATCATGGCAGATTCATTGGCTAAAGCTACAAGAAATTTTAAGATCCCCATCTTTTCAAATAGGAAATTTGAGATTCATGTGAAACACCAGACCACTGTCCCTGATAACTTGTGATATTGATTGATTTTCTAGGATGATAAGCAGATAAATAAATTTCTCCAAGGTGAAGAAGAATTTTAGAATTGCTCCATAGATCAAATTTGTGATAAATATGACCAGGATATAGAAGCAACTCAGATGGATATACTATAGCTGAAATACAACAATATTCCAAAACGTCTCATACCTTTGAAAGAATTGTTTGACCAAGATGAGGTAGCAAGGAAGCCTACATTGGTGCCTATGGAAAAGGGCGTTGAAGATGTAAATATTGGGACAACCGACAAACCAAAGATGGTTAAACTATCCAAGTCATTATCTCCCAAGGTAAAGGCTGAATATGTTAAATTAATTTATGAATTTTTTGATGTTTTCACATGGGAATATGCAGATTTAAAGGTGTATGACAATAACATCATTCAAAAAACTATTCCGATCAAGTCCGATCAAAATCCTTTTTGGCAAAATTTGAGAAGGATAAATCCCAGATTGTTACCATCTATTGAAAAAGAGGTAAATAGGCTTTTCAAGTCCGGTATTATTCTCCCAATCAGATTCTCTGATTGGATTTCAAATTTGGTCCCAGTAAGAAAGAAGACTAGAGAAATCGGACTATGTATAGATTTCATAAACTTGAACAAAGTATCCCTCAAGGAAAATTATCCACTTCCGAAGATGGACCATATACTTCAAGGAGTTGTCGGTTATTCCCGGATGTCACTATTGGATGGTTATTCAGGATACAACCAAATTTTGGTGCACGAGGATGATCAGGAAAAGAAAACATTTACTACACCTTGGGGCATGTTCAAATATGAAAAAATTCCATTTGGTTTAAAAAATGCAGGGGCCACATTCTAGTGGGCCATGGACATAGCATTTTCCAATGAAAAATATGTTTTATTAGTTGTTTATTTAGATGACTTGATAGTGTTTTCACATTCTGATGATGAAAATTTGCACCATTTAAGATTTTTTTTCCGAGAGATGTAGGATGTTCATAATATCTCTCAACCCAAAGAAAATAATTTTTTCCATGGAGGAGGGAAAAATTCTTGGTCACATCCTCTCCAAGGATGGAATCCGGATTGACCTTTCCTGTGTTGAAGCAACTTAGCATATTGGTTTCCCTTGCAACAAAAATGAAGTACAAGCATTCAACGGTAAGATAAATTTCTTACGTAGATTCATTCCTAATTTGGCAGAGCATATTAGAGAATTGACAAATATGTTGAAGAAAGATAATGATGTGAAGTGGTCTGAAGATGCCCGGAAATCCTTCCATTCAGTTAATTTTCCTTGACTACTGCCCCGATTTTGATAAGTCCTGATTATACTAGTGATTTCATAATATTCTCATTTGATTTTGAGTACAACATGGTAGCAGTCTTGATGCAGAAAAGGGATAAAATAGAGCTACCAATTGCATTTTTCAGTCGCAATATCATAGATGCAACCCTTCGCTACAACATAGAGAAACAGGCTCTAGCTTTGGTAAAAGCGCTAAAATATTTTAGAGTTTACATTTTACATTCACATACCCTTTCCTATGTACCTAATGTAGCTGTAAAAGAAGTTATCATGCAGACAAGCCCAGAAGGTTGGAGAGGGAGATGGATAGCATCTTTACTAGAATATGACCTTGAGATCAAGCCTACCAAGCTGATCAAAGGTTAGGGCTTAGCCAAGCTCATGGTTGAGTCAAACCTTCATGCTCTTGACATCAACTTGATTTCAGCCTTATCCAAAAATGAAGAAGAAGTGAATCTCATTTAGGTATCCGATATCTTTTTTTCATCTCCACAATATTCTGATATTGTTTATGTTTTGAAGCACCTAAAACCTCCTATAGGCATGACTAAGAGTCACGACAGATTTTTAAAACTCAAAGCTTCAAATTATTACATACTGGAAAATGCGCTTTACTGGAAGGATCCCAGAGGTGTGTTTCTGAACTGTTTGGTCGAAGAATAATCTAAGGAAGTGATCAATGAATTCCACAAAGGAGATTGTGGGGGCCACCTATATTGGAAGACCATAACCAATAAAATATTGAGAGCAGGATATTATTGGCCGACACTTTTTGAAGATGTCTACAAATCAGTAATGGGCTTCCATGAATTTCAATTTTTTTACGTCAAGAGAAAGCTTCTCCTATTACCTCTTCAACCTATTTCAGTACATGCACCATTTCAGTAGCAAGGCCTAGATTTCATAGGCAATATTTACACAAAATCATCCGCACAACACAAGTGGATATTGACAGCCATATATTACTTTACAAAGTGGATCGAAGCAATCCCGACCAGGCAAGAAACAAATTTTGTCATCATTCAGTTTTTAGAAACTAATATTTTGTCCCATTTTGGTTGTCCTACTAAGATTATCACAGATAACGTGACAACATTCAAGTCTAAGAAGATGAATGATTTTTGTGAAAGATATAACATTAATTTGGGACACTCTATAGCCTACTACCCACAAGGTAATGGATTCGCAGAATCCTCTAATAAATCCTTGATCAGTATTATTAAGAAAATGTTAGAGGCAAATAAAAATAATTGGCATAAGCAATGCATTATGGGCAGATCGGGTAAGTAATAAGAAGTCAATTGGTATGTCTCATTTTCAATTTTTGTATGGTGTTGATACTGTGTTTCCTTCATCATTAGGAGTCCCGGTAATGAAATTACTACAAGAAGCAGGGACTGAGGAAAATTACATACATCGTTGTATTAATCAAATGATACACCTTTAGCAAACAAGAGATGAAGTATTTCAGAGCACTTCAACATGATAGGATAAAGAATATTTATGACCGGAAAACTAAGGAAGACAACTTCAATTTTGGAGATGTGGTACTCCGCTGGGACGCCAGAAATGAAGACAAGGGTGAGCATGGAAAATTTGAGAATTTATGGAAAGGGCCATATCATATGCTTGTCGGGGACATAATGCTTATTTTCTTGAGGAGATAAACATAAAAGAGTGTTAGGAGAACAATTCAATGGTAGGCTCATGAAACACTATCTTTTCTTAAACAAATCTCTCGATCAGTTTTACATTTCATTGTAAATATCAGTTACATTTTCTGTAAGTGTGAAGTAAATAACCAATGGAGTTTGGAGCCCGAAGTGAAGAGCATGGAGCTTCAATGATTTTCTGCCATTTTCAAAAAGTTTAGTTTTCAGTCAAGTAAGTCAGTGTTGAGTCAATTTTCAGTCATTTGAGTCTATCTTTAGTTAGTTTATTTTTTTGAGATATCAGTTTTCATTCATGTTATTAGTTTGAGTTTTTTTTACCATATTGGCCTAATGGATAAGACACTGATCTGCAAAATCCAGAGTTATGTGTTTCTTGACACTTCTTTCAGAGATATCATCCCCAATAAGGCCAATGTTAGTATCAATATTTGCATCCTGCCATCAGTGATCAAAAACCTCTTTTCATATCATTTTAGGAGTCCCACTCAGAAATTTTTTTATCATTCCACTAGGTCATGCAAAAATTAGTCATTGATGGTATCCCCAAATCCAAAAAATCATCACTCTTGCACAAATTTGATTAATTTCTGGCATATCTTCATACCTTTATGACTATACATCATCCATAAAATCAATATTTGTCATGTCATCTTGAAATTCAGTCCTTTAGGGTCTCATTAGGTCTTTTAGGATTTTCAAGGTTTCATTAGGTCATCAGGGTTTCCAAGGTTCAGTAAAACTCCATTCCATTACATAAGACCAGAAAGTAAATGGTGATCCAAATAAACTTCCCTTCACTATGTGAAGATGATTTGTGAAGAAAATATCTCATTTCAGCATGTAATTTTGAGTTCAAATGTATTTTTTTTTATTCTTCATTATGTAATTTTATGTCTTTCAAATGTAATAATTTCACCATCCCGAGCTGCTAATTCAGTGTTCCAAAGATGCCTAAAAATCAAAATGTAAATTCATATAATTTCTATTCCATCACCTAAGCAAAGAAGTCAGAATGAAAGGTAATGTTTCAAATGGTTAAATGAATGATAAAGGAAGAAAGTGGGTCCCAAGGCCCAAATAATCAACTTCATGAAGTATAAAAGCCCTCAAGACACTCATTTTTCCTCTATGTTACCAAGCCATCATTGAAATAGCTCAAAAAATCAGAACTGATGGGTGAAAGGTCAAAATTATTGAAGGTGTTGCTCACCTAGAAAGAGCCCTAAGCGCTATGCATATACCTAGGGTGTTGCGCATAGAGCCAGAGGCATTGCGCACCTGGAAAAATTCACTTGCAAGCTCCCAAACTTTGTGTCAACACTCCAAACCTTTAGCAAATGTTTTCACTACTTCTTGGAAAGTAAGTAACCTGCAAATACACCCTCCCATTCCTCAAGCGAAAATTTCATGATATTTAAGTTTTTATGAAAAAATTGGAGAGTTTTAGGCTACAAACCCTAGTTGTAATTCCTAATCCCAAAATTGATCCTTGAAGATCCCTTTTACCCTTCCCACATATCAATAAATCCTATCCCTACCCCTATATCATTAAATCCCTATCCCAAACCCCTTTATCCCATAAACCCTAAGACCTAGGTATTTCAAATTCCTAGGCTCCCAAATCCCCATACCTGTAATAAAATTCATATTCCAAAATCCCATAACATTTCCACTCCCTGTCACCTCCTTCAATTCAAAAATCCTTTCCCCCATCTCCCTATTCTTTTCCATCCCATTCCCCACTACCTAAAACTACATTTCACTCCCAATTCATCTCACTAGGGTTTCTAGCCAAGACATTATGGAAGAAGAAAATAAAGAATTCATAGAGGAAGAAGAAAGGGAAGAGAGGAGTGTTACACAGTAATTTGTCACCGTCCTTACCATTCCCCATCCCGCACAATGGAGGACCCATTCTGTGACCTGTGAACATTGTCATGCCTTGAAATCATCATCAATGCATCCCTCTGAACATGAGCTTTATTTTCCCTTGAGACATATCCTTTCAAAAGTCATTAAAAACAGCCCTTTTAGCATTGGCGCGGGCGAGCAGTTTAGTACTCGCGCCAATGGGGAAATTAATGCAAAGAGGTCGTGCCACCTGGCGCTCTGTCATAGAGCCATAGTCGCGCCACCCAATTTGGGAGTTGTTTTTTAAATATGGATGGCGGGAGTTGAGTTCTAACAAATTCACAAACCATCACCTATCTTGAGTTGGGAGGTTGGCTGCGGGAGTTCTATGGAGGGGAGTGGTTTTGCCACCTCCCATGGAACCTTCCTTGTTGATAGGGCCAATCCCATAATAATAGGGATCCCAACTCCTCCTTCCCCATCTATAAAAGCTTGCTCAAATCAATGGCAAGCTAGTCTTGAAGTGCCTAAGCTCTGAATCTCCATATTTCCAAGAGCCTTTGTGTTGTAAAGCACCCTCTCTTTCCCTTAAGGCTGACTCAAGTAAGGAGACCATTGTCACGAGACTCTGGAGAGGTTTTCCCTTTCCTTGGCAAGCTTTGCGAGACGTGGACTACTGGAGACCCGTCCGAAGGAGACCGCGACGTCAGAACTTGGTTGTAATCTTTCTTCGCTGGTTATTTAATAGATGATTATGATTATGGTTCCACTCCGTTTTCCATCATGTTAATGCGAGTAATGTCCTTTCTGACTGACGTTTAGTTACGTATGTTGGTTTCTATGCTTGTATCTGTTTGTTTCTTCCATGTGCAGGTGTTCATCCGCGGAGATCGTGGAGGGATTGTGATCTGCCAAGCTTGAGGAACGGGGACGCTTCTTCTTCAGATCCTAGCGTTGGAATCCAGGTAGGCTCTTATCTCCAACCTTTTCATTCGTAATTAGGAACCTGCGTCATGACATTGTTTGTTTGTTGCTAGACCCCTGCTGGGCTAGTAGGGATCGCCTCTGTCCGCAGAGGGGATTTACCTCCTCCACAAATTGGCGACTCCGCTGGGGATCCAGCTTGTTGTTGATTGTTGTTTGATTTGTAAACTATAGACGGAGTCTGAAGTACAGCCAGATAGCCTTCGAAACGCTTCTGCCTAGCATTAGCGGAGTAGATCAACGCTACTTCGGTCGATCTCCGGTTTGGTTTGCAGACTGAACGACTTGGAGTCTTTGTCTTGCCTTGCCGTTTGTATCTTGTTTTTCCTTGCTTGATGAACCTTCTGGGTTGGATTTTTTGTGTGTTTTTGCTTCTTGGATTGCTTAGCTTGCATTGGTCTGTTTCTGGAGTGGCTTATTTTTAATTTTTGTTGAGAAACTCGACTGGCGCGGTTTTTAACCCGACAGTCGCGCCACTTGGCGCTTGTTGCCTTTGTACAACCCGCGCCACTCGCCTTCTGGCGCCAGTTTCGCTCTTACAGTCGCGCCACCCCTGTAAGTTTTTTGAGATTTCTCATTTCTGAGCTCTCTGAAGTTGACCAGTGTTTTTCTTCTTGATTTTCCGACTGCCTGAGTGTGTTGGAGTTTTGTTTGGCTGGGAATTCACCTCCGTCCTTGGGTTGTTTGCTTTTATCTACCGATTTCACTTTTCAAGCCCTAGGTCATCTAGTGGCTTAGTGCATCGAGCCCTCCTTGGGAGTTTTGGTGTTTGGATTGTCCTGTCAACTATCTGATTGATCCTCCACATTCTCTAAGTAGTTGTTCATTGTTTCATTGCATTTTTTGGGTGATTTTTCATTTCTTCATTCGAAATTCGTTAGGTCTTGCTTTGGGCCTAGATCACATGGTCCATTGGAAGCCTTTGAGTCTTTCCTTTGCTTTGAGAGACTTCAGTCGATTTGGGAATCTGATTGCTTGTGTTGGTGAGTGAAGCGTGTTTGTTTCGCTCTCTCGGATATCATTTCTCAAGTTTCTCCATTCATTTTCAAGTTTGATTAGTGCATATTAGCCATTAAACATTGAAAATAAAAAAAAAAATCTCTTTGCTTTTGTTAATTAGTGCAAATTACAATCTTTTCCATATCGCTAGTGATTAGTGTTTTGAATGAAAAGTTGTCAATTACATTAGTTGCATTATAGAGCTCTTTGTTTGGTTTCCGTTCATTTCGTTTGTATTAAAGCTCTCAACTCTTCTCTAATTAGTTTTCATCGAACGAAATGTTGCATTGTGGCATATAGCTTTGCATTTAGGAGACACTACATACGATAGGGCCTAGAAATTGAAACTTAATTGAAGATCAACTGTAAAATTTATTCAATTAACCTAAGGCAGCATTGGAACTTAACGAAACATATTTAGAAGGTCTAGGCTAGAGACGTGTTTCGGCGTCGTTAAACCTAGCAGCTGTCGTTCGCCTGTTGGCTTTAGACAGCGCTAGTACGGACTTGTGCTCCCCGTACCGTCGCGTATATAAAGGGAGACCCCCATAGGTTTTCAATCCTTTATCCATAGGAAGCCGAGTCTGCCGCCCTATACCCGTGATACACCGAACACAGCATTCGGGGAGACTACCTGCACGTACGGAAGTCCTTGGTCGATTTCTGTTTCATTTTTGAAACCAAGGTGTATATTGCAGTTCACGGATATCTGGTACACCCTTTGTGCCTAGTTTTTCCTGAGCAGTCATTTGGTCTTTTCTGACTTCCTAAACTTGAAAAGACCGTCAAGCGCTTGTCCTTTCACGCTTGTGTCAACTCTGAAAGAGATAGAGTCATCTTTTTATCGTTTCTCGACTCTTAAAACATGAAACGGTAGAATTTCTTATTTTCCAATGTGGTAAAATTAATCGCCCACGATTTCACACCTATTTAGACGTTGCTTGTTGACCGTTTGAGCGTGTGTCTTAACTCATTTTCAGCCCATGTGTGTGTGTGCCCTTTTCTTTTAGTCGTTTGCCACAGTGGCGGAACCATCGGTTTCGTCTACTGGTAGTCCTTACACGGACGATTCTTCAGAAGCTTCTGAGCCTTCTGTTGAACCACAGCAACCTGTTGTTTCCTAGTTTCCTGACGGGGGACCGGTTCTCGCTGAGCAACCCTTTGGAGGACCAGTTGAGTTCAATTGGCCCTTTTCGGACCCTGTGTCTGAATTGAGATTAGGAGCTAATTTCCTTTCTCTTACATCGGGTTCACCGTTTGTTGCTGCTGTTTTTCCTCCTAGTCCTCGCCGTCTTCTGCGTGATTTAACGGCAGGATCAACCATGAGTGATTCTGGTGAGGAAATTCCCGGGTCTGATGACTACCAGCGCATCCCTCGTAGATTGTTTGAGGGAGATGAGTCTGAGCCGGCTACCACATCGTCAGCTGGTCCTTCTTTGCCACGGGGATACAGATCTCTGGGTCAGATCATTTCAGCTGCAGCCTCTATGGGGATATCATCTCCCGCGTCGAGACCAGCTGCCACTACACCCGGGGTGTCCCCTTCGACGCCTGTCACTTCTGTTCCCGTTCGGCCCACTGTTTATGTGGCTGCCTCTTCTTTTGTTGTCTCAGCATCTGCTACTAGGGCTGGGCCAACTCCTGAAGACATTTACCTAGCTACTGCTATACCGGAGAATATCTCTCCAGAGGAGTATCGGTTGTTTTTGCAGCAGCCGAACGTCGGAGCTGGACAAGTTCCCCAAGATCCTTACCGATCCTTCTTTTCGCACTATGAACAGGATGGCACTCCCGTGTATGGTTTTCCGGGTCGGCTTGACGAGCATGGGGACATTTTGCGCCTTCCTGCTCCTGAGGCTTATCTTTATGTTCAAGGTTTACCGTACAACCAGGCTTACAACCCGCAGAGACAGCCTTTCCAAGGCCAACCCGCGGGCCAACCTGGCTATCAGTACGACCCACAGGGACAGCCCATTCAAGGCTACTCTGCGGGCCAGCAAGGGCCATTGTACAATCCGCAAGGACCATATTACAGCCCTGCTGGTCAACCTGCTCAGCCTCAGCCGGGGTATCAACCGGGACCGACCTATGGTCCTCGGGGGCAAATCCAGCCTTCTTTACCAATGCAACCGCAGTATCCTGCTGTTTCTAACGTTGCATATCAGCCAGGACCACCCTATGGTTCTGCTTCAGGTCAAACTAGTTTCCAGCAAGCACCTGGTCCTGTTCCACCACCAGGCCAACCGGTTCATTCGGTACAACCTGGTGTCCCGCCTCCGGGCCAACCGGCTTATTCGGTGCAACCTGGGGCTCACTTACAACCAGGTCAACCTGCGCAACCAGCGCCGCCTGTTTATCCGGGCCAACCTGGTCATTCAGGCCAGCCCCCTCACTCGGGTCAACTTGTTCATTCAGGGCAGCCCTCTCATTCAGTTAACTCTGCTCAACAGCCTGTTCATTCAATGCCGCAGCCAAATCACCAGCTGCGCCCTACGTACCAGGCTCCGCAGGGTTCCACTTATCAGCAGCCTACTCATCCTCAGAGTGGTTATTATCCTCATGGTCAGTCTCAACCGAACTATAACCACTCTGGAGGCTCTCGGTATCCTCCTCCTCCACCCGGTTCTACCTACGCTCAGCAGCCAAATCCAAACGCTGCTTATACAGGGCAGACACCTAATCAGGGGCCGAACCCTGGTTATCAAGCCTGATAGTTGCAACCTTAAATCGATGTAGTTTATCGAACCATGCCCATGTATGGTCAAAATCCTCGGGGACGCGAGAACCCTGGGGGCGGGGATATTCACAACCATCGTGGAGCAGTGCGGACCTTATCTTGGGAGCGGCATGGTATTAAACCCCCATTGCCGTTCCTGTCTACCTTGGACTACGGACGTTTGGTTGACCAATGATCCGGTGCTCATAATCCATGGTAGCCCCGTTCCCTGGGTACGGTGTTGTCCAGTTGAGAGCAGGCGGAAGACGACGCGTGATGACGTATCACCTACGGGTATTCATCTAACTCTTGAATGACGATTCGGTCGTCTACGTCTTTTCAATACTTTAACGGGGCTAACTAAGTGAGTAGTAGAAGCTATCAAGTGGTATTTTGATTTCAACTCGTTAGCTATGGCTTTCCTCACGCATTTCCGATTTACGGTCGGTGGCCAGGCGTGTGCGCCTCTGTCTTCCCACAGGCGCAGGACTCAGCCACTCACATCTCGGATCACATCCATGAGTGGCGGCGCCCTCGTCGACTGATCAAGTTTCACATACCTGATCAGATTTTGACTCACTGGTTCACAACCTCCTTTGTGAATAAAATCGCTCAGGATATCGCGATGGGAGCGTGTGTGACGGAGGAACAAGCTATCGCGCGTGCCCAGTATCTGGATCTTGTTTATTCGCAATATGGCACGCTTTATGACATCCTGCCTGATGCTCCACGGCCCGGAGCCAAAAAGACCCCGCCTACCCCTACGGTGGATGGCGTCATTGGTTCCGTCTCTCAAAATTCGAAGAAGTCTTCGAATGGGAAGCAAAAGGCTAATTCTTCCAACAATACCTCTGCTAATCCCGCCTCATCCGATTCTGGTAAAACCGCGGAGGTAAATGCCGTTCAGGCCAATCCTGCGGACAAATCCTCCAAGGGGAAGAAGAAGGGCAAAGGCAAATCAAAATCTGATGCCCCGACAAGGGGAAGAAGAAGGGCAAAGGAAAATCAAAATCTGATGCCCCAAAACCGGAATCTAAAACTCGAACTGAGGATGGCTCCCAACGTAAGCCGAAATTCCCCTGCCTCATCTGTGAAGGTGACCATTACACTAAGGATTGTCCACGATGATCCGAAATCAGTCAACTTCTTAAAGGCTCAAAGGGAACTCCGGCTGTTTTAAAAGAGCCATTTCCATCTCAGCAGACCCAGATGGTCGAACAAGGTTCATCATCTGCACCGTTTGGGTCTCAGGTTTTCATGATGAAGACTACTGCACCTATCACTATCGCTACGAGATCGAAGGATTACAATAGTCAGCAGCAGGCACCCGGGAAGGCAGTGGCGGAAGGACCGCCTCCCCCACCTGCTTCTGGTTCATTGGAAATCGAGAAGCCGACTCTCGAACCCGTTGTGAAACCACCTCCCAAGGGTGTTCTTCGGAGATCCTCTTATAATCCAAATGCTCGTGCCGCTCAACATTACAGTATCGTTGAGGATCTGGCACAAGCGCCATGTGCCATGTCTGCACTTGAGGTTCTTCAAAGTTGTCCTTCACAACGGAAGGCTTTACTGTCTGCCATCGGTGGTATCGATCCCGCCGACTCGAGCCTTCTCACCTTTGATCTGGAGAATTTTACTCCCCGGCTTCCACACCAAATCGCTTTGGTCATTCAAGTCGGGATTAACGGTCTGAACGTTCATAGGGCCGTCGTAGATGAGGGTGCATCTACTTGCGTTATGTCCTCCGCCTGCTGGAAGGCCATCGGCTCTCCAGCCTTGTCGTCATCTCCCAATGCCCTTGAGGCATTTGATGGTCGGGAATCTAAACCCCTAGGCGTTCTCGAGAGTCTCGCGATCACATTACAGGGAAAAACTGTCAACGTAGAAGTGGAAGTGGTTGATGCTAAACTCAACTACAATATACTTCTTGGCCGCAGCTGGACCCATGCCATGCTCTGCGTGCCGTCTACTGTCTTTCGATTCATTAAGTTCCCCCATGAGGGCAAGATTGTTACGGTAGATCAGTTGTCATTTTTCACCTCTAGCTCTGAAAACAACGTGCCATACGTGGATCAAATTCCGAATCCCCCGGACAGCATAGGACCTAGTCTATTCAAAGACCCTGTTCTCATGGGTATATTCCCCGCACCACCACCGAATACCGCTCAAGTCAACATGTTGTCCAGGACTGATGACCCCTGGCTTATTCCTACACCTGAGCAGGTATATGAGTTGGGAGAATCCATGCCTTTAACGCCAGTAGAGATCAGCTACTGTGAGATTGTTGCCGCATCGGACCCTCCACCTCCTCAGCATGCTCCGATGAGCATGGCTCTCGACGTCTACTCACAATCCCCCTAGCTTGGTCAGGCTGATTCACCTGATCCTCTTAGAGAGACTTTTCCTTCAGATGAGGCTATCATTGAAACTATGTCTCTTGAGGAGCTACCCTGGGGCGATGGGCATCATCGCTCCTCATTTATGCCTAGCTTGGGGGCAATGACTGACTGTCTAGAGCGCTATGCTACTCAGGTTCCTTCCCCTCCTCTTCAAACACCGATCTTGACGCACAAGGTCTTTTCAGAGGGTAATCTGAGTAACATTACTCAAACTGTTCCAATCAACATCTCTGTTAAACCGGGGATTGTTGAGAACATTCATGTGGGTGTGACTTGTTCTTCCGAGGAGATCCAAGTCTATACGGAACTTTTCAAAGAATTCAAAGATGTTTTTGCATGGTCTTACGAGGAAATGCCGGGAATTGATCCAAGTATTGTCGTGCACGAGATTCCAACCTACCTAGGTGCGAAACCCGTGCGCCAACGCTTACGTCCCATGCATCCTTGGAAAGCCGCCGCCATCAAGGCAGAAGTTGAAAAACTTCTGAACGCGGGTTTTATCTATCCTATCCCCCTTACAGAATGGGTGTCCAATATCGTCCCTGTTGACAAAAAGCAGGGTACAATTCGAGTCTGTGTGGATTATCGCGATATCAATCGCGCCTGTCCTAAGGATAATTATCCCACTCCGTTCATCGACCAGATCATCGACGAATGTGCCGGGAGTGAGATCTATTCCTTAATGGACGGTTTCTCGGGCTATAACCAAATCAATATCGCACCTGAGGATCAACATAAGACCACATTCATCTGTCCGTGGGGCACTTTCGCGTACAAAAAACTCCCGTTCGGCTTAAAAAACGCTGGCGCCACATTCCAGCGCGCGATGTCCTATGCTTTTCATGATATTCGCCATATCGTCCAGCCTTATCTAGACGACTTGCCAGCCCATTCGGGTAAGCGAGAGGACCATCCTGAGCATCTCCGCCAGATATTCCTTCGTTGCAGACGCTACAATATCAGGCTCAACCCTCATAAGTGCGTCTTCTGCGTTGATTCTGGCCGTCTTTTAGGCTTTATAGTCTCGAAAGATGGAATTCGCCTTGACCCTCTAAAGGTTGAGGCCATCATAAATCTCCCATCACCCTCCTCCCTGTATCAGTTACAGAGTCTACAAGGGAAAGCGAATTTTCTTAGGCGCTTTATCCCAAATTATGCCGAGGTGGCCAAAGGATTCACTCGTTTGTTAAAGCAAAATGTCCCCTTTCACTGGGACGAAATTGCTCAAGAATCCTTTGAGAAGCTGAAGACATTGCTAGTCAATGCTCCGTTGCTTCGTCCTCCGGACTACCACCGCGACTTTACTTTTTATCTAGCCGCCGCATTAAGCACCATCGCCATGGTCTTGGTGCAGGATGACGAGAACGGTGACGAACATGTCGTTTATTACCTATCTCGGAACCTTCTCGACCCGGAAACACGTTATGCACATGTCGAGAAGTTGGCCTTAGCAGCAGTACATGCCGTACAACACTTTTGCCATTACATCCTTTTGCGTACGATAACAGTGGTTTCAGACTGCAACCCTATGACGTATATTCTTTCTAGACAATTACTAGGGGGCAAGTACTCCAAATGGATCGTCATCCTGCAGGAGTTTGACTTGGAGTTCACCACTACCAAGTCAACTAAATCACTGGTCTTCGCGGATTTGATATGTTCTCTCCCTACAGACTCTGTTCCTTCACACTCAGAAGATCATATACCAGACGAAACGTTGTTTCTTATTGATACTCGTGATCCTTGGTACGGTGACATCATAGTGTATCTTCAGACTGCGACATTTCGGTCTGAGTTGGATAAAGCTGCCCGCCGTCGGATTCGGCACCAGTCCCAACCCTACCGTATCGTAGGAGATACCTTATATCGTATTGGAGTAGATTCGGTGCTCCGACGATGCCTTACCTTGGAAGAGGCTGAGAAAGTCTTAAATGACTGCCATAGTGGCGCCTGTGGCGGACACATGTCCGGATATGCTACTGCCCAGAAGATTCTGGGGGCAGGATATTTCTGGCCTTCCATATTCAAGGATTGTATCACTGCAGTCCGTAAATGTCATCCGTGCCAGATTTTTCAGCGCAAGATGCGCGCGCCGCCATTTCCTTTGCATCCCGTTATTACCGTCGGCCCTTTTGCGAAATGGGGCGTGGATTTTATGACGTGTAACCCTCACTCGGCCGGGGGGCATGCGTATATCATCGTCGCCGTCGACTACTTCACTAAGTGGGCCGAGGCGATGCCTACACTAGCTGCTGACGGAAGAACGGCTGCTTCATTTATATTCAACCACGTTATTGCACGATTCGGGGTTCCTCAAGCCATCGTCACTGATCATGGTACTAATTTCCGTGATTACATGATGACGGAGCTGACTTCAGCGTTGGGCTTACGTCACGATAGCTCAACACCATACTACCCTCAAGCGAATGGTCAAGTTGAAGCGGTGAACAAGGTTTTGGTCACCATGCTTCAGCGAATGGTTGGGATTCATAAATCCAGTTGGCATCTCCAACTGTTCTCAGCTCTCTGGGCATACCGAACATCTGCTAAGAGTGCAACCGGGTTCACACCATTCCAATTGGTGTACGGTCTGGAAGCTACTCTGCCGATTGAATGTGAAATTCCTTCGCTTAAATTAGCCGTAGAGCTCTTACCGGATACCTCCCCTGAGGAAGAACGTCTTCTGTATCTCGAACGATTGGATGAAACCCGTCGATTAGCTGCTTTGATCATCGAAGCACAAACGAAGAGGGTCAAAACTCATTTTGATCAAACTGTTTCTCCCCGTTCTTTCATTGAAGGAGACCTCGTTCTCTTGTACGATCAGGCACATGATAAGCTTGGAGCCGGTAAACTCTAGCCTATGTGGCATGGTCCCTATATAGTAAAGCGTGTTTTGAAAAATGGGGCCTACGAGCTTATAGATTACGAAGGAGTTCCACTGGCACAGCCCAGGAATGGGCTGTACCTTAAGAAGTACTACGCCTGAAGTGATTTCTTGGTGTGGTGTGTGTACATAGGTGTGTGATTGTCATTTGTGTGCATAGTGTGGTGTGCTTTGTAAACATCTTTCTACTGATCGGGTCTTCCTGGTTGTGCAGATGTCTATTCATCCATTTGTTGGTTTCGCGGATGGTGCCTCCCGCAGTACCAGGAATCTGTCTTCCGCAGCCTGGGTAATCTACGATCCTGCTGGTGAGTTGATTGACCTGCAAGGTGTGTGTTTAGGACGTACCACGAAAAATATCGCGGAATATAGTGCCGTGTTGGAATTATTAACCGAGGCAGTAAACCTTGGTATCCGTGAATTGCTCGTGTACCTAGATTCACAACTTGTAGTGTTACAGCTGAACGAACACTATTCGGTAAGGAACCCGTCCATCTTACGTCTGTATTTGCGTATTCGATTACTAGAAAGGAATTTTGACTACATTACATATCATCATATACCCAGGCATTTGAATACATTAACAGATGCAGTAGCAAATTTGGTATTAGACAGACATTTGCGCAATTTATAATCATCATCACATGTAAAGAAAGACTCATCCAGAAATAGATATATATATATAGATATCGAAATGTTTACATAGAGTGTGTCACATAAAACTCAAAAAATATACATAATTGTCTTAATACATCCTGAGACACTGTGTCTCTCAAAAAATAGGTGTGGCTAAATCCTAGAGACTAATCCTCATGGTGCTCATGATAGCACGTCACTGCACGCACTAGGCGCCTCAGGATTCGGTGGATCTGGTTCGGAACTCCCACCGTATGGCGCTGGTATGCCATCGGTACATCTGATAGTCGGGCATAGTCTGGGATCCCATGGGCAATCCCATCGAGGTTCTGGATCAGGTCCTCTCCTCCGGTGCCTTCCCCCTGGATCTCAGGGGCGAGTTGTGTCCTCCGGGAGATGGGAGACATCCCGGCTGGTCTCTCAGGTCCTACATCTGCATGCATATATAATTGTGTCAAGGCGAATGTGTATTAACAAAAAAAAACATAGAAACATAAAATCAAAAATATGAGGTCTTACCCAGCTCCTCGTCCCAGTCGTCTCCTTCTGGTAGTGGGAGATCTGGGTCCCCGGTAAAGTCAGTTCCCGAATAGGGCCAATCTTCCACGACGATCAGTTGGCGCCGTAGCCACCTAAAGAACTCTGGCCTCCAGGACATCTGTTGGCCACCTCCAGATCTGGGCATTAGTGCTGCCCAGTGAGCCATTCGCGGCTCTCGTGGTATCGGACTCGCCACTGCGGCCCCTTGGCCCTGGAAGATTGGTATGCGTTCCAGAATGAACGATACCAAGATGGAACCATACCCGAACTGCTTCAGTTTCCCCTGTTTGCACTTTGTGAGCTGCCTTTTCATGTTGATGGTTACTACTTCTGCCCAGTTGAACAGTAGGGGACCCATGCATTCTGAGGCTAACAGGAGTTGAGTCTTCATGGCCTCGTGCGGAGCCTGCGACCCAGCAGCCCGCGTAATGGTGTGGAGAACTACTCTCAGTGCTAGATCAGGGATGGTGGAGATGTATACCTTCTTGCTTCCTGATCCTGTTTGTGCCCCTCGGCACACCCGCGCCATTACCTGCTCCATCTTTTCCCCGGATGGTCTGCTCCCAGTCAGTACAGGGATTGGACCTCTGCGGGACAATCCAGTAATGAAATAAATGTCAGTGACCTCCAGTTCTAACACCTGGTCTCGTAGCCTGAACACCTGTTCATTTTCATCCCAGATGCTGATTAGATATTGGAGGAGCTCGGGCTGAGCTCGTAAACATGGCGTGAGGAAGAAATTTTTCAATCCACAGTCTCTTAGAGCGTTCATGCAAGCTTGGCTTTGCATGGCCTCTTCATCCTCATCTCCATGCTCTCTTTCCTTCCATTCGATTTCCATTTTGAGTGGTTATCTGCATTCATATGGTCAAAAACCCCTGATTAGATCTTTGGTGAGCTTCAAATTTCAAGAAATTTGGTGTAAATGACGAATTTTGGGCAGAAATATTAGGTTCGGCCGCTGGCGCGGCTGTTTTGCTAACAGTCGCGCCATGTGGCGCGAGCCCTTTAGTAAAAAGAGCTCAGTGGCGCGTGTCCGTGCCCGATAGTCGCGCCACTGGGCCCGGCCCTAAAATTTTAAAAGTGGCCACACAAAGTTGATTTCTAAAGGAAAACCATTAAAAAATGCATAGAAATGAAGAGCTAAGGAGCGCCTATTACCTGTGACAGACGAGAAGCTAAATGGTTGCCTGGATTGGTCGCAATCACCGTCAGAAGATTCTGTTCCAAAAGGACCACTGTTGCTTTCCACAAGGTAAATAGTAAAAAGTAATTTCATTTTTTACCAATTAGACATATTTATAACTTTTTCGACGTTAAATGAGCTTTGAAAGTTATTTTTTGTCAAATATTTGCATATGTTATGTCGAAAATGGATTTTACGCTTGCTTGGTATGTGCAGCAGCAGGTTTTTGCGACTTAAAAAGATGGACACGAGTTGTATTTTATACTTTTTCAGACTCGGTAAATACACGAAAAAGTCACTCTCGAGTCATCTTTCAGCTCTTTTCTGACTCTCTAAATATGAAAAGATCGCCGAGGCCCTTGTCGTTTCGATCTCGTTAAAATGGACACGAATCGACATCCACCCAGTATAAGTTTAACCCTTTTTCGGGCTGGGATGGATTGATTACGAAAAAGGAATACCCTAGCCTATCCCGACTAGGAGGTTTTCCCGGATATTGTTTTCTACCTTTTCGGATCTGGGGAACTATTTACGAAAAGGGACCTGTGGAGTTTTCTTTTCAGCTGTCTTTTCAAACTCTCTAAACATGAAAATACGCCGAGTTCTTCCTTTGTCAGACTCGTTAAAACCTGATGACATCGGATTTAGTCGAAATGACGTTCTCCGAGTTTCTCCTTCCTAGGACTCGTTAAATGCACTAGGATGGATTTGCCCGAAGGGCGGACTTATATCACAAGCATATGCTATCCCCTTCAAGCTTGTTATCAAAAATAATTGGGGTACTCGCCAGAAATGGTGGGGGAAAAAAATGGAACCATCGTCGTTGTCGTCGGCAGTATGTCGCTCTTGAACATGGCACTTGTCTGCATTCGTGTCGGGTTGGGGACATCTCATCTCGTTTCTTCACTTTGCCTCCGTGGGTTTGGATAATCCCTTTTGACCTCTCATCTGTTCACTGCCTCGTCACCATGACCTCTGATCCGTTGATGTCAAATACTGCCAAGTCCACCGTCGTGCCGTTTATATGTTCAAGAGAAGTTGGCCTCTGCAAATATCAACCTTCCTCTGTTTCTCATACGATCTTGATTCACAACAAAAACATCATGTTCCTCTGTCTCGTGTCGATGATGTGGGAAACATTATGGCCCACCTTCGATCAAGGTCACTTCCTGTCGACTTCAACTCATTATCCAAGAAGTTGGTCTAGAGACTCCTTATGGTACCTTGGAGCCTGCATGCCTCAATGGCAGGTTCGTCGCATTCGACGAGAGGTTTACATCATTGGCCTCCGATCGAGTGATTCTGCGGGTGTTCGACGTCAATTCATTTATTCACACGCCGTATATTGTACCTGTAGTACCTTGGGGACCATTGTCATTATTGGTGGTTTCTCTCGCGTCGGTTAACAGCTTTCATCATTGGCTGGTAATCCGACGATGTTCTTACATGTTCGACTTCAGCTCACATATTCACATGCACGAACTTGTACTTTGTTGGGGTCGAGATGGAGCGCAAGACCCTGGATTGTGTCTGTTGTAATCCAGGCTGCGATTGTGGATTATTATCATTATGTACATGACTCACTGATTGGATGGCTGCGACCATACCTGAGTCTATTTATTTGCTCTTAGTTGGATGGCTGCGCCCATGCCCTGGATCCGGATTATAGCATACTCTGTTTCGGATGGCTGCGTCCATACCACTTATACATCATGTACTTGAGATATCGGTTGTATCTTTCTGCGCAGGTTTTCCGACGGCGGGCCTTCAGTTGAACATGTTCTCGTAAAGCATTTCACCCCTCTCTCTCTCGGGCCTCATACTTTAGGGGGCATCTGTTACACAGTAATTTGTCACCGTCCCTACCATTCCCCGTCCCGCACAATGGAGGACCCATTTTGTGACCCGTGAACATTGTCATGCCTTGAAAACATCATCAATGCATTCCTCTAAGCATGAGCTTTATTTGCCCTTGAGACATCTCCTTGCAAAAATCATGAAAAATGTACTTATATCGGCGGCTGGGCAAGTGGCCGGGGGGATTTTTCGTTACCAATGGGGAATGACAAGAGGTCGCGCCAACTGGCGCTCTGTCATAGAGCAATAGTCGCGCCACCCAATTTAGGGACTGTTTTTTAAATAAAGATGGCGGAAGTTGAGTTCCAACAAACTCAGAAACCATTGCCTATCTTGAGTTGGGAGGTTTGGCTGCGGGAGTTCTATGGAAGGGAAGTGGTTTTGCCACCTCCCATGGACCCTTCCTTGTTGATAGGGCCAATCCCATAATAATAGGGATCCCAACTCCCTCCTTCCCCATCTATAAAAGCCTGCTCAAATCCATGGCAAGCTAGTCTTGAAGTGCCTAAGCTCTGAATCTCCATATTCCCAAGAGCCTTTGTGTTGTAAAGAATCCTCTCTTTCCCTTAAGGCTGACTCAAGTAAGGAGACAATTGTCACTTTCTGATATATTTCTTCGGCACTCTTCATGACTTGCCTATTAACCATGCTCTACCAAGGAGACCGCGACGTCGAACTATAAACTATTTAGTCTTCGTCAAGTATTGACATAATCATGACGGTGGTTCCACCGTCACTCTGCACAGACGCAGCATGTCCCTTCTGTTCATGTTTGAAGAAGTATACATTTCTATGCTTGTATCGTTCGTTTCTTCGTGTGCGTGTGTTCATCCGTCGGGAGATCGTGGAGGGATTATGATCCGCTGCTTCGAGGAACGGATGCTTCTTCTTCGCATCCTAGCGTTGGAATCCAGGTAGGCTCTTATCTCCAGCCTTTTCATTCGTAATTAGGAACCTGCGTCATGACATTGTTTGTTTGTTGCTAGACCCCTGCTGGGCTAGTAGGGATCGCCTCTGTCCGCAGAGGGGATTTACCTTCTCAACAAGGAGGCCACACAAAGGAGGGAATATCATCAAAATTGAACCTAAAAACACTAGAGAAATCATGGCCTCTCCCATGACAATGATATGTTTCAAGCATGTAGGATGCTTTGACTTTTGTGAAAAAATACAAAAGGTCCAACATCACCCTGTTTTGAGCAGTCTTTTCATTTCTAATCTTCATGATAACCAGGTAACCCTAGTTGGTGTCACTTTCATAATATCCATGGGTTGGAAATTTTTGGATGTTAAGGCATTGATCAGAGAATCTAGTGTAATTGTTTTGGCAGGAAATTAATGAAAAGGTTGCAGCTATTTCTTTGGGATACATGTGGTATGAGAATTTAGCATTGTTTTTATTATGTCTCATTATGTATGAATGTTTTGTTTCATGATCCATTTAATTTCTATGGCATGATGGTTTTTAAGTTGATGAACAGAATACATCTCTCATGCTCTGTTTTGGAAAACATTTATAGTTTTTCCATCTTATTCAGTTTAGAAAGAATTCAAGCCTTGCCTTGCTCTTTTTAGCACCTCACATGTTCGATCCATATCACCCTCAAACCCTAAGTGTTAGGTTTTCTACCTACCTTTACCCATTGAATCTTTGCAAACATAATCCTATTTTCCCTGACCTAGCCTCTTTGACCCAATCCTCATTCAACAACCCAATTCCACCAAATCAAACCCATGTACTTATACCTATTCTAAAACCCTAATTCATCCATCCCTTTTGGTTGTGTCTCTATGGAGAGAGCCCTATCTGGTTTGGTAGGGCTAGATACCAAGACAAGATTAATTTGTGGTTACCTTTGTTGGGATTTCCTCTTCAACCTTAGAGATCTAGCAGAGTGCTAACACGAATTACTACTCCTCAAGCTCTCAAGCTAGAAGGATATATCAAGATAGCCAAGGATTTTAATTTCTTTCTATATCCAGCAACAAAGTGTCAAGTGATGATTGCAAATGGAGAAACTATACATTTCTCAGGGAAGTTCCATAATATCAATCTAAGAATGGAGGAATATGTATTGAATAGTAAAAATTTTGTCATTCTAATGGGTGTGTCATTGTTGTATTAGGAGTCCAATGGTTACAATCTTGAGGGAGTACGATATCTTTTAATTTTCAAGAAATTTTCTTTAAATTTTCCTCGGAAGGAAAGGAAGTTGAATTAAGAGATATCATAAGGAAACTTAGGAATATAATCAACTCTAATGGCATGAAAAATATTTTGAAGAAATAACAAGGAGGGGTAATTGCACAATTAAGATCACTATATGTTCAAACATCTAAGTCATCAATTTCTCCATATCTCCAAAGAGTCATTGGCAATCATTCCAAGGTATTTGAGACTCTTAAAAGTATCCCACCTATTCGTGATTATGATCATGGTATTCACTTGATTCCAGGAAGTGCTCCTCTAAACATCAGGCCTTATAGATTACCCTATGCCCAGATCAGTGAAATTGAAAAAATGGTTGCAGAAATGCTAGAGGTGGGTATAATTCAACCTAACCAAATTTCATTCTCTTCTCAAGTAGTATTGGTGCACAATAAGGATGGATCATGGCATAAGTGTCCAGATTATAGAGAGCTCAAGAAGATCACTATTAAATACAAATTTCCCATTCCTATCATTGATGAATTTTTGGATGAACTACATGGAGAATTTTACTTCAGCAAGTTGGATTTTCATTCAGGATATATTCAAATTAGAATGAAGACATAAGATATTCCATAAACAACATTTAGAACTCATGAAGGTCATTATGAATTTTTGTTCATGCATTTTGGCCTTACTGATGCACCTTCAACATTTCAAGGTTTGATCAATTCCACTTTCAAACCATTAAAAAATTTGTGTTTGTATTTTTTGATGATATACTAATCTACAAAAAGTATTTGCAATATCATGTTCAACATTTTGACAATGTGCTCAATCTATTGGAGGAAAAAAATTTGTATGCAAACCCCTCCAAATTCTTGTTTTTGGTATAGGAAGTGGAATATTTGGTTCATATTGTATCTCATGAGTGTGTTAATGTAGATCCTAATAGAATTAAAGCCATCAAGGAATAGAAAATCCCCACAACCTTAAGGCATATTTGAGGATTTCTCGGGTCGACAGAGTATTATCGAATTTTTTTTAAGAATTATGGGAAAATAGCAGCACCTATAAAAAAGATGCATTTGTTTGGACTTCAGAAGCAACTAAGGCCTTTGAACATCTTAAATACGAAATGTGTCAAGCTCCGGTCTTAGCTACACAAGACTTCACAAAAACCTTTTATTATGGAATGTGATGCCTCGGGAAATGGCATTAGTGTTGTTTTAATGCAAGGAGGAAGACCCATTGCTTTTGAAATTCGTCTAATCAATGGAAATTATTTACACAAACCTATTGATGAGAAGGAAATGTTGTAAATTCTATATTCCTTGAAGGAATGACACCCTTACCTAATTGGAAGACACTTCAAGATAAAATAAAATCATGATAGTCTTAAATACTTCTTGGAACAAATATTATATTAAGAAGAGCAGAAAAAATGGGTCACAAAGATGTTGGGTTATGAATTTGAAATCATCTAGAAAAAATGGAAGCAAAATGTTGTTGCAGATGCACTCTCAAGAAGGGATGAGGATGTGGAGGCATTTCTCTGTGCAATTTCTATCATCCAACCTGATCGGATAATTGAAACAAGGGATGAATGGAAGAATGGTGAAGAGGTGTGGACACTCATTCAAAATTTGCAGCAAGATCCCAATGCATATGATACATTTATATGGAAAAATGATTCGTTGTGGTACAAAGATAATTTATATCTAATATATAAGAACTCACAACTCAAACAAAATGTTCTTTTGGAAATGAAAACCTCTCCTATAGGATGAAAATTAGGATTTTTTTAAACTTATCACAGGGTCAAGAAGGAATTCTTTTGGGATGTCCTTAAATATGTTATTCATAAATTTGTGGCAGAATTTTTGGTTTGCCAACAAAATAAATTTGATACAATTAAGATTATTTTACAACCTTTAGCCATTTGAATTCATATTGGGGGGAGGTCTCAATGGATTTTATCACTTGTTTACCCAAGTCTTGATCCAAGGGATAAAAAATATGCTAAAAAATGAAAGTTCTCAAAATATCTTGAAACTAGTGCCAAATCATATATCTCTTCATTTTGATTCTAGTGATGCTTAAATCACCTTAATCTTACACCGTATGAGAAATTTATCGTGTTCTAAAGATTTTGGAAAATAGTAAAAAAGTAAACTTGCAGGGTTGACTGTGTAGAGTACGGATGCCACGTGAAAATATGTAGTTTTACATGGTGTTGACTTCAGCAGGATTATTGAGTTGTATAGATGACATTTGGGCCAATCCTATGAGGGAACATGACACGTTGTTATAGGGTAATACGAAGATTTTGTGGACTAACCATAGGCCACCATGTGGGATAATCATAGAGTGCCACGTGGCTCTATGGGATGCTGCCAAGTGGCCTTATTGTTTTATGTCAAAAAAATTTTATGGACCAAATTTATCCTTCGCAGGAGTCAAACCATCGATCTCCAATTCAGAAGTCTACTACCCAATCAGTGGGCCACGGGTATCGCCTGTTATATCATTGTCAGTAGGTTACATTTAAAGTTTAAATGTATGTCATTTGGCATTAATGTTGGGCTAACAGGCTAGCATGCTTCGATTGGTGCTAGGTTACATGGCTCACGACGTGACCACACCAAACAGAGGTGAGAGCGTCAAGGAGGCCTTGACCCACATTTCCACTTTATGCATAGAACCTTGGTGGAGGTATCAGAGATGGGTGAGGAGGTTGGTCCAATGACCCACGATTATGTTGAATGATGTGACCACAGGTGAGGAGTTAGGGGCTTCAGGCGTGTGGCACACCACCCGCACCCATGGCCCATGGCCATGTGGCAATAGGAAACCAGGAGTGGAGGCTTCAAGTAGAGGGGCGAAAACCCATTAAAAAAAATGTATATATTTAAACCAATAAAAAAAACAATGGTGGGGGGTTTGGTTCGAGCCTGCGATCTCTGCCATACCACTCCAACGTGCACACCAATTGGGATATCACTATTTTTTTGCAAGTTTGACATGGCCAAGAGATAATATGGTGAAGTTGAAAATCAAATTTTTGAAAAAGTGAAGGTTTCATTGAAATATTTGCAAGTTAGTTTATGTCTTTTAGGGAATATATCATAATTTCAAACCAACACAAACTTAGGTAAATTTTGCATAATTTTAGCAATTAAAAATGGACAAACATGCAACATCAAACACAGCAAATTGATAACATAGTTCACAGCTCCTAGGATAAATCTCAGGTCTATCTTCCAATGGTGCCTTTTTTTATTATATGCTCAAATGCTCAATACATCAACATATAAGTTTCAATATGAAAAAATAACACTACCATTGTGTCTAGAATGGTAAAAAAATCTTGTCTATGCTCTTATTGAGCTAAAAAAGGTTTAGAAATGGGCATGAAGCCCCCTTTTTTCCAAAATTAGTCTGCAAATTTACCATATTAGCTATTGGCCCTGTCAAACCTACAACAAATTGGTGATATCCCAATTGGTGGGCGCATTGGAGTGGTATGGAAAAGGTCACAGGTTTGACCTACACCTCCCACCATTATTTTTGTTGATTTGTTTAAATAAATATTTTTTAATGGGCTTCCACCCCTTCACCTGAAGCATCTGCTCTTGGTTTCCTGATGCCACATGACCATGGGTCATGGGCGCGAAAATAGTGCCATGCACCCCAAGTCCCTAACTCCCCACCATTGAACGCATAATTTAACATAATTGTGGGCCAATGGCCCAACCTATGTTCCCATCTCTGATACCTTCTTTTGGGTCCTATGCATTAAGTGGAATCGTGGGTTAAGGCCTCCCCGACGCTCTTGCCTTCGTTGGGTGTGGTCACGTCGTGAGCCATGTAGCCAAGCGTCAGGCCAGGTGGAATATCTCATCAATCTGAAGTTAATACCAAATGAAATACCTTTAAACTTTAAATCTAACACTTTGAAAGTGATATAACAAGTGGTACCTATTGCTCACTCATTGGGCAGTATACTTGTGCATTGGAGGTCGATGGTTTGAGTCCTACAGAGGCTTAATCTAGTCCATAATTTTTTTTGACACAAAAATAGAGAAAACTTGTGATCTAGGTGGATATTGGTGGCCACCCACCTATTACACTTGGACCCCCACCATTGTACCATTTTTTCTTTCAATTTCATTAATTGTAGCACAATTTACTATTTTTGGCAGTTTTTCATAAAATGAACTTCTAGAGCCGTTTTGAGGCCCTAAAGATGTTTTTTTGGAAAATGGGAAAATAAAGGACTCTGACTAATGTTTACAATCAAAATTTGTGTTCCTTAGATAAATATTGCTACCTGGGTATTGTACTCATCAAACAGAGAACATTTTCCAAAGTTACCACCCTAGGAAGTTGATGTACCAATTTACCCCAACTGGGCCCTCTATTTTGGTGCTTCATCTCCTAATGTTAGGTTTTTGGGTGTTTATGGTTTTTCATTGTTTTTAAATCATAAACAGACCCTCAAGCCTCATTGTAACACAGTTCAGAGGCATGTAGCTACCACATCTCTTCTCAGAGATAACCTGCCATCGCCCGAGCTAACTTATTTCCATTCTATATGTAAGCATATTTCAGTTATTTAATATTAATGAAATGAGGTTTTGTTTATGTTGCATATCTGCGTTTATCTTTATATTTGTATTATTTTTCATTCCTGTATAAGTCTAGATAAATTTGGTAGCCTCCCATAGATCCACATGGCGCTTTATGATTGGCCCACGTGGTGGCCTGTGGTTGGTCCACCAAATCTTCGTACCACCCAATATCCGTGCGCCACATACCCTCACAGGATTGGCCCAAATGTCATCCATACAACCTAGCCATTCTACTGAAATCAGCACCACGTCATTGTATGGACTTCCACATTGCATCTGTACTCTGTACAGTCAACCCTGCAAGTTGACATTTTTATTATTTGCCAAAAAATTCAGAACACGATAACTTCCTCATACGATGTCGAATTGAGGTGATTTAAGCATCACTGGAATCAAAACGATGATGTCTACGATTCCGCACTAGTTCAGGAGATTTTGAGCACTTTCGTTTTTTAGCCTATTTTTTATCCCCTTGATCACTCCTCACTGAAAGCTTTTGGACCACCAAAATTTTGTTATTACTCAACAAGTAAGTGAGGGTACAAATCCATCAATTTATTGATATTTATCCACCTTAATTTTCTTGGATTTTCACCTTTGAGCCTCACACGAAGATACTCCACAATGCATCTGTGTAAATTTCTTATTTAAGAGAGTCTTCCGGCAACTCATTGAAATATTTAGGAGAAAAATCTTCTATAGATGGAATCTGAACTTTTTCTTCTTGATCATGAATCATAGGAGGCTCATACAATCTCAAGTTTTCCACATTCACAATAGAATAAATTTGCATATAAGGTATAAAATATAATCGAAAAGCAGTTTTACTAATCTTCTCCAACATTTTGAAAGGACCATATCTGATTGGCTTGAGCTATTTACCTTCACTTTGTAATATTTCCTTGTTGATGTACAACCAAACTTGATCTCTCACTTGGAAACCATGATCAACCCAATTCTTATCATGTCTTGCTTTGTACTTGGCTTGGCTTCTCTCAAGTTGTTCTTGTACTCTTTGATACACTAATTGGATTTTTTCAATGAAATGCTTTCCTTTTTCCACATCACTATGCCCATCTACTGCAATATCTTTACCAAAGATGAAATCAAAAGGAGACATTGGAAAATAACCCAAACAAACTTCAAATGGAGATACTTGTGTAGACTAATTCTTGGCACGATTATAGGCATGCAGGATGTAATGAAAATCCTCATCCTAAAGTTTAGGATGCTTACCGTAATATCCTCGAAGGACATGCATTGTCAGTATGTTCACTACTTCTGTATAGTCATTCATTTGTGGATGGAATGATGTGCTCTTATTCAACTTTTTGTCCATGAGTTCCCATAAAGTTGACCAAAATTTCCTGATAATCAAGAATCTTGATTAGAAATAATCGAAGTAGGTAACCCAAAATGAACCCATACATTTTGGAAGAACATCTTTGCAGTTTTTTCTTTTGTAAAATTTTTCTTACAAGGCATCAACACACGCATTTTGTTGAAACAATCCACTACAAAATATAAATAATCATGACCTTTCCTAGAAATTGGTAGCCCCCCCAAAAATCCACAGAAATACTTTCCCAAGGATGAGAAGAAATAGGAAGTGGAGTGGAAAAACTCAAATTCCTATTTATTGGCTTTCTAGTAGCACACATAGAACATCATTTTACATATCTTGATACAATTTCATTCATGTGAGGACAATAACAATACCTATGTAATTGATAAATTATTTTTCCTACATCAAAGTGACCATCAATAAGAGAAGTATGGGCTTCCCTTATGAAATTAACTCTTTCACGATATGGAACACATAACTTGCCAATATGATACAACTACTTGTTATGAACATGATAATCCAACTCTTCAACACGATTTCCTTGACTCAAAGTTGCATAAACATCTTTAAAATATTCATCTTGAGCATATTGTTCAATATAACTTTCATGCATGATTGAGTTATGCTTAAGAATGGTGGATGCATTAACTAAAAGCCTCGATACCATATTTGCAAATTTTTGGTATATAACTTTATTATACCATGATAACCCATTGAAATTGTTGCAGAAATCCCATCCATCTGAAATGTATAGCTTGTTGTAGATAGGTTTGTGATTGTAAATATTGTGAAGGTTGATGGTCAATATGAATAATCATTTCTTCACCCATCAAATAGTGCTTCCATTTCCTCATACTTTACACCAAATCATACAACTCTTTATCATAAGTTGGATAATTAATCATTACATTGGAAAAGGTTTCAAAATGATAACATGTTGGCTTACCATGCTGCATCAAAATTTCTCCCATAAAATATTCGCTTGCATCGGTTCGAATTTCAAATGGTTTCTTAAGGTCTAGAAGTGCTAGAACTAGTGTTGTACTGATTTTCTCTTTCAAAGTGTCAGAGGATTTTTGTTGCTTGCCTCCCCACAGAAAGATATCCTTCACACTTTTCAATGCATGTAATGGTTCCACAATGAATGAGAAGTTAGCGATAAATTTTCTCCAATATTGGGTTACTCCCAAAGAGCTCCTAACTTATGTTACATTGTTGGGTTTAGGCCAATTCACAATAACATCAAATTTGGATGGTGTTGTTCCTTTGTAGATAGTTTTAAGCTAAGGAACTATGACAAAGCATCTAAGTTAATTTTTTGGTTTTGATTTTAATTGGATGACCAATTCTTTGAACTTTAAATAGATTTAAACCTTAAGTATTAATGAGAGAATAGAAGGGTTGATTCTTCATCCTTAACAGGATTAATATTCAATTGATTTCAAAGGAAAAATTTATGAAGATATATAATTATTAAACAATAAAACTGAGAATTTAATTCATCATATATAGAACATATGCATGTAGAAAAATTCTACAACAAAAAAAAAATGCATTCATACTTGACAAAAGGCAACAATTAAAATATGTAGAGGAGTTATTTCAGACAAACAAACCTATAAAATAATCTTTGTAAATGATTATAACTTTGTAGGGGATTTCAGAGAGATTTATACTCAATCTATTCTTATCCATAATCTTCTATGTTACTTTGAACATATGCAGAGAAACAAAATTGAATAACTCGAATAACTCACAAAGATACAAGAGTTGTTTAAGAACAAATCTAGAATCCTTCTATTATATTAAAAAAAACTTAGAATTTTACAATCATATCGAGGCTCACACAAGGGTTCAAACATATATCTTTCAAATTACAAATTACTTATAGAGTTTCATTCAAAATATATGGAATTTGAATCGAAAAATTTATTACAAAATATATCATCCAAACTTATTTGAATTTTTACAAAAATAGAACTAAAAAAAAGGAAATATGAACTGATTTGACATCTTGCATAGATTTCGAGGACTGTTGCTAATGGATATAGCTGTAAATTTGTTGTTATGTTTCTTGTTCCTGGAAATATATTGTTTGCTCCTGAAAACCTGGCATTCTCCCACTGAAATTTTTTTGTCTTTCCTTCGATGAGCTCACACAATTTGTCTCATCTCTTTTCATCGGGGATTTAAATTTTTAATAATTTTCTGTATGATTCATCCAATTCGGTATATTTCTAAAAAGTATTCTTAGTTATGAACATATTCTTGCTTCATGTTGAATTAATAAATCATAACTCAAACCTTCAATGAAAGCCTTTCCAGTGATAATTCCTATGATTTTAGCAAACTTAGTTTTATATACTGTTATCTCATGTAATCTATGTTGATAATATTCCAGTGGAATTAATTTATCACCTATACCATGTAGACCTCAAAATCATTTTTGATGTAATGAATTGAATTCCCCATGGGAATTTTGAATCTGAACTTCTAAATTATGACATTTATTTTCAAGTTGTGGCATTAAATTCCTTCTAGTGAGAACCTTTCTTACCTCCAAGACAGCTTCAGTTCTGTCTTCAATACCATACTCTTCAAGATCTTCGTTTTGTCTTAGAATTCAGAACTTTGATTATTCTTGTGGCATCTCTTGGTTTGTGTTCGAGGTATTCCTTTATTTCTGCCACTGATGCTTTTGATCTTTGTAACAACTCTTCTTCTTCTAAAATAATCTTAATTGAAGGCCACATTTAAGTTACCAATGCATTTATATCAATCCATATATTCTCTTTAGCTTGGGAAATAGTCTGAACTATTAAATATTCATTCTCATAAATCTATAATTTTTTATTTAGCTTAAAATTCTTCTAAATTTCATCTAAATAAGAATTATCGGTTTTAAGTTTATGCTCTTGTAGATTTTGAAACTGTGTTTTGAGTTTTTTAATTTCTTGGTCCTTTAAAGAGAATTCTCCCATGGTTTTTGATAATTCTGTTGCCGCATCACTGGACTATGTATCCACTATAATAGCTTCTGTTATAGATGTCCCTATTGTTGAAGTACCTACAGTAGATGGCGTTTTTATGGGAATGGGAGCTGAAACACTAAGTTGTTTTTCTTTTTCCTTTAAAAATGTGTCCATATCGGCTTCCATTTTTTGAATCTAAACATTTTGTTCAATTATCAATTTTTTTGGAACACCTAATCCTCTATGGGTAGGTGTGGAATGCGAAAAGTCACAATGGAGTCCAAGTGACCTTGGAATGTGAAACCAAGAGTCACACCATTGTACTATAAATGTACATCATGTATAATGGAAAAATAAGAAAGCCTCACACTTATCCTTCATTGTGTGTTGAGTCTCTTGTGTGTGTGTGTTTATTCTTCTCATACACCATGTGTGTGCTTAACATGGTGTTTAACATGGTATCAGAGCGGGCGATTGCTGGCCCTGCTCCAAATTGAGTGAGCCATTTGTTTTTATGGCCTGTGCATATCTGCAAAATTCTTGGCATTTTTGCAGCATTTAGAGAATTTCTGCAGCAGTCATTTTGCCACATTCAGAAAAATGTTTTGAAGAAGAGCAGGATTGGTTCTGAAGAAAAGCAGCGTTGTGCATCTGAAGGTTTTCTCACTGCTCATTTTTCCTGCAATTTCTAACTATTAAATTCTGCATTTTGAAGAGCTGCTGGAATACTGTTTAAAGAGGGTTTCTAAAAGAAAAATTTCTGAGTTTTTCATTGAAAAATTTGTGTAAATCTCTGGGTTTTTACCGCTGAAAAATTCTGGAAAATTCTGCATTTTTAAAGTCCATTTCTCTGTTGCTGGGCTACTGGAAAAAATTCGAAGTTTTATTGGCAATCTCTGCAAATCCTTCTGCTGTAGATTTCTTGAAAATCATTCTGCCATAAATTTCCTGCTGTCCTCTGCTATTCTACTCTGCTATTTCACTTTATATATATATATATATATATATATATATATATATATATATATATATATATATATATATATATATATATATATATATATATATATATATTTTGAGCACTCTCAAGCTCTCAGCCTTCCGGCTCTCTCCCCAGCCACACCCTCATACAAACTCCCCTCACTACCACACACCCGAGCTCTCATTTACCCCCTACACTCAACGCACTATTCTACACTCCAACCCAAAGCCCTTACGCTACAACACTCCCCTAAACCCTCGTCCCTTCCACACTACTCCCTAACCTGGCCCCCCTACTCCTTACATCCACCCTGCAACCCTGCCATACCCCTTATTGCTCCACGGTAGCTCCCTCCCTCTCTCATTCCCCATGGCCTTTGGCCCACGATTCCCACGCCGCTCCTTTAACACCCCCCCCTCCTTATCACTCCCTCCACCCAATGCACCTGCAAACGCCCTCACCTCACATGTCCCACCTCCTCACGGCCCTTCCTTCCTCCTCACGGCCCTTCCTCTCGCCTACCCAACTACCACCCCGCTCCCACTACCCTTCTCCCTCGAACTCCACCTCCTTGCCCCTCTGCTATCCGCTCACCCACGACTTTCGTTCCCCTTACCCATCTCCTTTCATCATTTTTTTTAATTTTTAAAACTTTTTAAAATACCGCCCCCTCTTTTTTAAATTCATTCTTTATATTTTAAATTTTTTTTTAATAGCCCCCCTCACCCATTAAAAAAATCCCATCCCATTTTATTATTTCCCTTTCCCTAATTAAAATTCCCTCCATTTTTAATTAATTTCTATTTTTTCCCTCCCAAATATACTTTTCAATTATTTCCCTTCCCAAAGTTTCCCAATAAAAAAACAGCAGAGAGAGAGGAAGAGAGGAAGAGCAGAGAGAGAATATAAACAGTAGAAATGAAGGAAATGGCATATGAAGAAAATGGACTGTACACATAGAAAAGAAAAGTGAAGTTTATATTGAATGATTTATGGCATAGGGTGATTTTCTAAAGAGATTGACATGTGAAGACAAATTGGTCCTCATTTTGAACAGTAGTGACATTCATTACTTGGACACAAAATTTCTGATTTGTGGAATTTCTCTTAAGTTCTATTGCATTCTGAAACAAGGTCAAGCATCCAAGCTTGTGAATCTCCTCCTTTTGTTGAGTTGAGTTGAGTTGTTTTTGGTGTAAAATAGCTCTTTGAAGAAAAAATCAGCTTCCTTAAAGGCTTCTTGCACAAGTGTTTTTGCTGCACATTCAAATATTTTTGTAGAGATATTGACATTGTATTGCTTCTTCATAGTTGCAATCAACACATTTTGTACTTTGAGATTTCCATAGTTGGAAATTCTTTAGAGTCATTTGTATTTGTTGAATCACATTGTAAACGGGTGCATTTTCGGTTGAAGCCGACACCCTTTCATTTGTTGAGCCTAAGTTGTTGAAAAATGGATAAAATCAATGAGGCATTAGAGTTGTTGAATAACCTCATTCATTCCAATGTTGATGACATGATAAAAATGAGAAAGGATGCTCTTTGTAACATTCAAAGTTGTTTGCAATATGCACAAGAAAAGATTGAGTTTTTGCATTTGGAAACTTAGCTTCAGCAAAAGAGTCACCATTTTGAACCTGTTTCTGTTTAGAAGATTGTGAAGGACTCTCATCAAAAGAAAGAAGATAAAGTTGCAATTGATTCCCATTCAGTTCCTTGTTCAAGAGCAGATGTACATGCAGATGCAACAACTTAGCCTGCACTTCTCAAGCCCATCATCAGACCTTGGGAAGAGCTTGTCCACAACAAGCACCGAACTGGTCTTGGATATGAAAAGGATGTGTCCTTTCATATTCCAGACTACACCAAGCCCATCATATTTCAAAGTGCTGGATTCCTGTATGACAATTCACCTGCAGCTGTTCCAGATCCTGTTCCACTTCCACAACAACAACATATTGTAAAATGCCAACACTGTGATCGAGTTGGCCATATGAAAGATCATTGTTTTGATCTTCATCCATGCAAGCACTATGGTCGGCACACCCATTCTTCACACATATGCTTCAGAAACAAGCCTCCTACAAGAACAAATATTCACCTTGGATGGATCGCTTCTTGGAAATGGGCATTAGCAGCCAAGAAGATGTTTAAGTCGCATGTCAGAACATGTTCAAGAATATTGAGCAAACTTGCAGTTGAGTTTTCTCCATCATCTCACCTTGTCCCTGACAGGGGGGGAAATGGTGGTCATGTACAAGCTTCGACGATAGATCAAGCGAGCCTAAGCCACAATATCTCATTCCATGTTCAGAGTTGTAGCCAGAGACACAACAGTTCAAGCGAGCCTGAGCCACAATTCGTCATTCCAGATTCAGAGATGTAGCCAAAGACACGGATGCCCATGAGCATGCCTTCGGTTGGTGGACAACCTTAAACCATCATCTTTGGTTGGTGGATAACCTAAAACCATCATAGGTAGTAGACCTCCCTTCTTTTAGGTCGAAGGTCTCCCTTTCATATATGAGGAACACTTCCTCTAGCAGAAGCCTTCAGCTTAGCAGCCTTCAGCTTCTTGCCAGCATTGGTTGAGTTCCAGGAAATGCTTCAAAGCATTCTAGAGTTGTTGGTAATCCTAAAACCATCACAGGTAGTAGACCTCCCTTCTTTTAGGTTGAAGGTCTCCCTTTTTTATGAGGGACAATTCCTCTAGCAGAAGCCTTCAGCTTCTTTCCAGTTTTGGAAGAGTTCCGGGAACTGCAACAAGTTTTGCGTTCCAGTGTTGGTGGTCATCCTTAAACCACCTCTTTTTTCCAACATTTCAGAGAGTTGATTCAGCCCAAGTGCTGCCATGTATTCTTTGCAGATTTGTATTACAACTCTTTTCTTGGACTCACACATACCCCTTCGGATTAAGGGGGATGTTGGAACACCTAATCCTACATGGGTAGGTGTGGAATGCGAAAAGTCACAATGGAGTCCAAGTGACCTTGGAATGTGAAACCAAGAGTCACACCATTGTACTATAAATGTACATAATGTATAATGGAAAAATAAGAAAGCCTCACACTTATCCTTCATTGTGTGTTGAGTCTCTTGTGTGTATGTGTTTATTCTTCTCATACACCATGTGTGTGCTTAAGATGGTGTTTAACAAATTTGAACATATTCTATTTTTCTTTCTCCAATTAACCTAGCTTGTGGATGTTATGTAGTAGTAAGTTTTGGTTGCTTCCTTAATGCTTGAATATCATCATTCTTGCTCTTGACCATTTCTTCAGTTTCTCTAACATCATTAGGATCATATCGTAATTTTATTACTAGATCTTCCAATGATTTAATTCTAGTATCCTTGTCCAAAGATGACATTTTCGCCATTTTCAATTATGTATGAATATTATTCAGTGAAGCTTGTAGTTTGGAGTCTTCCATGGTTGAGCTTGTTAATGTGGAATATATCATTTTTTCAGCCTACTTATTTAGGTCAATTTGATCAATGGAATGAATGATATGTTTGGTTTCAAAACCAAAAAATGATGTCTTATAATCTTCTGCACTTTTAGGGACTGGAAATTTGGGTTCCAAGAAAGCTAACTGAAATTGTCCCCTTTCAGTGTCAAGTGAAGACAAAATTCTATGTTGGGTAGTATAATACTATTTCCATAATTCAAAATATGTGGTGGCCTTCACTTCTTCATTCTTTCTTTTAATCTCTCTCTACCTAGAAAAATTATTTTGATGTACTATGCCCTGAGAAACAAATCACATAGGAGAATCAGTAGTGATCTTCTCAATCCTTGGAAAGGTAGAAGTATGAAAACCTGTCAGCACCATTTTTGCATGCTCCTATGAGCTTTCTCATTCTAATGTCTCTTCAAGAGTATTGTTCTTCTTCCTTCTCTTATAAATTGTGATTTTTTTCTCTTGAATTTTTGAAACTGTAGGAGACAAACTTTCTCTCGACCTCTTAGTCTCTTATGGTTCTCAAACTTCTGTGGTTTTCATTAATTGCAGAATCTGGATTATCCACAGTATCATAAAACATTGGTCGACGTTTCGAATCCCAACGGGGATCCATCTTCAGGACGAGAATGAAGAATGAAAGAAGGTCACAAAAGGTCAAGGTATAAATAGTGAAGGATTATGATGTTTGAGAGGAGCCGACAATAGATTATTAATCTATTTAAATAGATTATATTTAATTCTTTATAAAATTTTAATTTAAATAATTATTTTTTTTATTAAATTCTTTATAAAAATTTTAGTTTAAATAATAAATATTAAAAACAAATTAATAATAAATATTTAAATTTTTTTTAATTTTTAAATTTTATTATAAACCCTAAATGCTTAAATTAATTTTAATAAATTAAAATATAATATCCCTAATTTTTTTTTCTTTTTTATTTATTTATTATTTTAAAAAGTTTTAAATTTTTTAGTTTATAACCTAAATTTTTACCTTAAATAGTATCTTCAAACTATTAATCTAAGTGTAATTTATTAAATAAGAAGAATACCTATGTTTATTAATTCTAAATAATAATATAACTATTTAAATATATGTTAATAAATAAATGATAATAATTGATAGATATTAATTCTACTAATGAATTTTATTAATTAAATCCTAATAATTTTTTTAATAATTTATAAATTAATTTTATTTGAATTTTACTTCCATTTACTGATAATGATTATTAATTAATTAATTTTTATAAATAGAATAAAAATCAATTAACACAAATAATTATTACAAGTGAGTGAAATAATAAGTGTTTTGTACTGACATGACCCTAAACTGATTACTAATAAGAAGAAGAAGCAAACCTGCAAAATTATACCTGGGAAGAGAATGAACCTAAGGAGAAAATTTGTGTAATTAGAGGCCACCAACTATCAGTAATCTCGAATCCTCCGTCCCTGTTGATGTTATGCAAGTGTTTTATAATCTCCACCGCTTCTCTAATCTTTCGTCTCTAATAGTGTTCCTCCCTTGCAATGATTTTAGCATCCTCAAGACACGAGTGAAGTGAATTTATCTATTTTTCTTGAGGAAATGGAGTATGTGAATTTGTATGAGTAAAAATTTGTTCTTCTACCTCCTGCAATGTGTTCTCCTACCATTCCTCTTTATTTTCATATTTTTCTATCTCTGGTCTATTTGTCTGTGCATAAGGTGTAGTCTTCTCTTCAATTTTCAACTTAGAAATAATCCCCAAGGGATCATAGGACGAGGTGAAGCTAAATTTGAACTATATTTGTTTTAATAGAATATATGCCTACTTTGTTTCTTCCCTAGTGTTGACAATAAAAAGGTCAATTTGTGCTTTTAATTTAAATTGAGATTTATTCTTGCTAGATACAAAATGCAGATCATCCATTTTCATCATTTGTATGATGTATTCCAATTCAAATATTTTGATCGGTACAAATTGGCAACCTATAGTGAGGAATCTCACATCCATATATCCTTTTTTATGTGTAATTCTGGTAGAGGTACCAGTCTCTAATATTATTTTTCTCAGTGAGGTGAAGAATTATTCTGATTTTGGATGAAATACTTGGTTTAGCATCACTACTGAGAAGATTCAAATCCATATGTAGAAACTGATTTACAAAATCGCTGAAAGGGTATTCTTCTGAATTCTTCCTTACCAAGGAAGTCCAATGAATAAATGACCGAAGATTCCATTTTTAATATATCTTCTGTAATGGAAATTTGAATATATCTACTTGATAAAATAGAAGCAAATACATAAGTATTGATTGATGTTTAAAAGAACCTTCAGTACAAAACTTCACAAACTAATCATTAATGTTGTCTACCAAACACTAACTGTAGTTGAAAATCAATGATGGTTTATCAATTGTTGAGAATACAGATAAAAATCCTAACATTACCTCATCATCCCATTGATCACTAGGGTAACCTAGTAGACAAGAAACCATAGATATGAATTTCCTAGACATTTCTAGGAACATTGAAGAAGAGTAGGGTAGATTAGTTCTTAGTAACTCAGAATTCTCAGGTAAAAATAGCTCAAATATTTTGTCTTGTTGAGGAAATGTAAATTTTTGGTAAATATCCATGAGGGAATCTGTTAGCACTAACAATGTTAATGGTGTAATCACCATTGTGTCACTGTGTTTTAATTTTTTTTCTAATGTCCTAGTCCATGTCCAAGTTTGAGTCATTACCAACAAAGGTGAAGAAGAGTCCCAAAATCAAGGTACTTTTAAGTGAATAGGTGTCATTAATTTTTTTAGAGTCATAAAATAAGTTGAAATCACTATTTTAACTTATGATAATGCTGGCGGCTAGTCATCGTTTGGGTAAATAAATTTAGAGTCGCCTTATTTAGAATAATAGCTATGTCTGTTGTGATTTTACTATCAAAACAATAATGCAATAAAGGGCAGCTAATTCTTAGAAATGAAATTCATATATTTCACATAGTGAAAAGCACAACTATTTCACTGAGATTTTATTTATCTCAATACAGAGGTAAAGAAAGTTGTTCATCAAGAATATAGGAGAAACATAGAATGTTTAAAAGAAAGGATCATTCATATTTGAATATCATTTGAAGACCCTTATGCTATGAATATGATTATTCGTTTAATAAAGATTAATTATTATTCGACCCAAGGGGATTATTATTAGTGAATGGTTAATTTACCTAGGTAGCTAACCTATAGATTTTTCACCTAATTAAAGCAGAGATTATAGTACGAGGAGTCTGACATTTAATGATAATGTGGAGTATGAGGCTTAGTGGGATGACTTGGCGCTGATTTTTGAATTATTTAAAAACATTTCATCACTCCTTGCCATAATTGCAGGCACAAAATTAGAGAAGAGAGCTTAGTTTTCACTCAATCTAAGTCCACTATGCATGCTACAAGTAAACATAGACCATCCCTCTAGCAAGCAGTTTCAGTTTTCAAAGCAGGAAATCAAGGCTTTGTGGACAATGTTGCAACCAGAGTTTAATGGTTGTGTTTGTGAGCAGTTTAGATGTTGGAAAAATGGGGAAAGGAGGAAATGTCAATATTTTAATTATAAATATTCCAGTAAATCACATAAGAAATTTTGGAACCGACGCGTTTCGAACTACCAAATGTAGTTCATCATCAAGATCACAGAAGATTCCACTCTCAAATGTCAATATGTCACAGCCAAATAATACAATATTCTTGGATTCTAGGGCTAAACCGTAGTTCAAATCTGCTGGTTGGTATAAATTCCTCCAAAAATTTTCTGGGGAGAACGTGGCTCTAGCTCAAGGTTTTGTTGAGTCTTTCGATGGTGAAAAGGTAAAGTTAGACAGAAAAAAACTTAACATTTTTGAGGCTATCATAGCTCATGCTACCCAGACTTCTGCAACCGGTGAACGTTGTTTTAAAAGCAAAGCGCTGCCTAAAGAAGTAAGTTCTTACCTTAAGCCCGAATATGCTAATATTAAGTGGAATCCAACTGCTCACATCTCTTGTTTTAAGGCCAAGTGGTAGCATGTTATTACCTCAGTACAAGAATACATCACATGCGAAGGGATGTTTTCTTTTGTTCATCGTTATCAGTTAAGATTCCTTGCTCACATCTTAGGAGAGAAACCTCTGAACCTACCCTATTTTCTATATAAATCTCTGCTCAAAATGTCCCTCAAGCTACAAAAAATTCCAAACTACTCCTTGAACAATTTGTATCACAGAGGACTAATTAAAATTTTAGTTGTCTATCATCTCAGAAAGAAGGAAATTACCTGGGATAGGTTTTTAAGAGAGGAAGGGTTTGGAAGCATTAATTCTAGAAGAAGGGTAGGGAGGCCAAAGAAAAAATACATCCATGAGAAAACTAGTGTTGCCCCTATTTTACATAGTTCACCATCTAACTTTGTACATTCATCAGTGTTCTGTCAAATTAACCCTATCTCTATCTCAGCCAAAAGGCTAACTAGAAGCTGAAGTATAAAGGCTGTAAATCCTATTCTCACACTAGCAGTATCACCAGTTAATGAACTTTATGTCAGTAGCTCACCTAGGGAACCCCAAACCCTAAGTTATTTCATGGATGAATACAAGAAGAAAATGCAATAAAAAAATGCAAAGTCTCCTAAGAAGCCTATGTCAAAGGAAAAAGAACAAATTTCCTCCTCTTCATGAAGCCATCCTAAGAAGAAACTCTTCATGGCAGAAGAACCAGTGGAAGTCAACCCTGGACTTGTTGCACCTAAGCTTGTTTTTTCACCAGTGGAAGTCAACCATGGTATGAAAAGTTCAAGCCATGTTCCTGAGTCATCTCATCAAGTACAACCAAGTAGTGGCACATATCTCACAGAGTCCACCCTCTCACATGTTTTTCTTTCTCTCAAGAAATGCAAACAGAAAATGACAGAGCCTTTTATAGAAGAAGAGCCTACTATGGCTAAATTAGTTTCCTTCATTTGTTCTTTGATTAAGAAGAGAAATAAAAATGAGATACACTCCTATTCCTCCCATGAAGACAACAGTGATCCTGAGTACACAGAGTCATAATATTAGGAGGAAGAATATAGTAAATTAATACATGGAGGAAAGAGGTCCAAATTCAACCCTAATCCCTATGTCAAGATACCTCATACTAGACCCAAAAACAAATTCAGGTTGAACAACAATTTTATTGCCAATCCTAAATTAAGAGATGAAATTATCAACATTGAAGAGAGCCCAAAAGACAAAATTGAAAGGAAGAAGAAAACCCAGTCAAAGAATCAAGCATAGAGAAAGAGGTCTGATAAAAGGGTGACTAAATTAGAGGCCATTAGAATTTTTGCCTCTATTCTGGACCTTTGATGAATGAAGAATAGGGCTACCTTGGAGAAATTTTTTGGGTAAATGTTCCATGTTTTCTAGATATAGCTACCTTTTCTGCGAAGGTAGAAATTATTTTGAAATATCAGCATGTGATGGAAAGGGGCTACTTTTTGTTTTGAATAATGATGGTGACATTAAACAGGTGAAGTGGAGGAGATTTTCAGTTGCAATGGATGCTGCCAAGTGTCTTGTATCCAGTCTTCTCCGAAATACCATGGTTCTGTTTTTCACATTTAAGAGGAGACAACCACATGTCACTCCCACTGTTTTTAGACTTTTTGCTGAAGATTGGTTGCATCAAAATAGGAGAGTGGTATTTGAATAGGTTGCCACCTCATACAACCATTTCAGAGTGACAACCTTCATGATGCCTTCATGATGTTTATCTTGTTTTTAAAATATCACTTTTTATTTCAGATTAAGGGATAAGCCTCACCTCTTGCATGAGGTTGTAATTACTTTTGAAACGTATTTACCTTTTTCTATGGAAGCCTATGACAGTAACATATTTTGTATATATATATATATATATATATATACACCAAACTAATCTGAAGTCAAGGTTGGTGGTTTTATAATTTTTGACTCATATGATCTGTAATATTTTTTGTGAATGAAATGGAATGATACTACTGAGGACTTATTACCAATTTGATGCCTGTATTGTCTACTTTACTTATGTTTCCATATCTCCTTTATTTTAGTTATAGTTTGCAAACCATTATGCTATTATGTGTTCCTATTAGTCTCTTAAGCATGTTATGTGTTTTATCAGTTTTTGTTAGTCTCACATAGTGAGCATTCCTGGTAAAATAAATGTTATAAAAATGGAAGAGCATCACTCATGATAGTTATTCTTCATAATATTTCAGCGAGAATCTTGTTAGACTAGAAATAGCTTTATCTTAGTGGAATATTGTCAAAATGCTACTTTTGTGAATTTCTATCAAATGCAGTAGATTTTTGTTTTACAAACTTATTGTTTCCTCTCTCATCTTACAGTTTCCTCTCCTTATAGGCTACAAATTTTCACTCTGATACCACATCAAGTTACAATACCCTCATCAGTAGAATTGTGGATTTGAACGAAATATCTTTTCAGTGAATTAGAGTTTATACCACCTACCAATATCATAAAACAAAGTTTAGGATGTGTCTAATCAGGCACTTGTTGCAGTCTAAGTGTTGATTCCAACGCCAACATCTTTTGGTGCGTTTGCTGGGAGACGAAGGCCTTGTAACGAAGTATTCTCTGGAGTCTATTGTTATGAATTGCTGATAATCAGTTCTTGATGGTGAACAAGAATTGGTGACCTGAAGAAGAGTGAAAATTTTTTCACCTTAAGACTCCACAAAGAGGGAGAGGGGTTTCAAGACCTCCTTCTACAAGGAGGAATTAGAGATCTCCAACTGTGACTCTAGTTGCTGACCCAGAGAAGATCATTAAAGATGCAAAAAGAAAACATAAATCATTTGAAGTCACATCTCATTTAGTGAAGAAGGTACATGAAAAGCACGTTCTAGAGAAAAAGGTACATTCATCTACTTTAGAATCAAAATTAGAGGTTTTAGTTTCAAAAGATTCTGTTGAAAAATATCAAGTTGAAGCTACTCCCCTAGAAAATAAAGTGGATGTTGTTAACCTAGGCTTAGCTGGAAGTTTTTCTTACTCATCACCTAGTAAATCTGAAATAAGTATTGTTCTAGTCAAAGAGGAAGAAACTGAATTTCTAAGTGTTGATAAGAAATCAGAAGAGTTTGTGTTGACTGAAGAGGAATTACAACAAGTATTGGCTATTGCTCTATTTCTTGATAGGGATGTTTTGACTGAAGAAGACTTCAAGACTATTTTAAATTTCCTTCAAACTCATCCTGAATACCAATCTCTTATCACCCTTCAACAAGAATACTTTCCTTTTTCTCCAATTCCAATTGTTGGGTCATCTTCTTCTTATCTACTAGAAGAGACTGTACCTAAAGGCCTTACTTTTAACTTATCTGATTTCCTTGCTTAATAAAATAAAGTTGAATTAACTCCATCCCCTCAAGAGACAACTTTCGATTATGATTCTTCTACTGAAGGAGAAGTCAAGACATCCTCTGTTCATCTTTTTGAAAACCCACTCTTTTCAATTCCAAAGCCTTAAAAATCAGATCAAGATCCCCAATTTTCTGTTGTCCTAAATCAGAATCAGAATTCACCAATTGTAATTCCTATTTCCCAAAAAACTACATCATTTTTACATCAGCAAAATATGGCCCAACCTGCCCTTACAAGGATGCAGTAGATAATGGCTACTAGATATGCACTACTTTTTCTCCCTCAACCCTTGCATCCACTTCCCCAAGGAGATTACTTGAAATATATTCCAAAATGCACTGGGGAGGGAGAAGGAGTTTCTGCTGAGGAACATTTAGTGGCTTTCTATAGTTATGCTGACAATCAGAATATTGAAGATGGAGATTTCTGGTTAAGACTTTTTGTTCAGAGCTTAGATGGTGAAGCTCGTAAATGTTTAAGAAGTTTGGCTCCAAATTAAATAACATGAATTGATGAATTAGAAGGGATATTTGTGAAGCATTGCGGTGATAGGAAAGACTATGTCTATTATCTTACATAATTTGGAACTCTAAAGAAGAAGACAGATGAGTCATTAGCTGATTTTACTAAGAGGTTTAATAAAAATTTATCATAAAAATCCTAAAGAAATTAAACCTCCTAAGACTACAGCTATGATAAAATTTTCAAATTCTTTAGATTCTGAGTTTGCTTTATGGTTGAGGGCTGAAAAACCACAGACACTGACAAGTATGCAAGAGGCTGCAATTGGAGTGTAGTCTAATCTCATGGCTTCTAATAAATTAAAATTGGAGGAAGAAAAGGTAGCAAAAGACAAAAGAAGATGAAAGAATAAAAACCTTCTTATTCTAAGTCACTTTCAACATAAGAAAACATTGATCAAATGTCCAATTTGATTAAGGAACTTGTCTCTAAGATGTCAAATTAGAGGTAGAAAATAAACTAGCTGCTAGAGCCAAATAAAACGAAGCTAATTGAAATCAGGCTCCCTTCAGGAGGCCTTTTCAGCCTCAGCAAATCCTACAGCGCCTAAGGAGGAATGTTGATGATCAAAACTTTCAGCCTCCTTTGAATAATTTTGTTGGAGAAGAACAACAAGGAAATGAAAAAGAAAATGAAGAAATAAACCTTGTGGGAGAGACTTCACAGTCAACATGTTTGACATTACAGGAATATGAAGATCGATCAAGGATTTGTTTGTTTTTAGATGATGTGAATGCTCAAATTTATGCACAAAATGATAAAAAACAGCAAGAAGTTCAAAACAGAAATTACCCTTTGAGGTCCAAAGGTCTTGTTCAGCAACCTCAACAAAAATCAGATTTAGATCAACAAGCTACTAAACATAAGGCTAAGGTCAATGAGGTTCCTCCACCTCAAAATTATGCCCCAATTGTTAAAATTACTACAGAAAATAAGGAATTAGTTCCAATTTATTTTAGCTTCAAATCTGAATTGAATAAAATCAAAATTACAGTCCCACTCCTAGAATTATTGAAAAATCCAGCATACAAAGAGTCTTTTAAAAGTATGCTACAGCCTCCTCTTGCTCCTGATTCAGTCAACCTTAAGGATGAGCATCCCACTATTTATCTAGGCTATCATGTCCAAGACCAAAATGATGATAACTCACCGCCTTTCTACCTGTCACTCAATATACATGACAGCTTGATACATAATTGTGTATTATATTCTAGAGCTTCCCACAATCTCATGCCAAAGAAAGTGATGGATGAATTGGGATTAGAGATCACCAAGAAATACCATGACCTCTACACCTTTGACTCCAAAAAAGTCAAGTGTCTAGGAGTGATTAAGGTCTTGGTTTTTTCCCTTACCCAGCTGCCTATGAAGAGCTTGAAGAGCTTAGTGATGGAAATTGTGGTTACTGACATTCCTTCTAGATTTGGGATGTTACTTTCTAGATATTGATCTAAGAAATTGGGAGGTACCTTTCAGATGGACATGTCATATGCTACCATCCTAGCCTTTGGAAGGGAATTCAGAAGGTTGTATAGGGAAACCCAAATGGCCTACATCATTAGTGATCAACACAATCCATCAAACCATCCCATATATGCCAAAGAAAAGGAATTTGGGTCATCAATTCTGCACCTTGCTACCGATGATAATGATTTCCAACCTAAAATAAGTGAAAACAACATTTTCAAGGTGCAAATGAGCAACATTTAGAAGGAGGACAGATATGGAAATTGTAATTTGATGGAGCCGCATCAAGAGAGGGACCGGGAGCCAGTGTAGTCCTCATTTCTCCTACTCAGCAGAAGGTAGCCATAGCATAAAAATTGCAATTTTCTACCACTAACAACACTGCTGAGTATGAAGCACTTATGATGGGTATGAAGGCAACGAAAGATTTAGGAGCAAAAAAATTAATTTCTTTCGGTGATTTAGAGTTGGTGATTAAGTAGGTGAGAAACAATTACCAAGTGAAAAATTCCAAATTGAAGAATTATAGGAATGAAGTTTGGGATTTGATTGAGCATTAATTTTCAACATTTAATATAAATTTTGTCACTAGAGAAGAAAATCAAATTGTTGATTCACTAGCTATTGCTACTAGTAATTTCAAAGTTCCTTTAGATGTCAAGGCATCCTATGATGTTCAAATAAAAAAAAGACCTTCAATTCTTGATAACATCAAACACTGGCAAGAATTTGAGGATGACAAGGAAATTCAGAAGTTTTTAGAGTGCATTGAAGAGTTTGCAGACATACAAATTGATGATGAGCAGGACATTATTGAAAACCAAAATAGCAACCCATTTAAGAAAACCATGGCTGGGAAGAACATTATAGATCTGAAAACTAATTATGTTCCTCAGGGTTTAGTTCCTTTAGAAAGGCTATTTGATAATAATGATGTTTTTCTCAAGCCTGAAAGCAAAGTTGAAGGAGAAAGTACAATAGAGTGTAACATTGGTACAGAAGATCAACCAAAATTAGTCAAAGTGTCCAAATTCCTTTCTCTTGAAACCAGAACAAAATATGTCAAACAACTGAAAGAATTTTCTGATATTTTTTCATGGTCTTATAGTGAGCTGAAACCTTATGATAGGAGCATAATGGAGCACAAGATTCCCTTGAAAATATATGCAAAGCCCATAGCACAAAAAATCAAACATATCAATCCCATGCTGCTCCCAATCATTGAGAAAGAAATCAGAAAATTATGGGAAGCAAAGATAATTCTGCCTTTGAGATTTTCTATCTGGGTAGATAATATAGTCCTGGTTCGGAAAAAGAATGGAGAGATAAGAATTTGTGTCGATTTTCACAACCTGAATCAGTGTTCCTTGAAAGATAAATATCCACTGCCCAAGATGGATTATATCTTGCAGAAGGTTGTAGGATCCAAAATATTGTCAATGATTGATGGCTTTTTAGGCCATAATCACATTTTAGTTGACAGGAAAGATAGAGAAAAGACAACATTTATCACACCCTAGGGCACATTCATGTACAATAAAATTCCATTTGGTTTGATGGATGCAGACACAACCTTTCAGCAGGAAATGGATATTGCCTTTGTAGGAGAAAAGGACATATTTGTAGTCATATATTTGGATAACATCATAGTACATTCAAAATCTGATGAAGACCAATTGAAACATTTGAAACAAGTTTTTGACAAATGCAGAAAGTTTGGTTTGTCCTTAAACCCAAAAAATTCATCTTTTGTTGTCCAAGAAGGTAAGTTATTGGGGCATATTATAACACAAAGTGGCATATGTATTGATTCGGGAAGAGTAGAATTTATTCAGAATATTAGTTTTCCAAGGAATAAAAAATAATTGAATCATTTTTATGGAAATCAATTTTATGAGGTGTTTTGTTCCTAACTTTGCAGAGATGATCAAACTCATAAATATCTTGCTGAAAAAAGATGTAGAATTTAAGTGGTGAGATGAGGCAAAGAATTTTTTTCAACAATTAAGTCTGCCTTGACTGAAGCTCCAGTTTTGATTAGTCTTGATTTTCTAATTTTTTCATATGCTTCAGAAGAAACAATTGAAAATGTCTTACTACAGAACAACAAGGAGGGTTTGGAGCAGCCTATTTCATTTTTCAGTCATGCTTTAAGAGATGTTGAATTAAAGTACAACTTGACTAAAAAACAAGCATATGCACTAGTTAAGGCTTTGAAGTCTTTTCGAGTTTATGTGCCGCATTCAAAAATAGTTGCTTTTGTGCCCAATATCACTGTTAAATATGTGTTGTTGTAGCTAGATACATATGACAGAAGGGGACAATGGATGACCAAAATTCTGCAATTTGATGTCGAAATCAAACCAACTAAATTGATAAAAGGTCAGGGCTTGGATCGCTTGATGGCTAAATCTAACTACAAAGCTTTAAATATGAATGTAGAGGCAGCTGAAGGATAATATGGAGAAGGTATTGCTAATTATTATAATATATCTAATTTAGATTGGTACAAGGATATAGTTTAATTTTTGTTAAATTTCAACTGTCCACCTGAAATGGAGAAGTCTAAAAGGAGAGCTTTTAAATTGAGAGTTGTGAAGTATTTCATTTTGGAAGACCATATTTACTGGAAGGATTCCGTTGGAGTCTTGTTAAGATGTGTATATGAAGCAGAATCCCGGGAGATTATGACAGAGGTACATGCAGGAGTGTGTGGAGGGAATTTGTATTGGAGAACCATTGCAAAAAAAATATTAAGAGATGGATATTATTGGCCAACTCTTTTCTCTAATGTTTTTGCCAAAGTCAGGAGGCGTGTTGAATGTTAGAAATCTGGTGGTAAACAAAAATTGCTACCATTACCTCTCATTCCTATTTCAACATATATTCCTTTCCAGCAGTGGGGTCTAGACTTCATCGATGAAATTCATCCACCTTCATCAGGACAACATAGATGGATTATCACAGCTATAAACTATTTTACTAAATGGATTGAAGATGTACCAAATAGGAATGCTACTAATACGGTAATTATCAAAATTATGTTGGAAAAAATTATGTCAAGATTTTGTTGTCCACAAAAATTAGTAACTGATAATGCAATGGCCTTTAATTCTACTAAGATGTACAAATTTTGTCAACAATATGGGATCGAATTGACTCATTCCATGCCTTATTACCCTTAAGGTAATGGATTGGTTGATTCATCCAATAAAATTTTGGTGAGGATCATTAAGAAAATGTTGACTGAAAATAAGAAAAATTGGGACACTCAGCTGATACATGCTCTGTGGGAAGATAGAGTAAGTGGTAAAAAATCAATTAGAATGTCTCCATTTCAGCTTGTATATGGTACTGATGCTATAATGCCATCGCAATGAGCTCTTCCTATGATGAAGTTCCTGCAAGATGAAGTTGATGATGAAAATCTAGTCTAAAGGAGAATGCTATGTTTGATAGAGGCACACCAAATCAAAGAATCATTGCTGGAAAAAGTACAAAAGTATCAGGCTAAAGTCAAATCTGTTTTTGACAAAAGAGAAAATCAACAGTTGTTTCAAGAGAATGATTTGGTGTTGTGTTGGTATGTTAGGAGAGAATACCATGGAAAGCATGGTAAGTTTGATAATTTGTGGTTTGGGCCATTTAGATTTGCTAAAGTTTTGGAGAACAATACTTTTCTGCTCAAACATCTGGATAATGATCAGCTGACTGGAGGCCCAGTTAATGGTCATTTTCTTAAGAAGGTCTATGTTTTGTAACTCAATTGATTCATTCCATTGTAAATATCCGGTGTAATGTGTCAATAAAATCCATGTCCAATGGTTCTTATGTATGTATATATGGTCAGTCTAGATCCATTCTGTCAATGGTCAATCCTAATATTCATTTTCAAGAAGTCTTCCGAGTTCCAAGAGTTTTTGAGGCACTAAATCTACAGTCCATGAAGCCTCACAGAGAGGAATTCATCCCCACTAGGAGCCATTGTTAGCACTAAAAATGTTAATGGTGTAATCGCCATCATGTCACTGTTTTTTTTTTTTTCAATTCTAATGTCCTATTCCATGTCCAAGTTTGAGCCATTTCCAGCAAAGGTGAAGAAGAGTCCCAAAATCAAGGTACTTTTAAGTGAATAGGTGTCATTAGTGTTTTAGAGTCATAAAATAAGTTGAAATCACTATTTTAACTTATGATAGTGCTGAAGGCTATTCATCATTTGGGTAAATAAAGTTACAGTCACCTTATTTGGAATAATAGCTACCTTTGTTGTGATTTCATTGTCAAAAGAGTAACGCAATAAAGGGTAGCTATTTCTCAGAAATGAAAGTCATATATTTCACACAGTGAAAAGCACAACTATTTCACTGAGATTTTATTTATCTCAATAGAGAGGTAAAGAAAGTTTTTCATCAAGAATATAGGAGCAGCAATGAATGTTTAAAGGCAAGGATCATTCATATTTGAATATCATTTGAAGACCCCTATGCTATGAATATGATTATTATTTTAATTAAGATTAATTATTATTTGATGCAAGGGGATTATTATGAGCGAATGGTTAATTTACCTAGGCAGCTAACCTGTAGCTATTTCACCTAAGTCAAGCAGAGATTATAGTACGAGAAATCTAAAATTTAATGATAATGTCGAGTGTGAGGCTTAGTGGGATGACTTGGCTCTGATTTTTGAATTATTTCAAAACATGTCATTACTCCTTGCCATAATTGCAGGCATGAAATTATAGAATAGAGCTCGATGTTCACTCAAGCTAAGTCCTCTCTGCATGCTACAGGTAAACAGAGACCATCCCTCCAGCAAGAAGTTTAAGTTTTCAAAGAAGGCAAATCAAGGCTTCATGGACAACATTACAACCAAATTTCAACAGTTGTGTTTGTGAGCAGTTTAGCTGTTGGAAAAATGGGGAAAGGAGGAAATGTCAATAGGTCAGAGCCAGCTAATACAATATTTGTGGATGTTAGGGCTAAATCATAGTTCAAATCCGTTGGCTGGTATAAATTCCTCCAAAATTTTTCTTGGGAGAATGTCGCTCTAGCTCAAGCTTTCATTGAGTCTTTAGATGGTGAAAAGGTCAAGTTTGATAGCAAAACATTCAACATTTTTGAGGTTTTCAGAGCCCATGCTACCCAGACTTCTATAACCGGTGAACGTCGGTTTAAAAGCAAAGCGCTGCCTGAAGAAGTAATTTCTTAACTTAAGCCCAAATCTACTAATATTAAGTGGAATCCAACTTCTCACATCTCTTGTTTTAAGGCCAAGTGGCAGCATGTTATTACCTCAGTCCAAAAGTACATCACATGCGAAGGGTGTTTTTCTTCTGTTCATCGTTATCGATCAAGATTCCTTTCTCACATCTCAGGAGATAAACCTCTGAACCTACCCTATTTTCTGTATAAATCTCTGCTCAAAATGTCCCTCAAGCTACATAAAATTCCAAACTACTCCTTACATAATTTTTATCACACAGGGCTGATTAAAATTTTAGTTGTCTATCATCTCAGAAAGAAGAAAATTACTTGGGATAGGTTTTTATGAGAGGAAGGGTTTGGCAACATTAATTCTAGAAGAAGGGTAGGGAGGCCAAAGAAAAAACACATCCATGAGAAAACCAATGATGCCCCTGTTTCACATAGTTCACCATCTAAATCTGTACATTCATCAGTCTTTTTTCAAATTAACCCTACCTCTATCTCAACGAAAAGGCTAACTAGAAGCTCAAGTAGAAAGGCTACAAATCATATTCCTACACCAACAGTATCACCAGTTGATGAAGTTTATGTCAGTAGCTCACCTAGGGAACCCCAAACGCTAAGGCCTTTCATGGATGAATACACAAAGAAACTGCAATAGAAAAATGAAAAGTCTCCTAAGAATCCTATGTCAAATCACAAAGAACAAATTTCCTCCTCTTCACGAAGTGTTGGCTCGAGGGGTCTTGACCCAGGTTCGGAGGTTAAGGTTTGCTAACAAACCCCTATACTACTGGCCCTTTCGGAAATGACCTACTTACGCAGGCTAAAGTCTCACTCGAAGCAGTATGGGAGGGTGCTGGAACTAGGTTTCCACACCCTGGGAGAGGGTAGGTAAGTCAAGAAGAGTTGCGTTCGACCTTATAATTACCAAATATTATATCACAGAGCCCTGATCTACTGATATCCTTCACATCCACGTGTGCAGTACAATTATAGTCACAGTAACTAGCAATCATAGACTTATATAACATTAACGTAGTTGTCACAGGTATTCTAGCATAAATTATAACAGAAACATATCCAGATCTCAACATAAAAAAATAACATAATGACTTTCGCAGCTCAAATCAATAACACAGAAGCATATACAGCATAAGAATATATCACAGGTTCACATCAACAACAATTTCCAACCGATTCAGATATTCCAACAGCCTTTTGCATCCATTAATCCTTCAGATTTACTTACAATACCCAAAACTCAACCTGCGCACACAGTAGCAGGGTCCGCACATAGCAGGATAAAGGATCTCCGCACACACAGCCACCAGGATTCCTTACCCAACCAACACTACAGATCTAATAGTTCACACATAGAATCAATTCCAATTCATTCCCCCTTAACAACTCAAAAGGTTCAACTATTTATACTACTTTAGCCTACACATCGAATGGTCCGCAAACCATGGTTTGCGGACTCTTGGTCTAACCTTGACCCACTTACAATGCATTAGGGGCTTTAACCCACCCCAAAACCCCTGTGTTAGACTAAATATAATAAAAAATATAAAAAATGGACCAGATTCATAGCTTTGTAGGAGATCTTGTTCCAACAGTCCCCCAACACAATCTTGTGACTCGTCCCGAGTCACTGAGATGGTGGGGTATCCACCTATACCTGCAATAGTTTGATCACTTCATCCAATGGGGGCAGCATGACTTCACTTTGAGCAACAACATTCTGGGATATGTCGACCAATTTCTGTGAAACCGGGGCTTCCATCACAACGGTGACACTTTCCAGGGTCCAGTTGAGCTGCTTCACGGCTACGTCAACATCTTGTGACAACTTAAGGGCTTTAGTGGCCCGCGGCTTTAGGCGGTCGTTGAGGGCCTTCTTCTTCTATCGAATATCTTCTATCTTAGCTTGGAGATCTTGGCTGTTTCGCAGTCGTGCCAAGCGCTGAGCTGGAACCAACGTGGGCAGCGTTGCTTCCAATGTTTCAAACGTCTCCTATTTATGCCCCAGGGCCTTGGTTATTTCATGCAGGAGTGGATCGCGTTGAACCTTGGTCCATAATTACATGGAAATTTCCAGTAGTTGAGCACCCTGAGCGATCTGCCCTATGATGACGTTTGTAGCTACGGTGAACAACGTAGATCACTGGGCCCACATCTCTAGAGGTGTTTCGGGCTACAATTTAGCCTGCATATCAGTAATCTACTGCTCCATCCATGACTTGACCTCTTTAACCTCCGTTTGCGATGCCTTCAATGCATCGACTAACCCTTCAACCTTTGCCTGGGATGTAGCAATAGCCAGAATCTCTACTGGAACTTCTGCACAAAGCTGGTGAATGAAACTTTCGAGCTCCGCTTGATGTGCGATAGCGAGAGATACTTCGACGCTCTGTGTTGCGATGGTCTGCTTGGCCGTACTGAGTTTTTGGTGCACTTGTTGGTCCCAATGGTGGATCTCCTAAAACACGGCGGTGTTGAGGCCTTGCAATGCCTCATGGAATAGCTTGGCTAGATTCAACTGCGCTTCTACACTGGCTGGGAGTTTCATTCCCAAGTTGGCTGGGCTGATCACAAGGGTGACGCTAGGAAAGGAGTAGAGAAAAATTTCCTCTGTGGCTAACGCTACGCTGCTGGTTTCTAATGGAGTACGTACCTGAATTAGGCCAATCTGCAAAGCACGAAGCTCTTCCTGGATGGTTTCAATCGTAACTTTCTTTTGTTCCTCCAAGACAACCCATTTGTCCTCTGCGGCCAGAGTGACTGCGTCCGCAATTTTTTCGAGGTCTCCATCAGTTAGTGTGACGGTCTCATCGCGTTCTGCCCACTGAGAGCATTGCTTCTTTTGAGGTACTTTGGCAGGCTCGCTAGTGCGCTTCATCTCGTGAGGGGATGTAGTTCCTCATGCACCCCCTCCTTCTATCCCTAAGTCGGGCTGCGAATATTTCTGTGTAGCTTCTTCGACGTCATTCTCATTAGTTTTCTTCTGCTGTACCTCTTTCTTCGCAGCTGGTTATGTGTCCTTCTTGGTACATTTGCTGGAGTCCCTGATATCCTTATCTTGTGTTGTGATAGTATTTTTAGGGCCCTGGGCCCCTATCTTAAATCCAATCTTCCACTGCGGGGGCCAGGGTGCAATAACATTGTCTATTTCTTCGTCCACAACCATATAGGGGAGCAAAGTCCAGGCTTTCTCCTTTCAGCTCCAAATTTGTATGTTGTGCATGGTCACCTGAAAGGTCGCGATGCGTTTGTATCTTTCATAGACCGTGGGTGATAAGCGTGGTCGAGAATTGATGGCACCTGCCACGCTGCTCTGTAAGAGGACCCAGAAGACTTGGTTGTCCTCTATGCGTTGTGCATCCTTGGAATCCCACAAGTGCACATAACGGGCTCCTTCACACATATCCAAGTTAAGCTCAGGGAGGACTGACTCTGCAAGAGCTTCCTAGGTGACCAATGCTATGAGGAACAACAACCATGAGTAGAAAAATGGGTGCCCTAAGTCCTGGGATTCTCGGACGTTGGCCAAAAATTCATCACACAAGTACTGAGCCCAATTAAAACAGACCCCCTTTCCACATTGGCCTACTAGCTGGATCACATAGGCGGGGACGTTGGCAGCTTGGCACTTGCGCATAAATTTTCATGCTAGCAACATCATGCCCAACTGCGTAGCGGGATCATTAATGGATTTGATGATAAATCCTTGGGTATTCCGCTCCACCTTGTATTTTTGGCACACAAATTCAACAGTCTTGCCCTCGTATTTCTTACCCACTTGCTCCAGAGGGCTTGGTCTATTCATCGGGAGGCCAGTAATCCTATGAATCAGTGCATCATCAATAGGAGTCCTGTCATGGATCCACAGGAAACCTTCATGAATTAGGGTGAGCAACTGCCATGCGAGTCAGTCCGTAACATTTTAATGACCAAAATGGGGCATCCTGAGCAAGTTCAGGAGCCCAGACCCGACCAACCCACACACCCAACACTAGGGAATGAATATAACTCCATTTTCATCATGAATTGAGTCGAGGTATTATGTCGGTGCTAGTTCCGGGAATGCTTCAAAGTTGGTTAGGTCGTGATCGTCAAAATTGACCTCATGAAGCTTACCAACAGGTTCGCCAATGATGGGGACCTTGCCTGGAGTTAGTGGCATCTGCAGGTAAGTGACTAGGCCATCAAGATTCTTTGGCGTGCGTGTTTATGTCCTGCGTGGTCGAACAAAGGGAGGTAACCAGTGAATTGGCTTGACGGGTTGTGCTTCCTCCTGAGCTACCTGCGGAGATTTTGAGGTTTGCGGGGAAGTGCACGGCTTTCCTGTAGCCCATTTCATGGACTTTGAGGGCTTTCTAGAGCTCTGGGCCTTTTCTTTTCCTTTCCTTATGGTTGGGCTTGGCGTGGATAGAATATCTTCTGCCTCAAACTCGATTTCCACCACTTCCTCAGTCCCCTGTTCTATCGAGGTCATTGGTTCAGAAAGCTGAGCAAGGTTCGTAGCTGTCATCCTGGAGCGAAAAAAAAACTCCGAGTTGCTACTATCTGAGGGGGTAGGTTGCTCGGACATGAAGGAGACACTATAAACACAGAGCGTCTTGTAGCACCAAATCATCACAGTAAGATATGCCAAGTACAAGCAATACAACTGATACAGAACCCTTGTCTGAACTGTTCGACCCGTTTTATAGCCATAAGGGTTAACAAATGGTTGGGCGAGCCTCATGTGAAACTTACCATCGGTTAAACGGTAAAGATTCTGTGGGAAGCGCCACATTAATTTCCAGTACTCCACTCGTTCCAACGGTAGTTTATGCTTTTTACCATATTTTACTATTCCAACGGCTAGTTTTCGCACCTCCTGTGCACCTAGCGCACCTTCTGTGCTTAGATTAAACATATGTGCCTCCTGCGCATCCTCCCCCAACACAAGCCTGTTTCCCAAGTACTTCAAAACCAGAGACATGCTTGTCTGACATTCGTCATCCCCAAATAACAGGATATCCTTCGTAAGCAAGTTTTTCAGAGGTGTTGTGATTAGTACATACTTTCGAATGAACTTCCTGTAATAACTTGTGTGGCTAAGGATTGAATGCAACTATTTCCTTATTGCCAGTTTTATGAGAACCTTGCCTATTGTATCTACATTCCCAATCGGAGCCAACGTATGGTGCGTCTCAATGCTACCTGTTCGCAACTCGAGCGGTCTAGTAACTGTGCGCATCTCCTTCAATCCCGAGACAGAGACAACTCATGGATCATCCTGAAAATCTTGTAAGGCTAGGCGGTGGTCATCGTACATGTCCAGTATCTGCGCTTCCCATGTCGGTACTGTAGGTGCGACATACGAGGTCGATTCACCCCATACCACTGTATCAATGTCTTGTAGAGTTGCGTAAAGCACATCCGTACCTACTAACCCAAATGTCCCCAGAAATTCATCCTTTAATGTCTCCCAGTGGCGGGTGCACTAATGGAGCTCCGCATTTAAATACCATGCAATGGGAAGTGGTCCCAAGGCATGAATAAACAGATGAACCCACTCTTATGTAGTCCTGTCGCACCAATTCTCCATCAAAGCGAGCAGATACTTGCTCGGGTCTTCGGGGCCGAGGTATGTTTGGACACGCAGGTGATCGAGCGATTCAAATTGCAGGATCATCATATCCTAACACTCTTCCCAGTCCTGGAATGCCTCCTTATGTGTGTTCCACCACCGTGCAAGTGTCTTATGCATGGTGAGATTAAGGGCCCCTAGCCTTCGTCCTCTTGGAACCTCAACTTCAAATGCTCGCAAAAAGTCCCTAATATTACCAGAACCATCAAAGTAGGGTAGGTATCTTACCTCTGAGGAAATGCAGCGGAAGTCCTTTGTGACCCGAAGGCATCACAGCGCAAAGACATCGTGTAACCGATTTTTCCAGTTTTCCATCTCCCCGTCGGAGTCGGAGAAGCAGTCACTGTCCTTTTCCCAGCTGAGTACACCATCCGCCGTAGGGTTGATCCAATCTTCATCCCGTGCAGTCAACTTATAAATTTGATCTACACCCTCTTCATCATGCGCCAGCTCTGTATATCATTCGCCTTCCATAGGATCTAATGGTACTATCACCCTTGTACCATTATTTTCAAATACCATGCTTCTCTTCTTCAGGTTAGTGATGCCTCCCATATCGATGGCCCAATCCAAGCCTAGGAGCGTAGGGTAGGGGTCTGCATCTTCTACAATCTGAATTACTTCAAAATCAACCCGGACCTTGACCCCTGCGATATCTACCACGATATTTGACAGTCTTCCCAAGGGTATGATCTTTTGATGATTGGCCATACGCAGCTGGATAGTGGACCATTCCATCTTAGGTTCCCCCATTTGTTGCCAAGTCCATTTAGGTAATACATTCGCATTTGACCTGAGGTCCAAAATAACCTGATCCATCTCGTAGCCACCAATCTGCGTAGTCAACTGCATCTCCCTACCAGTGTGTTTCTTATACCTGTATAGTTTGTGCACATCCTTGATTTCCGAAGGTAGGCTAGGTCGTGCTGCGCAGCTATCTATTAAGGCCTAAAGATTTTCCATAGCCTTTGGGTTGTGCAGTAGCTTCATGCAAACTTGTAAAAAGGGTTTGACCCTATATATATTCCCTCAATCGATCATCGAATCATACGTCCAATAGTTCTGTTCATTGTGTCCTACCAACCTGCATAACCTGCACCATTGCTACTTTAATTCAGGGACATACGCAACAAGGCGGGGGCAGTGGTTTGTGGCGTGCAGCCCTGCAACATGACAATCATCGTACCATAGCTCCAGCCCACTTGATCTTTCAATTTCCCTAGGGCGCAATAGGCTATAAGGTCCCCCAACCTGCATATAGTCTGCTAATAGAGGGCAGTTATCCTTGGTGTGACCATTCATCCTGCATCGTATGCACCATCTTTCAGGGCTAGCCTCTGATCCTCGCTCCTTTTGCAGACTCTGGATCTCCATCTGCATCGCCTCTAGTTGTCCTTGGATCTGTTGAATGCCTAGTTGGGTATCATCTCCGGGCACAAATTTTAACTTCATAGAGACCTCCAAGGCTTTTCCTACGATTCGAAAGTTTGGTGACCCATAAGTATGCGCAGGTGAGGTAGTAGCATAACAATGAACCATTATGTGTGCTATCTGTCATCATACTAAAATCCTCCTTCTCTGATCACCTTCTTCAGTTGTTGATCGGTCTCCCACATGGACTCAGAAGGCCCTTACTTGAAATCCTTTAGATCAACCACTATTTGAGAGTAGGACTTAGGCTTCTTGAACTATTGTTTCAAGGCGTTCTTAATCTCTTCAATGGTTGCGTTCGCATGCTGGCCGATGTATCCCATGTACCAGTCCAAAGCTCTTCCTTCAAAGGCAATGGACGGTTGAGCCCTCTTCACTGCATCACTAGATATGGTCTGCATAGTCCATACCAATCCTGCGATAAACCAGAACTGATCCATGTCTTCATCTCCCACACCCTTAAAGGTAGGAAACTTCATGTGCGCAGCCATGTCATCTTTCGGTGGTGGAAAAGGTGTAGGTGAATTCTTACCCCTATGCTGGTTTGAAAGTGGTGTGGCTGGAGGACTCTGCATAGCTGCTTCTCTTACTGGACTGTAGACAGATCTATCTCCTTCTTGGTTGGTCTGATAGTATTTTCCACTTCGCGTCGTACTCCCATCCAGATCAGAGGTCATTCATTCGGTGTGGCTACACAGAATACTCTTTTCACACAATAATATCTTAATTAGCAATGGTAAGGTCTTCAGAAACTTACCCCGAAAACCCTTGAAGAATATTCACTCTGCTTCAGATTAAGAGACGAACTGATTGATGCAAATTTTTTCACGAACCCTCCTAGCACATTGTCCACCCAGTGATCTACTGTGCGAGTGAGGGTGTTATTAGTCTTCTCTAATTTCTGGATCAATTCTGGGGTCCACTGTGCAGCCCGCTCATCTTTCCAACACTTTTGAAATTGACCAACCTTGCTAGCCACTCCTGGAGTTTGATTACAATTGTTACAAAGAAGATCTCGTAGATCTCCATGAAAATATACTTATGCTTCCACTCTTCGGTGGTCAACCTCTTACTGCGGTTTTCTTTTACTGCGAATTCTTGAACTTGCTGTTCAAACCATTCATCAATTTCTTTTCTTTCAGGTTTCCAATATGGCCTTGGCATTACCCGATCCCTCTCTCAAAATGCTCCCGGTCCTGGAAAAGGAACCATTTGTTGGCTAGAGGGGTCCTGACCCAGGTTCAGAGGTTAAGGTTTGCCAACAAACCCTTATACTATTGGCCCTTTCGGTAGTGACTTGCTTGCATAGGCCAAAGTCTCACTTGAAGCAGTATGGGAGGGTGCTAGAACTAGGTTTCCGCACCCTGGGAGAGGGTAGGTAAGTCAAGCAGAGTTGCGTTCAACCTTATAATTACCAGATCTTATATCACAGAGCCTTGATCTACTGATATCCTTCACATCCACGTGCGTAGTACCAATTATAGTCATAGTAACTAGCAGATCATATACTTATAGAACATTAACACAGTGGTCACACGTATTCTGGCATACAGTATAACAGAAACAGATCTAGATCGCAGCATAAACAAATAACACAATGAATTTCGCAGCTCAAATCAATAACACATAAGAATATATCACAGGTTCACATCAACATCAATTTCCAACATATTCAGATATTCCAACAGCCTTCCACATTCATTAATCCTTTAGATCTACTTACAATACCCAAAACCCAACCTGCGCACACAATAGCAAGGTTTGCACACAGCAGGACAGAGGATATCCGCGTACACAGCCAGTAGGAGTCCTTACCCAACCAACCCTACATATCTAACAGTTCACACGTAGCATCAATTCCAATTCATTCCCCCCTTACAACTCAAAAATTTTCAACTCTTTATACTACTTTAGCCTACGCATCCAATGGTCCGCAAACTATGGTTTGCAGACTCTTGGTCTACCCTTGACCCACTTACAATGCATTAGAGGCTTTGACCCACCCCAAAACCCCTGAATTAGACTAAATATAATAAAAAATATACAAAATGGACCAGATTCACAACTTTGTAGGAGACCCTGTTCCAACACAAAGCTAGCCTAAGAAGAAACTCTTCATGGCAGAAGAACCAGTGGAAGTCAACCTTGGACTTCTTGCACCTAAGGTTGTTTTTTCATCAGTGGAAGTCAACCCTGGTATGAAAATTTCAAGAGATGTTCTTGAGTCATCTCATCAAGTATAGCCAAGTAGTGGCACATCTCTCACAAAGTCCACCCTCCCACATGTTTTGCTTTCTCTCAAGAAAGGCAAATAGAAAATGACAAAGCCTATCATAGAAGAAGAGCCTACTTTGGCTAAATTAGTTTCCTCCATTTGTTCTTCGGTCAAGAAGAGAAAGAAAAATGAGATACACTCCTATTCCTCTCATGAAGATAACAGTGGCCCTGAGTACACAGAGTCAGAAGATGAGGAGGTAGAGTATAGTAAATTCATACATGGAGGAAAGAGGTCCAAATTCATCCCTAATCCATATGTCAAGAGACCTCATACTAGACCCAAAAACAAAATCAGGTTGAACATCAAGTTGATTTCCAATCCTGAATTAAGAGATGAAATTATCAACATTGAAGAGATCCCAAAAGACAAAATTGAAAGGAAGAAGAAAACTCAGTCAAAGAATCAAGCACATAGAAAGAGGTATGATAAAAGGGTGAATAAAGCAGAGGCCATTAGAATTTTTTCCTCTATTCTATACCTTTGATGAGTGAAGAACAGGGCTGCCTTGGAGAATATTTTTGGGTAAATTTGCCATGTTTTCCGGATATAGCTACCTTTTCTGCGAAGGTAGCAATTATTTTGAAATATCAGCATGTGATGGAAAGGGGTTACTTTTTTGTTTGAATCATGATGGTGACATTAAATAGGTGAAGTGGAGGAGTTTTCAGTTGCAATGGATGTTGTCAGGTGTCTTGTATCCAGTCTTCCCCGAAATACCGTGGTTCTGTTTTGTACATTTAAGAGTAGACAAACACATGCCACTCCCATTGTTTTTACACTTTTTGCTAAAGATTGGTTGCATCAAAATAGGAGAGTAGTCTTTGAATAGGTTGCCACCTCATACAACCATTTAGGAGTGACAACCTGCATGATGCCTTCATGATGTTTAAGATTAAGGGATAAGGCTCACCTCTTGCATGAGGTTGTAATGAATTTTGAAACAGATTTAGGTTTTTCTATGGAAGATGACAGTATCATTTTTTGTATAGAAATGCCAAACTCATATGAAGTTAAGGTTGGTGGTTTTAGAATTTTTGACTCATATAATCTGTAATATTTTTTTTGAATGAAATGGAATGATACTATTGAGGACTTATTTCCAAATTGTTGTTTGTATTGTCTACTTTACTTGTGTTTCCATATCTCCTTTCTTTCAGTTACAGTGTCAAACCATTATGCTATTATGTGTTCCTATCAGTCTCTTAAGCATGTTATGTGTTTTATCATTTTTTGTTAGTCTCACACAGTGAGAATTCCTGGTAAAATAAATGTTATAACAGTGGAAGAGCATCACTCATGATAGTTATTCTTCATAATATTTCAGCAATAATATTGTTAGACTAGAAATATCTTTCTCTTAGTGAAATATTGTCAAATTGCTACTTTTGTGAATTTCTACCAAATGCAGTATATTTATGTTTTACAGACCTACTGTTTCCTCTCTCATATTACAGTTTCCTCTCCTCATAGGCTAAAAATTTGTGCTCTGCTACCACATCAAGTTACAATACTCTCATTAGTAGAACTATGGATTTGACTGAAATCTCTTTTCAGTGAATCAAATTTTATACCACCTACCAATCTCATAAAACAAATCATTAAATTGCCTTATAGTTTAGGATGTGCTTGGTCAGGCGCTTGTTGCAGTCCAAGTGCTGATTCCAGCGGCAACAAAATCTATAGAAAAAGGGTGCAGAGGGGTTGTAGGCTTAATCTAGAGGGCTTGACATATAAACTCAAGAGTAATGGCGAATAAGACTTCGTTAATTTGGAAAAATACGGCCCTCTGACTAGGGATATACCTAATATGACACCATGTAACAAATTCAAGAAAGGAATGAGTTTTGGGAAAGATGAATTGGGGTAGGAAAGAGTCCCATATGCTCAATTCATAACTGACATTTAAAAAATTTTGGTTTGCACAGTTGTGGAGTTCATAAATATTTAAATCACATTGGGTTTCAAATATTTTATACTATTTACCCACCAGGGAAAGTTCATCTAAATTAATTACAAAAGGCAGAAATGGGCTTTCTACATCTAGTTTTGACTTTCCTTTAGACGATGACATCGTAACAGAAAATTACAGGCTAAGGTTGCTGAATTACAAGAGAATTATCGATTACTAATGTAGAAAAATGACTATGAGTTGGTATAATTTGAATCACACTTGCGTTGCTGCAGGAAAATAGAAGAAAGGGGGTATGTAGGGTGGAAAAATGATTTAAAGGATTTTTCAATGAATTAACCATTTTTAGGCGCATTTAGTTAATTCACTAGACGTTGGCGGGAAGGATTAAATGGATTAACAGTCAATTAGTTGTTGGAAGAAGGAATTTATTGATATAACGACTATAGATGGCAGGGTGCGAGTGGAGGTTGAGAGAGGCAGCAGGAGTGAAGAGTGGTTTTCAGGGGGAGGGGGCGGGGGGTAGGCAGTTTGTGGTTTTTGAGTGGGGGATCACGAAATTTCTAAGGGAGCACCACGTATGAGGGGGAAGTAAATAGAAATTGTATTTTCGGACCCCCCACCCTCGTTAAAATTTGATAGCACAGTGGGCGGGGGTGTCCAAACTTCATCCTCCATCATTGATCCGAGTAGGGATGTTCTCCTCCTTAGATTTGGATCCAAACTTTATTTCCACATGAAAAGACATCAAATCAACATGCTTTATTTACAATTTTAACTATAATCCTTAATTAATATATAAAAGGATTAAAAATAAATATAAAAATAACTACAACGGTATTTTCACTATCACGCCTACATTATGGATTAAATTATTTTTTCTTTATTTTTCTTTTATCCATTTCTTTGTATTTTTTTTATTTATTTCTTTTGATTTTCTTTATTTCTTTCTTTTCTATGTATTTTATCTATTTATTTTCTTCTTTCAACATAAAAAACGAAAATATAACTATGATGAAAATAAGTTACAATAGAGGGATCGATTTTCAATTCACCACCTTCTACAATATGACCCAAGTAAACCAAAGAGGTTTTCCTAAATTCACATTTAGACATCTTCAAATACAACCTTTTCATTTTTCAAGACATCTAGAACTTGCTTTACATGCTTGACATGTTATTCACGAGTCTTACTAAAAATGAAACTATCATCTAAGTAGGCTATGAAAAAATTATCTTGGAATCATTGCAATACATCATTCATAAATCTCAGGAATGTGGCAGTTGCATTACAAATCCCAAATGAAATAACTAACCATTCAAATAGACCTTGTTTTGTCTTGAAAGTTGTTTTCCAAATATCATCTTCAACAATCCTTTTCTGATGATAACCACTTCTCAAGTCTAACTTAGTTAAAATAAATAGCATCCTTTAACTGATCTAGAAAATCATCAATTCAAGGAGGAGGATAGTGATTATTTACCATAATATTGTTCAAAGCTCAAAAATCCACATGCATGTGCCATGTACCATATTGATTTGGACCCAAAACGATAGGAGAACCTAAAGGAGATGTACGAGGTGATGAACCCTTTGTCAAGAAACTCCCGAATTTTCTTCTTAATCTCTGCATTATCCAAAACTGACACTCTATACATTCCAAGATTCAAAAGTGGTTCATCCTGCTGCAATTGAATCTCATGTTGGATTCCTCTTTTTGGAGGTAACCCTCCAGGTTCCTGAAAAATCTTGTCCTAAGTTTTAAAAGCTTCAACCAATTCATGCTTGAGTTTAGAATCACATCCTGAGAAAGCTTCAGATTCAACATTATCTTTAGCTTTAGTCATCAACAACACAAAATTATTACTAGCATTTAGAAGGCCTTTCATTTGTCCAGCACTAACAAGATATAATTTCATCTTCTTGCGATGTGCTCTAACAATATACTCAAATCCATATTTGAAAGATGATATTTGTCCTCATGGAAATATAATATGGATTTTTATTCATATAACTATGGACTCCCTAAGAGAATCCCACAAAAATCAAGTTGTACAATATCAAGCTCTACCTTATCTATAAAATTAGCAGTGATGGAAAATTTTAGTTTACATTTTTTTTTCACTTGCAATTTGGCATCATCACATACCCAACCCAAAGGGTAAGTTTTTGCATGAGTTTTATTCTCTAATTTAAGTTTCTGGACAATTTCTTCAAAGATAATATTTACTTGAGATCCACTATCAAATAATGTATCAACCTTCGTATGTTTTTTAATGACCTTGATATCGAAAAGATCACTTCTTTCTTTATCATTTTGAGATTCAACAGTCTTTCTTGAAGAAATAGTACTTGCATTAGAATATATGTCTTTCATTCCCATGACTGTGATTTTGGTTTCATCACCTGAATCAGATCCTAGATATTTTTGAGTTGTAGCAGCAGTCTTTTTTTCCCCTTGTTATTAAACTTCATTGGTCTCAATTCTAGATTTAATTTCAAATAGTGTTATTCATCAATGGACATCTTTTGAACAATGTTTACAAGTAAGTGTCTCTCCTATTTTCTTAAAGTAGCATTCTTCTTGCCTTTTCCTTTAAATTTTCCCTTTCCTTTATCTCCATATTTAAAAGGTTTATTGTTGGACTCTTGAGGAACACTCTTGCCTTTTGATTCTAAATGAGTTGTTTGAACACCTACTTCATCTAAATTGGTGGTATTAAACATAAGTAAAGTATGTCTCAAATAAATTGGTGGTATTAGACATAAGTAAAGTATGTCTCAAATAACTATGTAATCCACATATATACTTGAGGAGAGTATATTGTGAGGTAAAATCAACAACCAATATTAAAGCTTTTCTTCTAACTTTTTGTGTGTAACTTTGAACACTTTGATCTTTGGTTTTTCTATAATTTTTCCAATCCATAATATTTTTTGTATGTAAGGTTATGGATAAAATTTCCTTCTTAATGCAACTATAAAATCATTTCAAGAAGAGATAATTTTACCACATTTCTTCAAATCTTCTTGAGTTCTAGCCTCCCACCAGATGAGACTTACACCTTGCAAGTGAAGAGAATCAATTTTTATCTTTGTGGCATCATCATCAATATTTCGAATCCTACAATAGACTTCAATTTGATGAACTAAATTATCCAAATTTTTAGCAATTACTTCTCCATTGTACATTGGAAATTCAAACTTGACATCAAGCTTAAGAAAATGAGACTTAGCATGTCCTTTTGGAGATGTAGGAGGAGTAGGTCTATGTGAAGAAGGAGGTGAAAAAGGAGGTGAGGATGTAGGTAAAGGAGGAGGAGGAGGTGGAGGCTTACTCCCATTGTCACCTTCACCTTCTGGTTGATAAGAAATTTCTCCTTGCAATCATTTTTTTCTCTCATTGTACAACACTTTCACCATCTCAGTCATATCAAAGATAGATTTTCTAAAAGCTCTCTCATCCTCAGACATTAGCTATTTTCTTTGTCCTTCTTCATGTGGCATGGCTTGTGGAATTTGTGGCCTCCTTGATCCAATTTCAGGGTTATGTTCTTCAAGTGCTCCTTATCCTCTTATTAATATAGACCTTGTAAGCATTCAAAAACCTTGAAAATTATATAAAAGCTTCACAAAAACCATTCTCTGATACCAAACTGATCCAAAATTAAAAAGTGAAATCTTCATGAAAATATTTTCAATATAGTTTAAGTATTTTAGGAAATGGATCGTAATTGAAAAAGCACAAAAACTTAAGTAAATTTTCATAATTCTAACAGTTAAAAATGGACAAACGTGCAACATCAAACACAACAAATTGATAATGGAGTTTACCCCTCTATGTCTCTAGGTACAACTTCCAATGGTGTCATTTTATATTATATTTTGTAATTCTAAATAAATCAACATATAAGCTTGAATATGAAAAAATAACACTTCCATCATGTCCAAAATGCTCAAAAACCCCTATGTTGAGGCAAAATAATTGCCTGTCATTTAATTGTCAACCCGGGGGTTCCATAAACTTGTGAAGCATGCGTGCACTATATGTGCTAGAAATTGTCTTTCCATTTAGATCAATTTAACTACAAAATAACGAAAGCCAATTTATCTAATCTATGAAATCAAATAATGAAAATGAAATTAAACTAACCTATGAAATCAAGTAATGAAAAGAAAGAAAAAAAATTACAATTAAAATATAGTGCACACAATCACACTTGCAGGGATTTAAATTTTAATCTAAGAAATCATTTCAAAGCATGTAAAGAAAAACTCAATTATTGCATAGGTTAAATACTGGAGCATCCAATTTGGAAGTATGACAGAGTCACCTTCTTAGTATGATCTTTAGGAGCATCCAATTATACAATTAATTGAGGATTTAATCTAGGAAAGCAATATAAAGGCATGTAAAGGAAAACCCAATTATTGCATAGGTTAAACACTCAAGCATCCAATTTGGAAGTATGACAGAGTCACCTTCTTGGTATGATCTTTAGGATCATACAATTATACAATTAACCGAGGATTTAATATAGGAAAGAAATATAAAAGCATGTAAATAAAACTCAACTACTGTATGACTGAATGCTTAGATCTAATCCAATTGGAGAACGACAATTGCCACCCTCTTGAGACGACTTAAGGAGCACAATGTTATACAACTAATTGGAAATTAATCTAAGAAATCAAATAAATCTTAATCTAAGAAAGCAACTAAATCTTAATCTATGAAAGCAAGTAAATCTCACACATTGTAGATGGCTGATCCAAACGTATGAGAGATGGTAAATCGAGATGCTCCGTATGTAAGAAAAAGCAAGTCAAAGTGAAAGAACACTTAATAATGAGTAAGGTGCCACAATCTAATTCTTTATTCCAAGCTTGAGCATAACTCCAAATTTACACATGACATGATAGGAGAAAGCTTCCCTTATTTATACAAAAATTAGGGATATCTACTCGATAAATGTAGATCCTTTAAATATCTACTAGATCCATACTTGTCTCAACTTATCCCTAAATTCTAGATACAAATCATATGACACATCAATATCTCCATGATCTTTCTACTTGGAATATAGTCCACATTTTGAGTTCAAATTCGAATTTGATCTTGGGAGGCCAAGTAAGACCCTTCTATAATTTCCAAAATAGGCCTACACATGTCACAAAACTCATAACAAATATATAGATATATGAAACCATGTTAATTTTATAGTTTTTAATCATAAATTCACTTTAAATACATAAAATAAATAACTCTGGAAAACAAGGATCCTAACCCATATATTTATGAAAATGGTTACTTGATGTAGGTTTTTAGGTCAGATAGTTATGAAATGAGAGTTGAATGATTATGAACTAATGGAAATATGTATGAATATGGAAGACAATTTTGAGACTCAACATACCCCCCAACTAAAGTTGTTGCATGTCCTCATGCAACTATTGCATTCATTCATTTGTCCATGAGTTGATCTTTTATGAGTTTTGACTTATATAGATTCTTTCCAAACTTTGCTTCATGATATTTGTTTTTGGAAAAGTATAATACATTTGATTGCAACATCCTTTTTTTTAATGGTTGTTTCTTGTGTAACAACCAATTTTTGAGCAATGGCTCTTGTGTAAAAATGCTTCCTTTTTTTTCTTTTTTGCATCAAAGTTCATGAAAACATTTAGAATCAAATATGATAATAACTCATCAATGACTTGATAATTTGCAAAACATATAATCTTTTGGAATCATACTACAATAATAGTTGGTTGGGAAGTATATGCAGGTTGGAATGAAATGAAAATGTGTGATAGTGTATGACATGTGAATATGAAATGATGTCCCTTCCCCCCAACTAAAGATATGACAATGTGAAAAAGGGAGTGAGGAATTTTTCCAAAATTAAAATTTTAGCATTCTAAGGAATTACATGACTAAAAATTAGAAAACCACATACCTTCACTTACCTTAAATGTGGATGAGTTGTGTATACTGAAGAGTGTAGTTGTTGAATTTGTTGGATCATGAAGTATGTAAACAAAGGAATTCGATCTGCTTCTTTGTTCTCATTGTGATGATAACAAGATTGGGATCTTTATTTCTACTGATACAAATTGATTCTTGTTGCAAACTGCTGAAATGATGTAGTCTTCAATTGTTACAAAATTCGATGGTACAATTCTAGTCATGCAAATAAATGTGTTGATATTGAGCATGAAGAGAAGTCAGTGGATTATCGAACATTGATGAGTGTTGTTAACTAATGCGAGGAAAACTCACCATTAATGTCAATGAGTGCCAAGGTACCTAAGTACATCTTGCGAAGTGCGAATAAATGAGCTGATTTCGAGCCACTTGCAAGATCTGACGATCAAGGGACATTGATGCATTCCCATGATTGTCAGCGAGAGAAATTATCATTAATGCATCAATCCTCAAGGTACTAATAAGGACTCTAGTATTGGACCTAGATAATGTGCTGATGTCGATAGGCCAAGACTTGTTAAAAGGGAGACCTTAAGGAATCCTCCATCATCTAACACAAGCATGAAAGAATAATTTTTGAAGGACTATGGATGAAATTTTTTGCAGTTAATCAAGGTTTATTTGACATAATGAAAATGGAAATGAAATGAATTAGCTTTGTAGGGGAGCTAAATGGTTTTATTGCTGGGTTACAGGTTAGTGAAAGTGGGGCAGGGAAATACAATGATTTTGAAAAAGAAAAAGAAAAAAAATGTGCAGTGAAGGAAAATTAGACGAGGATTTATTGAATGACTAAGTAGAAATGAAATAGCGAATGTAAAGGGAAATGTGGTGAATGTTTTTTTTTTTTGAAGTACATAGATGTAATGGAGATGATGGCATCTAAAGTAAGTTTTGGATATGATATGCATTAGCATGTGCTCATTCATTGATGTTTTGTTGCTAATCATCTTCTTGTTAAATAAATGTGGTCTTTGAGAGAGACACTGTTCGCTTGTAGTCATTTGTCCTTCCTCCTAGAACCTGCAAACAAAACTAGTACTTCTTCTGCAATGGAATGTAAGATTATCAAAAGAAGGACATGATCAATCTCTCTGGTTATAACATTTACACAAAAAACTGAGAATTGGTACTAATAAAAAACTTCACGAAGAAAAACCAAAAGAATTTATACATGTGTCGAAACTAGTGCCTCAAGTTACCTGTTATGTCTTTTCAGCAATTTCTTCATTTTTTACTATTTCAAACTCCGATGATAGCTTTCTCATTGTGTAGATCTTGTGTTTTTAAATAAACCATCAAAACAAAGTTTTCCATTTACTTCAATCATTAATTTCATTTTTTTTAATGCTTTGTGTCAAAATTTTAAGTGAATTAACAAATTCCAATCTCCACAAGATTTGAACTCATGACCTCTATTATGCAATTTGAATGACTTACCAACAGATCACAAACAATATTTATGAATTTAATGGAATTTTGTTCATTTTAATTATTAAAAAAAAACTTAACAAGCGGTCAAATTAAATCCAAGATTTTTAGGAAAATGAGATTCCAAAATATTTGCCAAATCAATTTTCATATCTTTTGAACTCATCATTTTTGCCCTCTAAATCCATGTTTTTAGGAAAATGAGATTCCAAAATATTTGCCAAATAATTTATCGTATCTTTTGAATTCATCCTTATTGCCCAAATAGTGGATCTCATAACTAATTTTTATACTATAAAAGTTCTGAAATTGTTCCTGATTTCTTTATTATTTTTGTTGCAGGTTGAAAGCATGGAGAGAATTCAGAACTTTTGCAGTAATTTATTTGTTTTTTTAGTTAGTTAGTTAGTTAGTTAGCTTGTTTGTTATATATATATTTTTTAATCATGGCATGGAGATACTACCTTGAAGGCTTGCGTGGGAATTCATAGCTGGACCGTGGTAGATATACCTCCTGTAGATATAAAAAATTTAATTTTCTCCTTCCATCATAGCCACAAATGTCTATGTATTGAAAATTTGTTTTTCCTCAGGCAGTCTGAAATTAAGGCTCCAAAGAACCACGAATTTCTCCCAAACTTGCGAAATCGAGGAAACCATTTTTGAGTCACTTACTTCACCCGATTTTGAGAAAAAACCCATGTTTCAATTTTTTCAGATTTTCCCTTAGTTGATTAGAAAACGCGTTTAAAATTTGACATTTTTTAGTAATTACACATTTCCATTTTAATGCTCTATGAGCTTGTTTTATTTTATGTAATTCTTTTTTCTGATCCTCCAGATCACACAAAGTGCAGGAGGAGAGAATACTCGAGATTTTTTTTTTTTTTTTAAGCATAGTCAAGATTTTATCAGTCAATTCCTCTACAAATTTTGCAAAAATAAAATGAAAATGATCGATCCCATACCTTAAATTATCGCTCGTGATCTTATCTTGTGCTCCTTGTTCTCAATAATTTGTTTTATTGCAAATATTTCTTGCCAAGGGTTAGTAAATGGATGGTTCTTACTGCACCACAAAATATCAAATTTATCCTAAAAATTACAAAAAATTATTTTTATTTTTTACAAAAACAAAATTAAAATTCTAAAATTTTAGCCAAGCTTGCTTTTATTTTTATTTTTCCTATCTATCTTAAAAAACTATTTTTTAATTTATTTTTAAGTATATGAATGCTTCCAATGAAGCCATTTATGGATCAGAATCTTTGAAATATTCATATCCAAATTTACGAAATGTACCTGATTTCTTGTAAGGATATGAAAAATTGTCTTGATCTTTCGATTTTCCGCAAGGATCTCTTGAAGAATAGATGAATGGTGTGGCGCAATCGCTTTTTGATACCATCCCTCAATGTAGTCTTTGGGTTGCATTCTAGATCCTTTGTCCATAAATGGTTACTTAAAAAAAAATACACTCTAGACTGAAAGCTAGTTCCTATGCACAATTCCCAGGCAACGTCGCCAAAATGTTGGGGAAAAATAATTGCATGTCATTTAATTGTCAACCCGGGGGTTTTGTAAACTTGTGAAGCATGTGTGCACTTTATGTGCTAGAAATTGTCTTTCAGTTTAGATCAATCTAAATACAAAATAACAAAAACCAATTTATCTAATCTTTGAAATCAAGTAATGAAAATGAAATTCAACTAACCTATGAAATTAAGTAATGAAAAGAAACAAGACAAATTCAAAAGAAAATATAGTGCGCGTAATCACACTTGCAGGAATTGAAATTTTAATCTAAGAAAGCATTTCAAAGCATGTAAAGGAAAACTCAATTATTGTATAGGTTAAATACTTGAGCATCCAATTTGGAAGTATGACAGATTCACCTTCTTGGCATGATATTTAGGAGCATCCAATTATACAATTACTGAGGATTTAATCCAGGAGCAGTATAAAGGCATGTAAAGGAAAACTCAATTATTGCATAAGTTAAACAATCGAGCATCCAATTTGGAAGCATGACAGAGTCACCTTCTTGGTATGATCTTTAGGAGCATCCAATTATACAATTAATCGAGGATTTAATCTAGGAAAGAAAAATAAAAGCATGTAAATAAAACTCAACTACTTTATGACCAAATGCTCAGATCTGATCCAATTGGAGAACGACAATTGCCACCCTCTTGAGATGAATTAAGGAGCACAAGATTATACAGCTAATTGGAAATTAATCTAAGAAAGCAAATAAATCTTAATCTAAGAAAGCAAGTAAATCTTAATATATGAAAGCAAGTAAATCTCACACATTGTAGATGGCCGATCCAAAAGTATGAGAGATGGTAAGTCGAGATGCTCCATATGTAAGCAAAACCAAGTCAAAGTGAAAGAACACTCATGAGTAAGGTGCCACAATCTAATAATTTATTCCAAGCTTGAGCATAACTCCAACTTTACACATGACATGATAGGAGAAAGCTTCTCCTATTTATACAAAAATTATGGATATCTACTCAATAATGTAGATCCATTAAATATCTACTAGATCCATACTTGTATCAACTTATCCTTAAATTATAGATACAAATCCTATGACACATCAATATGGAGTTGTCTACGAATGCAATAGAATAGCCTAGACGACAGTTTTTTGTTGGAATCCGGTAAAAAAATTCAAAAAATCAGGTAGTTCAAGTGTTTGAAATGCATTTTTTATGGTGGAAATGGATTAAAAACCATCAAAAACCCTTAGGGCTTCTAAAATACTGAAGTTTAACAACTATAATCTAGATTTTCGAAAATATTTTCTGGAATTTTTCATAATCTTACCGAAATATGTAGGTTATTCTGTGGGTTTTTTAGACTACGACCATCAATATCTCCATGATCTTTCTCCTTGGAATATGGTCCACCTCTTGAGTTCAAATTCAAATTTGATCTTGGGAGGCCTAAGACCCTTCTAGAATCTAAAAATTAGGCCTACACATGTCACAAAACTCATAACACATATATAGATATATGAAACCATTTTAATTTTCTACTTTTTAAACATAAATTCACTTTAAATTCATAAAATAAATAACTTGGAAAACATGGATCCTAACCCATATATTTATGAAAATGGTTACTTGATGTAGGGTTTTAGGTAAGATAGTTATGAAATGAGAGCTGAATGGTTATGACATAATGGAAATATGTATGAATATGGAAGACAATTTTGAGACTCAACACCCTGTATGGGCTTTTCTTGAGCTCAAAAAGGTTTAAAAATGAATAAGAAACCTTTTTCCAAAACTGGTCTAGAACTTCACCATATTAGCTCTCGAACCTATCAAAATTGCAACAAAATGGTGATAGCTCAATTGGTGGGCACGTTGGAGTGGTATGAAAGAGGTCACGAGTTCGACCCACACCTCCCGTCATTTTTTTTGTTGATTGGTTTAAATATATATATTTTTTTAATGGGCTTATGCCTCTTCGCCCAAACCCTCCACTCTTGGTTTCATGTCGCCACATGGCCACGAGCGGTGGGCCATGCGCCCCAAGCCCCTAACTCCCCACTAGTTGTCACATCGTTCAACATGTCTGTGGGCCATTGGCCCAACCTCTGATAAAGTCTGAAGGAAATAATTTCATCATGGTGGTAGTTGATATACTTACCAAGTATGCACACTTTTTTTCACTATCTAATCCTTTCAAAGCCAGTGTAGTCGCTACTGCATTTGTGAAAAAAAAATAAAAAACTACATGGAAACCCAAAGATTATTGTAAGTGACACAGATTCAATTTTCACTAGAAATATTTCAACATATTTATTTTATTTTCTTGGCACTCAATTAGCTCATAGCTCATCTTATCATCCTTAATATTTTGGGAAAGCTAATATAGTGAAAAAATGTTTGGAATAATATCTCCATTGCTTTGTATCTGATAAAAAAACATAATGGGTTAAGTGGATACCTTTGGAAGAATGGTGGTATAACACTTCCTTCCATACCGCAAAAAAATGACCCTATTTATGGCTCATTATGAATATCATCCACCATCCATAACATCATCTTTAAGTGGAAAATTTAAGGTTCAAGAAGTGGAAGATCACATCGCGCATCAACAAGTTCTCCAACTCTTAAATGATAACCTTACTCTGGCACATAATCAAATGAAACAACAAGCATATCATCATCATAGTAAAATAATTTTTGATGTGGGAGATTGGGTATTTTTATGGATACAACCCTACAAACAAATCTCCCTCAAGCAAGCTAATAAGGATAATAAATTATCACCCAATTACTATGGCCCTTACAAGGTGTTGCAAAAGATTGGTACTATGGCATACAAATTAGAGTTGTCTGCATCTTAGCGAGTACACCTAATTTTCCATTTTTCATGCTTAAACAATATCATATGTAACAAGCTCCTTGTTCAAACTATATTGCTATAACTTTACGAGGAAGGAAAAATCATATTGGAGCCTAAAGAAATCATGGAAATAAGAATCCAATAGCTACAAAATAAATAAATTTCAGAGTATCTCATTAAGTGGAAGAAATTACCTATTAAATATTCCACATGGCAGGACAATTATTTCATATAGAAGAATCCTAAACTACTCAAACATTGAGTACAATTTTTTTGAAGGAGAGGAGCATGTTAGGTCCATATAATACTAATTTAGCCCCCATATTGTTATCGTTGTGCCCCATAAAATCCCACTATTTTTATTGTTGTTCCCTTAAATTATTATCGTTATGTAGGCCCTAATTAGATTTTGATCCTTTAGACTCCTATACATACCAAAGAGGTCTTTCTATTTGAATCATCCAATATTTGTTCATTTATGTGATGTTAAGGGAGGTTTCCCCCTCGAAGTGGATTATTATCAAATCATTGAACTATATTTTCTTATGTTTCTGCATTATTTTGATTTGGATACATAACATAGATTTGATAATATCACCCAAAATGGCATAGTTGTGACAACATGTAGCAATAAAATATGGAAACCATGGGGTAATGAAGAGCCTAACTCTACCACAAAACCATATTCCATCATTTAGGACTTTCTCAAAATCTTTTTGTGTATCAAATTTAACTATGAAGAAACCCTTGGAATATAAATAAATGTCACAGTCCAATATTTAAACACTCACTAATGTGAACCTTCGTATCTCATCTAGAAACCATTAAAATTGCATATTAATGCCTTAGATTGTACATAAAAAAAAATTGATTTTACCTCTAGGTGTTTAACTTTCATGGCTAGTGCTTGTTCTGTTTGTTCAACTATGTAATTTCCTAGCATGTTTGGGATCTAATCAATAAAATTGACAAACTTCCCTTTAAACAAAGTATTGACATGAGACTAGTCCTTTAGGGTATATGTGGCTTGATTCTATACCCCACAGCCTCATATTTAATATTATGGTGGAGTTACATTCAATGACATAATATTTCAACTAAAAGGCATCTTGCTACAATTTCCCCTCTAATATCAAATTTTGTAAAATTATAGGTATACCCAGGTTGTTTTGAATGGTTTGCTTCATGTTTTGTTTGATTTTGGATCCAACAAATAGAAGTCTTCCCATTGAATATTTTAAGAGAATATGGAATTTTCCTATCTTTGACTATCGCTTTCCCATATCTTTTAAATAGAGATGAAAGGGTATCCCAAGGGAGGGTGGATCCCCAAGCTTCAATACTTCCAACCTAAGATCTAGCACAGGGGGTTTCTCTTTTAGCTACTCCATAACCCAAGAGACATTGAATGCATGAGATCTCTACCAATATATCTCTATATTTCTTTTGTTTAACTTAGATCTAGCACATCAGGCTAGTTATCCTTGAAAAAAATAGGATCCCTTGTATACTAGCCACAACTTCTCCGTGATACAATATCTTAGCTAGGAAATGTACACATAAAATGTTATATATCATCAAAAAATAGTTTTGGTGGTAGCCCAAAACTACGAGGGTGCCATGAATCATATCATCTTCTAACAACAAAAATTTTGAGTCTATTTTTAATCTTAGGGCCTTGATTCCCATTTTCATCATTTCCTCAGACACTGAAATATTCGATAGAATGAAAATTTTGTTTCCCTTGAATTCCCACGACACATATCTAAGAAAAATTTAGTAGATCACAACATGTAGAGCCCAAAATATAGTACACATGCCACCCTAGGGATCACAACTTCTGCCTCGCTCCAAATCTCTCCTACGTTTCCTGAGACCAGCTTGAGATCATTGGTGTCGCTTGGAAAGGTTCTGCAGAACATAAAAACCCCAGTGCTCTATGATATCTCCATCTTCTTATATCCCCCGAGCATCTTCAAATTCAAGTTGGTGTTGGTTGGGAAAACAATAAATATCAAATGGTGGCTTTAAAACTAGTTTTGAGGCTAGCTCAAGAATTTGATTTCTATATATATATGAATTGATAATAATTCAAATGATATATTTATAAATTGTTAATTTAACTTTATGTAAAATCTTAAGATTAATTTTTAATCTCATTTTTTAAAGTGGGAAAATACACCAAATAAATCTTCAAAAATATGTAATACAAAAAAAGAAAAGAAAAATATACATTGAAAACTATGTTGAAATACTCTCTAATGATGATGATGATGATGATGATAAGCCCCAATGGTTAGTTCAAGTGGTTTATAGCTATACGTTAAGTTCTTTGATATTGTTGCTAGTTGTTGTTGATAACAAGTTGGACTCTCTTCGATTCCATTGGGGCGAGGCCTCGTAATTAGGGTCGACGGTTTACCCATTTTACCGTCCATGAAATGTGGATAAGTACTCCGAGTTTCTTGTGCTTTAACTCCAAGTAAAAAAAAATATAATAAAAAATAAAAACACAAAAAAATTAATGAGATTTAGCATTTTATATATAAACTTAAATGTACCAAGTAAAAATTATTATTAAAATGTTTTTAATTAAAAAATGAAATGAAAGTTATACAAGAGATGATAATATTTATTTATACAAAAGAGATATCAAGTAATCATCAAAGAGTAATAAGTATTTTTTTTAACATGTAACCAAGCCTCTCACATTTCCCCCTTTTTCCCTAAAAAATAAATCATAATTTCATTACTTCTTTTAAAATTTGGAAAAAAAAATTATTTTTATATGTTATTTTAAAAGCATTTTTTTTCTATCTTCCCTCTTAGATGGGGTGAGAAAGGATGAGTGACTTTGAACATGATCACATATCACCGCTACCACAACCCACCTCTCAATCTCATTATGCAATAGCTTGAACCTCATTGCTACATGTAAAATCAACAACTTGGCATGATTTATGGCTCATTGCAAGCCAAGTTCAGGGAATTTATGGAAACATGTTCACTGAATTGTATCCATTGTTATACCATCTAGTACAAGATTGATTATATGAATCAGATCCTGCCATCATTTTTCGATATGGAATGGTCGAGTAGACACTCATTTAAAGCTCTAGTTTTCATAACACAAAGTGGAATGTATGTATTAATTGGTTAATTTTAGTTCATGGGCTTTCCATGAATTCAAGGGGGTTTTATTTTCAAAGTAGTTGGCTGCATTCTATCCAAAAATTCCCCTTTGATTTGATTGTACACACTTTGTTCAGTTTAATTTTTGTGGTGTACCTATTTTGGTTTTGGTCTCTCTCTATTTGTGTCACCATACCTAAGGGAAATTATTCATGTTCGGGTCATTGAAGAAAGCCACGTTCTATTGGTTCCTGTGGATTCTGAGTAATTTCTTCCACCTCTCATGTTCAACTCCAGGCTTGCTAGGTGGCTAATCCTTTCTGGAAAATTTACTGGAAATTTTTTATATTACCTTATAACAAAAATATAGGAAGCTCCACATATGTATATTGCTCTTCCACTGAGGAAACTATATTAGTAATGAAATAGGGTCACTTTTGGAAATTTAGATGGTACATATGATATAACATAGTCAAATAAACTAAATATTTTGGTTCAGAGAATATAGTATGACTCTTATTATTATCATTGCGTTGTATAGAAATCATGTTGCTTCTAGTGAAGAGAACATACATAAAAAAGAAACAATTTAGCTAGATAGAGAATTCACCAAAATTGTGCTAGGTGCTCCAATGTCTTCATCCAAGCTGGAGAATGCCAAATATACTACCTTCTTTGCCAGTTTGGAGACTTCTGAATTCAATTTCTTCAATTGTAACTGCAAATCATCAATGCTTAACAATAATTTTTGTTATGCTTCTAATTGATCCATACATTTCCAATTATGGTCTTTATATACCAGTATAGATCTATTGTGCACATTTATTTTGTTTTCCTAGTGTAAGGGAGCCACCTGCCTATATTTTCCTCTACTTCCACACTTAAAAAAATATTGTTTCTACCTATGCTTTATGTTCAACATAGTTAATTTATCTTATGATCCTAGATGGATTATTTTCCCAAAAAAAATTGTAAACCACTTTTCAATTTGTTGAGCTTGTAAACGTGGAGGTGGAATGATGCCATGTCATTTATTTTGGTGTAAGGTATGAATCACTCATGGCATGGTGGGATAGGAGAGGGGATGTATTTCTACTAAAACAAGAGAGAGATTAACTAGGTATAGGGAGTCACACATCTAAGATATGGTGGGTGCTCATAAAGTCCAAAACCATAGAGGATAAGCTATACTAAGCCCAGATATTACAGAGGTCTGAAATCAATAGCCCCACTTGAGAGGAGAACCAACAGAAGGACCAAGACCAAAAAAAATAGTAGAGAATTCTAATGCTAGGAGAACACCCAAAGAGAAATAAGGGATAGTAATAAAAACTAGCCTCTTGTGTATTGTTACAGTTCTAAGCCAAAGCTAAAGGGGAACCCACTTAATGATGCAGACTAGCTTAGGATTTAATGATAATGATAAAACTAGGAGAGACATTAATTAGGAATTAGAAAATATGGCTTAAACACTAGAGCATTGAAACAACATTATCCTAGAAAAATCCTAAAAGAGAGCCTCTTTCTCAAAGATAACTAAAACAAAAACCTAGAAAAGCCAAGGATACCAAAATCGAAATGGAAGAAGATAGTATGCAGGTGAGTGTTCACTTACTAACAAATTTTCCAAATTGGTACTTTCCCTTGCTTTAACTGAATTTACCTCTGTGTCTGCAGAGCCACCACCTTTCTTAACAACTTGATTGTTATGCAAAGGAGGTTTTCAAATTGAAGCAACAAACCAAAAGCATGGATAATGTTTCCATTAAATTCCTTGCACATGCTTCACTTCTACCTTGATGCCAAGTATGTAGATCATCAATCCACTATTTTGGTTAAAACTTAACGGTTGTTCCCCATATTAATGATGAGAGGGATCTTGATTTGAAACTTGTGGTGGGGGCATATTTCATCTTTGTATTTAATATAATTCCTCTCTTACAAACAAACAAACAAAAAACTGCTAACTACCCTCACCAATGGAATTCTGAGACTTCAAAAAAAATATTGTAAATATGAAACCAATCTTTTTAAACTTCATCAAATCTAATATATCAAAGAAAAACACCTCCAATTATCCATTCAAAAAATATTATATTTTTTCATACTAAAAAATAACTTTAATATTTAAAAATATAATAAATAATATAATCAAACCTATAATTAAAAATAATATATTCTTTTCGAAACATCTTACCCTCCAACCTATAATCAAAAGTAAAATATTCTTTGTGGCACATAAAAAAAACATATTATAAATAATATTTAAATTCAAATAAGAAAGATGGCAGTTATCATCTTAAGTGTCAAAAATCCAATTAGGACAATAAATAACACTTTATTCTACAAAATTAACATTTTATTATCATTAAAATATAAATATAATACTATAAAACCTAGAATTAAATGTTTTTATTATCATTAAAATGTAATATTATACAAACTTATGGTTAAAGCATTATTACATCATTACGAATTTATAAAATAAAAATAGGTCAAATGTTTAGAATTTGATGGAAACCAATTGTTGAGAGTTTTAATTAGTGAATTAAAGCTCCTATTATTTAATTTTTAATATGAGACTCGTAAACATGAGTTGTACTGTGTTTTTGGTTCAAGATTAAGTTTAGAATATGTAATTTCCCTTTGATCGTTCAGTACAGAATAATGGAAAAAAAAATACTAATTAAGAAAACTAGCACTCATCTTATTCTTAGAAAACATAAGCAATATGAAATAAATCTACTTAACTCAATCTTTATGTGGAACTTGACTCAAACAACCCAACATTTAAAAGGCAGAATTGATACTCTTCTAATACAGAACTAACTTAAATCATTGCAAACAATTTCAACCTATTTTAATAATGAATGGAAATCATTCTAATTGGAACCTTCTATGAAATGAAGCAAATAACTAATTATCTATTTAAATGATGATTACACCATAATTCAAACAAATCCTACTCAAGAAATCCAAATAACTATGTTGCAAATGTCACACAATTATTTAAAGCATTAATATACGGCTTGTGCTAACAATTAATACTTTGTTTCCAATCAATTTTGGGTATGCCAAATAGAGCGCAAGCTACAGGGGCCTCGTGTCATTGGTATATAAACGATGGAAGAACTTTCGGTTCAACACAAATATTTGTTTTCAAAAAATTATTTCGAATTGAAATTCACGAATGTAAAAGTGTGATCACGAAGTTAATCATGTACATGATATGTCTATAACAACGCTCCAAAGCTTTCACAAACTTCAGCAATGATACATTTTTTATCAGATTTATGAAAGCAGAGAAACAACTTAAGTACGAAATGAAGCACTCGAAATGGAAATCAAACTTATTCTATCATGCGAAAATAAATCTAAATTATCCTAGGATAATTTAACGACTCAAATCGATGCTCTAAATGAATTGCCTTGAATTAAATCATATGACTTGAATTAAATGATACTGCTTGAAATTGATCACATGACTTGAATTAAACTAGCATAATGCTTGGAATAAATCACACAATTCAAATTGTGAAAATGAAGAACACAACACCTATTTCTACTAAGCACCAATTCATTTGCAATTACAATCAAAATCGTTCAAACCATAAATCGTTCACTTGAATGCACACAAAATATTCATATTCAAATCCACACAATATATCAAAACTCAAAAATCATTATATTCCTATATCATGAATGCTCCAATTATAAATATGAGAAAATGAAACTTAAGTGGAGGAACAGAGCATGGCTTTGTGTTAAAATATGAGCTCATGTTTTAAAATGAATCAGAGATCTTCAACATAGGAAAGAAATCCTTAAATGATTTAATCTAGCTATCTGAATTGTTTAATGAAGCTTATCTCTAGAGGTGGTGGGCCCTCCCATTCCTGGAGTAAGCTTAAACTACTTACAGTAAGAAAATAATTTAAAACATTTAAATTAAGAACTCACAGTCGACCATGATTCACAATAATCTGGTTCAGAACATAGCCATAATGTATTAACTTGAAACAGAGTCTCAAATTACATAGTGTAGTGACAAAAATGATTTCCCAATAACTGGTATTACTAGTAATTACTCATAATGACCCCCTCTAAATCATTAATACATTGGCCTTTATAGGAAATAGTTCAAATGAAAGTTAACATTATGTCTTTCCATGCCAAATCTCATCAAACCAATGCTAATTTGTAAGCTTTGACCTAATCCCAAATCAAGTAGTTTTCTTGGAACAACTGTGTTCAACCAACTGTTATCATTAGCATAATTATGATTCAATTCTAATCTAGAGAATCCTTGTCATGGAAAACATCAAACTCGGCCTTAATCAAGACCCCCCTGAGCTATGCATATTCGACCCTTTAGAAGTCACGAAGATGTGGAAGAAGTCTATCAATTCACTATGGTTTTGAGTACGGATCGGAGATTTGACTGTTGAGTACAAAAATTGAAAAAACAAGGCCGATGAAAAACATCCTTCCATCCTTTTGCTGACCTGTCAATACTGCTACAAATCTTCATATCTGACCCTAATATTTAGCTAGCTTATTTAGAAATATGACTCAAATTTACTCAAAATTAACCATAAAATATAAAAATGACACCAACGAAATGCATTTACCTCATGTCAGGTATTTAGCAAGGTTTGGGCAGTGATAGCGGTGGAAGTGTAGGTGAAATGGTACTTTCTTGACAAAATAGGGCAAAAATGGTGTTGGTAAGTGGTAGAATTTGGAACAAAACGAGGCACCAACATCCCCCCATGTTGATTTGGATGCATGTCCTCATGCATCTGCTACAGTCCGCCAAAAAGGTGAGGATGAAAAATAAAAAAGAGACCCTATTAAAAGACTAATATTCCTGACCAGAACTTCTATTCCATGTTTAAATGGAGTAGAACATTTCTCAAATTGTAAGGCCAGTCCCTGTGCACTTAAATTTTTAGTGGGCCTAAACCTAGAAGCCTTCCAATGCAATAACTGTCTATTTTTCCTCTTCAGGTCATCATTACGAGAAAAGAGTCGAATATTAGTGTTCCTAATCTGATTATTGACTTCCCTTACATAATCAAACAAGACCATGTTCACATCGTTCCTAAAATCTCCAAGCTCGGTCGAATTCATGCCTTAAGAATGTAATGAGCACAGTTCTGTCACGGAAGTTTCCCATTTGATCTAATGATCAACTTAGAATAGTATTCTATTAGTGAGGAAATGCAGTCAATATCATTGGTTTATTTGTGAGGCCGAATTACATCATGGAGTTGATCATTACAAATTAATAGAAGCATGGGCAATGATAGCAATGACCCATATGTAAATGATGTGGAGTGATAGTGTTGAAGCTGAGTGAAATTTTGCACGAGTCAACATGATTGATTAGTATTGGGGAGAGGAAGAAGGAGTATATGATTATACAAGATGGAAGGGAATATAGGATTAAAGGACAATAGGGTTATATGAATATAGGATGACTGTAGGAAGGGAAGACAAGGCTATGATCTTAATTTAGGAGGGGGAATAGTTAGAGGTGCATAACATATAGCATACATTTCAACTACTCATGATCAAATTCAAGAAACTTTAAGCACATACCTAAGCCAACTTATAATGATATAAGGTAATAATTTTGTAGAGATCATGCATCTTTGTAATAGCAGCAAGGTACTGAATATAAAATAATGCTAATAGGAATGCCACATAGGCAGCAAGTGTGCTCTGTAAACATTGTTCTGGAAATGTAATTTTAATGGCATAACTTAATTTTACACAGTTATGTACAGAAGTAGAGTACAAAACCTGTAAATTTCTCTTTGCCTAGTGTCACGTAGACTTCTAAGTTGGAGATCGAATGGATGGAGCTAACATGTATATTGATATGGATTTGCTGAAGAAGGTTGAACTGAAGATAGTAAAGAAGGCTGAAAAATGAAGGTCCCCTTCTCCCCCATGCCTGAGGAGTTGTATGTCCCCAAACAAAGAAGGAAGTTAACTGCTGCAAATGATGATCAAGCTGCTATATGACAACCTTTATTGGAACAAGATGACTACTACAAGAAAATTAAATGTTGGTACAAAGAACCAAACCACTACAAACTTGTGTTGAGATCTCAAAATACATGGTCTTCATCCGCTACAATTCATTGTGCAATATTGCATATGTGAATGAGTGGTGTTGATGTCAAACATAAGCAAGAACCATTGGATTACCAACCATTGAGGAGGGTCGCTAACCAATCTAAGATATCCCACCTTTGATGTTAATGGGAATCGAGGCACTATGCACATTCTACTAGCCATGAATGGATTTGTTGAAGTCAAATGGACTGTATAATTATTTTTCCAAGAAACATTAATGAATTTCCTTGGAAAATGGCAAGGATACCTGCCATTAAGGCATGCAAGATCCCAGATACCTTATCTAACTCTAACCTCAACCCCAGATAATTTGCTGATGTCGATGGGGCAAGGTCTATCGATAGGTGGGCTTTAAGGAATCCCACATCAACCGATACAAGTGCATACATAATCATCTAAAGATTACATGATTGGAAAGAACTAATACATGCTTACAAAAATTTATTGAGAACTTTTCCTGCCAGTTACCTGGTTTTCAAGCAAAGCCTCTATCCAGATGCGCCAGACAAGTTGGTTTTCACAAAAGGACTTATTTTTCTCTTTACTATTTTTCCTTTATTTATTATAATACAAACTTTCCTATTCTACTGAAGAAAGGGATATGATGTAATATCCCAAAAGGGAGAATGCAGTAATACTAAAACATGATATAAGAACTGTAGAAATGTAAAAAATTAATCTAAACACAACATCAAAATGTACAAAATAGCTGAGCCATTTTATTATTTAGGAGGTGTATAGCAAGTACAACAATGCTCAAAATATGAGACACTCAAGCCAAGGATATGGCCTAGAATGACCCTAGAATGATCCCATAAGAGGGATTGTGTAACTGTTAGACTGTTGAAAGGAATACTGTGTTTTCCTTGTTGCAACTGTTGGTATTACAACTGTCGGAAAAATGTAAAGTTAGATCTAGGCAGTTCTAGAGCTCCGATGATGCTGAAACTTTAGATTCGGGCTCTATGATGGATACCCAAGATAACCCATAAAGGTGTTTCCAAATTTAAAAATATAGGAAAATCACCCTCTTAGGGCTTACACATATACACTGTCGGGTATGTAGATATTTTGCATGAACTAAAGAATAGATGGTTGCAATATTATACAATTAGCTCAATGCAAGAAGGGATTATCCCTTCACTAGATCCTTGGGCTAAAAGCTCAAGATCTAGCTCCTCCAATCTCCTCCACTGAATGTGGTTGTTGATTACTCAATAGCTTCAGAAAATTGTGTTTTCAAGGAGGGAGGCTCTCTAGCCTCCTACTAGATAATGAAAATCATTTCCTGAATGATGGAAACAATGAATAAAAGGTAAGGAGATGGTCCCTCAAAGGATTTCTAGTTGAAATACTGGAAACTTCCTTCCTCCAATAGATCTATAAGACTGAACTGCATAATCCTTGAGGGGACTGCTTCTGTATGGAGGTAAAATACAATGTCATAAATTCTGCATATAGATCTGCTGCTCTTGAAAGGCTGAACATGAAGCACAAGGTTTCCTAGCCAAAATTCTAGAAACAACCACCACCCCACAAACCCTTGAGTAGGAATTTCATTATTATTGTAGCTGGAATCACATAAGAGTGTGGTTGAAGATGGAACCAATGCCTGATGATGAATGGAGCTCAATAGAAACCTTCCCAGAGTAGGCACTCGAAGTCCCCCGTGGGTAAGGGTGGGAGTTCCGCTTGGAAACACCCTGTGCTAAATAGCACTGCAGACATAACTAAGTAGCATAAGCGCGCATAGAAATGTCACATGACAAATATAGATCTAAACAGATCATAAATAATAATCTAACTCCTTCCTTATATTGTGCCTTCATCTTCATTATATAGATTATGAGCCTTCCATAACCCTTGTCCACCTCAAAATTGCGTTGTACATCTGGCCACTAGTCTCCATGAAGATTGTGTTGTCTCTCCATGATCTTCATCATGTCTACATTTAATTTCCACTCTCTCCATCATGTGTGCATTAGATGCACCACTTCCTCCACTATCTCATCATAAGTTCTTTATGATATTACTTTGAATGCACTATGATCTCAGTTGATCTCCTCCAATATCATCATGATTTTACATTAAAGATCCATGATATCCACTCTTCCTTCATTTAAGAAGCTTCTCCACCACTCCATAATGTAGATCTAGATCTGAAATATCCAAACACACACATCAGAAGTGTATTTTATTTGTGGGTCCCTCCACCCTCTTATTTACTTACTTAATTAAGAAAATTAAGAACTCTAATATTCCAATTATCTTGTGGAAAATTTGGAATATTACAGTCTTCCCTGCCAAAAGGTTGCCTGTCCTCAAGCAACTGCAAAAGTGGATGCTACAACAAACATCCTCCCTCCAAATGGAATCCTCATATGGAATAACTCCCCATCTTTCACAATATGTCATGCATGCCTAGCTCCAAAGCTACCTCTCTAGAATGTATAGAATGGCCTGCAACTGAAAATTTAGATAACCATCCTCATCAATGAATCTCCAAGTGGAAACCATATGATGTCTAAATATCTCCACTACACATGAGATACATGAAATGAAGTGGTTTCTTCCCAAAGTGGAAATTCCCAACTCATGAACTATCCCCCCAACCCATGATACATAGAGTAGATTGCATCTATCAATCCTCTCATCATTAGCCCAGTTGGCCATGTAGGATCTAAGAATTCTCTATAGACATATTTATGAACATGAACAATTCTCCCAATAACAACCACCGCAACAAAGCCTTTTGCTGACATGCTAGATCATCACGAAAACAAGTAAGAGAACCATACCCTCTCAATAGAAGCCACTACAACAATGCTTCTTGTTTCCATGCCAAGTCAACATTAATATATATATATATGAGAGCCATACTCTCTCAAAAGAATCCACCGCAGCAATTCCTCTTGTAGCCACACCACATCATCATTGTACCAAATGTAGTGGCCATATTCTCTCAAGAGAAGCCACCATAGTAAGGCATCTTTTTGTCTCATCACATCATCATCATACCAAGTACAATGACCATAATCCCCCAACAAAATCCAACATTGAAGGCCTCCTGTTGCTATCCTCCATTAATTTCATGAAATGGATGGGAAAAACTTTCAGCCATACTCCCCCAATAGTAACCAAAGCAACAAGGATTCTTGTTGCCTCCTTACATCATCATGATGCAAGCCATGGAGCAACAACATACTAATGGACATGTGGAATGTCTCATCAAAACAATATAAATAAGCTCCCCTATGCCACATCATGTAAGAGTCATGCTTTGTCTCAAACCCAAGTACATACATGAACATGAGATATATCCCAAACATAAATACATGTAAATACATGAGACATATCCCAAACAAGAGAAAATATATACACATAAGATACATCATGAGGTGTCCAAACTCTCTCATCAATAACCAACACAACCATGCCTCCTGCTGCTGCATGTTGTCAGTGATATACATGGCATGGATCCTAGAAATGTGACATGTTGGGTAGTATCCATACTCACCCAAAAGAAACCAGAGCAACCATGCTTCTTGTTGCTCGGTATCATAGATTTGAAAGAAGGTAGGAAAACTCCTGATCCTCATCCGGATCCATATCCCAATGTGGATGATGAATCATGCGAAGCTCAATCTTGGTATCCTCCCATTGTAGAATACCAAAATACTCCATCTGAATAGCTTTTCATTCCATGAGATGTTGAAGTGCACCTCCATTGAGGTCTCTCCATGAGATCCTCTCATTAATGGCCCATTGGAACCCATAAGGCTCCATACATGTTGTAGGTAGAATCTCCTCTTTGGGCTGTGAAGAGCTCATCAAGAAAACTTCATCTTGACAATGGAAAGTGCTCTCCATCACAAGATGTATACCATCTATCATATGTACCTCCAATGCTTCATGAGTGAAGCTACCTTCAGAATGCTCCAAGAATAATGGGGCCCTCTCATCATCATTGCTGCTAAGTGACAGCACTGTAGATCTGCATGGTGATACATGTGTTGTCTCATGGCTACAAACAATGCTAAACTCATAGTTTGTCACTATACTGTATAGGATTGTGCTCCTCCCATCTTCTGCAACTCCACACTTCAACAAAAAGTGTTGGGTGTAGCTCAACCATGACAAACTGGGATAGCAATACATATTATACTTGATCAAATCAACAGTCCTCTGTGTAGTGATAATTTGCTGCTCTAAATCAGCAAGGTGATCTAATCCTTGGTCATGCACTTGCCCTGGCCCCTGATGGAATGGTATCACAAATATCAATATGAGGTACTAAAATAATATGAGATGAAAGTACCTGCAAACCTTGGATAAGTTGAATCTCAGGAACATATTTCACATCCACAAGATTTTCCCCAACCGATGCAATGGTCTCTCCAACTACTGGTAATGATGATGGCTGCATCTCTTCATCTGTACCAGTGCTAGTATCTGCCTCCTCCTCATGCATCTCATGAATCATGCATGGGGCTCCAAATTTCAAGAACTCCAGACCATATTGCAAAGATGCAAGTGATCCTCCTCTTGATGTAAGTACATCTACAGCTGGGGGTGGTGGTAGAGGCTCATCCTCCTGAGTGATAATGATGACATCTTCCTTGGGATCTTCATGCACTATCTCCTCAATGATAGGAGATTCTATGTGAGATGTCTCTGGTTTCTTTCTACCAAAATTCTTCTTTAGTCTTAGAATAAAATAAGCATAAGCAGACACTCTCATGTGTGACAAATGACTAAACCACCAATCTCTTGCTTCACCCTCTAGGTGCAACGCTGCAATCTCCACAGCCTCTCTTTCTGCTACAGATATTGCAGATAAGGTAGCCAAATCTTCCCTCCAAGCCTTCAATGTGCTTGTGGGATATCCATCAAATGTAGGCAAGAAGAATCTATGCCTCTTTCTTCTATTGCTGCTTTGGGATATCCTCTCCTCTTTGAGTTGCAAAAACTGTTGGAGAGTTAGATTCTCCTTAAGAGCTCTAAGTTGTGCTTTGTACTTAGACATATATCTACTTAGGGTCTCATGCCCCAAGTTTCCTTCATATTCAGAATAGTCCTCTCTCTTATCAAAGAAACTGGATCTAGTAGAATGATGTGAAGCTCTTTGCTTCTTTGGTTTCTTCTCATGCTGATAGGAAGTGCTTGGACCTTCCCCTTCTTGAAATATTCTTGGATCCTTCCTTTTCCTTTCTCTCTTCATTTGATTGACCTCCTTGGAGAGATCTTGCAGGGATCTAAAGAAAAGAGTGGTAAAATTGCAATCCTCCAACATTGTAGATCTCTACTATCTGCTTCTTCTTTTGATGAAAAAGATGAAGTGCCCACAAGTTGAGCCAAATATCATGCTATGATACCATTGTAATATCCCAAAAGGGAGAATGCAGTAATACTAAAACAAAATATAAGAACTGCATCAATGTAAACAATTAATTTAAACACAACATCAGAATGTATAGAATAGCTGAGCCCTTTTATGATTTAGGAGGTGGATAGAAAGTACAACAGTGCTCAAAATATGAGACACTCAATCCAAATAGATGGCCTAGAATGACCCTGAAATGATCCCACAAGAGGGACTACATAACCTACTGGACTGCAGGAAGGAATACTTCACTTTCCCTGTTGCAATTGTTGGGACTCCAACTGCCGACAAAATGTGAAGTTAGATCTAGGCAGTTCTGGAGCTCTGATGATGCTAAAACTTTAGATATGGGCTCTATGATGGATACCCAAGAAACCCAGAAAAGGATTTCCAGATCTATAAATCTATGAAAATCACCCTCTTAGGGCTTGTACATATACATTGTTGGGTATGCAGATTTGTTGCATGAACTAAAGAATAGATGGCTGCAATGTTATAAAATCAACTCAATGCAAGAAGGGTTGATCCCTTCACTAGATCCTTGGGCTAAAAGCTCAAGGTCTAACTCCTCCAATCTCCTCCACTGAATGTGGCCGCTGATTACTCAACAGCTTTAGAAAACTGTGCTATCAAGGAGGGAGGCTCTCTAGCCTGCTACTAAATAATTAAAATGAGCTCCTGAATGATGGAAACAATGAGTACAAGGTGAGGATATGGTCCCTCATAGGATTTCCAGCTGAAATATTGGAAACTTACTTCCTCCAATAGATCTACAAGGTTGAACTGCACAATACTTGAGGGGAATGTTGTTGCATGGAGGTAAAATACAATGGCCTGAATGTCGGATATAGATATGCTACCCCTGAAAGGCTGAAAATGAAGCATAAGGTGAAAGCATGAATCCTCCACTAGTTTCCTAGCTGAAATGCTAGAAACAACCACCACCTCTCAAACCCTTGAGTGGGAATTGTGTTATTCCTGTAGCTAGAAGAACATATGTGTGGTTGAAGATGACACCAATGCATGATGATGAATGTATCTCAATAGAAACCTTCCTAGAGTAGGCACTCGAAGTACCCCGTGGGTAAGGGTGGGATTTCTGCTCGGAAACACCGTGTGCTAAACAACACTACAGACTTAAATAAACAACATAAGTGTGCATAGAAATGTCACATGACAAATATATATCTAAACAGATCAGAAATAATAATCTAAAGCCTTCCTTCAATTGTGCCTTCATCTTCATTATATAGATTATGAGCCTTCCATAGCCCTAGCTCACCTTAAAAATGCGTTGTACATGTGGCCACTAGCCTCCATGAATACTGTGTTGTCTCTCCATGATCTCTGTCATGTCTAAATTTAATTTCCACTCTCTCCATCATGTGTGCATTATATGTACCACTTCCTCCACTATCTCATCATAAGTGCTTTATGATAATACTTTGAATGCACTGTGATCTCAATTGACCTCCTCCAAGATCCTCATGATTTTACATTAAATATCCATGATCTCCACTCTTCCTTCATTTAAGAAGGTGCTTCGCTACTCCATAATGTAGATATAGATCTAAAATATCTAAATACACACATCAAAAGTGGATTTTATTCATCTATGGGGTTTGTGGGTCCCTCCACCCTCTTATTTACTTAATTAAATAAGAAAATTAAGAACTATAATATTCCAATTATTTTGTGGAAAATTGGGAATATTTTAAGTGAAGGAGTACTTCCAATGAAGCCTTGTGCAGATCAGGTACAAATATATATTCATGCTCAGATTTAACATATAAACTTGGAAGTGTGCTTGAGCATGAAAAACCAACAAATGTAAATGATATGACACCAAGAGTTTTAGAAGAGGAGAATCTTGCGTTGCTTGAGTCGTTTTTTAGAACCAATGTTCGATGTAATCATGGTAGTCTTGGTCCATTCCTTGATTTGGCACATGTTGCACATCCTCTTCTTCCATGTCATGCCGATTGTCCTCCTTAGGGTGAGTAGTCTCTTGATTACATTCTGGATCTGCTAATAGACATGTCAAGAAATCCTCGATCTCAGGTTCCAGTAGATGTTCTCCACTGATTATAGTGCATGATTCATTCGTCTCCTTATATGATTGGTAAGGGAAATCAAAATAGACTTCCAAATCCTCTTGTGGTGGTGGAGAAATGGACAAGTTATTGACTATTTTCAATAAGTTCTCTTCTTGAGAGGTAGAGATCAAGATTCCAGCATCTGTTAGGGCTTGAGAGAGGTCCTGTATACTTGTTATCATCTTCAAGTTCATATGGTTGATTGATAGTCCCTGTCTCCACACCTAGATTAGTAATAGGGGTTCTTACAACACCCAAAAAATGTTATAACGTTAAATATTGGAATCTGAAGATAAATGAATTTAAAATATATTGGCTCAAATAAATCTCACCACACTTTAATAAAAAAATATTGCATAAAAGGAAGGGAATGATGTGTTGGGGAAAATATCAGATCAAAGTACTATTTAATCTATTGAAAGCAAAACAATTCATAAATTATATGTCTCACACAATGTTTTGGACTATTCTAAGGCCTATGCCATTTGTGAGGCTTAGCTATGGTTCTTGTAGATGTGCGTTACTAATTCTATGTTAAACAATGAATGGTAAACACACACGTAGGAAAGATAAGCATGAGATATCATTTTATTAACCATACATGTGTATTTATATTACATTTGTGTGACTCTTGGATTCCACATTCCAAGGTCACTTGGACTCCTCTTTGGTTGTTTGGCTTCCACACTTACCCATAGAGGATTAGGTGTCAAACATTCCCCCCCCTAACACGAAGGGGTATGTGTGAGTCCAAGAAGAGAGTTTTAATACAAATATTCAAGGTATGCATGGGAGCACTTAAGCTGAATGATCTCTCTAAAATTTTGGCATAAAGAGGTGGTTTAAGGATGACCACCAAAACTGGAACGCTTAGTGCAGTTCCCGGAACTCTTCCAAATTTGGCAAGAATCTAAGGTCTTATGCTAGAGGAAGTGCTCCTAATATTTTGAAGCGGGAGACCTTCAACCTAGAAGAAGGGAGGTCTACAACCTGCAATGGTTTAAGGATGACCACCAACTCTGGAACGCTTGATGCATTTCTTAGAACTCTACCAAAACTAGCAAGAAGTTGAAGTCATTTGCAGAGTGGGAAGGATTTTGGAGAGGTTGCATTGCCGAGGAGGGAGAAGGATTGTGCGAGAAACGTGGGATATTTACACAGATTGTGATGAGAGCTCTGTAATGTAGGATAACAACATATGAAGGATATGCTGGTAACATAGGCGGTGGCATTGCGTATGGATGTGCAGTGTTATATATGGAGCGGGAGGTGTATATACTACTCCAACACCACGCAACCACAATGGTAATTGTGTGAGGAGCGAGGAGTTGTTATAACTATCGGTAGGGAGAAGCGATACCACAACAGTTTGGTGGAATAGGGTATACTAACAGTCGGATGGATAGTCCCATGAGATACGAAGAGAGAGTGATGATGGGTAGGGGAGTTACACAAATTTCTCCATCTTGGGTACAATGAGCGTTAGCATAGTAGAGAATCGACTGCAAAATCGTAGGTACTACTGTAAAAACACAAAAATTCTTGAGCAGGTATCACTAAAAAAGCTTAAACCATAATAAAATATCCGTAGAGGCAGAGCAACGTTTGGAGTGCTCTACATGGAGAAGTTTGATGGAAGACAAAGCAGCGATGGAGTCAACGTATTATGCAACAGATTAAGCGTTGGGGAGAAAATAATCTGAAGATTTGTCAGGAAGGACCAGTGCTATTCAAGGCAGCGAAGAGTGCAGGCCTGTGTTTCACAATGAAGAAGAAGAAGGCCACTCATCATGGCTCTGATACCATGTTAAACATTGCATGGTAAACACACACATAGGAAAGATAAGCATGAGATATCATTTTATTAACCGTAGATGTGTATTTATATTACATTGGAGTGACTCTTATATTCCACATTCCAAGGTAACTTGGAATCCTCTTTGACTGTTCGGCTTCCACACCTACCCATAAAGGATTAGGTGTCCAACAGTCTATGAGATTTACACACTTTGTGAATTACATGAAATGAAAAAATGAAATCACTTACATAATGTTTCAGAATATTCTCATTAGGGGAATTTTTATGTCTAAAATGGGACTCATAAGGAAATTATAAAATAATAGTGGAAATAATAAAATAAGATTTGATTACATCATCAAATTTTGGAGGGAAAAAAGAAAAAACTACTTTTTCAACTCATATTTTCAACTTATCTCCCAAATGTTTTACCCAAATTTTGAGCGGGAGTACTCATTGGATGAAAAATTTAACTCCTCATCCAAGGAGTACCCATGTTGCATACTTTCGATGGATCCTACTACACGAAAAATGAGAAATACATGAAAAACATGATTGCAATCACGTTTTTTCATTTATTTCTCATTTTTCATGTAGCAACATCCATCAAAAGTATGCAACATGGGTACTCCTTGGAATGGAATTAAATTTTCCATCCAACGAGTACTCTCACTCGAAACTTGAGTAAAAAAGTTTGGAGATAAGTTGAAAATACGATTTGAAAAAGTAGTTTTATTATTTTATTATTTTTTAATCTTTTTAACCTTTTACTTAAAAAATGGTGAATCATCCCCCATGGTTGACATCATCATCTTGAATCCTATTGGTTCTTATAAAGTTTATTTTGGTTGTACACTTTTCTTAGGAGGCCCATTTTAGACCTCAAAATTCCCCTAATGAAGGTCTGCTTCTACTTCTACGCATAAAGGAAAGGAAATAAAAGTTCAAATATAAGAAAAAGTGACCAGAATTTAGAGAAACCCCTCCATAGTGGATGCATGGCTCTTCACTCATGTCTCACAGTACTCTCTCTGCCCTCTAACTTCCCTGCAATACCCTAGAAACTTTGTAATAAAAATCTTACCTGAACCAAAATACAACTCCCGAGAAATGGTGCCAAAATTTTGAGAGTTTTAATTAGTGAATTAAAGCTCCTATTATTTAATTGTCAATCCTAGACTCGTAAACATGATTTGTACTATGTTTTTGGTCCAAGATTAAAATTAGATTATGTAATTTCCCTTTGATCGTTAAGTAGAGAATGATGGAAAAGAAACAATACTAATTTAGCAAACTAGCACTCATATCATTCTTAGAAAACATAAGCAATATGAAATAAATATACTTAACTCAATCCTTATGTGCTACTTGAATAAAAAAACTCAACATTCAAAAGGCAGAATTGATACTCTTCTAATTTAAAACTAATTTAAATCATTGCAAACAATTTCAATCTGTTTTAATAATGAACGAAAATCATTCTAATTGGAACCTTCTATGAAATTAAGCAAAGAATATGCTATCTATTTAAATGATGATTACACTATAATTAAAATAAATCTTACAAAATAAATCAAAATAACTATGTTGCAAATGTCACATAATTATTTAAAGCATTAATATACGGCTTATGCTAACAATTAATACTCAGTTTCCAATCAATTTTCGGTATGCCAAATAGAGCACAAGCTACAGGGGCCTCATGTCACTGGTATATAAATGATGAAAGCACTTTCAGTTCAACACAAATATTTGTTTTTATAAATTTATTTCGAATTTAAATTCACGAATGTAAAATTTTGATCACGAAGTTAATCATGTACAAGATATGTCTATAACAACGCTCCACAACTTGCAGAGACTTCAACTATGATACATTTTTTTATCAAATTTATGAAAGCAGAGAAACAACTTAACTACGAAATGAAGCACTGGAAATGGAAATCAAACTTATTCTATCATGCGAAAATAAATCTAAATTATCCTAGGATAATTTAATGACTCAAATTGTTGCTCTGAATGAAATGCCTTGAATTAAATCACGCGGCTTGAAGTAAATGATACCGCTTGAAATTAATCCACGAGTTGAATTAAACAATCATAATGCTTGGAATAAATCACACAATTCAAATTTCAAAAATGAAGAACACAACACCTATTTCTACCAAGCACCAATTAATTTGCAATTACAATCAAAACCGTTAAACCATAAATTGTTCGCTCAAATGCACACAGAAGATTCATATTCAAATCCACACCATACATAAAAACTCATAAATCATTATATTCCTATATTGTGAATGATCTAATTATAAATATGAGAAAATGTGACTTAAGTCGAGGAACATAGCATGGATCTATGTTAAAATATGAGCTCAGGTTATAAAATGAATTGGAGATCTTCAACATAGGAAAGCAATCCTTAAATAATTTAATCTAGCTATCTAAAATATTTAATTAATCTTATCTCCAGAGGTGGTGGGCCCTCCCATGCCTGGAGTAAGCTTAAACTATTTACAGTAAGAAAATAATTTAAAACATTTAAATTAAGAACTCACAATCGACCATGATTCACAATAATTTGGTTCATGACATAGCTAATGTATTAACTTGAAACAGAGTCTCAAATTACATAGCATATTGACAATAATGATTTCCTAGCAACTGATATTACTAGTAATTACTCATAACAACCCCCTATAAATCCTTACTACATTGGCCTTTATAGGCAACAGTTCAAATTCAAATTAACAATATGTCTATCCATGGCAAATCTCAACAAACCAACCCTAATCTGGGTTCTTCGATCTGATCCCAAATCAACTAGATTTTCTTGGAACAATTGCTTTCAACCAACTGGTATCATTAGCATAATTCTGCTTCAATGCTAATATGGAGAATCCTCATCATGGAAAACATCGAACTCGGCCTTAATCAAGAGCCCCTTGAGCTGTGCGTATTTGACCCTCTAAAAGTCACAAAAACATGGAAAAAGTCTACCAGGTCACTATGGTTTTGAGTACGGATCAGAGACTTGATTGTTGAGTACAAAAATGACAAAACAAGATCGATGAAAAAAATCCTTCCATCCTTGCGTTGACCTGTCAATACTACTAAAAATATTCATATCTAACCCATAATAGTTAGTTAGCTTATTTAGGAATATGACTCAGATTTACTCAAACTTAACCAGAAAATAATAAAATGACACCAACGAAATGCATGTACCTCAGGTCGGGTATTTAGCAAGGTTTAGGTAGTGATAGCAGTGGAAGGGTAGGTGAAAGGGTACTTTCTTGACAAAAGAGGACAAAAATAAAGGTGGTAAGTGGTAAAATTGGGGACAAAAAGAGGCACCAACACCAATATTTACAGTTCTATAGTTTATTTAATGCAACTTAAGAGTATTAATGAAAATAACATGCGATTACACCATGTGCTTGAAGGTGATGGCATACACCATAGATGATAGTATCCTTATGTCACTCAATGTTTTCAAATTGTGCATGAGAGAATGAAATTCAAGTTTGAAATCTTTGTAGAAAACCAACCACGTCTTCCTCTTCTTCAACCGTGTAATCGTGTCTTCCTCTTCTTTTGAAATCAGTGAATATCTACTTCTACACATTTGTGGTTTCATTTTACAAGTCAAGAACCTCAGAGACTACAAAATGAAATGTTGGATTCTAGTGTATTAGAGACTCTCCTAGAGTTTGTGATACAAATCAACTAGAGTGCTCGATCTTTTTGTCGAGTTATAGACAATTTCATATCTATATTTTATATAATAATTTAAAAACATAAATTATATTTATCATATAAGTATTATAGATAATTTAGTCTTTATATTTTAAATAGATGTATTATTTTAGATATATGTATTAAAAGAGATTATATATCAATGTATTGGTGGATATATTTATATTTAGGTTATCTTTTATATAATAATTTAAAAATATAAGTTATATTTATCTATAAGAGTTATAGATAATTTAGTCTTTATATTTTATTTATATGTATTATTTTAGATATATGTATTAAAGAGATTATATAGTAATGTAATGGTGAATAGGTTTATATATAGGTTTTTTTTAAGATAGTCAAATAACTATTTTTTCATATTACTTTTGATAATTGAATTTGCATGAAGAAAATAAAAATCATTCTTTTTAACCACCCAAATATATTTTAATTAGTATATTTTTAATTAATTACTACAATAATTTAAATAAATAAAAAAATATTGTTAATTTTTAATAAATATTTTTCCTTTTATATTAAAAATATATATTAAATAATCATTTGTTTTCATTATTATAAATTTTTTTTTTCTATAATTAATAATATAAAACTGAAAAATAACTCAACTCGTATAATAAGTCAACTCGTTAAAAAATTATAAAATAAAATCAATATTTTTATAATTTTAAATTAAAGTTCTTATAATATTCATATTGAAATAAAATGATCATTTGCAATTTATACAATTAATTGATGATTCAAAGAAAGTTAATCCTATATTTATTAATATTTTAGACATTTTTGAGGTGGCAGGAGGGGTCCTTTATATTATTTATAACCTTAAGGGAAAAATTGAAATAAAATACTCATTAGGTTTGAGCGCAATGAAAAATAACTTGGACGAGCCTCATGGCTTAACGAAGGGCCTACTCCTCGCAAAGAGTATGAGAATTTTCAATATTATTATTCTCAGGGATTCACTTATTATCATATAATACCTTTGAAACAAAACTTGGACTAGGGATCAACAACTAAAGTCATTTATCCAACAGATCTCAAGATTTATTGAGGATTTTCCCAAAAATCCTTCTTTCATGTTCTTCATAATTAGAACATAGAGGTCAATATTTAAGCTAATAAGGTTCTCCTTCTCAAAATCAAAGAAATTGAAATTAATAGTGTTCAAGGGTGGCATACCTTTCCTTGACACCCCCTCCCTTTCTCTGTCTTGCATCAATTCCATTATCTACAAACTATTAAAATCACAACCCTCGCACAATGCCAAGTCTCCTCGGATAGGGATCTTTGTGAATTATGGCAGATATGATAGTTTAGCTATCGTGGCAGCCTATATCATTCAACCTCATGCAAACCTCACTATTTCATCTACTCGGCACGCTCTAAGTAACATAAGGCAGTGGAGGCTCAAACTCAACATCTATCCTCCTCACTTATCGGTTATTATTCATAGTGGCTCGGTAATTAATTTTATAACTAGTTATTAATGTTGGTGTGTGTGTCCAATTCATCCTATGTTATAATTCAATGGAAACTCAATGTTTTCGAGCTAAAGTTATATCCCGGTTTGTTCTAAAATTGATTCGAGTTACGAAGTGGCCTCTTGAACCAGTAAGCTTAAGTTATTGCTCTAGGAAGCATTATCTAGATTTCTATTTGTATAATTCTTGGTTCCATTGCCTCAACACTCTGTGAAAATGGGATTTTGGAGTATCCATTGGTGATATATTTTTACTTGGCTCTTTCATAACTCTGTTTTGTGTATCCACCTGCTTGTATTCTCTTATTCCTCTTAGGCATGCCTCGTCTGTTCTGATTGACTTTCCCCTCCTCTGTCACCTCCCTTATTACAGTACCACTTTCATCTTGATCTCAAGGATCCCACCCAACATATTGGTTGTATTTCGCTCTGAAATTCCCCTCTCATATGCTAGAATTAGGCTCACCTAATTAGAGGTTCCTTAATGAGATGTTTTAATGTGCGTCAAACTCCCTTTCCTTGTATCATATTGTTTCCCACCAACCCCCCCAAATTTTACTCCCAAATTCTCACTTGGTCATCCCTCGACATGCTTGATATATCCTTATGCCCCTGCAAATATTATTGGTTTCATGGTCTTCGTGGTAATCATCTTTAGGACTCTCTACAGACGAAAACCCTAGAGACCAATGTGAAACTCCAAGAGAAATGGAAAATTATTACTCTATTGTTGGAAGAAATCCATGAGTTAAAGTTAAAAATGAATCACCAAGATTATGAATTAGATGGCCTTAGACAATATGTTGAAAAAATACAAGGTCAACTTCAAGCCATAAATTTTCAGCCCTCTAGTCTAAGTGTCAGTAATATGTACACATGAATACCCCTTCGTGATCTTAATCAGGCTCCAAATGTGGTGAATCCTCTAGCTTTTGTATATCCATTGCTTCCATATATCCACATATATGGAAGTTGTGCATATACGATAGGTTCACATATACAGAAGTTATGCATATATGGAAGATGAGCATATACATAATTTATGTGTAACTTCAGCCATTGTATATGTGCAATTTTCGTATCTGTGCAATTTATGTATATGTGCAACTTCTATATATGTGCATATTCGTTTGTGTATATATGGAAGATATGTGCCTATAAAAAAAATGTGTATATACGGAAGCTACACCTAATAATACAAAGGTTGAATTTTTGCATGGCTTCCGTATATTTACATATCTTATGTATATGCACAACTTCTATATATATGCATATCTTGAGTATATGCACACAACTTCCGTATATGTGAATATATTCCATATATGTGCAACTTCTATATATGCACATATATGGAAGTTACGCATATATATAAGCAGTGCGCAAATTCCATAATATTCATATACTAAAACCTCCATATATGTATAACCTCCATATATATGCACATCTTCTATATATGCACTACTTTCATATATATGCATATCTTCCATATATGTGCATATTTTGTATGTGTGCATCTACTGTATATACCCAACTTCAATATATGTCCATATATGGAAGCTGTTAGCACTGCAATTTTTCAAAAAAAAAATCAAAGACTGGTCGTCATTGTAAGTCATGTTTTTGATCCTCTCTTGTCTCCTAACTTACGGTGAAGAACCCTAGAGGATTAAATTGTACGAGTCTTTGTCACTTTTTTTAATAAAATTCAAAAGGAGTTCTGAGTCCAATACTATGTTTTTGTTACAATTTTGATAGGGTAAAATCTCTTTTAAATAGGTATTTTAACTACTTTCAGTGGTTAAGGTCATGAGTTTCCATTTTAAAAAAAGGGTCTTATTCTTTCACCATTATTTCTTATCCAAGGTCAATGACAAAATGTTAGAAGCATGAGTTCTGTTTAGAATAATACAAGAATTAGTTGTTCTTTCCATGAAAAGAAACTATCTTTTTCAAAAGCTATGGTTCGTATAAGAAAAGTTGTCTTTCTCAGAAAGGTAGTAATTATCTACAAATTAGTGTAAGGGAGCAGAGGAAATATTATTCAAAGGAAACTAGTATTTCTATTCGAATATTGAGGAGATGTTGAAGTAAGAGGTGTTTTGTATCTAAATAATGTTGGTTTTTCATTGGAAGATGCATTAAAAGGGTGATAATTTTTTATTCTAAGGTTACGCAAATGTATTGCTACTCACTTAAGGGTATAGGTTTCAAAGTGCAGTATGAGTAGCAATTATGAAAATATGTGATGGAGTTGGTGAAATGAGTTGAATTTTTTTTTTAAATCATTTATGTGTTTTTGGCATCCTTATTCATTGAGTCTTAGGGCATGCATAACACGCTTCCATCCGCTCATGTGACAGCTGCAATTAATAGTTTTGTTCTCCATTTTAAAACCATTTGTTAACACACTACAAGAAAAAATCACATTGGTGAGGGTCATGTTAAGGTCCCTCACCAATGTCACATATGGTGACGGTCCTTAAAAAACCATAACTATAAGTGTATATAGTGATGGTCCTTTATGGTATGTCACCAAAGCCATTTTCAATGACACTTTTGGTGATGGTCGTTAAAGGCCCATCACTAATTCTCTCTTTGGTGACACTTCTAGTGCGAAATTTTAATGACCCTCACCAATGCTCTTTTTGTTACTTTTGGTGACGGTCAAAAAATGTTCATCATCATTGATCAT